>JAJAQF010000026.1:0-600000 GCA_020510985.1 Pholidichthys leucotaenia | reverse complement strand
ACTGTAATTTACTGTACATACTCTGTTGTCATTGAATCCTTATTTAAATCCTCCACCTGAACAACGAGAGCAAGTTTTTAGCCAAAGTCAAATTCCTTGTATGTGTTGTGCATACTTGGCCAATAAAGCTGATTCTGATTCTGATTCTGATTCTGATGATGCCCAACCTTTCCAGCTTGGCAAACTCCTCGCGCGCTATGGCCAGTTTAGCTGCGTCCAAGCGCCGAGGTCTTGCAAAAACGGGCAGCCCGGTGGTGGTGATAAAGTGCTCCACCCCGTGTTTAGCGATGGCCGCCGAAAACGTCGGGACCGTGAGTGCTGGAAACTCAGTGAGCAGTGTGTGGAACTTACCGCCTGGAGCTGTGACGTTGGCTTGTGTTACTAGCCCGGCCCCTCGAGCTGTACAGGGAAGAGAGTCAAAGGACAGTGCATTAACCAGGCGCCTGTTAGCAATATCAACTAGTAAACCATGCGCACACAGAAAATCAGCTCCCAGGATTTGGAAACTCAGTGCCGCTATGACAAACGTCCACTCGTATGTATGGCCGTGTAGAGATAAAGCAAGTGTTCTCTCACCAAAGGTCTTAATGTCCGAGCCGTTTACTGCCACCAGCCCAGGGCCGCTAGGTCCTGCTATCCGGTCGGCGTAGGTCGGCAGGATGATGCTCTTTCGGGCTCCGGTGTCTATGAGGAAACGCCTCCCTGAGCGCGAGCCGTCACGTAGAGCAGCTTGTTCTCTTCGTCGGCAGTCACAGCTGCTACCGACTGCCAGCCTTGGCATTTCCCGAGTGCTTGAATTGGCACGGTGGCACACATCTGCGTGCGTTCTCTCCGAAGCGGCGGTGGTAGAAGCAGAGCGTGTCTCTCTGGCGCTCCCTGGCCCCTGCTGCCGCTACCGTCGGTGGCTCCTCGCCTCCTCTGGTCGTCTCGCTGGTTTCCAACACCGCCGCGTTCACTGTGAGCGCTCTGGTTGTGAGGATGATTCGATCTGCCTCCTGGGCTAGCACACGGTAGTCACGTGCGGCCAGCAATGGTGAATTGGCAAGAACCGTTCTCGCCTCTGTTGGGAGGTTCAAGAGGAAAAGGTGGGCAAACAGAAAATGCCTGTCGTCCGTGCCCATTAACGTCAACATCTTCTCCATCAGATCGACGGCCGAACCATCTCCTAACTCGGAACGCCTCAGGAGCCTCTCTGCTCTCTCACAGTCCGAGAGCGTGTAGCGTCGGGTCAGCGCAGCCTTGACAGCCTCGTATTTGTTGTGGGCTGGGAGCTGATCGAGCAGGCTCGCTACCTGCTGAGCTGTGCGAGCGTCCAGCGCTGCGACCACAAAGTAATACTTGGTGTCGTCTGCCGTTATTCCCCGGAGGGCGAACTGAGCCTCGGTGTGGTGGAACCAAGAGCACGGGTTGTGCTGCCAACAGTCTGGTAGTTTGACCGAAACAGTGCACGTGTTGCTGGGTGTTCCTGTCCGGGCCATCTGTGGGATGCTTGCCACGTTGCTGGGGGCTTCCCGTCCGGGCCGACTCCGGGGTTCTTGCCTTGTGTTCCATAATTTGTCCGGGGTCACCAGTGTGGAGAGTGTGAATAAGGAGGCAGGTTTACGAACAGACAACGTTTATTACACTCTGTCATCAGTCATACACAGAAAAAGCATGATACAACCAAGCACGGTTTCTCCTTTTATCCCAACCGCTCATCTCACATCTGTATGACTTTTCACATCACATTGCATGACATTTAACATCACAATACATTCACCCTTAGACCCCCCGACTCCTTCTTCCTCCCAACTCCCCATGATCTCCCTGACTATTGTCCTCCTCTGTTTACCCTCTGCATCCTGACTGAGACGCTGTCTGAGATGACTCACCCAAGTCACTACAAAACCACATTAAATTTATGTTTCAACAGGGGAGCAATCACTTTTTTCACACAGGGCCATCTAGGTTTGATTTTTTTTTACCCTTAATAATTAGCACCTTCAATTAAAAACTGTATTTTGTGTTTACTTGTGTTATCTTTGTCTAATATTTAAATTTGTTTGATGATCTGAAACATTTAAGTGTGACAAACATACAAAAAAAAAGAGAAATCAGGAAGGGGGCAAACACTTTTTCACACCACTGTATCTGCAGGTAGCATAATGGAGATACTAGGAAACAGATGGCGTTTGATGAACATTCCCCAAGTTGGCTGAGGTGGGAGAGACGATATGGGATGGATGCCCAACAGTGAAGGACAGGGCAAACTTTCAGTGCCTCATGGATGCAGCAGACGCACCCTCAGGGGAATAGACCCAGAACATGGGTGTGGCTTCTCTGGGCAGTGCACTACAAAGTAACTGCATTAGAATGTCGGAACATGAAACTGTCATCATCGGCCTCCGTCGGTCTATGATGACCATGGAAGAGAATCCTAAACGTCTACTCTGCTGGAACAGCACCACCTGTGGCTGAACAGGCCGATGCGCGAATGGCAGTCCCTGTCACACAGGTCGCACTTGTGGGGTGGTCTCCGTGCTGCTGGAGCTGTGGCGGTTCTTCCTGCGGGTCCTTTTTTCCTCTGCTGCAGCAGTCAGTCTCTCTTCACCCGCCTTGAGCTGTCTGGTCAGGGTGCCTCTCCATTTGGAGCGGTCCGTTGCGAGATCCTCCCAGCGCTCTGTGTTGATCTCCAGGGCCTTCATGTCTCTCTGATATGAAGGCCCTCGCTGCATTGGAATGTCGGAAAATGAAACTGTAGTGTCTGAATAATAAGGCGAGGTGGCGTTTTATATAGTTTAATAACAAAAGCTAATATACACTTAGGGCAGACCCTACCGTGAGTACAGGAGTGTGGCAAGGAGACCGGAGGTCTCCTGCATCAGGCTTTTATATCCCAGGTGATGCCACCTCCCCCCCGAAGGCGGGGCATCACCCCTCCCAGCCTAGGGCACCGCCAGACTAATATATTATATTACTGTCCTACATTCCCCCCTTGAAAAATTGCAAACACACAAATTACCCAACCAAATAATTTACACCTGAACCACACACTAATGCAGGGAAGAACAGGCCTATCCCTGCACACCACACTGGCTCAGCGGAGCTCCCGCAACGCGAACACTACAGTCTCTGAAATAAAATGAGCCACACACCAAAATAAGTTAATCCCTCCTAAACTAAAGACACAACAACTACAGACGTAGACAGTGGCGGTACCCAGTCCCATAAACTCACAGCATGCACAAATACGTAAAGAGGGAGCTCCCCAAAAGAAAAACACAGTTTCACACTATAGGGCAGTAATCAAAGCAGTGACACACAGGAGTTACTGCACCTCACACTCAGCGCCGTTCACCCCACATCACTCAGCAACAGCGGTCATGTGCGCTAAATATCTAAATCACAGAGGCAAAGGTGTCCCTGTTTCTAATGAAGACACAAGCAGCCATAAAGGCCCCAACCCTGAGACAGGGGAACATACGCAGCAGCTCGTGCTGGAAACGGAGAAGAATTACGAGATCGTAAAATACTTTAAACAGTCACACTGACCAAGCGTTAACACACCAGTAGGCCACAGTACAACACCCAGTGCTAGAAACACACTTTTCATTTCTCTTCCTTTTTTTTAACAGAACGTTTCAACTATAACCAGAAGGTATATTAATAATTGTACATCTCAGACACACTGTTAGCCCTCATACATTCAACCCAGGTGTCCTGAAGACCCACCCTGGAGTGTCTGTCACGCGGCCCACTTCCAGAGCATCTCCATTTTGTAGTGACCGGAGAGGGACTGCCTGGACGCCCTTTTGTGCTGCGACATCACAGCTCGTTGGGATGCCGTTTCGACCCATCACTCAAACTCAGGCAGCCGTCGCCGCCGTACTGGACCACCCACAGATCCTGCTGTCCCGATTCTGGAACTGCACACCCAACCAAGCCGAGACTCGACGCTAGGGCGCACATAATCACCCTCACCCAGGGGAGCACTCACTGGCTTCCTACGTCGTCTGCGCCACGATCTGGTTCCCTTATCACTCCTCAGTGGATCGCCAAGTTGACTCAAGCCTTGTCCCTTTCCTTTGGTGTCAGCACGGCTAGGGTTTGTGTCATCTGGAGGTACCCCGGATACCCGATGTTGGTGCATCAGAGCGGCATCAGTCACTGTTGGCTCAGCAGCTGGAACCTGTCAGCCGGTGGAGCCCTGTAGCTCACGCTCTTTGGACCTTTCCACCACCACAGGGATCAAACCATGCTGTTCCAGTCCACTATTCTTGTGACCACAAACACTGGCACAGGACCCCTGCCTTGTCGGCGTACTAAGGTGCTGGCGGTATCCCTCTTCACCCAGAATGGGCCACCTAAAGTCCCACACTTCTTTGCCACTTCCCACGTAAAACAAGTCACTACCCGCCAGATTAATGCCTTCTCGAGAAAATATAATGTCAAGGGGATCATAACCAAAACCACAACAGGCCATGCACGTTTTACTCACATTGCTGTGGGGAAAACAACGTCTTACGCTTTCAAAGTTCAAAATGGAGGTTGCCGAATCTGTATCCACCAACATCGGCGCCGGTGTCCCGTCCGTGTTGGGAGAGACCGTGTCGGCCACTGTAGGCACCTTCTTCTTTCCACCGTCCCTAGCATACCTCCATTCCTCCTTGTCAAAACTGCAGCAAATTCTAAGTGATGGAGCAGACCACACTGTCCACAACGCTTGCCCCTCGCCATACACTTCCTGGCTCAATAGCGATGCCTGCTGGATCTGCAGCCGTAGCCTCATGGTGTCCCCGGGGTGGACTGTATCTTGATGATGGCTGCGTACTCATCATTGCTGCCCTCATCCGAATCCAAGGCCAAGGTCATCCTGTATGTGTCATTCTTCTGCAGGGCTTCGCTGTCCATAAGACACGTCGTCAGCCGTTCCGCTGTCTCCTTTTTGTCGTGCTACCTCCATGGATGCTACCGATGCTAGCTCACCAGCGCGGGTTAGCAGGCCTCTTGCTGAGGAGCTGGCCACGTGTTCCGCAAACTGGCCGCAGACAAACTCCTCCACCAAAGTCCCAAGCCTGCACTCACCTGCCAGCCTCCAAAGGTCTGCCACAAACCGTCGACCTGACTCTCCGGGCTGCTGGTTCCGCTGCTTGATTTGCATGTGCCGCCTCATGATGATTCTAGCGGCACGAAAGTAGCCCGCCATGAGCCTTGTCACATGGTCGAATGGGTCACCTCCTCCAAACATGCTCAGGGGTCCTCCGGCTCTCCTCATCCAGGTCATGGACCAGGATAGCCCGTGCACATTATTTATCCAGGTCGCCGAGGTCTAACGTGAGTAGATAGTATTCAAAGGCCACCCGCCACCTGGTCCACAGGACCAATGGCTCACCCGGAGCCTGCAACGCAAAGCGCAGCGTGGCAGCAGCCCTCTCCAGCTCGTCGCCAAATGTAGTGTCAGAATAATAAGGAGGCGAGGTGACGTTTAATATAGTTTATTGACAAGAACTAATATACAGTTAGGGCAGACCCTACCGTGAGTACAGGAGTGTGGTAAGGTCTCCTGCATCAGGGTTTTATATCCCAGGTGATGCCACCCCCCGAAGGCGGGGCATCACCCCTCCCAGCCGAGGGCACCGCCATGCTAATATATTATATATCACTATCCTACAGAAACCATTACATTGTGTGATATTATTAAGGTTTAAGGTCAAACCTCTCTTAGGATTATGAATGAAGTGCTGTTAACACTGACTTGATTTCTGTGTTCTCGTGTTCTCTCAGTTCTTCCGGGTGAGACATTAGAGGTGACTGAGGGGGTAAAGTCAGTCCTGCTGCCCTGTAAAACCAGACCCCGTCTGCCTAAAGATGCCACAGTGGAGTGGAGATATTCAGCTTCTAGACCCATGAAGGTCCACGTTTATCAGAGAGGTCAAACTGAGGCAGACCACCAGGACCAGGTTTATCAGGGCCGTACAGAGATGAATGAAGACCCAATGAGAACTGGAGATGTTAGCCTGACCCTGAAGAACCCCAGACTGACTGACAGTGGTGTCTACACCTGCTTCATCTACAAGAAGGATGGAATTCTCATGCGACAGAAAGTGGTGATACTGCAGGTCACTGGTGAGTCTAACAGGTGTAGGAACATTTAATTGGTTAAAAGGTACAAAGATCATTTAATTTAGACTTAGATGTGTATGTGGAAGCTGAGGTTTACTGCATTTCTACCAACACTCACAAACAAGAAGAAAACACTTGTAAAGGGGCACCAGTCCAAAAACTTGGACAATTTATTATTTAATGGATTTGTTGGTAAAGTGAAATGATCACGTATCAAGAATCACATTCAACCTGTAACTGAATATTGAGCAACAGAGTGTAATCAATTCAATTCAATTCAACTTTATTTATATAGCGCCATTTCACAACAACAGTCATCTCATAGCACTATCAACTGTTGGGGAATCACATTTGTGGAACCAAGGGAACCTTAGTATGAATTTGTAACTGTGATGAAAATGGAGACTGAAGTAACTGTGACCAAAATATGAAGAAAATTGGACGCAGATTTTATGAAGAAAATTATTAAAGCTGATTAAATTTTAAAAAAAAAGAAATTCTGGGTTACTCTAAAAAGTGAAAATGGAAAAGAGTAATATTATTTCTCTTTAATTCAACAGGTACATCTCAAAAAATAAGAATATCATGAAAAAGTTGAATATTTTTTGCACTCATTTCAGAAAGTGAAACCCATATATTATATAGATTCATTACACAGAGAGTGAAATATTTCAAGTGTTTATTTTAATTTTGATGATTATGGCTTACAGACCATGAAAACCCCAAATTCAGTTTCTCAAAAAATTAGAATATTATCATAAAATTTATTTTAAAAAAAATATTTTTTTAATAGAAATGTGGACCGACTGAAAAGTCTGTCCATGTACCACTCAGTATTTGGTCGGGGCTCCTTTTGGATTAATTACTGTATCAGTGTGGCGTGGCATGGAGGTGATCAGCCTGTGGCACTGCTGAGGTGTTATGAAGGTCCAGGTTGCTTTGATAGTGACCTTCAGCTCGTCTGCATTGTTGGGTCTGGTGTCTCTCATCTTCCTCTTGACAATCCTCCATAGATTCTCTATGGGGTTTAGGTCAGGAGAGTTTGCTGGCCAATCAAACACAGTGATGCCATGGTCATTAAACCAGGTTTTGATACTTTTGGCAGTGTGTGGGGGGGTGCCAAGTCCTGCTGGAAAATGAAATCAGCTTCTCCATAAAGCTTGTCAGCACAGGGAAGCATGAAGTGCTCTAAAATTTCCTGGTAGACCACTGCGGTGACTTTGGTCTTGATAAAACACAGTGGACCAACACCAGCTGATGACCTCTGTTCAGATAAAAGTAAATTTTGCATTTCATGTGGAAATGCATGTGCTGTGAGTGTCCAGACGCTCACAGCAACATCACAAGAAAGGAACCCCCCCCCCCCCCAGCAGAAACAACACAAACCCGGGTGGGAGGTAGGGGGAACAGGAAAGGAGGGAACACAATACCCTGCCCAGGGCCCACAACTAATCCCCCCAAGTCCAAAGGCATGGAGGCTCGGAAGGCTGCCCAGAGTCCCAGGCCCAGTAGGCAGTCAGGTGAACAGAGTCCGTCAGCCTGCCGGAAAACACGGGTCATCTGGCCCAGAAACTTAGTCCCTCCAGCAGTCGGCCAGTGCTGTTAAGCCACCAGGGCTGGTGGGATGAAGCAGGAGGTGGCCTGCCCACCGTGAGGCTCACTGGTGGGTGACCTGACCATAGGGAAGGAACCCCCATGGCGTCAGACAGGGAGGAGAAGGGGGCCATGGCGTCCTCAGGCTGACCCACAGCAACCTCGGTGGTCCCGGCTTGGGACACAGCTGCACCCACAGTGGACTCCAACTGGGCCAATGCTGCACCTGCAGTGGCTCCCAGCTGGAACTCTGCAGCACCCATGGTGGCTCCCGGCTGGAACTCTGCAGCACCTGTGGTGGACTCCGGCTGAGGCTTTGAAGCACCTGCGGTGGCCCCCTATTAGAGCTCTGCAGCACCCGTGATGGACCCCAACCAGGCCAATGCAGCACCCAAGGTGAGCGGGCCAATCCACCGGAGCACCAAGCTGAGGAGGCGGTCGACCGGAGGTGCCCTGATGATCATAGCAGGGGAAGCAGGACCCATGATGTCACCGGGTGGTAAAACTGGATCCACGGAGACCCCTAGTTATGATGACTCTCCTCCAGCAGCCCTAAGAGGAAGCTCAGGAACAACAGGAGGAGAAACATGATTAGGGTCGCCAGCAGCGGTGGAGCCCGGCGAGGGGAGTTCAGTTGCAGCTAAGGGCTGCATCCGACTCTCCTCCTCTAGAGCCAGGCAAGATCTCTCTAATACTGACATTAGAAAAACAAGAGAGATCGCTTGCCTGATCTCGAGCTCCACCGCCATTCAGGACTCCGTCGATCCAGACGATGACGACTCGGGCCCAGCCTCCAAGAGGCCCAACTCTGGCTCCCATTCCGCTATGACCGTCTTCACAGCTGGCAAGATGGTAGGAACAGTCCAATAATCCTCCTGCAGCAGCTCCAAAGCTGGGGATTCCTCCAGCGTGGATGCAGGGGAACCTCTCCATACGGACCTCTGGGCAGGATCTTCCAGAGCCCCAAGCTCCTCCAATGTACGGCGGCTTGGTTCTGGGGCCGGCGGACACTCCGGGAGAAAAGGAGGAGACACAGAGAAACTTGGGGATGAGCATATCACTGCAGCCGGAGGAGAGGACCCAGCAGACTGCTGAAACTGGGCCTGCCCCTCGGGAGACAGACAAGGTTTATCATGGCTTAATTGGATAGAATGAAAAAACACTTGCCTGTCATCCTGGTGTGTGATGTTCATGGCTGCAGCAGAGCAGATTGCTGTCTCTCTCTGTGTCCATGGTGATCCTGGCCCTTTCTAAGGCTTGAGGAGGAGCCGCCTCCCTGGCAACGGAGGTGGGCATTCCTGGGGCGGCCCTGACAGCCCTCACAGCAGCTGGAGGAACGATGACAGCTGAAGGAGGAGAGGGCCTCTTCCAGCGCTTCAATGCGGGATGGCGCTCACATGGAGGAGCTGAAGTGGCTGGAGCAAAGGCGGATGGAATAGAGCTATTCCTCCTTGGAGCGCGCCTCCGTGAGGGCACCAGACAAGCTGGGGGCTCCTCCCACGTCAGCCTGGGGAAGGACCATTGCAGGTCGGCGAGCGTGGCTAAAACACTCGTGAACTCCGGAAACCTCTTCAGCTCTGGGAGGTCCCGTAATCTCCTGACTGCTTCCTCCACGTTCTGGAAGATTCTCCTCGGGCTCTGGGAGGCCAGCACGTTGGAGACACAGCCCTGAATAAAGAGAGCCCCTAACTGTTCCTCCAGACTGAGACTCCTGACTACCGATCCTCCTCTGTGCACTGAGAACTGGTGAGCTGGGGACATGTTTGCTCCAACCACCAGGTGAGTCATAAAGCACAGTTCAAAAAGAAAAAGTGATGTGAGGGTGTAACCCGCCAAGTCCTATGCTGGCTAGACCATTCTGTTATGATCTTCCCATGTGCTTTTACGCAGCGCACGGAGAGGGGAAGAAAGAAAGACTTACGTGCAGGGTTACACCACAACTCATTTATTAAAGTAATGACAGTTCCCAAAATGGTGAAGACATACAAGGACACAAAAAGACTTACAATTGGCCTTCCTAGGCAGGCATCGCCCAGCGAACGCAAGAGGAGAAGCAAATTAACCACAATGGTGTCCCAGAGCCTACATTGCTCAGAGGACACAGGAGAACCACAGCTAATGTGGGCTGCACGGTGGCGCAGTGGTTAGCACTGCGGCAGCACAGTTTACCCTTGGCCGGGGGATTGTGGGGATCGTGGGATCGTGGGTTCGATCCCAGCCCCCGACCAACAGTGATCTGTGTGGAGTTTGCATGTTCTCCCCGTGTTGCGTGGGTTTACTCCGGGATTTCTCCGGTTTCCTCCCACATGCCAAAAACATGCATGTTAGGTTAATTGGCTGTTCTAAATTGTCCCTAGATATCTGTTTCCTATAGGCCCTTAGAATAGAGGGTTAGTATTAATGAAAGCGCTTTGAGTGGTCTTTGTGACTAGAAAAGCGCTATATAAGTGCAGGTTAGTTAGTTAGTTAGTAATGTGGAGTGGATAATACGCAGTGGCATACAATAGCACACACGATTATGTACAATGGTCCAGCAATGCTTGACTGGCAAAGGCAGCCTAAGTACAAGCATTGCTGGCACTTCAAATTGGGTGCACCTGGGCGAGGCACGGGAACGACAATTACCGGGGAGGAATCAGTTGGCTGTCAAGAGAGAGGGAGCGTGGTCAAACCGGTGAGTGTTAGACAATGCCCACATGAATGTAGGTCAAAGAGGCTGCCTAACAGCCGCCGGCCAGACCAGTGGCTACAGGCATGGTAACAAACGGAACAGAGACAAAAAAACAACAAGAACTCAATATATAACACAATACATACTGTAAATAACCCGATACCTGAACCACAAAGAACGGTCAGAACCAAGCCTCAAGGACAACACCGGCTCTGTTTGTGACAGAAAACATCTGTGAACATGGAGTTTCACTCCATATAAAAGAGAAGTTTGAGCTGAAAAAGAAGAAAAAGTATTTTTCCCAGGCGTTTAAAGGAAAGAGAATTCAAGGCAGGACACAGACTTAAACAAGACTTTCACACTGAACAACTCTCTCTTACTGAACTAGGCGTTCCTCCCTTAAACTGAGTAAGTGTTTCAGGGGAAAAACTTGACTGACATGAAAGGGAACCAATTGTCTCCCATTGCGGGAGAATCGAATGAACTCTGGTCCAATAAGAAAACAGTCTTTTGTCTGTAACCGACCAATAGAATGAAATGGGTCATTGTCCAACAGAGACTGGCTGGTGATTGGCTGAGCCAGTCAGATGACATGAGTATGCTTTTCCAACAGGATGGAACCTCTTAATTAATACAAATATTAATAATATTATTAATATGATGGTGGGTGGCGCGGTGGGGCAATGGTTCGCACTGCAGCAGCACAGCAACTCATCCTTGGCCATGGGATCCCTAGTTCGATCCCAGCCCCTGACCAACAGTGATCTGTGTGGAGTTTGCACGTTCTCCCCGTGTCTGCGTGGGTTTACTCCGGGAGTTCTCCGGTTTCCTCCCACAAGCCAAAAACATGCAGGTTAGGTTAATTGAAGACTCTAAAAGTGGCCCTAGGTGTGAATGTGTGTGCGAATGGTAAAGGGATAGCACCGTACCGTGGCCGCTTCATCCATCCAGGTAAATGCCCTCAATTTCCCCTCTGGGGATCAATAAAGTATACAAAATCAAATCAAAAACTTCACTTTATGCTTATATATAAAATCTAAGCTAACTTCAGTGATTCAGGACTAACTTTCAGTGAGCAAGCACTTTCATAAGTGTGGTGGCTCAGTTGGTAGAGCATCCGCCCCACACCTGGGAGGCAGGGGTTCAAATCCCAGCCGGGTCATGTTGAAGACCATATAAAAGTGGAATTTCCTGCCATCCAGCTTGGTGCTCAGCAATAATGGAATGGAGGAGGGAAATCTGTGGCGGCACCTTGCATGGCAGCAGCCCTCTGATTCTGCACTGGGGTGTGTGTGATTGACACTGTAGATAGGTAAAGCACAATTTTGTTCTGCTGTACATGATTGGTTGTATGGTTGAATGACAATAAGGGTGATTTAATTAATTTTTAATAAACTTGTCCTATAATTAACATAATTAGAATAAGGTTCATTTAAGCATTTTCAAACATGCAACACATTTAAAATCAATGATTAATGAAACATTTCAACCCCATCATTGTCCAACACAGAGTTGGTTATCTCTTCAAATAGTGTCCTGAGAATTATCCTGAGGAATGAAAACTTGAAGAGAGAGTTACTGTTCAGTCAAAAAAAAAAACAACAAAAAAACAGTCCAGCAGTTGACAGAAGTAATGCAAACATTTCCATAGTTTTCCACCAGGGGTAATGTTGAGCTGTAGATAATTCCTAGTTCCCTGTGGAATTCACTCAATAGATCTGGAAGACTTCAAACAGTACTTAAAGCATAAGACTATCTGGTTGGAAGGAAGTTCAGGCATTTATGATTGCAGACTAAATCTGTTCCTGGCACGAAATTGGATCCTTATTGGCCCTTTTACCATGCAATGTGCTTTCAAACTGTGGTCCTTAGGTGAAGGAAACAATTCTTGACCAGACATTTTGGGTGAAACAATTTCTTTTAGGTGAAGAGTATGGCTGTGTTGTGAGACATGTATATGTTGGACACTGCATATGTGCCCCCTGCGGTGCGGAGCCACAGAGCCTGGACCCCCTGCGGAGGACAGGGGACAGAAGACTTCCTGACCACTGAGGCTCGAGAGGAGAGAAGGGGGAGTTATGTAAATAAAAGGCTAATGAATGTGAATAAAGAGACTTTGATATAGATGTGTGATTTCCCCCGCGAGGGAAATGGTTTGATGTGAGAATGTTTAAATGAGAGAACTTTGGTGTGTTCACTCTCTTTGTTCGCTGCTCAGGAATGAGAGCAGACAGTGGAATGGTTACTTGAAATAAACTGAAATTAAAGGCAATTCGGTTTCGTTATTCAAGTCTCCCCACATTGGTGACTGACGACGTTGAGAATGAACGAAGAAATTCTCAGGGTCCCGGACTCACAGCGCTCAGAGCTGGCGAGCGCAGTGGCCGTTAAGCTGCCTGATTTCTGGCAGGATAACCCACGGTCGTGGTTTCTGCAAGCAGAGTCGCAGTTCGCGCTCGCAGGAGTAACGGTGGATGACACTAAGTTCCACCATGTCATCGCTAAACTGGACAACAGCACAGCTCGGTGCGTGCAGAGCTTGGTGGAGCAGCCACCCGCGACCGACAGGTACGGCAAGCTGAAATCCACCCTCATCAAGTTTTTCACCCCCTCGGCTGAAGTGAGGGCGAGGAGGATCCTGTGTTTGCTAGACCAAGGAGGACACAGGCCGAGCGCCCTGATGGAGGAGACGATACAGCTGAGAGGGTTGGACAACGATGATTTCATTTTTCAGTTCATCTTCCTCTCCAACCTCCCGGCGCATGCAAGAAGCACGCTGGCCGGCAAAAAGTGTCACACCCTGGAGGAGTTCCGGGAGCTGGCCCAGGAGGCAGATGGGATCCTGGACGCCTGCGGCGGGCAAGCAACCACAGCGGCGACCCGAGACAGCGGGGAGCCAGAGGCGGCAGAACCAGACTGGCCGACGACGGCGGCAACACGGCCGCGACGAGGTGGAGCCAATAGCCCGGCGGCAGAGGCGCGGACACGACACAGCGGAGGAGAAGATCTCTGCTTTTACCATCGGAGGTTCGCAGAGGAGGCACGCAGGTGTGTGCCGCCCTGCATCTTCAGGAGTTCGGGAAACGGCAAGACCGGGGGTCGCTAGCAGCTTCGACCCTCGGAGAACGCAACAAGCTGCTCTACATCACGGATGCGCGCTCCGGACGAGAGTTCCTCATCGACACCGGAGCACAAGTGAGCTTCATCACCCCAACATACGCGGACCGGGTGGCTGGACCCCACGGTAGCGGAGCTACAGCGGCAAATGGCTCGAACATCAACACCTACGGGAGAAGGACCTTGCCTTTGTGCTTACATGGCCGCACATATGAATGGACTTTTGTAATAGCGGCGGTGAGTTTCAACATGTTGGGCGCGGATTTTTTGTGTTCACACAATCTGTTAGTTGATCTTGCTAATAGATGGCTGGTAAATGCACTCTCTTTTTACTCTCTCCCCTGTTCAGCTCGAGTGTCCCCGCCACCAGTACAGACCCACGTCGCTACAGCAGGTGGTAAGTTTCACACACTCCTCACCCAATTTCCAGCGCTCACTGTGCCCACTTTTTCAGCGACGGTCGCGAAGCACGGGGTGAAACACTTTATCCCCATGTCTGGTCCTCCCGTGTTTGCAAAAGCTCGGCGCTTGGATGCAGTTAAGCTCGCCATTGCGCGCGAGGAGTTCGCCAGCCTGGAGAGGCTGGGCATCGTTCGTAGGTCGAAGAGCCCGTGGGCTTCGCCGCTGCACATGGTACCGAAAGCCGATGGCTCCTGGAGACCGTGCGGGGATTACCGCAGGCTAAACAACGCTACGGCGCACGATCGTTATCCCATCCCGCACATTCAGGATTTTTCGGTGCACCTGCCGGGGGCGCGCATTTTTTCAAAGATTGATCTAGTTCGCGGCTATCACCAAGTCCCGGTCCAACCGGAGGACATTCCTAAAACAGCGGTAATAACCCCGTTCGGACTTTTCGAATTTTTACGCATGCCGTTTGGTCTCAAAGGGGCAGCGCAAACATTTCAGCGGATGATGGATGCCGTGTTACGCGATCTCCCTTTCGTGTTTGTGTACCTCGACGACATTTTGGTCGCGAGTACTTCAGAGGACGAACACGAAACGCACCTCACAGCAGTTTTTAGGAGGCTGGGAGAGCACGGCTTAATAGTTAACCCAGCCAAGTGCCAGTTTGGCGTCGAGCGGATCGATTTTTTGGGTCACCGCGTCTCCCCGGAGGGAGCGGTTCCGTTACCAGAGAAAGTACGCACGGTAGCGGATTTTCCCCGTCCACAAACGGTCAAATCACTACAGGAATTCTTGGGGATGGTGAATTTTTATAACCGATTCCTGCCCCACGCAGCTCAAATCATGCAACCGTTATATGCCGCGCTCAAAAAACAAAAACCGACCCAGGCGGTCGAATGGTCCCCGGAGCGGGAGCACGCGTTCACAGAGGTTAAAAAAGCCTTGGCTGACGCTGCGCTCCTGGCCCACCCAGACCCTGCAGCACGTATCGCGCTGACGACAGACGCTTTAGATTTAGCCATAGGGGCCGTTATTGAGCAACAGGTAGCCGGAGTTTGGCAGCCTTTGGCTTTCTTTAGCAAATCTTTAAGCGCGGCTGAACGAAAATACAGCGCGTTTGACAGAGAACTGTTGGCGCTGCATTTGGCTATTCGTCATTTCCACTTCTGGCTGGAAGGACGGTGCTTCACCGCTTATGTGGACCACAAGCCGCTCACATACGCCATGGCCAAAATTTCAGATCCGTGGTCCGGCAGGCAGCAGAGGCAGCTGGCCGCAATCTCGGAATTTACCACTGACATTAGGCACGTCGTGGGCAAATTCAATATAGTAGCGGATTGTCTCTCACGCGCGTTCACGACCCCAACACGCGCAGAGGCAGAACGGGCCACCGTGACCGCGCCGCAGGAGAGCGGCACGGTGGCGCGTGCAGCCCCGGTGCACGTGGGTATAGATTACGCAGCCATGGCAGCGGACCAGGGGGCGGACGCAGACGTGCGCGTGCTCCAGTCTGGACCAACAGGGTTGAGGCTGGAGAGCAAGTGTTTACAAACCGGTATGCCCCCCCTAATCTGCGACATGTCGACGGGGCGCCCGCGTCCGGTGGTTCCGGCCACGTGGCGCCGCCGTGTTTTTGTCTCGGTCCACTCACTGGCGCACCCGGGGGTGCGCGCGTCGGTGAAACTAGTGGCGGAAAAGTTTGTTTGGCCGTGCCTGCGCAAGCACGTGAAGGAATGGGCAAAAACCTGCATTTCCTGTCAACGGGCCAAAATTCACAGGCACACAAGAGCCCCGTTAGAACCGTTCCGCATTCCGGCCAGAAGGTTCGACTATGTGGACGTCGACCTTGTGGGCCCCCTACCAGCATCACAGGGGTTCACGTATCTTTTGACAATGGTGGACCGCACCACACGTTGGCCGGAAGTGGTCCCACTTGCGACGACCACGGCCGCGGAGGTGGCTCGCGTTTTTTTAACGGCTTGGGTGGCGCGCTTCGGGGTTCCGTCGGACATTACGTCCGATAGAGGACCGCAATTCATCTCTGAGCTGTGGTCAGCGATGGCCAACGGCTTAGGAGCCAAAATTCACCGCACTACGGCTTACCACCCTCAGGCCAATGGTTTATGCGAGCGTTTTCATAGGTCTTTGAAGGCAGCACTCAGAGCGTCGCTCACGGATGCAGATTGGGTAAATAAACTTCCATGGGTTTTATTAGGGTTGCGTTCTGCGCCTAAAGAGGACTTAGACGCCTCCCCAGCGGAGCTGGTATTCGCACAAACTCTGAGGCTGCCGGGCGAGTTTTTACCAGAGCACCCAGAGCCCCCACCTCTCTCTGCTCTGGGACCGTTAGTCGGCACGGGGGCAGATACGCTCCCGGGTCCGGTTCATCACGCTTTTCCACGAATTTTCGTCCCCAAGGCTTTGAAAAATGCCGATTTCGTTTTTGTCAGGCGCGAAGCCCTTAAAGCAACGCTCAAACCACCTTACGAAGGGCCATTTCGAGTGCTGGAGGCAGGTGATAAGCAATTTGTGCTAGATTTTGGAGACAGAAAAGAGACAGTCAGTATTGACAGACTAAAACCTGCTTTTGTCATGAAGGACGTGTCTGTACCGGTCGCAGTGGCGCCTCGACGAGGCAGGCCCCCGCAGAGGGCAATTAATCACTCTCTTCCTCAGTCAACAGAACCGAAGCAGAAAAACACCGCAGGCAAGGCGGGGCCAACTCACAGCAGATTCGGCAGACGGCTGAAGCCCAAGCGGCGCACAGACTGAATGTTGGTGTTGATTATTCAGTAGTGAGTAAGGTGCTATTAAATTTTAGGAATTAGTCTGTTCTTCATCGTTTGGGGGGGGTTATATGGCTGTGTTGTGAGACATGTATATGTTGGACACTGCATATGTGATTTAACCTCACGATGAAGGAGAGCCAGCCCCCTGCGGTGCGGAGCCACAGAGCCTGGACCCCCTGCGGAGGACAGGGGACAGAAGACTTCCTGACCACTGAGGCTCGAGAGGAGAGAAGGGGGAGTTTTGTAAATAAAAGGCTAATGAATGTGAATAAAGAGACTTTGATATAGATGTGTGATTTCCCCCGCGAGGGAAATGGTTTGATGTGAGAATGTTTAAATGAGAGAACTTTGGTGTGTTCACTCTCTTTGTTCGCTGCTCAGGAATGAGAGCAGACAGTGGAATGGTTACTTGAAATAAACTGAAATTAAAGGCAATTCGGTTTCGTTATTCAAGTCTCCCCACAAAGAGTGATTTTATAGATTAGAGCCAAAGGGTGTTCAGAATTCAGGTCAGACATGGTTTAGAATAAAATCAGCTGCTGATGTCCTAGAGATCATGTGTTCCTACCTCTGTCAAGCTTTAAACTCTGCACAGCCATTGTGTAGTAGTTTCTGTGATGAGATCCAGCTCAGTAGCTCCATGGTAAAAGGAACATGGTGTAATCCTGACAACTAGTGTTTTAAAATGGTACTGCAGTTCAGATTCAAAACAGTAGAGAGGGTTGTTCTTCCTCTCCTCCTGACTGGAGTCACCCAATGCTGAGAGTCCACAAAGGAAGTGACATTAGTCCTCCTCAGGAAGCCGTTGTTTTGAAGTTGGGCAAAAATGATCTCTGCTCCCATTCTCATGCAGAACACTCGTGTTTAGTCCTGCAGAAGTTTGTCCGTCTCTTATCTGGTACTACAGGGGGTGAAACATGATTAGCTCTGCTCTTCAGAAGTATTTCAGTTCAATTCAACTTTATTTATAGAGCACCATTTCATAACAACAGTCATCTCAAAGCACTTTCAACTGTAGAGGAAACCCCCACAATTGCAGAAAGACCCCAGCAATCAGGCGAGCCCCTGTGAGCAGCACTTGGCGATGGTGGAGAGGAAAAACTCCCTTTTAACAGGAAGAAACATCCAGCAGAACCAGGCTCAGGGAGGGGCAGTCATCTGCTACAACTGGCTAGGGGATGAAGAGAAGAAGAAGAAGAAGAAGAAGAAGAAGAAGAAGAAGAAGATGAAGAAGAAGATGAAGATGATGGCGACTCAATCTATGGGAGAGAACAAACAGATGTTAATGACCAGAAAAAATATTTCATTGACAGTGAAGAAAGGAGTGAAGCCCAATGCATCGCTGGAGGTCCCCCGGCTGTCTAAACATACTTAGCAGCATAACTGAGGGAGGTATCATGGGCACCTGATCCCACCCTAATTATATGCTATGTCAAAAAGGAAGGTTTTAACCCTATTCTTAAAAAACAGAGATCAAGTCTGACTCCCGAATCCAGATTGGCAGCTGGTTCCACAGGAGAGGAGCTTGATAACTGAAAGCTCTGCCTCCCATTCTACATTTAGAGATTCCAGGTATTACAGTAATCCTGTATTTTGGGAGCGTAGTGCTCTGTTAGGGTGATCAGATACTATCAGATCTTTTACTAAATAAAAAGGGGCCTGATTATTTAGAGCTTTGTAAATGAGGAGAAGGATTTTAAACTTAATTCTAGATTCTATGTGAAGCCAATGAAGGGAGGCCAGAACCGGAGAGACATGATCTCTCTTTCTAGTACCTGTTAAAAGTCTTGCTGCAGCATTTTGGATCAGCTGAAGACTTTTTAAAGATGTTTTAGGACAGCCTGATAAAAAAAAGAGTTACAATAATCTAATCTCGAGCTAACAAAGGTGTGGATCAGTTTCTCAGCATCACTCTGAGACAAGATCTTTTTCTGTATACTTTATTAATCCCAAAGGGAAATTCAGGGCATCCACGTGGATGGATGAGGTAGCCACGGTGCAATGCCAATCAGTTCACCAATCATATACACGCATTCACACCTGGGGCCACTTTAGAGTCTCCAATTAACCTAACCTGCATGTTTTTGGCCTGTGGGAGGAAATCGGAATAAACCCACACAGACATTGGAAAAACATGCAAACTCCACACAGAAGGGTCACTAATGGTCAGTGGGTAGGATCAAACCCACGACCTTCTGAATTTAATAGCAAGAAATTAAAAGTCATCCACGCTCTGATTTCCTGAAGACAAGCCTCTAATTTGGTTAATTGAGTACTGTAATCTGGCTTTATTGAGAAATATAATTGTGTGTCAGCTGCATAACAATGGAAATTTATGCAGTGCTTTTTAATAATATCAAATCAAATCAAATCAACCTTTATTGTTATATTGCTGTACATACAACAGTAGTGCAGGCAAGATGAAACTGCGTTTCTCTCGGCATCCATATAAGTAACAGAACATGATTTAAGACACATCTTCACCCCCCACCCCACCACATCCATTTACGCATCCCTGAGCCATACTTGAAAAACTAACTATAATATACAAATAATGTACATAATGTCCGTAGGTGCAGTAGTGTATACGAGAGATTCCGGATCAACTGTTCAGCATCCTAACAGCTTGTGGAAGGAAGCTGTTAATCAGTCTGGTGGTTCAGCCTCTGATGCTCCGGAATTGTTTGCCAGATGGCAGAAGTTCAAAGTGTTTATGCAGAGGGTGAGAATGGTCCTTGACAATGTTCAGTGCCCTGCTCCTGCAACGGTTCTGAAAAAGTTCTTGGACAGAGGGGAGGGAGACTCCAATTACCCTCTCAGCTCCCTTGACTATCCTCTGCAGGGCTTTTTTGTCTGACATACTGCAGCTGGAGTACCATGTAGCAATGCAGTATGTCAGAACACTCTCCACCACACCTCTGTAGAAGGTCCTGAGGATGCAGATGGGGAGAGAGGCCTGTTTGAGTTTACTCAAGAAGTGCAGTCTCTGCTGGGCCCGCTTCCTGATCCCCAAGGAATTCTTGCTCCAGGTCAGGTCCTGCAAGATCTGCACTCCGAGAAACTTGATGTTCTCTACTCTCTCCACTAAACGGTCGCCGATGATGAGGGGGACGTGTTCAGGCTGTGACCGCTGGAAGTCGATAATCATCTCCTTCGTTTTGTCCACATTGAGCACCAGATTGTTCTCCCTGCACCAGCCCTCCAGGTCTCTCACTTCTTCCCTGTACAATGATTCCTCATCCCTCTGAATAAATCCCACCACCGTGGTGTCGTCTGCAAACTTAATAATCTGGTTCCCCTCGTGTCTGGATACACAATCATGTGTTAGAAGTGTAAACAACAGTGGACTGAGTACGCAGCCTTGAGGGGATCCAGTGCTCAGAGTGACAGAGTTGGAGATGTTGTTTCCACCCAGGACAGACTGAGGTCTCTCAGTCAGGAAATCCAGGATCCAGAGACATGTGGCGGTGTTCAGACCGAGAAGGAGTAATTTCTCCATCAGTCTCTGGGGAATAATGGTGTTGAATGCTGAACTGAAATCAATGTACAGGAGTCTGGCGTAGGTGTCTTTCTGATCCAGGTGGGTGATGACAGAGTGTAGGGTGGTGACTATAGCATCCTCCGTGGAGCGGTTTGAACGATATGCAAACTGGAGCGGGTCGTGTGATGCAGGGAGGCAGGCTGTAATGTGTGGTTTGACAAGCCGTTCAAAACACTTCATCACAGTTGGTGTCAGTGCAACAGAACGATAGTCATTCAGACAAGACACAACTGGTTTCTTTGCCACCGGTACAATGATAGAGGTCTTTGAAGCATCTGGGAACGATGGCCTGACTCAGGGAGATGTTATAAATGTCAGTCAGTACATCCGCCAACTCGCTCGTGCAGTCTTGGAGCACACATCTCGGGATGTTGTCCGGACCTGCAGCTTTACATGGGTTGACTCTGGTTAGGGTCCTCCGTGTGTCCGCTGTGTTGATGGTAAAAGCTGGTCTGACCGATGGTGGGGATGGGCCAGCCCTCCCTCTGATTGTCAAGTTTGATGCTTCAAAACGTGCAAAGAAGTTGTTGAGCCTGTCTGGAAGCGAAGCGTCGTCATCATCGACCCCCTGCCTAGACTTATAGCCCGTCAGTGTCCAAACTCCCTGCCACATCTGCTTGGTGTTCCTAGTGTCACAGAGGTGTCCCTGGATTTTCTCCTCATAGGCGCGCTTCGCCGTCTTAATTCCCTTTGAGAGCACAGACCTGGCTGAGCGGAGGGCAATCCTGTCCTTCACTCTGAAGGCTGCATCTCTGGCTGTAAGCAGTGAGTGCACCTCTGCGATCATCCAAGGCTTGTGGTTACCCCGCATAGTGATGGTCTTCACTGTACTGACATCCTCTGTGCACTTCGCGATGTAGCTGGTGACCGTTTCAGCATACTCCTCCACATTTGTCTTGTCTTCCTGGGAGGCTGCTATTTTGAAGACCTCCCAGTCTGTGTGCAGAAAACAGTCTTTCAGTGCAGAGGTTGCACTCTCTGGCCAAATCCTGATTTGTTTCACTACTGGCCTGCTGTGCTTATATAAGGGTTTGTAGGCAGGCACCAGCATCACGGATATGTGGTCAGAAAGGCTGAGGTGGGGGCGGGGTATCGCCTTATATGCATCTGTGTTTGTGTACACTAAGTCCAACATATTCTCTCCTCTGGTCTTAAAGTCTACACATTGTTTAAACTTGGGGAGCACAGTCTTTAAGCTGGTGTGGTTAAAATCCCCTGCAACCACTACAAAATTGTCCGGATGTGAAGTTTGGATTTCGCTAATTGTATCGTGTAGTTCCCCGAGTGCCTTCTTAGCATTAGCATTAGCATTAGTGCTCAGCGCTATGTAAACAGCTGCTACAAACACGTTGCTGAATTCTCTTGGCAGATAAAATGGCCGACAATTTACAATAAGGAACTCCGCCAACGGAGAGCAGTGTTTAGATATTAATGTGGCATTAACGCACCAGTTCTTATTAACATAGATGCATAGCCCACCTCCATGGCTCTTACCGGAGCTCGCCGTTCCTCTGTCTGCTCGGAACACTGTCGTCCCCTCTAGTTGAATGGCCTCGTCAGGGATGTTGTCGTAGAGCCATGTCTCCGTGAACGCAAGCACACAACAGTCCCTCCACTCTCTCCGGGTTTCTCTCAGCAGACGCAGCTCGTCCAGCTTGTTGTCGAGGGCACGGACGTTAGAGAGAATGAGCGACGGTACCGCTGGTCTGGAGGGGTTAGCCTTTAGCCTAGCATGGATCCCGGCCCTTTTTCCACGCTTTTGCTTGCGTTCCCTTCGCTTACGCTTCCTCCTCTCCCAGGTAGCTTCTAGCGGGGACTCCGCCAGAATTCCATACTGGCATAGAATGTCCAAGTCACAACCAAGCACCGCGATTCTTGCAGCGTGCAGTACCTTGATGTTACCTAATATTGCCTAATGGAAGCGTACAGTATATAAACTATAAAGAATAGGATCTAGCACAGATCCCTGTGGAACTCCATGAGTGAGCTTTGAATTTGAAGAAAACTCATTACTGACATGAACAAACTGAAACCAATCAGATAAATAAGATTTAAATTACTGCAAAGAAGTTCCATTAAGTCCAACAAGGTGCTGTAATCTATCAAGTAAATATGATCGATAGTAACAAAAGCTGCAGTAAGGTCTAAAAGGACAAGTACAGAAACAAGTCCATTATCAGATGTGATAAGGAGGTCATTACTGACATTCACTAAAGCTGTTTCAGTACTATAATGAATTCTAAACCCTGATTGAAACTCTTCAAATAAACCATTTCCCTGCAAGTGGTCAAATAATTGTGGAGCAACAACTCTTTCTTTCTTTCTTTCTTTCTTTCTTTCTTTCTTTCTTTCTTTCTTTCTTTCTTTCTTTCTTCCAGAAAGTTCCTTAAATCCTGGACTGTACCTGAACTACTGTTGTGAAATCCAACATGACCTCAGTCAGATTTCTGAATTGATCAGGACCCATCAACTTATGTGCCTTTAAAAGTTGGAAGCTATCTTTCATTCCTGTCCTTTTTACAAGTTATACTTATTTACACTTAGTTGTATTTTTAATTGTTGTTCATCAGTCAGAAAGCAAAACACAGTTTCCCGCGTCACTTCTCCTTTATTTTCTCTGTGTAGTTTATTTACACAGAGAACAAAGATGCAATAGCTCACTTGAGCCAAGCTTGTTCCCATGTAAATTTCAGGAATCAAAGACGTAACCCCAAAGTCCATTTTTTACACCATCATTTGTTCACATTGCAAGCACACAGGTGGAGGTCTGTGTGACTGACCCTTAAGATCTGTCTGCATCTTCGTTTCATCTTCTGCATCCTTCTCTCAGGTCTCCAGACAGAGGTGCTGGAAGTGATACAGGGGGTGGAGTTTGTCCAGCTGCCTTTTAAAATCTCCACTCCTCTGCCTGAGAACATTATCGTGGAATGGAGGCAATCTGAGTTTAAAAGTATGAAGATCCACGTATATCAGAAGATCCAGGACCAGCCAGGTGAACAGGATCAGGTTTATCAAGGCCGCACAGAGATGAATGAAGACCCACTGAGTACTGGAGACTTCAGCCTGATCCTGAAAGCACCCACACCTGCTGACACTGGTGTCTACACCTGCACCGTATTTAATACAGATGGAATCATTTTAAATCAGAAAGTAGTTGATCTCAAAGTCAAATGTAAGTATGACAACTGTTTGTCCACAGGAGAACAGAGAACATTTCATCTATCCAACCATCTGTCCATGTAGCCATATTTACTTTCTTGTCTTAGTCTTTCAGACAGAGAAGGTGGAGTTGACAGAGGGGGTGGAGTCTGTCCTGCTGCCCTTTAAAACCTCCTCAGATCTTCCCAAGGACGTCACTGTGGACTGGAGAAGATCCGACTACAAAAACATGAAGGTCTACGAGTATCAGAGGGGCCAGAAGCAGCCTCATATCCAGGACCAGGAATATCAAGGCCTCGCAGAAATGGTTGAAGACCCACTGGGTACCAGAGACATCAGTCTGATCCTGAAAACCCCCAGATCTACTGACACTGGAGTCTACACCTGTACAGTCTACAGCAGGGACGGCCACATTCTGACAAGGAAAATAATCCTTCTCTGTGTCAAAGGTGAGTCCTGTCAGCCTACCAGTGAGAAAGCTTTCCTCAGCCTGGTGGTGCAGCTTTTCATTTCATTATACTTTCTCCCTGATGGCAATGGAACCAACAGGGGATGTCCCGGGTGGACTTTCTCCATGCAGATGGACTGAGTCTTCCTCTGTAAACACTCAGTGTACACAGTATTGAGGTCTTGGAGAGTATCTCCCACAATCCCCTGTACTGTTCTGGCTACCTGGGACAAAACCTTCATGCTTTCTGCTGTGCAGCTAATGTGCTGCCTTGAAGTAGGACGCTCTCTATAGTGCTTCTGTAAAATTTTTGAGCAGTCTCAGAGCCAGACCAGCCTGCTTGAGTTTCCTCAAGAAGACGATTATCTGCTGTGCATTCTTTACCAGACTGGAGGTGTTTAATGTCCAAGACAGGTCCCGGGTTGTGGTATGGGGGCCAAGGAAATGAATGGAATCTCTCCCTCCAAGTAGTGAAGGAGGACATAGGGAGGATTGTTGATGAAGAGGATGAAGGGATAGGGTGAGATGGAGGCAGATGATCAGCTGTGGAGACCCCAAAAGGGAGCAGCTAGAAGAAGACTGTCAGAAGTTCTTTATAAACCACCGTTGAGTGGACAGTTGGTGTCAGTCTCCGGATGTCTTTGTGTGTCTTATGTAACAAATCCATGTAAAAACTAAATTAAAACCACAGCTGTAATACTTTGTTGGATTCTACAACTGAGCAGTTTGATGGGACAATAGGCCTTCCAGGAGTGCTCAGAACTTCGTATAACACCAGTACCGTTAACACTGATAAATATGACTCTTTCTCACAGTGGTGTAATTACTGCTCATTAATTATTCAGGCAGGATTGAATGCCATGAAGTGCAGTCTAGTTTTTGTTTTGGCCAACACTCATGTGGACTCTCTCTGGCTTATCTGGTCTCCAGGTAACAGGAGTACGATGGTGGCAGAAGTGTTCTGTAGGAAGAAGAAACTGTACCTCGATCCAACATCTCCTTCACAGTAATGTTCTCCTCTTCTTCTCAGTATTGTCATGTGTTATAGAACAAAAATGTGTTCATCTAATCTATTAGGTGTGGTTGCAGTGAACTAGAAATGGATTAAAATGTATGTTTGTGTAAAGACATTATATGAACACATTGTAACCTCAGTTCTCTTAGTGAACTCTTTCTCTACTCAACTAAATAGTCCATAAATTCTGAGAATAATCCTCATTATTAGAAAAGAAAATGGATTTTTCTTTAAGGCAGTGTTTTTAAACCAGGGGGTCCCTGGAACATTCAGGTGGAAAGTTTCTAATTTCACTTCTTAATTGGTAAAAAAAAAAAAAAAATGAAATAATTTGCCGTTGTGCGTGGGTGCCTACAGAACCCATGCACAACAACGGCAAATTATTTGTACTTTTTAGCTCATTCTGGCAAAACTGAAAGACACTAATGTGATGACATGGCGTCTATCTGTCCACATTTCACAGGAATCACTATTCCTCCTAGGCATTTGCCCCGATGCTCACCAAACTCACACACAATGATTCTCAGGTGGGTCTGCAGACTGTGATCAAGCTCAATGGTCAGCAGATCTGAGCACTCCCTGGGTGATTTCGTCAGGCTGGAATGAGCTACTCCGACATTGACGGTCTGGTTTGGGCCACTAAAGAAGTGAAATCAGAAAATTTTCATGGAAATCTGAATGTTCCAGGGATCTCCGGTTTAAAAACACTGCTAAGGCACACTTGCTGACCTGGCCATGTTTCCAGGCGTACCTATAAAGAACCTATTCCAGTGTGAAAGCTAGAAAGATAACCTCTTCATTCAGAGAACCAAGATTACAAGGTTCTCAACCTTTTCTTGTCCCAACCTGGCACCATGAGTTTGCTACTTGGATGCCATGTGGAGTAAACTGTTTCATTTTATCAAGTGGTTTCCAAGCTCCTCTTTTAATATAAACTAACATTATACTGTGAAAGGAGCAGCTCAGTGATGCAGTGGTTAGCACTGTTGCCTCAGCAAGAAGGTTGTGGGTTCAAACCCAAGAGCAGGCCAGCAGTGACTGTTCTGTATGGAGTTTGTATGTTCTGCCCGTGTCAGCGTAAGCTGTCACCAGGTACTCTGGTTTCCTCCTACAGTCCATAGACATGCATGTTAGGTTAATCAGCATCAGCTGGAGAGTCTAGACTGTGTAGAATGGTGCGTAGGTATAAAATGTGGCGCTTTATGCTTTGATGGTGAGGACAGAATATTGACCTGTAGATAGGGCTGAGGAAAAAATCAGTGTATTGTAGTATCGCTATACTTTGTGGTGGTGATACTTTATCAATTCAGAGACACAGTATTGTGATACTTTATTAAGAATTATTGATAAATGTTGGAAACAGAAACTTACCTGTTTAGGTACCTTGTCGTCGGCCTCCGTCGGTCTATGATGACCATGGAAGAGAATCCTAAACGTCTACTCTGCTGGAGCAGCACCGCCTGTGGCTGAACAGGCCGATGCGCAAATGGCAGTCTCTGTCACACAGGTTGCACTTGTGGGTGGTCTCTGTGCTGCTGGGTCTGTGGCGGTTCTTCCTGCGGGTCCTTTTTTCATCTGGGGGTGGCTGTGGGGGTTGGCTGTGGCGCAGGTGTAGTGTGACCGACTACTGATCGGAGGGTCATGGGTTCGATTCCCACTGTCTGCAGTCTGCATGTCGAAGTGTCCTTGAGCAAGACACTGAACCCCCAGTTGCTCCTGGTGGCCAGTCTAGCGCCCGTGTGTGTATGGCAGCTCTGCCGCCATCAGTGTGTGAATGTGCGCGTGAATGGGTGGATAGCAGGATCTGTAAAGCGCTTTGGTCATCCAGAGATGAGAAAAAGCGCTATATAAGTGAACGCCATCTGCTGCAGCAGTCAGTCTCTCTTCACCTGCCTTGAGCTGTCTGGTCAGGGTGCCTCTCCATTTGGAGCGGTCCGTTGCAAGGTCCTCCCAGCACTCTGTGTTGATCTCCAGGGCCTTCATGTCTCTCTTGCAGACGTCTCTAAAGCGCAGCTGTGGGCGGCCAACGTCTCTCCTGCCAGTCGCCAGTTCTCCGTAAAGGACGTCTTTGGGGATTCTGCCATCCTCCATACGGTGAATGTGGCCTAGCCAGCGGAGCCTGCGCTGCCTGAGTAGAGAGAACATGGAAGGAAGGCCAGCACGGGACAGAACTTCTGTGTTGGGCACTTTGTCCTGCCAGGATATGTCCAGGATGTGGCAAATGCAGCGCAAGTGGAAGGAGTTCAGTCTCTTTTCCTGCCGGGCATATGTTGTCCACATCTCACTCCCATAGAGCAGTGTGCTGATGACGCAGGCGTTGTACACTGCCATCTTCGTCTTGACAGAGAGTTTGGGATTCTCCCACACTCGTGTGGTGAGGCGAGCGACTGTGAAGGCTGATTTTCCAATCCTCTTGTCGATCTCTGTATCAAGGGAGAGGTTGTTGCTGATCGTTGACCCCAGGTACGTGAACTGATTCACGACCTCCAGCTCGTAGTCGTCGATGGTGATGGTTGGTGGTGCTTCCGTGCCTTGCACCAAGACGTTAAGTCTTCTTCAGGCTGATGGTAAGCCTGAAGTCCTTGCATGCCTGGGAGAAGCGGTCCATCAGGGTTTGAAGCTCCTACTGTGTGTGGGTTGCGACTGCAGCGTCGTCTGCGAACAGCATGTCTCTGATTAGAGCCTCGCGTACTTTGGTTCTGGCTTTCAGGCGGGCGAGGTTGAAAAGCCTGCCGTCAGATCTTGTGTGCAGGTAGATTCCCTCTGTTGCTGTGCTGAAGGCATGCCTGAGGAGCATAGCAAAGAAAATCCCAAAAAGGGTTGATGCAAGTACACAGCCCTGTTTCACTCCGCTGCATATGTTGAATGGCTCTGAGACATTGCCATCGTGCTGCACTATCCCCTGCGTGTTGGTGTGAAACGATTTGATGAGGCTTTGCAACTTTGGTGGGCATCCTATCTTTGGCAGGATCTTGAAAAGGCCCTCTCTGCTTACCAGATCGAACGCTTTGGCGAGGTCGATGAAGGCAACGTACAGAGGCATGTTCTGTTCTCTGCACTTCTCCTGGAGTTGGCGGATGGAGAATATCATGTCCACCGTCGATCGCCCAGCGTGGAAGCTACACTGAGACTCGGGGTAGGCACATTCGGCAAGCTTCTGTAGACGAACGAGGACAACTCGTGCATAGACTTTGCCAACAATGCTGAGGAGGAAGATGCCCCTGTAGTTGTTGCAGTCGCTTCTCTCCCCTTTGTTTTTGTAGAGGATGATGATCTTGGCGTCCCTCATGTCCTGTGGTACGGCACCTTCCTTCCAGCACTGGCAGAGGACGTCATACAATGGCAGCAGTAGGGCGGTCTTGCAGTGCTTGATCAGGTCGGGGGGTATGCCATCGTTGCCGGGTGCCTTGCAAGCGGCCAAGCTATCAGTGGCCTTGCTGAGTTCGTCGATGGTTGGCTCGGCGTCAAGTTCATCCATGGATGGCAGGCAATCGATGGCATCAAGGGCTGACGGTGTCACGGTGTTCTGTCTGGAGTAGAGGTCGGAGTAGTGTTCCACCCATCTCTCCATCTGCTTGTTCTTTTCTGTGATCATCTCCCCAGTGGAGGATTTGAGGGGGGCCGTCTTGCTCTGAGCCGGACCAAGTGCTTTCTTGATGCCATCGTACATACCACGGATGTTCCCTGTTATGGCAGCGGTTTGAATGTCTTGGCTGAGCTGAGTCCAGTACTCGTTGGCACAGCGCCGAGCAGTCTGCTGAACTTTGCTTCTCGCAGCCCTGAGAATCTGGAGATTCTTCTCGTTTGGGTACTTCTTGTACTCAGCAAGTGCTGAGCGCTTGGCTTCAATGACGGGGGTCATCTCGGTCAACTTGGCATCAAACCAGTCCTGTGACTTCAAGGTCATCCTCCCAAAGGTAGCCAAGGCTGGGCGGTGGATGGTGTTTCGCAGCTCTTCCCACTTCTGCTTTGCAGATTCTCCTTCTTGTGGTACACCAAGTTCCTTCCCAAAGGTGGAGGCAAACTGCTCAACAAGTTCTGGTTGGGCCATCTTGCTGGTGTCAATCCGTGCCTTTCCAGGCTGTCTAGCACGATGGAATTTCTTCAGCTGCAGCTTGACCTTGCAACACACCAATGAATGGTCTGTGTCGCAATCTGCACTCTGGAACAAACGGGTGATTAGCACGTTCTTCAGTGAGGTGCACCTGATCAGGATCAAGTCCAGCTGGTGCCAGTGCTTTGAGCACGGATGTCGCCAGGAAACCTTGTGTTGGGGCTTGGTCTTGAAGAACGAGTTTGTGATGCACAGATCGTGATATGTGCAGAACTCGAGCAGCCGCTGTTCGTTGTCGTTCATTCTGCCCACGCCAAATGGTCCAAGACAGGAGGGCCAGGAGTCGTGGTCGGCACCCACTCTGGCATTGAAGTCTCCAAGGAGAATGAGTTGTTCAGAGTTGGGGATGATCCTGACAGTTGTTGCGAGATTCTCGTAGAACTCGTCTTTTGCCTCTGGTGTAGCTGTTAGTGTTGGGGCATACACACTGACGAGGGTGACTGGGCCTTGAGTGGTGTTGAGGCGGAAGGTGAGGAGTCATGCAGAGCCATTGCTGCCCGGTTCCACCATCTTCAGCAAGGTGTTCTTCACTGCAAAGCCCGCTCCATGTTCCCTGTGTTCGTCACTGCCCTTTCCCTGCCAGTAGAACGTGTAGTCCTTCTCTCTCAGTGTGCCTGTGTCAGCCAACCGTGTTTCCTGGAGAGTGGTGATATCCACTCCCAGTCTCTTCAGCTCATTATTGATGATGGTAGTCTTCCTGGTGTCGTTGATGTCCTTGAGGTTAGCAGTGAGTCCTGCCATCATAGTGCGGACGTTCCAAGTTTCCAGTTGTAGAGTTGGTCTCTTTTGGTTTTTTGTCTTGCCTGGTGCGAAGGTTCTCAGCCTGCTGTTCGGACTTCTCCTCATCCCCATGCACCCAATGAGGAAAGCAAGCTGTGGCGGGACAACACCTTATTGGCTGGGGGCTGCCCAGCTTGAGGCGGGCGGTAGCTGTCCAGTGAGATCCGATGATCCCTCCCACCGTCGGTAACAACCCCTGGCGCCGCGCTCTACGCCAATTGAGCGGTGGCTTATAACCGGTAACTGTCATTCCCCGTGTTTTGTCTACGTCAAAGGCGAAGCTGGAGTGTCCTCTCCAGTGATCCGGTGTTCTACCTTCCAGCGTTGGGCGTTGGTAGGATTCAAGCCTGGGCAGGAAGATATGGAGGACAAGATGTTGCCCATGCAGCATGTCCCCCCTCTCCACGTCACTGATGAATCCAAAGGAACAGCAGGGCTGCCATAGTTTGGCACCAGCGCCGTCGCAGGAGCTGCCAGAACGATGTTGAGCACAACAGAGAACTGCCTTAGGGGCTCCGACTCCGGATTTTTCCTCAGGGTTGACTCCTGAAGCCTTTCCCGTGACCGGGTGTGCCGCAAGGCAGCGGAGATTTGAAATCAGGGTTTACCTTCCCCTAGATGGGCTACCTTCCCAGGTTGACGAGCCACCATCTACCCGAAGCATCTGGTTTTAAGGCACCAGAGATCCGCCCTCGCCCCTTCTCCTATTAGTAAAAGCACTTCCGCCGGGCTTAGAGACTAAACCACACGGGCAGGCTAGGAGTTGGACTTAGCTGTCAGAGGCTTTTCGAGACTCACGCCATAAGGAGCATTTTATGAGCACTGGGAGCTTAACCCCAGTGCCGCTCCTGGCTATGACAACCTTGGAACCACCTGTTTGGGTACCAGAGTCATAAAAAATGACTGACTTTTCAGTCCACTAGATGGCGGTAAATCCGACTGTCTGTCTAGGTCAGCACAGCAAAGGAGAGACTGGTGAGGTCTAGCCAGAAGTTGAAGAAGACGGATATGAGGATGGGAAATCACAGTACTCAGCATATCACAAGAATGTGATAGTATTGCATCACGGGACAAATACTGTGATCATATCACACTGTGGGGGAAGATATCGTGATAGTATCGTGTCGTGGCCCAAATATAGATAGATAGATAGATAGATGTACTTTATTGATCCCAAACTGGGAAATATCATCATCATATCGTATTGCAGCCCAAATATCGTGATCATATCGTATTGTGTGGCCTCTGGTGATTCCCACCCCTACCCCTAGACGTGTTCAGAAGGGGACTGTCATCAAATGTCTGCAAGGAGACCTGTTGTGAATCCTGATCAGTCGTTCTATCCAGAAGGTTTTCAGTTGGATTAAGTCAGGACTGGGCCTTTCTAACAACTTGATGGTCTTTGCTGCAAACTAAATGTTTCCTTTGTCCTGCTAGAAGATCCAACCCCATCTCATTTGTCCTGGTGAACGGCAGCAGATTATTTTCAACAATAGTCCAGTACAGGGAGAATTGACATGTAAACGTGTAAATGGAAATCTGTTCAGTAGTTTCTGCATAATCCTGCTAAACAACTGACAGAAAGGCAAAGTTAGGTTGACGAAAACCTAACCACCTTAGTGGAGGAAAAAGAAACTGCTGAAGATGCACTCAGGTTCAGATAAAACTTTATTTTCTGGTGTAACCCTTGATGGTAAACAGTCCAGCCCTGATAAATAGATTTTTCTAAAGGAACAGTTTTGTATTTAAAGGGATCATTGACTGAAAAATTGTGTGTTTGTAGGTTTTAACTGTCTGAAATGAGTCTACTGCAGGTGCAGGTATAGTGTAGCCGACTACTGATTGGAGGGTCAGAGGTTCGATTCCCACTCTGTCTGCAGTCTGTATGTCGAAGTGTCCTTGAGCAAGACACTGAACCCCCAGTTGCTCCTGGTGGGTCAGGCCAGGGCCGGTGTGTGGCAGCTCTGTTGCCATCAGTGTGTGAATAGTAGGAGCTGTGAAGACCTTTGGTCATCTACAGATGAGAAAAAGTGCTATATTAGCGAACGCCATTTACTGGTCACCTAATTATCCAAAAATTTTCAAAACGGTCAATTCTCTAAAAAATACACACAGCCTTTATTTCGTTTTTTTTTTCTCTCCCAGAAACACTAGAAACGTTTTTGACTTTTTTGTGGAAATCGTTGACGTCACGTTTAGAAAAAGCAAACCCTCTGCCGTCCTTGAGACCCGCCCACTGCTCTATTATTGGCCCGCTTACCTGTCTGTCATGTAGATGGAGTGAGCTATTAGCCCCCAAGCTAACACTGGAAATAGGAAGTTCGAACCAACTGCGGCTTATATTGTTATATTCTTCAGATCATAGTTCCCCTAATAAAAATCCCTGTTACCATCTGGTTCACCGTTCTGCGGTCCATAATAAGATAAGATAAGATAAGATAAGATAAGCCTTTATTAGTCCCACAACGGGGAAATTCCAGGATTGCAACAGCACAGGGATAGCAGCACTCAGTGCAACAATCAGAAGGCAAGAAAAAAAGCAAGCAAGCAAGAGCAGCTAATATACATATGTACATATTACTATAAAATATATATATACACACAGACACACAGTGCAGAGCATTGTAGCTGGATGGAATAAATATATGAATATATGAACACACAGTGCAGAGCATTGTAGCTAGATGGAATAAATATGTAAATATATAAACACCCACAGTACGGAGCATTGCAGCTAGGTGGAATAAATATGCAAGTATATAAACACACACAGTGCGGAGCAATGTAGCTAGATGGAATAATATGTAGATATATAAAAACACAGTGCGGAGCATTGTAGCTAGATGGAATAAATATATAGATATATAAATATGAACACACCCAGTGCTGAGCATTGTAGCTAGATGGAATAAATATGTAAATATATAAACACACACAGTGCAGAGCATTGTTGCTAGATGGGATGAAACAGCATAACCGTCTACTTAGTTATCCTACATGGTATGATTATGTGCCCATACATATTCTCACCCTCCATAGCGACCGGTATGTTCCTAGTTGTATGCCGGAGGGGACCATTGTGTAAGTCTATTGCATCTTTTGCATTCAAAAAACTATTAGTTTGTTACGTCTTTTTGCTATCTCTGCGAGCAGCCCTGCTTAGGTTGTACAGTCTGACAGCCGTTGGTAGGAAGGACCTACGAAACCTCTCGGTTGTGCACCTGGGATGATGTAGTCTGCTGCTAAATGAGCTCCTCAGTGCATCCAGTATGTTCTGCATAGGGTGGAACTCGGACTCCAGCAGAGATGACAGTTTAGCCACCGTCCTTCTCTCTCCTATCTCCTCCATCGGATCAAGGCGCTGCCCCAGGACAGAGCTAGCTTTCTTAATCAGTTTGTTCAGTCTCTTCCTATCGGCTGCAGTAATGCCACTGCCCCAGCAGACCACTCCAAAAGTGATGGCTGATGCCACCACCGTGTCATAGAATGACTTCAGCAGCGCCCCTTGTACACCAAAAGACCTGAGTCTCCTCAGCAGGAACAGCCTGCGCTGTCCCTTCTTGTAGAGTGCGTCAGTATTGTGTGACCAGTCTAGTTTATTGTTCAGATGAACACCCAGGTACTTATAGGATGTCACCATCTCGATGTCTGTTCCCTGTATATTTACTGGTGCTGTGAGGGGCTGCCCATGCCTGCGGCAGTCCACCACCAGCTCCTTAGTTTTCCTCGCGTTGATCTGGAGGCAGTTCCGATGGCACCAGTCCACGAAGTCCTGGATAAGCCCTCTGTACTCAGCTTCATCTCCATTGGAGATGAGACCAACGATCGCAGAGTCATCAGAGAACTTCTGTAGATGGCAGTGTGTTGTGTTGTGTGAGAAGTCCGCAGTATAAAGAGTGAACAGGAAGGGAGCCAGCACCGTTCCCTGGGGGGCCCCCGTGCTACTGATGATCGTGTCGGAAACACAGTCCCGGGTTCTCACAAACTGAGGCCGGTTCGTGAGGTAGTCCAGGATCCATGATGACAGGTGCTGGTCCACCCCTGCGCACAGCAGCTTGTCCTTCAGGATCATCGGTTGGATGGTGTTGAAAGCACTGGAGAAGTCAAAGAACATGATCCTCACCATATTCCCGGGCTTCTCCAGGTGGGACAGAGAACGGTGAAGGAGGAAGATCACCGCATCCTCCACCCCAATGCCATGCTGGTAGGCGAACTGGAGTGGATCCATCGCTGGTTCCACCAGGGGGCGGAGATGAGCAAGGAGCAGTCTCTCCAGGGTCTTCATCAAGTGGGACGTCAAGGCCACCGGTCTGTAGCTGTTCAGGTCTTTGGGGTGGGAAGTTTTTGGTACAGGTACCACACAAGATGTTTTCCACAGCTGTGGTACCCTCCCCAGTTTCAGGCTCATGTTGAAGATATACGTCACAATCCCACACAGCTGGTCTGCACAGGACTTGAGGAGCTTTGCGCTGATGCCGTCCGGTCCCGACGCCTTCCTCGCCTTGATCTTCCTCAGCTCCGTCCTCACCTGGGTCTTGGTCAGGGTCAGGATGGGGGGCTGTGTGTTGGGAGTGGGGGGGGTGTCGGTGGTGTGGGGAGTGGGCAGCAGGACTTGATTTCTTAGAGGCAGCAGTGGTTGTTGTGCAGACAGGGGGGAGGGCGGTTGGTCAAATCTATTGAAAAACAGATTCAGGTTGTTGTTAATGTGCTTCGCATTGCTCCAGCCCGAAGACGCATGCGCAAAGATGCAGGGCAGCACGTCTCAATAAGTAGCACAGAATTATAGGAGTCTTACGCTACATGTCCACTGGTCCGTTTTTTTCCCAGAAGGGGACGTGGTCATGGGGCTGTTGAAGTTCTTGAATAGGTGGAGTCAGAGCAATGTGGGAGGAAATACTGGAATAGTAATTATGAACCATGAGCAGATTAATAAGTCTGGTTTTAATAGTGCTGCTTTATTTGCGTTACAAAAGGTGACTTTGTCGTCGTTGCCGCTGGTTTTGGGTTCACCCAATCCTACAGACTCACACAATGCATGGTGAATTTGACCACCTGGTTGGTGAGCTTCAGCTGGATGAGCCCATGTTCCACTGCTCTCCATGCCTCCTGTCATGATCTGAGCGCGGGGGGTTCCGCCGCGTTCAGTTTCATTGTCTTTTTCTGTATTTGTACATCTGTTTTTTGGGGGTTCCTAGTTTCCTGTCCTGTTATCCTTGGTTGGTTTTCTTATATCTTGCATTATCTCTCCTGTGTACGTTCACCACGGTCTTGTCATTTATATATTTGGTATTATCTGTATTTGTCCTTAAGTTTATTATTTGACCTTATTTTAGTTCTTGCTTTATATTTGTGTTTTTGTCTGTAACCTTTTGTTCTGTGTTCTCTCTCTTGTGCTCTCTCTGTCTCTTCAGGGTTACAGCTGTCAGGGGCACTTCTGGGTTTGCTCTGGTATGGGCAGTGCTCCTGTCAAACTGTCTGTCCCGTCTCCTTTCCTCATGACTCACAGCTGATTCTCATTGTGCAATCACTCTCTCTACCTATTTAAACCTTGACCCTCTGTTAACTGCTGGGTCATTTGCTCATCTGTGCTTCCCCTGAGATGGTGTTCCCATTTCCATTATTCTCTTCAACCGTAGAGTCCAGCTCTGCTGGGAGCTGTAGCTTTATTCCCCTTTTTTCGTATGTCCAGCCCAGCTGGGATTTCGTCATTACTTATCAGTTCTGTTGTGAGTGTTCTTGTGTGTGTGTGTTTATTAAATATGCAAACTTACGGCTTGCGTTTGGCATAATCTGTTTGCCCCTTGAACGGGCAGTTCATGACACCTTCTTCCTTTGTATGTTGTTTCTTTGTGACGGTAAGGACTGGTCATATAGTATTGGGTAGCCTGAAACAGCAGTTATTAATTTCTCTTCACGACAACAGGGAACGTACAGATCTGCTTCTCTTCTCCCTCTCCTCTCTCGTCTTCTCCTCCAGCTGGCTGGTTCACTGGATTCGTCAACAGGTCTGTCCATGGGCAGTCTTCAGCTCCCGGCTGCTACCGCACAATATGGCATCCTTGGTCTCCACATCTTTAAAACAAACCAGCAAAAAAGTGTTTCTAACATCTTTTCATGTGAGAAATAGTAGGTTCAGTTAATGAATCTGTCGTTATTTGCATCAAAAACTGCTGGTTTAAAAGTTCAGGACGAGAGCGCTGCCTCCGGTGCATGACCATACGGAAAAATCGGAATGTTTATGCAAATGAGCTGTAGGAGAACCCACAGGCGACTCGGCACACTGCAGTCCAGTTTTCACCGGTCCGGACTCAAATGCTTTCTGCTGCATTTCCAATACACAATGAATGGGAAGCGGAAAAAGGACGGATCCAGTGGACATGTAGCATAGGTGACATGAGTCGAGCGTCGGACTCTGATGTAAAAGTGCCTTCACACCAAATGCGAACGGGTGGTGCGAATGTATAGAGTCAATGGAAAGAGGCGAGCACACAGGAAATCACGCATTCACACGTTCACATCCGAGGCATAGCATGAGCTTTGAGATTTTGCTGTCACCGGAATAAAAGTATCAACATTGGAGAGTAAACTAGTTTGAAAATGTTGAAAATGAGACTGACACTCACTTAGAAGGACCGGGAGCAATTCAGCTGAATCGGGATGTCGGAGTTATTTACCCACGGATTCCTGCCATGGGGATGTGCTAACAAGGCTAGCAAGCTGTGCTGGGCTGCACAGTGGCGCAGTGGTTTAGCACTGCGGCAGCACAGTTTACCCTCGGCCGGGGGATCGCGGGGATCGTGGGTTCGATCCCAGCCCCCGACCAACAGTGAGCTGTGTGGAGTTTACATGTTCTCCCCGTGTTGCGTGGGTTTACTCCGGGATTTCTCCGGTTTCCTCCCGCATACCAAAAACATGTAGGCTTAGGGCGCTCGCGCACGCAGTGACTTGTCACCAGACTGCAAACCAAATCTACCTACGGGTACAAATAAGTAACAAAAAAAAAAAAAAAAGCTAGCAATGGAAACATTCATCATCTTGTAAAGTTTTGGAGACAGGAACAACTTTTTCAAGTGAGCCCCCCCCCCCCCACTTCGGATAATATAAACATAAAGCATGACGTTATTTGGGGATTTCCACATTAGGTTGAACAGAGCTGCAGAAGTTATAAAGGCAACTTCGCCTGTCTGCATCTCACTCAGACGGTGAATTCATGTCTATTCGTGTGTTTACATTGTAATGTATTCTTGCTGCACGAAAAATTCGCACATTCGCATTTGGTGTGAAGGCACCTTCACAGTCTGCGAGTGTGAGCCCCAGCTTGGATTTTATTTTCCATAAAAAATCTCAGTATTCAGAATAATGTGATGTTATAAATCCAGCCCACTGCAAGGCAGTAGACTATTTTACAACACTGATCATTACATTCAGATGTAAACGCTTTTGCTATAAAGATTTTTTTCATGTAAATTTGTACCTTTTTTCATAAATTTGCAGCTTTTTGTGTAAATTTGAGTGCCTTTTTTTCTTGTAATTTTGCTGTTCTCAGCTCCACATGACTGGGAGCTGAGAGCTAGCAGAGCTGCTGAGAGCTGCTTTGTGACGGGGCATCCCCAGCTGGCCACGGGAGAGGAGCAGAGCACCGCGGAGCGAGACATTGCCCAAGCTAGAAGGAGGCTAGAAGCTAGTCAGCTAATGGCTAACTGACATAAGAGGGAGGGCGGAGCTGAACAACTCAAGGATGTTTCTTAAAGTGACAGGCGTTTGAAGAAAGCCAAGAAAAAATTTTAAAAAATTGCTTTAATAATTAATAAATTAAAGAAAATGTGACCAAAATATATCAGAAGCACTTCATTAAGACATGAGTGAGCTGTTAAAACGTCTAAAAAGTGCAGTCAATGACCCCTTTAAGATATGATGTAGTTCTGGAAGTCGACCTCTGAACCCAAACTCCTGAGTTTGTTCCACAAAGAAGAAGAAGAATTCCACTAACTGGAAAAGCAACAGAGTGGAGAGTCTCTTGTTGTCGAATCAGTCCTCTGTTCTTGTGAAGTTGCACTGATCATTTTGTCTCTGACTGCCCTCTGTTTCAGGATGGATGAAGAGATTCCTCTGATGGCTGATCAGTGGGTCTGATGACCCAACCTACAGGAGGAGGAGAAGAACGAAGAGGAGGTGCTCTTGTAGCCTTAACTGCTGAGTTCCAATTTATAAAATTATTCTTTGCTGAGGAGAAATTGCTTCACCCAAAAGTCTGGTCATGAATTGCTTTTCTTCACCCAAGATCGGAGCTGTGAAACCCTATGCTATCGGGCCATAAAGTGGAAATTAATCCCTGCTCCAGACCTGCAGTCATTTCCCCTCACATCAATTTTCCAAAGGAATGCAAAACTGATAGGTTTACAATGACGTTCCACAGACCCTGACAGGAAGACTCCTCACTGAAACTCAAAAAAGTCCAACATTGCCCGCCAATGGATAACACAGAAATATTTCTCTCTCTGAAGTTAAATTATGAATTGTGAACAATGAATTAACTCATATCTTCTCCACAGACAGTATCCACTATTGAAGATATGGCGGGACCCTGTGATGGACAGTTATGGTGTGAAATGCTTTTATTGATATGATTTTATATGTGTTGCTTTATTTTCAGGAAGAATTAATTTTTGCGTGCTTACCATAAAGAAATTATCACAGTTACAATGTAGACACATTGTTTGTTCCTTTATTATTAAGTGGAATATCTTAGTCACTAAAGTTTTAAAGAATATATGCTTTAACAGGCAGCATATATATGTTAAGGATTTCACTTCTCATAATCAAATCCTCTTCCCTTTTCTGTTGGAAGCACACATTTCAAAACTGTAAACTAACCAATGAGCTTCCAAGTCTCCATATTTCTTCCCTTTAGTCAGTTGTATGGCCTCTGCTGAAACAAAGAAACTCAGTGCAAATGGTCAAGAGTTTACACTAATGGGCAGCTCCAACCCTGATCTTTGAATGTAATTGGTCAAGCTCAGTTGTCACAAAATTTATTGTGCCATCCTGCCACACCCTGAGAAAACTTTCCTTTGTCTGTAGTCAGAGTCGAGTCCGGCTGGCAGGGAGTGACTCTTGGAAGGAGCAGAGCTTCTGCTCTCCCATTTTCCCCCATTTTTTCTAAGTAGGCCCAGAGTCCATGCTCTGTGTAAATTCTTTTTCTTTTCTTTAAAATTCACTTTTTCCTATTTTACTCCTTTTCCTTAAATTATTGTGCTAACAAGATTTTGTTTGAGTTTTACTAAGCCTGAGCTATGTTTGTTCTGACCACAACACATTGTAAGAAACAGATTTGTGTGTTTGTTGGGTTTTTTTTTCACTTTGGTTTTTTGATTGGACTTTGAACTATAAACAAATATTATCAGGAATTTGGCAACCTGGCCATATACCTTTTTCAGTGCATAAGAAGACTTTGGCCAGCGTGCTGGACACCCAGCTCCTATAGTTGTGAACCCAGGAGTAGGCCTGAGCCGTGGGACAGAACCTGCCAGTTTCTTTCAACAGAATCCACGCAAACTCATCTGGACCAAGCTTGGTTCTGGAGGCCTGCTGCCACAACGGGACTCAGTCTGACTCTGCTGTGCTGAAGGTCTGTTGTCCAATTTAAACTTAATTCTTCAGAATATTCCTGGTATAAGTTCAACAAACCTAATATCTTCAAACTGCTATCAGAGCTTCAAATGCATTTGTCTTTTCATTAAACTCCATTCCTTTTCAGAATAACACCAATTTTCCTTTTTATAAAATAGTTTAATCATCATTTTCTTCATACAACTGCATCCATTTTCCTTAACTAATGCTATTTTATGGTTCTTCATTTTCCATTACAGTGCCAATTCAAGCTATGGTTTGCCTTGGTTCCACAAATGTTTGATAATACATGTTATGCTCAGTAATTCAATAACAGTCTATGGTGCTCATGATGCATGTTGACTTCCCTGTCTTAAAGTCATCTGAATGTGTTGACTATTCTGAAATTTCTTATTAAACTATCAAAAAGACGTATGGGAGTTATTGTTTGATTTCATGTCCATCTTCTTGATGAAAAGCAGATAAGAACTCACAGGGTTTTTTGAGACCGATTCATTATTGGGACAAATAGAGGATTATTAATAAAATTGTCCATTCTTTTGAACTGGTGCCCCATGAGCTTATGTGTGTTGGTAATGAAACAAAATCTTCATTCCTACTCACATTCATATTTCCATTAATACTTGTACCAGCAATAAACACCTATAAAACCCTCTACACCCTGTTACCTTGTTTTCATCTGAAGGACCTGTCTGTCGGTAGTTTTCTGTTCCCTCCAGCTGTCACCAACAGGCGGGACTGCTGAGGCTGGTGACAGTCACGACTCACCCTGCAGGTGCAACAGTGGTACTACAGATGTGCACATCTCTGCAATGCAGCACAACTATTGTTTTTAAACACTCATTTATAAGTAAGTTTTGAATATTTTAAAGGAAACATGAATTTTTAAAAACTTTTTAGTGCTTTTGCACATCAGTTCTGGTATCCAGAGTGGATATGAACAGAAAACGGAACCTCTGGTTAAATATGGTCTTGATTGGGTTCTGGGCGTGACCTGAGAACTAGACCTCACTGGAATGATACCACCCCTCCAGTTTCATCTCACCCATTTGAACAGTGATGGGGATATCCCTGCATGAGCGTCTACAGCCACACACTGACAGGACTACCGTGGAGTTACTGTAGATTAGCAATTGTGGTTTTTATGGCTACTCTCCATGTATTTTACTCAGCTCGCTAGACGTCCGTGTTTCCATCTGGTTCATCAGTCCACGGTTGACTGTAATGTATTGTGTCAGTCTGGCCCATTTTGTTATGTTTTGGCCACAGATGGATGGATCTTCACTACATGGAGCAACGTTCCCACAGCCTCCTGGAAACACTCACATCAAGCATGCCTACAGTGACCAACAAGAACGGTGGGGCTACTCACTACCGAGTCCTCTTTTGACGCTTTGAGTTTGGCTTTTTGGTTTTTTGGGGCTGTGGTCTTAAACTTCTGATCAGCTGATGAACAGACTGAGTTTAAATGCGTATTTCAATAAATTCCCTACTCTCTACTTTTGTCTCTTGCTCCTGTTTCTTCTTTTTGCATTTTGAAGCTCTACTAACAACCTGGTTATGATCCACCAGGGTTAGATGTGAATACTTGTGATTTTTTGCCCCGGTCTGAAGATTTGATCGGGACTGTATGTACTGGCCAGGAGGTCAGAATGTTTTCTCTGTCACCTTTAAAGTAGAAAAACTACAAATGCCTCTTAAAATTCGTGGTATTCCAGGATCTGTGTTTGGAAGAGGAGTCTGAATGAAGCCGTAAAACCACATCAGAGACCTCCTTTAGTACGGATGAATCTCACTTTAAAATGGTTTTCTCTAATATTTCCTGTCACAGCAGAAAGTTTTTATTTTCTAAAATCAACAAAACAAGTCGGATCTAAATAATAGCAGCAGTGAGCACAAACCTCCACCAAGGCAGCTCATTTCCTTCTTTCAAACTTTAAAAAAAAAAAGACGCTCATGGAGCAGTATCACCGTTTAAAATAAACAGGGTCAAGTTCTACTGATCCAGGGATGAGAATGGGGTTTTTGAAAAAAAGAGGAAACTTAGCCGGGGGTCTTGGGGGACGCAGGCCCCCTAGCCGGATCCAAGGCGGAGCGTTGGTGGGGGGTCTGGGGGGCAACGCCCCCCCAGAAGCTAACAAAATCTGGTGTTTTAGAATGCTCAAATGTGGTCTTATATTTAAAGTTAGAAGTAAGTACAAATGCATTTATAGTTTATCTTTTTAATCTGCTGCTGCATCACATGTGTAATCATGTTCAATACTGTTTTGATTCAGCGTCACACTTTATTGAGAAACAGAAGATGTCACTTCCATATTTACACGCCTGTGCTACTACTCTATGAACTTATGTACAAGTCAACGTATTCTTCACATCTAATTGTGCAATTTTTTCTTCTTGGCTACCAAAGCCTGGAGCCGTTCTGTAGCCTTCCTCTTCTCTGATTTTCTGTGGGCAAGCAGTGCCTGCTTAGCTGCAGCTTCTCTCTTCTTTTTCATGGCTGCCTTGCTTGCCACAGAATCATGTTGAAGATCGAGTTCTTTCTGTTTCATTTCCTTCTCTTTCCTTTTTTCTTCCTTTTCATGCCCATAGGCACTTAATTTGACCGTGTCCATCGATCGTTTTGAATGCAGCATCGAGCAAGTAGTTCGATCTCTTGTAGGCACAATTTTGAGATGTTTCTGTTTTGAACAGTGTTCAGCTAAGGCAACACAACCATGAGATCCATAACTCAAGAAATTGTTGCAATAAACACACTGGGCTTTCTCTGGTACTTTGCATTTTGCTATGAAGTCGGCCATTTTTTCAACCACAAAATAAAGTGAAACACAGTATATATGTATTAAATTTATGATATCTGAATAGTATGTTGATGTAATAATACTAAATTATATTTTACTACTATCTAATATGTTTAGAACAGACACAGAATTACATTTACATAGTTCTAGAACAGACAAAATAATTTAACCAAGTAAAATAAATTATAAATATTAACAAAATTCCATCACCAAGTCCATCACTCATTTATTAAAATATACTGACATTCTGCAAACATTTTTGATTTATTAATGTGTGCATTTGTTAGTGTTACTAGGAATATAAAAAAGTTGCATATCAGTATATTTTAAGCCCTTGAATTTTTGTGAATTCAGCGGGCGGTCACGTCTCTGCGTCTCAGTGCGCACTGAAAAAAAAAAAAAAAGGCTGCATTTCCGGTCTTCCAGTACAGACACAGCCTTGTTACAACCTCAGAAAAAAGTTGTGTAATATATTCATTTTTTGTGGTATTTTTACAAAATTCTGACCTGAGCTTGAAAACACTTGGTTCTACATTTCTGTTGTGTTTTCCAGCCAGTATCTGACAGCTGTATGTTATTTGCAAGCATTTGTATCTAAAAAAAAACACCCAGGCAAACTTTCCTGTTACTTCAAAACAGGCATGCCATCACAACTTACACATGCTATTTCATAACAAATTCATTACGTGAAAATTCTCAAGTACACTACTTAAACAAGAAAAAAAAAACTTACCTCGGAATGTGTCTTCCGATCACTAATTACTGTAATCGGGGCCGGCTGTGATGAACTTTGACTGACTGGCATCTGAGTTTGACTGTGTCGACTGTGTTGTGAAGTTGGCCATTTTTTCAACCACAACTTCAGTATTTTTACCGATCTTTACCGTCACTGACACGGTTTTTTCAAGCCATTCCCAACGAAACTTGTTCTTTATCCCTTTGTCGATTTCTAAAATTCTTGCTTTGTTCTCTTTCGTGAGTTTTAGGCTCACCATTTTGACGAAATCGGGAAAACTCGGTTGATTGAACTGATTGAACTGTCCGCCACTTTCATTTTGCTCCGCGTATTATCCGGATATGACAAAAGAAATCTAACAAAATCGCCAGTTGGTTGCTTCAATAAGTATCAACCTATCAGTGGCCTTGTTACATTACATTACTGATCTCGCTGGGTAGCGCGTTCTGCGCGGTGGATTTTCACAGCCGATCGAAAATATGACTCGCTGCCAGACCCCCCCCCCCCCCCAAAAAATAAAAAAAATAAAAATTCTCCTCGAATTTAGACGATTCATGAGAATGACCCTAGACATGATCAAATCCGAGGAATTCCTCGGATCCGAGGAAGATTCTCATCCCTGCTGATCATGACAGCAACCTGTTGTGTGGGAGTCTGGCCCTGGGGGCTTGCCATGGAGGTCTGGGGGGAGTGACGTCAGGCGGGCTGTGGCTGCTATATAGTAGTTGTGTGTGTTCTCAGTAAAGTTCAGTTCACTGTTCGGCACAAGACGACTCCTGTCTGATTTCAAACATAACATTTTGGCGACAAGGAGAAACTATGGAGGCGTATGGGCCACCCCTGCCACCGTTTCTACAGTGTCCGGGAGAGCCAGTGATCCTGTGGCCTAACTTGTTGGCCATGTTTGAGGGATACATCGCGGCGTTGGGCCTGAGTAGACTCGACGGAATGCGGAGACGAGCACGTCTGGTCCACCATTTCGGCGTAGAAGGTCGGAAAATTTTCCACACGTTGGGATAGACAGAGTCTTATACAGATGCTGTCGGACGGATGGCTGGATACTTTGCCAAACACACAAGGAGCACGAAGCTATGGGTGGAAAGGCTGTTGGTGCCAAAAGTAGCTAAGCTAGCTACCTCAGGGAAGCTAACAGCTCAGCCAGTGGCAATGGTGAAGTTAGCCACGGAGCTAGGTGGGCGCCAAACACTAGCTAAAAGCGATAAGCTAGTTTTCACGGTGCAGTCAGAGCCATGGGAGAGGCAGCCCGCGTCCACAGAAGACAACAAGCCAGCCGAAAAGCACAGCACGGTGAGTGACCGCAGCACTGGAGGTGAACAAAGCGCGGTGAGCGAAGATGGCATGGGGGGAGAGCAACGACCAGACTTGGCTCAATTTTCCCTGCAGCTACGGTCAGAGCAGCAGGAAGGAGAGCGTGAGCATGCTAAGAGCCCCGAAAAGCAGCAGTGGCAACCGGGCATGAACACAGTGTGCGGCGCGGAGCAGTGGAGCACCTTGGACGACAGAGAGGAAGAACCGAACTGCTCTTGTGCCCGAGACGAGCCGCAGTCAAAGACAGACACCAGGAGCGAGCAGTGCGAGGAGTTGCCGGGTGCCACGGAGGTCGAGCGGGACCGGCCTCGCTCAGGGTCGGCACGGGAGGATCTCAGTGCCAGAGCTCAGGGCGCCTGGGTCGACGAGTGACGCTGCCGAGCAAGCTTCAGTTTTCCCTGGAGCTCAGCCACAGGGGGCTGGTGAATCTGTAGCTAAAACAGCGACGGCTGCAGCGGCTTTAAAAGCAGTCGGGGCCAGACCATCAGGCAAGGAGAAACTGGGTGCCAAGCAGCAACACGGTAAGCTGAGCAAAGCTCCCCTGAGAGTTACAGACAGGGTTCGGGTTCGTGAGGAGGGACAACCACTGCGAATACAGACCAAACGACAGCCTGAAGATCACCAGGGGCAGCTGTGCATCATGGCTTAAAAAGGTGCAGCCTATTTTCAACTCTCGGATGGTTTGTGGAGGCATGCCAATGAGCTGCAGTGTGCCCAGGAGGAGGCTTCGGATGGCGGGTCCAGACGAGAGGGGTGGTCGATGGTGAGGAGAAGAGGCACTCTCGCCTGTGAGTTCAGTTATGACCCCGGGGGCAGGCTGCTCCAGAGGCGCGCCTACTGAGGAGCGGTCCTGGGCCCCCAAGCTGGTTCTACCTTCTCCTGCTTGAAGGACAGTAGTGTGGTGTTGAAAAATATTAAATAGCTCTAATGTTTATATGTTTGCATGTGTTTTGAAAAAAAAAAGACTAAAATGTCATTGTTCTGGGGTTCTTTTGTGTGTTTTATTTAGTTTGGGAACACAGCAGTTATTTTAATTTATCAGTGGACTTTGTTTTAGTTTATCAGTGGCAGAATAATCCACTGTGCCATGCGGGCTGCACGGTAGTCCACCCGTCAGCCCTATTTTAGTTGTTTTGTGTGAATGTGGTAGGCCAGTTAGTTATTTCAGTTTAGTTTTCTAGTGCGTGATTCAGGTCCCAAATTTGGGGAGGTTTTCATTTGTGTGTGTGGTTTTGGACTTTTCTAAGGGGGGGGGGGATGTTGTGTGTGACTTTGGCCCTGGGGACTTGCCGTGGCAGTCTGGGGGGAGTGACGTCAGGCGGGCTGCAGCTGCTATATAGTTGTGTGTGTTCTCAATAAAGTTCAGTTCACTGTTTGGCAAAAGGCGACTCCTGTCTGATTTCATACATAACACAACCCTACCCCCAAATCAGCACTTTTGACTTACTGAGTTCAGTTCAACTTTATTTATATAGCACCATTTCACAACAACAGTCATCTCATAGCACTGTCAACTGTAGGAGGAACCCCCATAGTTGCAGAAAGACCCCAGCAATCAGGCGATCCCCTGTAAGCAGCACTTGGCGATGGTGGAGAGGAAAAACTCCCTTTTAACAGGAAGAAACCTCCAGCAGAACCAGGATCAGGGAGGGGCAGTCATCTGCTGCAGTTGAGGGGACAGAGAAGATGAAAAGAACAGACATGAAGAGAGAAAACAGCAAGATGGGGACTCAATCTATGGGAGAGCACAAACAGATGTTAATGACCAGCAAACATATTTCATTGAGAGTGAAGAAAGGAGTGAAGCCCAGTGCATTGTTAAGATAAAATAAGATAAGCCTTTATTAGTCCCACAATGGGGAAATTCCAGGATTGCAACAGCACAGGGATAGCAACACTCAGAGCAACAATCAGAAGGCAAGAAAAAACAAGAGCAGCTAGTATACATATGTACATATTACTATATATATATATATATATATACGTATATATATATATATAGACACACAGTGCGGAGCATTGTGGTTGGTGGATGTGCAGCAGAAAGTCTAAGCCAGGGGTGGGCAATCATGTGCCATGGAGGGCCATTCCACTGCAGTTTTTCTGTTCCACCTAGTCTCTTTAGCAGGTGTTTCCAATGATTAGCAACCCTTGAAGCTGATCAGAGCAAACACCTGCTGAAAGAGACTGAGTGGAACAGAAAACCTGCAGTGGAATGGCCCTCACTGCCCACCCCTGGTCTAAGCTCTCTCTCCGCGGATGTGGCGGGCCAACTGGACGTCTTTGGGCATGATGGTGAGCCTCTTGGCGTGGATGGTGCACAGGTTGGTGTCCTCGAAGAGACCCACCAGGTAGGCCTCGCTGGCCTCCTGCAGAGCCATGACGGCGGAGCTCTGGAAGCGCAGGTCGGTCTTGAAGTCCTGAGCGATCTCCCTCACCAGGCGCTGGAAGAGCAGCTTACGGTTGAGCAGCTCCGTGGATTTCTGGTAGCGACGGATCTCTCTCAGAGCCACGGTACCAGGCATGTAACGGTGAGGCTTCTTCACTCCACCGGTGGCCGGAGCACTTTTCCGAGCAGCCTTGGTGGCCAGCTGCTTCCTGGGGGCTTTTCCTCCAGTAGATTTACGGGTGGCCTTAGACCGCCCGTAATTTAGAAGATAAAAAAATAAGAGCAGTGAATATACATATGTACACATAAATATATATACACAGTGCGGAGCATTGTAGCTAGATGGAATAAACAGCATAACCGTCTACTTAGTTATCCTACATAGTATGAATATGTACCCATACATATTGTCACCCTCTGTAGCGACTGATATCGTCCTAGTTGTATACTGGAGCGGACCATTTGTGTAAGTCTATTGCGTCTTTTGCATTCAATACTATTAGGTCGTCACATTTTTTTGCTATCTCTGCAAGCAGCCTTGCTTAGGTTATACAGTCTGACAGCCGTAGGTAGGAAGGACCTGCGAAACCTGTCAGTCGCGCACCTAGGATGATGTAGTCTACTGCTAAATGAGCTCCTCAGCGCGTTCAGTATGTCCTGCATGGGGTGGGACTCGGACTCCAGCAGAGATGACAGTTTAGCCACCATCCTTCTCTCCCCTATCAACTCCACTGGGTCAAGGCGTTGCCCCAGGACAGAGCTAGCTTTCTTGATTAGTTTGTTCAGTCTCTTCCTATCGGCTGCTGTAATGCCGTTGCCCAGCAGACCACTCCAAAAGTGATGGCTGATGCCACCACCGTGTCATAGAATGTCTTCAAGAGCACCCCTTGTACACCAAAAGACCTGAGTCTCCTCAGTAGGAACAGCCTGCGCTGTCCCTTCTTGTAGAGTGCGTCGGTATTGTGTGACCAGTCTAGTTTATTGTTCAGATGAACACCCAGGTGCTTGTAGGATGTCAGCATCTCAATGTCTGTTCCCTGGATGTTTACTGGTGCTGTGAGGGGTTGTCCTTGCCTGCAGCAGTCCACCACCAGCTCCTTAGTTTTCCTTCCATTGATCTGGAGGCAGTTTCTATGGCACCAGTCCACAAAGTCCTGGATAAGTCATCTGTACTCAGCTTCATCTCCGTTGGAGATGAGGCCGACGATCACAGAGTCGTCAGAGAACTTCTGTAGATGGCAGTGTGTTGTGTTGTGTGACAAGTCCGCAGTATAAAGGGTGAACAGGAAGGGAGCCAAAACCATTCTCTGGGGGGCCCCCGTGCTACCGATGATTGTGTCAGACACACAATCCCAGGTTCTCACAAACTGAGGCCGGTTAGTGAGGTAGTCCAGAATCAGAATCAGAATCAGAATCAGAATCAGGTTTATTGCCATTGTTCATGTAGTACACAAACTAGGAATTTGTCTCGGTACAATGCTGCAACATTAAACATGATAAGATAAGAGAAATAAACTATACATGTAATAAAGTGTAGGATAAGATTAAGTGATACTGGTCAACAGTTAAAATATATATTAGCCAGCAGCAGATACTGTGGAGAACTACAGTATATAGTGCAGTCGGTAATGCAGGAAGAAAACAGTGATGATTGACATGAGTCTGGTTGAGCTGCTGTACATAGTGCACGAGAGTCAATAAGTCACTTAGTGTTCAGCAGTCTAATGGCAGAGGGGAAGAAGCTGTTCATGTGACGGGAGGTTTTAGTCTGGATGGACCGAAGTCTTCTACCAGAGGGGAGGGGGGCAAACAGTACGTGACCAGGGTGTGAGGGATCGGCTATGATCCGGCCAGCACGCCTCCGGGTCCTGGAGATGTACAGATCCTGGAGAGATGGGAGCTTGCAGCCGATCACCTTCTCAGCAGTGCGCACGACGCGCTGCAGCCTTAGTCTGTCCCTGGCAGTGGCTCCTGCGTACCACACGGTTATGGAGGTGGTGAGGATGGACTCGATGATGGCTGTGTAGAACTGCACTAACATCTTGGTGGGTAGCTTGAGCTTCCTCAGCTGCCGCAGGAAGAACATCCTCTGCTGGGCTTTTTTGATGAGTGAGCTGATGGTCAGCTCCCATTTGAGGTCCCTGGTGATGGTAGTGCCTAGGAAGCGGAAGGAATCAGCAGTGGTGATGGGAGAGCCTGAGAGGGTGAGGGGGGGCAGAGGAGTAGTGACTTTCCTGAAGTCTACAATCATCTCCACTGTCTTCAGAGCGTTCAGCTGCAGGTTGTTATTGCTGCACCAGGACGCCAGCTGGGCCACCTCTCTCCTGTAGGCGGACTCGTCGCCGTTGGAGATGAGCCCGATGAGGGTGGTGTCGTCCGCAAACTTGATCAACTTGACAGACTGGTGGCTGGAGGTGCAGGAGTTGGTGTAAAGGGAGAAGAGTAGGGGGGAAAGTACACAGCCCTGGGGTGATCCGGTGCTGATGCTAGTATAGTCTGAGACAGTCTTTCCCAGCCGCACATGCTGCCTCCGGTCCGTCAGGAAGTCGATGATCCACCTGCAGAGGGAGTCAGGCACGTTGAGCAGGGACAGCTTGTCCCGGAGCAGAGCGGGGCGGATGGTGTTGAATGCGGAGCTGAAGTCCACAAACAGGATCCTGGCGTAGGTTCCCGGGGAGTCCAGGTGCTGCAGGATGGAGTGGAGGGCCAGGTTGACTGCATCGTCTACAGACCTGTTGGCTCGGTAGGCAAACTGCAGCGGGTCCAGGAGAGGGGTGGTGATGGACTTGAGGTGGGACAGGACCAGGCGCTCAAAGGACTTCATAACTACAGAGGTGAGCGCTACAGGTCTGTAGTCATTAAGTCCAGTGATCCGTGGCTTCTTGGGGACAGGGATGATGGTGGAGGATTTGAGGCAGGACGGCACGTGGCATAACTTAAGGGAGGTGTTAAAAATGTCTGTGAATACAGGAGCCAGCTGTTTCGCACAGAGTCTCAGGGTGGAGGGAGACACGCCGTCTGGGCCGGGGGCCTTGCGCGGGTTCAGTCTGGAGAACTGTTTGAGCACATCCTGCTCACTGATGATAAGGGGAGGGGGAGGAGGGGGGGGGTGCCTTAAATGAAGTAGGGAATGTGGAGGCTGTGGAGCTGGAGGGAGGGGGGGAGTTGGACACAGATGACGAGGTGTCAAAACGGGCATAGTGTTGGAACAGTCTTTGACAAAGGGCTTTGTCATCCTGACCTTTAGGAGCCTTAGGTCGATAGTTGGTGATTTGCCTCAGTCCTCTCCACACGGAAGCCGAATCATTAGCAGTGAACTGCTGCTGGAGTCTCTCTGAGTATAGAGATTTAGCCCTCTTCAGCTCTCTGTTAAACCGGTATTTAACCTCCCTGTAGCAGTCCCTGTCTCCACTTTTCAGCGCTGCTTCCTTCTCCTTCCTGATCTGTCTGAGCTTAGCTGTGAACCAGGGTTTGTCATTAGAGTAACTCACCCTGGTGCGTGATGGAAGAATGTTCTCTTCACAAAAGTGGATATATGAGTTCACAGTGTCCGTGTACTCATCCAGATCATGCGTGGCTCCTTTAAGCATGCCCCAGTCAGATATTTCCATGCACGTTTCCAGCTTCTCCTCAGCATCACTGGTCCGTATCTTCGTAGTGCTCACAACAGGTTTAGTGAGCTTCAATCTCTGTCTGTATGTGGGAATGAGGTGAACCATCACGTGATCAGATAATCCCAGCGCAGCTCGAGGGACAGCGCGATATGCGTCTTTCACTGTGGTGTAACAGTGATCCAATGTGTTTAATCCTCTGGTGGGGCATTTAATAAACTGTTTGTAGCGGGGGAGATCGTGGCTCAGATTGCACTGATTAAAGTCACCAGCCACAATAATCAGCGAGTCTGGAAAACTCCGTTCTGTGTGTTGAATGTGATCCGCGAGCACGCGCTGAGCTTCGCGCGTGTCCGCGTCGGGAGGGGCGTACACAGTGATCATTATGAAAGAAGCAAACTCCCGCGGGGAATAGAAGGGCTTGCAATTGATAACAAGAAATTCCAAGGCAGGAGAACAGTGTTTGGAAATTACCGTTACATCAGAGCACCAGCTGCAGTTGATGTAGAAGCAGACACCGCCTCCTGTGGTCTTGCCGGAAAGCTCTGTGTCACGATCAGCACGGAAGAGCTGAAAGCCGTCGAGGCGCAGCGCGCTGTCCGGTATATTTTCCCGGAGCCAGGTCTCAGTAAAGCAGAGGACAGCTGAGGAGGCGAGGTCCTTAAAACGCATCAGCAGTCTCAGTTCATCTACCTTGTTAGAGAGAGAGTTGGTATTGGACAGAAATATGCCAGGCAGTGCCGTTCGCGAGCCTCTCCTGCGAAGTCGTACGAGAGCGCCCGCTCGTCTTCCTCTCTTCCGCCGTCTCACTTTCCGAGCCAAACAATAAACCAGATCGGCGGCAGGGGCTAGAAAAACTGGGAGGAGGTCCGTGGGGGTGAAAGTCCTGATATTTAGAAGTTCTTCACGGGTATAAGTGCAAGCAGACACACAATTGACAAACAAAAACAAACAAAGAGCGCAGCGAAGCACCATGTCGACCGCTGTGGGCGCCATCTTGGATGTCCAGGATCCATGATGACAGGTGCTGGTCCACCCCTGCGCACAGCAGCTTGTCCTTCAGGATCATTGGTTGGATGGTGTTGAAAGCACTGGAGAAGTCAAAGAACATGATCCTCACCGCATTCCCGGGCTTCTCCAGGTGGGACAGGGAACGGTGAAGGAGGAAGATCACTGCATCCTCCACCCCAATGCCATGCTGGTAGGCGAACTGGAGTGGATCCATCACTGGCCCCACCAGGGGGCAGAGGTGAGCAAGGAGTAGCCTCTCCGGGGTCTTCATCATGTGAAATTCTCCATCATTGTTGGAGGTCCCCTGGCTGTCTAAACCTATTAGCAGCATAACTAAGGGAAGGTTCAGAGACACATGATCCTTCCCTATCTGTTGGCTATGTCAAAAAGCAAGTGCTTTAACTCTATTATTAAAAACAGAGATGGCGCTGTCGAGCATGGATATGGAGTAGACGCGTCCTTACCAGCTCCGACATATCTTTTCATAAATGTCATTTTAAACACCAGTTTACCTCGTTATATTTCTCCTTTTCGTATTGGGACCACTTAGGGAACTCGCTGATATGTCTGGGAAGAACTCTTCTCATCAGGAACACTCTGCCCAAGCCCCTAACCGTCAAGCTAGCGAGAAAGCTAACTACCCATCTCCTGCACATGGCATTGATGAGGACACAGAAGAGCCGTCACTTTCGGGCCTGGTAAAGTTAATTGAAAGTTTCCAAGCTGAAACATGGGACTCATTAGGCACACTACAGACTTCTATGGACTCATTTGGGACACGTCTGACAGAGGTCGAAACTTTCTGCAGGAGTGTGACGACAGGATTACGGCGCTCAAAGCCAGGTGTGAAATGCTGGAGAATTGCAGCAAACTGCTAATGGCTAAAACGGAGGACTTTGAATCAAGGAGCAGACACCAAAATCTTTGTGTGCTTGGTCTACCAGAAAACATACAGGGGCCACAAGTCACAACATTTATGACTGACTTCTTCCCTGAGACGCTGGGTATGGAGGGTCCTGACGGGCCTGAGATGTTGGACCGAGTGCACTGCCTTGCTTCCCGGCCTGTCCGGGGTCAAAATGCTCCCCCGAGACCCATGTGTCATAGCCCGAGTGTTGGTTCCGTCCACACTCGGGCCTCATATCATATTTCCCTGGCTTTGGCAGCAGAGGATTCCTTCTTGCTCCTCGGGCTCTTATTGTGAAGGCGCCCAGGGGAGCTCCCTGCTGTCAAAGTCAGCTGCTGCGCTGCTGTCATTTGGAGCAGCTGCGCCGCGTTGGGGTCATTAGCCGCCAGAGATAAAAGCTGGTGCTGAATGTCCTCCAATGCGGCAGTCCCTGTTTCCCTCTGTTGTTCACTGTTAACCGACTTGGGGATCTCCTGTACCCGTCTGTTAATGGTCCCGTTTGTAAGGTACGTTCTGTGTGACTTCACCTTTGTTATTATTCGTCTGGCGCATCGGGTGCTCCCCGGCTCAGACATACTCACCCCTTTGTGTGTACATCCTATGCCTGCCTAACCTGCACTGTAAATAAAACATCACTGCAAAACTCACTGGTGACTGTGGCGTCTTGTGATGGTCCGTGAGGGCCATCGTGACAGTAGACTGCTGCCAAACGCCCGGAGAGGAGGCGTTGTTTTGAGACGCCATTCACCGTGCAGTTTGCAGTTTTGGACTGTTTGTTCCTACCTGTCTGGGTGCCGTGTTGAAGCATGCCATTGTGGAGGTCTCGCTCTCAGAGGCAGGACGCTGTCCTCGCTGACACCCTCGAGCGCGTGGACGAAGTCCTTGTCGCCGCCTCCCTCCTCGACTTCAACAGCGAAGTGCCCTGGTACCTGGACCTAGCCGAGGAAATTCTGAATTCTCTTCCCCACTTCGTTAATCATCCAAAGGTAAGCATGAGGAGAGATGATATCGCCGCCCAGCGTGAGATACTCCGAGGGCTGGAGGGAAATCCCGGCAGGAAGCCGAAGCGGAGGAGACGTTGCCCCTTGCTTCGGGATCCCGCTCCTGCCTCCGTTCTGGCCCGGGAGTTCGCACCATCCGGAGGTCTTTCCCCATCAGGCATGTCATCACTCGGGATTCCCCCAGAGAAGCTGCAACTGACAGCGGTCAAGATCTGGGACCGGGTGACTGCTGCTCGCTCCGCTGTGCGTCCTGCAGCAATTATGAAGCATGTGGAGGCGGCGGTTAGACTGGTGGAGAGGAATCCAGCGTTGCGTGAGTTTCCTGAGTTTGCCGACTTGCTTGCCGCTGTTTCTGCTCAGGAACGGCAGTTTCCGGATCTCACCTTCGCCTCTCCCCTTGCAAGGAACCGTCGTCACACCGGCGCACAATCTCGGCTAGAACCCCGTCTGGATCCAGTTCCGGGTCGCCGCAAGGGCTCAACCCCCCACACAGCTGTCACTCCTGCGCCTCATCAGAGGGGAATCCCCGCAGCCTTGTCTTTCCCCGGGCCTTCACCTGCTGTCCCGTCAGCGCCCCATGCCCGACTGACCTCGGCTGTTGCCCCCTCCTCCTCGTCGCCTATCCCGACTGCTGTGTGTCTCGGGAGCTCCGTTTCGGCGAGTCCCATCCCGGAAACATCTCGAGTGGCCTCACCTCGTCTTCCCAGAGGGCCCTCTGTCGCCATCCAGCAAGGAAAGGCAGGAATGACGTCCCCCACAGCGGGAACCATCTTACCCTCAGGAGAAAGGCAAGTGCATGATAATTTCTCTCATTTCGATATTGTTCTGCCTTGTCTGACTCCTGGGGGTGGAGTTCGGGTTATGCAGCCCCCCGAGCTCCCTCCACCTGCTGTGGATGAAAGTATTAACCCTGCTTCCTCTGTGTCTCCCTCCGCTGAGCGGTCCTCGACGCCAGGCCAATGTCGCTGGATGAGGAGGGGGCCTGCGGTTCTGGAGAGCCTGGTTCCGGTTCCGCAGCCACGCCGTGGGCGGAGGAGGAGAGCGGACTGCAGCGTGGAGCCTTCGCCGATGAGAAAGCGTCCCCGGGGTTCCACGGAGGAGCGGTCCGGTCCAGCGGGTCGAGGTTCTCCTGTCACCACGCCGTGCGGGCCATCGGCGTGGACATCGGTGCCGGAGGACTCTCTAGCTGCGCACACCATCACGCCAGCTGCGGAGCCCGACACGGCTGAGTGGGAGCCTGAGGACGACCTCCTGACATCCGAGCCCGGATCTTCGCAGTCCTGGACGGCGTCAGAACCCGAGCTCAGGCAAGTGCTCTACTTTGTCTTTCTTTTTCACCTCTTAGAGCATTTTTGCCTGTCTCAAGGGGAGGTGAGCCGGGTGCAGCCGCCCGCTGCATCCGAGCTTATCTCGCCGGGTTCTGGCGCTGCCGGTGATCCTGATCCCGGGTTTTCTCTCTCTTTCAAGCCTTCTCCCAGGGTCGCCGACGAGGGGCTGCTTTCACCTGCTGCGCCAGAGGTTCCGGTTTCGGAGTTGGAGGTCGAGTCTGGTGCCACGCCGACCCAGTCGGGGTCCGTCGCGGGTTTGGTTCCGGAGGCCCAATCGGGGTCCACCGTGGGTTTGGTTCCGGAGGCCCAATCGGGGTCCACCGTGGGTTTGGTTCCGGAGGCCCAATCGGGGTCCGACGTGGGCGCTGCACCAGCAGGTCCTGGATTCGGTGAGGGAGCTGCAGATCCCAGGCCACCGGATGCTGGACAGGCTCAGTCCCCTCGTCACCCTCATCACCATCGTCATCCTCCTCGTCTCCCTGAGGAGCGCTGCCCATCTTCACCTGGGGCCGTTGGGGTTCCGATTGCTTCGCCCGGTTCTCCCTCATCTCTCCCCTTTTCAGCGGGACCGCCGGCTACTTTGACCCAACGGTTCTGGTGGGCCAGCGATGCGGGTCGGCCGCCCAAAAGACTGTCTCGCCAATTTGGCTCTCTGGGTCGGCCTCCCGACATTTTGGACTCCCTGTGTGGCAACCTGGTCCGGCCGCCTGAGACTCTCTGCTTCCGAGCATGGGACTGGGGTAGGCCTCCCGAACTGTTCTTTCTCCCTCTGCCTGTTTTGTGGCCTCTTGTTGCCGGTCGGCCCCCTGAACTTTCTGCCTCCGCCCCTCTGGGTCAGAACTGCACTCTTCCCGGGGTTTCTGGTTATGTCTGTGAGACTGTTGGGGTGTGCGGGGGGGTTGATCTGTGATTTTTGTGGCTCACTCCTTTCTTGTTCCAATGTTTGGTGGTTCTTTTCCCTCCACCTTATGTCAATTCGTTGTTTGCCCATATATACAGTATATTGCCTGTGGTTCTGTTCTTGTTACCCTCGTTTAAGGGATTATGGGGTTTTTTTTCCTCTGCCTCGATAGCTTTGTTGGTCCCCTGTTATTTGCTTGTCCTTTTTTGTTCTCTTCCTCCTGCCAGCGCCCCATCCGCCCACCCTGGGGGGGGGGGCTTGGGTGTTACTTGGGCCGCTCAGAGCTCGGCCTAGAGGGGGAGGTACTGTCATAGCCCGAGTGTTGGTTCCATCCACACTCGGGCCTCATATCATATTTCCCTGGCTTTGGCAGCAGAGGATTCCTTCTTGCTCCTCGGGCTCTTATTGTGAAGGCGCCCAGGGGAGCTCCCTGCTGTCAAAGTCAGCTGCTGCGCTGCTGTCATTTGGAGCAGCTGCGCCGCATTGGGGTCATTAGCCGCCAGAGATAAAAGCTGGTGCTGAATGTCCTCCAATGCAGCAGTCCCTGTTTCCCTCTTTTGTTCACTGTTAACCGACTTGGGGATCTCCTGTACCCGTCTGTTAATGGTCCCGTTTGTAAGGTACGTTCTGTGTGACTTCACCTTTGTTATTATTCGTCTGGCGCATCGGGTGCTCCCCGGCTCAGACATACTCACCCCTTTGTGTGTACATCCTATGCCTGTCTAACCTGCACTGTAAATAAAACATCACTGCAAAACTCACTGGTGACTGTGGTGTCTTGTGATGGTCCATGAGGGCCATCGTGACACCATGATTGTAAAGGTGCACCATTTCAGAGTGAAACAGCACATCCTCCAGCTCACCAGAGAGAAGAGCCCGCTTACTTTCCGCGGTCACAAGTCTACATTTTCCCGGATTTTAGTGCCGATGTCACCAAATGGAGGGCAGCTTTCATTTACATCAAGCAAAAGCTCCATGCTGCAGATGTCAGATACGGCTTGGTGTTCCCTGCCCAACTCCAAGTGTCATTCAACGGCAGCAAATACAACTTTGGTACAGCGGAGGAGGTGGAGAAATTCTACTCAGAGACCATAACCCCATCCCTCTGAGCAGTCCATGCGGATGACACCAATGGGTAACTTCTCACTAGCCCTTGGGGCAGTTTCCAGCCATACGTAAACTAGGCAGTCTAATAAGTACTTTTTCTTGTCATTTTATGGACTTTTTGCTCCACTATAAGCGGCTTCACTGTGTGGGTTTGAATTTGGTGAGTCGAGGTAATATCAATGCTCATGTTCCTGTTTATTGTTGTTTTTTAAAAAAAGGAGTATTTTGATTTAAAAGTTCCTCTGACGTTTAAACTACACATTTGCATATGGAGCACTGGTTCAGTGCAGTGAGGATGTACTATGTAGGGTATAGACGCTCAGTTCAGGCAAGTGTTCGAAGTGCGAGGGTGGTCTTTTGTTTGTTTTTCACTCTTTTTCTCCTCACTCCCCCTTTTCGGGTTTTTTTGGTTTTTATTGTTGTATTTGTCAGGAGGTCTTACACACAAACTCTCATAATGTACAAACTTCTAAACAAAACTATTATTCGTATCATTTGGAATAATGGCTAGCAGTGCAGAAATTAAATTGCGTTCTTGGAATGTACATGGGATCCAGACCCCTATTAAACATAAAAAATTCTTAACTATTTAACAAAAGAGAGGGTGCAGATAGCATTCCTCCAAGAGACCCATCTAAACAACAATGAACACCTAAAGGTGTTCATCGGTGTGTGACTTTGCCAAAACAATGTCTGCCTCTGTAGTATTCTCTGGACCCCTCCCCAATCTGACCAGTGATGACATGTTTAGCCGCTCGTCATCCTTGAACCGCTGTCTGTCTGTCTGGTGTCCTGCAAACAACGTGGGCTACATTGACAATTGGAGCTCATTTTGGGGAAAACCTGGTCTTATGAGACGAGACAGCATTCATCCCACTTTGGATGGTGCTTCTCATTTAACTAACAATCTGGCATCTTTTTTATCCAAATTTCCAAAACCTTGACAACTCAGAGTTGGGACCAGGAAGCAGAGTCGCAGTCTTCCACGCCTCTTTGCAGCTCCTCTTCATCCGCCACCCCTCAACTTAGCCCCTGTCTTCCCCATCAGAGAATCGTTGTCTGCTCCCTCCAAAGTAAATAAAAATATAATATATAAGCATCCCAAAGTGATTAAGCAAAATATTGGTAAAACTCAAATTAAACATAAAGCCTCTAAATTGAATGATTTGGCCTCTGTTCCTCCTCATAATTTAAAATTAAATGTGGTTTATTAAATATTAGGTCTCTAACTCCCAAGTCTCTGTTAGTCCATGATCTGTTAATTGATCATCAGATTGATTTAATTTCCCTTACAGAGACTTGGTTAGGGCAAGAGGATTATGTTGGTTTAAATGAATCAACTCCCTCTGGTTATTTAAACTGTCAAAATCCCAGAAGTTCTGGTCGTGGAGGAGGAGTAGCATCAATTTACCATTCCAAATTACTAGTTAATGTAAAGCAAAAAACATGTTATAATTCCTTTGAGGGCCTGGTCCTCAGTATTGGGCACTTTAGCAGTTTTAGGCTTAACCCAATTTTATTTGCCATAGTTTATCGTCCTCCATCAAACTACTCAGAATTTTTATCTGAATTTCCTGAATTCTTAGCTGATTTAGTGCTGAAATCTGATAGAATAATTATAGTAGGGGACTTTAATATACATGTGGATGTAGATAGTGGCTGCCTTAATGTGGCATTCAATTCAATATTAGACTCGATTGGGTTTTCTCAGAAAGTAGGAAATTCTACTCATTACCTCCACCATACATTGGACCTTGTTCTGACATATGGCATAGAAATAGAAAATCTTGTAGTGTCTCCTCATAACCCTGTACTGTCAGACCATTGTCTGTTAACCTTTGATTTTACTATTTCTGACTATTTGGCTCCTAAAGAAAAATATTATTACAGTAGATGCCTCTCAGATGATGCTGTTTCCAAATTTATGCAGATTGTTTCCTCTATGCCATGTGTCAACACAACGGAAATAAGCTATAGACAGCTTGCTCCTTCTGTAATTGATAACATGGTGGATAGTGTTTCAGCTTCTCTGCATCAGACTCTAGACTTGGTGGCCCCCTTAAAAAAGAAAAAGTCTAATCAGAGATTTCTAACTCCTTGGTTCAACACAGAAACTCGTAGCTTAAAACAGAAGACTCATCAATTAGAAAGAAAATGGCACTCTACTAATTTAGATGAAATCTATTTAGCTTGGAGAAATCATCTTTTAATTTATAAAAAATCTCTTAGAAAAGCTAGAACGAGTTATTACTCTGCATTAATAGAAGAGAACAAGAATAATCCCAGGTTTCTTTTCAGTACTGTAGCCAGGTTGACAAAGAGTCAGGACTCTGTCAATCCTAGCATTCCCTTAGAGCTTACTAGTCAGGACTTTATGAACTTTTTCAATAATAAAATTTCATCCATCAGAGATAAAATCAATCAGATTCTTCCCACAGTTAACTTAAATACTGTAACTACTACAACTCCTTCTATTGATGTCTGTCTTGATGAGTTTACTCCAATCGACCTTTGTGAGTTAGACAAAATAGTTTCCTCATCCAAACCTTCAACTTGTCTTTTAGACCCTATTCCTACCAGGTTATTTAAAGAAGTCTTCCCACTTATTGGTAGCTTTATTCTTCATATAATCAATTTTTCATTAACTTTAGGCCATGTACCGCAGGCTTTTAAAACGGCTGTAATTAAACCCTTACTCAAAAAGCCAACGCTAGATCCAGGAGCTTTAGCTAACTATAGACCAATCTCTAATCTCCCTTTCATTTCAAAAATCTTAGAAAGAGTTGTTGCTACGCAATTATTTGACCACCTGCAGGGAAAGGGTTTACTTGAAGAGTTTCAATCTGGGTTTAGAATCCATCATAGTACTGAAACAGCCTTAGCGAAGGTCACTAACGACCTCCTCATTGCATCTGATAATGGACTGGTTTCTGTACTTGTCCTTTTAGACCTTAGTGCAGCTTTTGATACTATTGATCATAATATTCTACTTGATAGATTAGAACACTATGTTGGACTTAATGGAACTTCGTTGCAATGGTTTAGATCTTATTTATCTGATAGGTTCCAGTTTGTTCATGTAAATAATGAGTTTTCTTTCAACTCAAAGCTTAGTCATGGAGTTCCACAGGGATCTGTGCTAGGCCCTACTCTTTTTAGTTTATATATGCTTCCGTTAGGCAACATTATTAGAAAGCACTGTATACATTTTCATTGTTATGCAGATGACACACAATTATACCTGTCAATGAAGCCAGATGATAGTAATCAATTAGCCAAGTTAGAAGCCTGTCTTAAGGAAATCAAAGCTTGGATGACTTGTAATTTCCTGCTATTAAATTCAGATAAGACTGAAGTCATTCTTGTTGGTCCAAAAAACCTTAGAAATTCCTTTCCAAATCAAACTTTCAGTTTGGATGCGGTTACTCTTTCTCTTAATAGCTCTGTGAGGAACCTTGGAGTTATTTTTGATCAGGATTTGTCCTTCAATTCACATATTAAATTTGTTTCTAAGACTGCCTTCTATCATTTGCGTAATATTGCCAAGATTAGGAGCATCTTGTCTCAGAGTGATGCTGAGAAACTGATCCACGCTTTTGTTAGCTTGAGATTAGATTATTGTAATTCTTTATTATCAGGCTGTCCTAAAACATCTTTAAAAAGTCTTCAGCTGATCCAAAATGCTGCAGCAAGAGTTTTAACAGGTACTAGAAAGAGAGATCATATCTCTCCGGTTCTGGCCTCCCTTCATTGGCTTCCCATAGAGTTTAGAATTAAGTTTAAAATCCTTCTTCTTACTTACAAAGCTCTAAACAATCAGGCTCCTCTTTATTTAAAAGATCTGATACTACCGTATTATCCTAACAGAGCACTACGCTCCCAAAATGCAGGATTACTTGTAATACCTAGAATCTCCAAAAGTACAATGGGAGGCAGAGCCTTCAGTTATCAAGCTCCTCTCCTGTGGAATCAGCTGCCAATCTGGATTCGGGAGTCAGACTTGATCTCTGTTTTTAAGAATAGGGCTAAAACCTACCTTTTTGATATAGCCTACAATTAGGGAGGGATCATGTGTTTCTGAACCCTCCCTTAGTTATGCTGCTAATAGGTTTAGTCAGCCGGGGGACCTCCAGTAATGCACTGGGCCTAACTCCTTTCCTCACTCTCTATGAAATATTTTTTTTTGCTGGTCATTAACATTTGTTTGTTCTCTCCCATAGATTGAGTCCCCATCGTGCTGTTTGCTCTCTACATGTCTGTTCTTTTCTTTTTCTCTATCCCCTCACCCCCCAGCCAGTCGCAGCAGATGACTGCCCCTCCCTGAGCCTGGTTCTGCTGGAGGTTTCTTCCTGTTAAAAGGGAGTTTTTCCTCTCCACCGTCGCCAAGTGCTTGCTCACAGGGGATCGCCTGATTGCTGGGGTCTTTCTGCAACTGTGGGGGTTCCCCCCTACAGTTGAAAGTGCTATGAGATGACTGTTGTTGTGAATGGCGCTATATAAAGAAAGTTGAACTGAATTGAATTGAATTGAATTAATAGAAGAGAACAAGAATAATCCCAGGTTTCTTTTCAGTACTGTAGCCAAGTTGACAAAGAATCAGGACTCTGTCAGTCCTAGCATTCCCTCAGAGCTTACTAGTCAGGACTTTATGAACTTTTTCAATGATAAAATTTCATCCATCAGAGATAAAATCAATCAGATTCTTCCCACAGTTAACTTAAATACAGTAACTACCACAACTCCTTCAATTGATAACTGTCTTGATGAGTTTACTCCAATTGACCTTTTAGAGTTAGACAAAATAGTTTCCTCATCCAAACCTTCAACTTGTCTTTTAGACCCTATTCCTACCAGGTTATTTAAAGAAGTCTTCCCACTTATTGGTAGCTTTATTCTTCATATAATCAATTCTTCATTAACTTTAGGCCATGTACCGCAGGCTTTTAAAACGGCTGTAATTAAACCCTTACTCAAAAAGCCAACGCTGGATCCAGGAGCTTTAGCTAACTATAGACCAATCTCTAATCTCCCTTTCATCTCAAAAATCTTAGAAAAAGTAGTTGCTACCCAATTATTTGACCACCTGCAGGGAAATGGTTTACTTGAAGAATTCCAATCTGGGTTTAGAATCCATCATAGTACTGAAACAGCCTTAGCAAAGGTCACTAACGACCTCCTCATCGCATCTGATAATGGACTTGTTTCTGTACTTGTCCTTTTAGACCTTAGTGCAGCTTTTGATACTATTGATCATAATATTCTACTTGATAGATTAGAACATTATGTTGGACTTAATGGAACTTCATTGCAGTGGTTTAGATCTTATTTATCTGATAGGTTCCAGTTTGTTCATGTCAATAATGAATTTTCTTTCAACTCAAAGCTCAGTTATGGAGTTCCACAGGGATCTGTGCTAGGCCCTACTCTTTTTAGTTTATATATGCTTCCGCGAGGCAACATTATTAGAAAGCACTGTATACATTTTCATTGTTATGCAGATGACACACAATTATACCTGTCAATGAAGCCAGATGATAGTAATCAACTAGTCAAGTTAGAAGCCTGTCTTAAGGAAATCAAAGCTTGGATGACTTGTAATTTCCTGCTATTAAATTCAGATAAGACTGAAGTCATTCTTGTTGGTCCAAAAAACCTTAGAATTACCTTTCCAAATCAAACTTTCAGTTTGAATGCGGTTACTCTTTCTCTTAATAGCTCTGTGAGGAACCTTGGAATTATTTTTGATCAAGATCTGTCCTTCAATTCACATATTAAATTTGTTTCTAAGACTGCCTTCTATCATTTGCGTAATATTGCCAAGATTAGGAGCATCTTGTCTCAGAGTGATGCTGAGAAACTGATCCACGCTTTTGTTAGCTCTAGGTTAGATTATTGTAATTCTTTATTATCAGGTTGTCCTAAAACATCTTTAAAAAGTCTTCAGCTGAGTCAAAATGCTGCAGCAAGAGTTTTAACAGGTACTAGAAAGAGAGATCATATCTCTCCGGTTCTGGCCTCCCTTCATTGGCTTCCCATAGAGTTTAGAATTAACTTTAAAATCCTTCTTCTTCTAAAGATCTGATACTACCGTATTATCTTAATAGAGCACTACGCTCCCAAAATGCAGGATTACTTGTAATACCTAGAATCTCTAAAAGTACAATGGGAGGCAGAGCCTTCAGTTATCAAGCTCCTCTCCTGTGGAATCAGCTGCCAATCTGGATTCGGGAGTCAGATCCGACCTCTGTTTTTAAGAATAGGGTTCAAACCTACCTTTTTGATATAGCCTACAATTAGGGAGGGATCTTGTGTTTCTGAACCCTCCCTTAGTTATGCTGCTAATAGGTTTAGACAGCCGGGGGACCTCCAGTAATGCACTGGGCCTCACTCCTTTCTTCACTCTCAATGAAATATATATATATTTTTTTTTGCTGGTCTTTAACATCTGTTCTCTCCCATGGATTGAGTCCCCGTTGTGCTGTTTGCTCTCTACATGTCTGTTCTTTTCATCTTCTCTATCCCCTCACCCCCCAGCCAGTCGCAGCAGATGACTGCCCCTCCCTGAGCCTGGTTCTGCTGGAGGTTTCTTCCTGTTAAAAGGGAGTTTTTCCTCTCCACCGTTGCCAAGTGCTGCTCACAGGGGATCGCCTGATTGCTGGGGTCTTTCTGCAATTGTGGGAGTTCCCCCTACAGTTGAAAGTGCTATGAGATGACTGTTGTTGTGAAATGGCGCTATATAAATAAAGTTGAATTGAATTGAACTGAACTGAATTGAATTGAATATTTCATTTCAGAATCAGAATCAGAATCAGCTTTATTGGCCAAGTATGCACAACACATACAAGGAATTTGACTTTGGCTAAAAACTTGCTCTCGTTGTTCAGGTGGAGGATTTAAATAAGATTTAAATAAGGATTCAATGACAACAGAGTATGTACAGTAAATTACAGTCTGTCCATGTTTCTATAAAAGGATGCAAATATATACAGGAATATATGCAGTTATTTACTCAGACTATCCACACTTTGCAGAAATATATGAAAAAATATACAGTCACACAGTATTTCAATGTGAACTCAGATTCAGTGATATAATGTGAATGAAGTAAAAAGCAGTGTGAGAGTTATGTGCAATGTAATAATGGATGAAAAGTCATGAGTACAGCAAACAGGTAGGACTAGGTGAATGTTAGGAGTTCATCAGAGTGATGGCTTGAGGAAAGAAACTGTTCCTGTGACGGGTGGTTTTGACCTTCAGTGATCTGTAACGTCGACCAGAATGTAGAAGTTTAAACAGTTTGTGGCCGGGGTGTGATGAGTCAGCACAGATGTTTCCCGCCCGTTTCCTGGTTATCGACCAATATAGGTTCTCAATGGAGGGTAGGTCGGTACCAATGATCCTCTCCGCAAACTTAACGATCCACTGCAGAGGACAGATTGGATGATGGCGGTGTAGAAGACAACCAGCAGCTCCTGAGCCAAACCAAACTTCTTGAGCTGACGCAGAAAAAACAACCTCTGCTGGGCCTTTTTCCAGACAGTGTCTATATGGGAGGACCACTTCAGGTTCTGGGAGATTGTGGTACCCAGAAACTTGAAGGAGTCCACAGTGGACACTGTGCTGTTGAGGATGGTGAGTGGGGGGAATGAAGGAGGGTGTCGCCTGAAATCCACAGTCATCTCCACCGTTTTGGCTGGGTTAAGTTCAAGATGGTTCTGGCTGCACCAGAGGATCAGCTGCTCCACCTCCCGCCTGTATGCAGACTCATCACCATCCCGGATCAAACCGATGACTGTGGTGTCGTCTGCAAACTTCAGGAGCTTCACTGAAGGGTCCTCTGAGGTGAAGACACCTCATTTAGCAAGACATTTAGTAAGTGTGAGGCAAAAACATTGATTAAAAAGTATAGTAATCAGGAATGGCAGCATAGGTGGGACACAGGAGGTGCAGGACGTCACCTGTATGCTGTCCAGAACACAGGTGGGATAAAGGGCAGGGTCAATTCTCCAAATCTACCTACGGGTACAAATAAAGTAACCTGAACCTGAACCTGAGGGTGGGAAAGAGAACAACAAAAGAAGAGAATATTTTATCCAGACTAAGGTTGGGTCATACTAGATTAAATAAAACTGTGCATTTATAGAGTGATAAGCACCAGACAGGGATGTGTGACTATTGTGAGAGAGAGGAAGAAACTGTTGAGCAGGTCATTGTGCTCTGCCAGGAGTTCATGCAGGAGTGAGACATGTTAGTGAGGCAAATGAGGAAACTGGGGGTGTTAACTTAAGAGTGGGATTGGGGATTGGGTTAGAGAAGTTATCTGTTTACCTTAAAGATACAGGGCTAATTAATAGGAAAAAGGGGTATTTTTTGTTTTTTTTTCCTCTTGAGTTTGTCTGGGTAGCGATGTTTTGCCCACACTCCAACGCTAGATGGCGGTAACGCGCCTGCTGGCTGACACAGCTGCTGACGCAGCCGAGGACACAGTCCAAGGACGGATCATTTGTTCACACACAGGGAGTCGTTCAGAACTCCTTATAAGAACTCCTGATACAAAGCTATACAGTGATGATATAGAGTAAAGTACGTGGCGGTCATGCACCCGTAATCTGGTTGCCAACCGCCAGTCAAATCTAAAAGAAGAAGAAGAAGAAGAAGAAGACTACATTTCCCATGATGCCCCGTGTGGGGTGTTGCTAGGATACGATGCATTCTACAGAGCGCAGAGGAGACGATTAGTGGGTCGATGAGTGAGATATTTAACGGCTAAAACGGGGCGCGGTTCAGCTCCATGTGTGTTTCCTGTCAAGTTCAGACGGATATTCACCGAATTAACGGATCCGAAAGTTCCAGACGCCCCGTCTGTGTTTATCGGTACCGTTAGCTTTAGCTTAGCCTAGCTCCGCCGCTGACTCCGGCTGATCGGTGGACGTCCGTGTCCGGCCCGGGGCTCCATGGATCGGGGCAGGCTTCTGAAGAACCAGCCGTACGACGAGAGCCTGGAGGTGGAGGACGGAGAGGAGGTGGACAGTGTCCGGAGCCCGACCCCCCGGGACCGGAGGCCGCAGGTCGGTGGACCGGGAACAGAAGATAATAGTTTAAAAAAAAAACCACATATTTTTCTGTGCATTTTAGGATTTTGATGCTAATTTTGCATCTCTGCACACGAGCTTGTTTGTTTTGCGATTTTGCAGCTAATTTTCATTCTTGGTAATGTGCGCTTCATGTTACTTTTTCTTGTAAATTTGCTGGTTTTTTCATGTGAAATTTTTGTATTTTTTTTCTTGTGAATTTACATTTTTATTTTATATGAATTTAATATAATCTAGGCACATGGCAAAGAGAGAGGTGGCAAAGGCAAAGGAAAAGGCATATAAGTTACAAACATCTAGTGAGCTGTATGAGAGGCTGGACACTAAGGAAGGAGAAGAGGACTTGTATCGACTGGCTAGACAGAGATGGAGCTGGAAAGGAGACGACAAATGACGAGAGCGTGTTGGAGAGAGGAGGATGGATGAAGGAAAGATGGTGAACAAGGAAGTCCCGAGGATTAGCAAGGCAGAAGTGAGGGCAGCTTTGAAGAGGATGAAGAATGGAAAGGCGGTTGGTCCAGATGACATACCTGTGGAGGTATGGAGATGTTGAGGAGAGATGGCAGTGGACTTTTTAACCAGATTGTTGAACACAATCTTGGAGAGTGAGAGGACGCCTGAGGAGTGGAGAAGAAGTGTTTTGGTACCAGTTTTCAAGGACAAAGGTGATGCTCAGAGCTGTAGTAACTACAGAGGCATGAAGTTGATCAGCCACACTATGAAGATATGGGAAAGAGTTGTTGAAGCCAGGATAAGAGGAGAGGTGACAATCAGTGAGCAGCAGTACGGTTTCATGCCAAGAAAGAGGACTACAGATGCAATGTTTGCTCTAAGAGTGCTGGTGGAGAAGTATAGTGAAGGTCAGAAGGAGTTGCACTGTGTCTTCGTGGATCTAGAGAAAGCAGATGATAGGGTGTCAAGAGCAGAAGTGTGGTACTGTATGAGGAAGTCAGGAGTGGCAGAGAAGTATGTGAGGGTGGTGCAGGACATGTATGAGGACAGTGAGACGGTGGTGAGGTGCGCTGTAGTAGTGACAGATGGATTCAAGGTGGGGGTGGGGTTACATCAGGGATCAGCTCTAAGCCCCTTCTTGTTTCCATGGTGATGGACAGGCTGACAGACAAGGTCAGGCAGGAGTCTCTGTGGACCATGATGTTTGCAGATGACATTGTGATCTGCAGTGAGAGTAGGGAGCAGGTAGAAGAGAACCTGGAGAGGTGGAGGTATGCTCTGGAGAGAAGAGGAATGAAAGTCAGTGGAAGCAAGACAGAATACATGAGTGTGATTGAAAGGGAGGCAGGTGTAACGGAGAAGATGGAAGGAGCAGAGGTAGTGAAAGTAGATAAGTTTATATACCTGGGGTCAACCATCCAAAGCAATGGAAAATGCACAAGAGAGGTGAAGAAGAGAGTGCAGGCAGACTGGTGTGGGTGGAGACGAGTGTCAGGGATGATTTGTGACAGAAAAGTAGCAGCAAGAGTGAAAGGGAAGATTTACAAGACAGTAGTGAAACCTGCTATAATGTATGGTTTGGAGACGGTGGTGCTGACAAAAAGACAGGAGGTGGAGCTGGAAGTGGCAGAATTGAAGATGCTAAGATTTTCATTGGGAGTGACTAGGAGGGACAAGATTAGAAATGAGTATATCAGAGGGACAGCTCAGGTTGAGCAGTTTGGAGACAAAGTAAGAGAGTCTTCTTCTTCTTTTAGATTTGATTGGCAGTTGGCAACCAGCTTACAGGTGCATTACGGCCACATACTTCACTCTATATCATCACTCTATCTGGTCAGGGGCTGTAGGCCTTCCCACCACATACTTCACTCAGTAAACATCACTCTACACTCTATAAATTCTTCTTCTTTGTACAGACCACTAGTTGAGGGATAGGTGCGTCGTAATTCCAGTTCATGGGCACGATCTTGAAAAAGTGGCTTTCGACCCTGTTCAGTAAGGCCCGTACATGCCCGTAGAACCCAAGAAACCAGAGCACCCGGAGAAAATCAGGGCTTTGCTTGGCATTTTACACATTTGGCATTTGTCAAGGTTACACATTTGCCGTCATGTAGGCATGGCGAGTCGTCCTATGATGTCCTAGAAAGGTGCTTTAAAGTCTGTCGTACCCTGTGCTGGTGAAGGGTGTCCTCCTGTCTAGACGGGTGCGATGTACTGCTGGAACCTCAGGTGTTTCATCTCCATGGCATCTTTTCTGACGTGCCTCAGTTGTCATCATTCTATTGCTCTCCCTCTGGTGGGTCTTCTTCTTCTTCATTGAGACCACTGGTTGAGGGATAGGTGCATCGTAATTCTAGTTCATGGACAGGATCATGAAAATAGATCTGAGCAAAAAGAGACTTTCCGGCATGGACTCACTGTATATGACATCATAAAGACAAATTTGTCTGTGTGCCGTCATATAGGCACACAGACGAAGGTTCTTTGGCTCAGAACCAGTGCTAGGGACTACCAATAGATTCTGATGAGAAGACCTGGGAGACCTGCTGGGCCGGTGTAGAGAGAGCAGGGCACTAATATAAAAAGGCGCCTCTTCATGAATGGCTTTGTAAGTAAGAACAAGAACTTTAAAATCAATTCCATAATTTACTGGAAGCCAATGCAAGGAGGCTAAAACAGGAGTGATATGACAGAATCTACTGGACCTAGTTAGTAATCCTGCAGCTGAGTTCTGGACTAACTGTAGGCGGAGTAAAGAGGATTTACTAAGACATGTAAAAAGAGCATTACAGTAGTCCAAACGTGAAGAAACAAAGGCATGAATAATGATTTCTACTGACTGTAGGACTGAAGAGTGAAGTGATGATGATGATGATAGAGTGATGATGATACTCGTGCCTACCTGCGCATGCCCGTAGAAACTCAAGTGTGCCGTCATCAAAGATCAAAGGACTCACTGTGACATCATCAAAGCTCAGAGGCAGGCATCACTGAATGAGTGCGGACGTGCTTTCCACAGGCATGCAGAAATACTTGCTTATACTTGGATTCTATGGGCATGCACTAGTCTCATTAAAGCCTAATTACTGAGTCAGTAAACTTCCTGTGGTGAAGTCACATGACTGTGGTGTCTGTTTCCTAGTCCAGGAGGAGCGCCACCACTACACTCCCAAGACCCATGGAGGACAACAACGATGAGGACAGGAAGAGGACCCGCAGAGACGAGGAGTCCATGCGGGGACGGCCCACCGAGGAGGACGAGGAGGAGGACGACTCTAACGAAGACGACACTGATGACAACGAGGAGGAGGAGGAGGATGATGATGATGATGATGATGAAGAGGAGGTTCCAGGAGCGTACGACCCTGCCGACTACGCTAACCTGCCTGTCAGCAGCAACATCAGAGACCTGTTCCAGTACATCACACGGTGAGGGACGGCACACACACACACACACACACACACACACACTCAGCAGGTGATGTGGGGGGTGTAGTGGTCAGCACTGCTGCCTCACAGTCAGAAGGTGGTGCTTCACATCCAGCACAGCCGCTCCGGTGGAGTCTGCATGTTCTCCCCAGGCTGGTGTGGGAGCTCTGGTTTCCTCCCACAGTCCAAAAACATGCAGGTGCAGTGTTGCGGGCACTGAAGTGGTCCTGGGTGTGACTGGCGAAGGGACTGCCAGAAAAACCGCGTATAAACTGTGAGGTCATGACGTCTGGCGAGCGGTTTGCTTCCTCACACAGACAGATGTGCTGCAGTTGTAAATAGATGCATTTGTCCCTGTTGGTAATTAGTCAATACTCCCGTCCCCCGCTGGACACCCATGTATGAACACACAGAAACAGGCTCTCACCCCCCCACAGGTACTCCCCCCAGACCATAGAACTGGACCACTGTCTGAAACCGTTCATCCCCGACTACATCCCTGCTGTCGGAGACATCGACGCCTTCCTGAAGGTAAAACACGCCGAACCCTACAGTGTGGCCCCTCACCTGTCACTGACTTCTGACCTCTGTGTGTGTGTGTGTGTGTGTGTGTGTCCAGGTCCCCAGGCCTGACGGCAAACCGGACAGCCTGGGTCTGCTGGTTCTGGACGAGCCCAGCGTCAAACAGTCGGACCCCACGGTGCTGACGCTGTGGCTGTCGGAGGAAACCAAGCAGCACAGCGGCGCTGAGGTGAGCCTGCGTGTAGACGCAGCACTGCTTTGCCGGGAGTAGAATGGCGCCGCAGTATTGAAACCCCGAGCCGCTCCGAACGCGCCTCATCTGTGGCATAAAAACACTGCAGATTTAGCCCCAAAAAGTTGGTAACTGTTGAGAGGACGGTTGCAAAGCCGGGAGGAAAAAATGCAAATGTTTTAGAAAACAAGATGCACAGTTTTGAAGAAAAATGCAAATTTACTGGAAAAAAGTTGCAAATCTAGGAGGAAAAAACATACAAATTTATGAGAAAAAGTAGCGTATTTACAGAAAAAACTTGCAAATGTAAGAGAAAAAAGAAAATTTACAGGAAAAAAACTGTAAATGTTTTAGAAAAAAATTGCAAATCTAGGAGGAAAAAACATGCAAATTTATGAGGAAAAAAGTTACCAAATCACATGAAAAAATGTGTTAATTTGAGAAAAAGTTGCTGATTTATAAGAACAAAACTTGCAAATTCATGAGGAAAAAATGAGCAATTTTTTGAGGAAAAAGTAGCATATTTAAAGCGATAAAAGTTGCAAATCTAGGAGACAAAAAAGTTTAGAGCAAAATTATTTGTAAATGTTTCAGAAAAAAATGCAAGTTTAGGGGAGGAAATTTGCCAATTTTAGGGGACAAAAGTTGCAAATATTTGAGAAAAACATGCAAATTTATGAGGAAAAAGTTGCAAAATTACATCAACTAGAAAAGCACTCAGAGAGTGCAGACCTCGGCCAAGCAGCTCATTTCCCCCAAATGACATCGTTAGAAATGCAGCGGTTTTCTAAATGCATCATTTCTGCATCTGATATTGATGAAAAATACAAATTCAGGTTTCCTTCTATAAGATTTATTGAAGTAACAAATAAATAGTATTGGGTAAGTTAGCTGCAGAAATTCTGGTGGAGCAGCAAAAGTAAAATTTAACAAGTTGATGCAGAATTTTCCTAAAACAAAAATTCCTGCGTCCAGGTGGTGATGCGGATCGCCGCAATAATCTATTGATGTGTTGCCCACGCCGTGACACAGCTGTCCTCAACGTAGCTTCAGAACCTGCTCAGAACTTTCTGAGTGATGCTGCTGGAGGACAAAGCAGCCGCCGCGAAAAACATGAGAATAGAAAAAAAAACTTGCAAATTTATGAGGGAAAAAAGTTGCAGATGTTTTAGAAAACAAAATGAAGAAAAATGCACATTTACTGGGAAAAAGTTGCAGATCTAGAAGGAAAAAACAAAAGTTGCAAAATTACATGAAAAAAATTGCAAATTTTTGACAGTGTAAATATAGGAGAAAAAACATGCAAATTTACAGGAAAAAAATGCAAATTTTTGAGAAAAGGTTGCTAATTTGTAAGAAAAAAATTGCAAATTTATGAGAAAAAAATTCAATTTTTTGAGAAATAAGTATCACATTTACAGGAAAAAAGTGGCAAATCTAGGAGAAAAATCTGAAAATGTTTTCCAAAAAACTGTGCAAATATGTCAGAAAAAATAGCAGATTTAGAGGAGCCAATTTTCTGGCGTTTGCTAAAAAGCTTGGGGCAGGGTCGGAACAGCCCGGGGCGTACAGTGGGGCAAAAAAGTATTTAGTCAGCCACTAGTTGTGCAAGTTCTCCCACTTAAAAGATGAGAGAGGTCTCTAATTTTCATCATACTGTAGGTATACCTCAACTATGAGAGACAAAACGAGGAAAAAAAATCCAGAAAATCACATTGAAGGATTTTTAATGAATTAATTGGTAAATTCCTCGGTAAAATAAGTATTTGGTCACCTACAAACAAGCAAGATTTCTGGCTCTCACAGACCTGTAACTTCTTCTTTAAGAGGCTCCTCTGTCCTCCACTCATTACCTGTATTAATGGCACCTGTTTGAACTCGTTATCAGTATAAAAGACACCTGTCCACAACCTCAAACAGTCAGACTCCAAACTCCACTATGGCCAAGACCAAAGAGCTGTCAAAGGACACCAGAAACAAAATTGTAGACCTGCACCAGGCTGGGAAGACTGAATCTGCAATAGGTAAGCAGCTTGGTGTGAAGAAATCAACTGTGGGAGCAATTATTAGAAAATGGAAGACATACAAGACCACTGATAATCTCCCTCGATCTGGGGCTCCATGCAAGATCTCACCCCGTGGGGTCAAAATGATCACAGGAACGGTGAGCAAAAATCCCAGAACCACATGGGGGGACCTAGTGAATGACCTGCAGAGAGCTGGGACCAAAGTAACAAAGGCTACCATCAGTAACACACTACGCCGCCAGGGACTCAAATCCTGCAGTGCCACACGTGTCCCCCTGCTTAAGCCAGTACATGTCCAGGCCCGTCTGAAGTTTGCTAGAGAGCATTTGGATGATCCAGAAGAGGATTGGGAGAATGTCATATGGTCAGATGAAACCAAAATAGAACTTTATTGTAAAAACTCAACTTGTCGTGTTTGGAGGAGAAAGAACGCCATACCTACTGTGAAGCATGGGGGTGGAAACATCATGCTTTGGGGCTGTTTTTCTGCAAAGGGACCAGCATGACTGATCCGTGTAAAGGAAAGAATGAATGGGGCCATGTATCGTGAGATTTTGAGTGAAAACCTCCTTCCATCAGCAAGGGCATTGAAGATGAAACGTGGCTGGGTCTTTCAGCATGTCAATGATCCCAAACACACCACCCGGGCAACGAAGGAGTGGCTTCGTAAGAAGCATTTCAAGGTCCTGGAGTGGCCTAGCCAGTCTCCAGATCTCAACCCCGTAGAAAATCTTTGGAGGGAGTTGAAAGTCCGTGTTGCCCAGCGACAGCCCCAAAACATCACTGCTCTAGAGGAGATCTGCATGGAGGAATGGGCCAAAATACCAGCAACAGTGTGTGAAAACCTTGTGAAGACTTGCAGAAAACGTTTGACCTCTGTCATTGCCAGGAATTTACCAATTAATTCATTAAAAATTCTTAAATGTGATTTTCTGGATTTTTTTTTTCTTATTTTGTCTCTCATAGTTGAGGTATACCTATGATGAAAGTTGGAGACCTCTCTCATCTTTGAAGTGGGAGAACTTGCACAACTAGTGGCTGACTAAATACTTTTTTGCCCCACTGTAAACACGGCGGCACCGTTCTGCATCAACGCTGTCGCGTCTTAACACTTTCCTTGTGTCTCTTGCAGCAGGCCAAGGTGTCCAGCGTCCCTAGCCCCCAGTCCAACCCTCGCGCCGTGGACAGCTGGGTGGACAGCATCTCGGCGCTGCACCGGTCCAAGCCGGCGACCAGCGTCCACTACAGCCGCCCCATGCCGGACATCGACAGCCTGATGCAGGAGTGGCCGCCCGAGGTGGAGGAGCTGCTGGGACGCGTGCGGCTGCCCCCCGCCCGCCTGGACTGCAGCCTGGGCCAGTACGTGGACCTGGTGTGCGGCATGTTGGACGTGCCCGTCCACGGCAGCAGGGTGCAGGCCCTGCACCTGATCTTCAGCCTGTACCTGGAGTTCAGAGACTCACAGCACTTCAGACACGGAGACGCGCAGCAGTTTTAACACGCAGGCACCCGCCCGCCTGTCCTCATGATTTGATCATAAATAATAACGCCTGATGTGAAGTAATCTGACCCTTGACCCTGAGCACCTGTTTTCTCATGGATCTACATCTGTTTTCCTCAGAAATGTGCAGCTTTCTGTAGTAAATTTGCAGCTTTTTTCTTCAGTGTTGAGCGTTTTAATGAAAGTTATGGCTGAGGATTGTAACTCAGGTCACTGACGTTCAGATTTATTTCAATAAAGCGTCTGAACTCATTATTCTGTTCGTTTGTCTTTTTTGATTTTACAGCAAACCTCATAACAACTGAACTTTTATTTTGAAGCTTCTATCTTAGTGAATTTTAATGTGAAAGAACATCAATCAGTTTCTGTCTTTTGTCTGTTTTAGCTTCCATTTTAGTTCATGTTACATCTTAGAAGATTAGATTTTTTTCTATATGAACTCTGAGGATTTAGTCGTTTTATTGTCAGTTCTGAAATAAAAAAAACACAATGGCATTTATTTAATCAGTTTTTGTTGATTTTGGAGATAAATGTTAAAATATTTCATGCCAAAAATCAAATATATTTTGAGAAAGTGATGAAATTAATTTAATAAACTGGTTTTAGCAGTGAATTGTATTTATTGAAAATATGAAGCGATTTATTATGCAGCATTACTTCGTATATTTAGAAGAAGAAGAAGCCATCGCTGTTGTCATTCAGTCCATGCAGCCAGTCAGGTCGAGTTTCAGAAAAAGAGGTTTCTCCTCCACACTGTGACGTCATGTGTAGAATCAGAGGCGCCGCTGCCATGCGGGCGCCGTCTCGGGCAAGACGCTTTAACATCTAATAGCTAGCCTGGATATGTATTGTAGATGTCAATCAATCAGTTTTTCCTAATAAAACCAAACATTTCACATCTCCACAATGAAATTCTTCCTCTCCATAATGATCTTTTCAGACATCTATGACATCATTCTTCCTAGGAGAATGACGTCACTTTTCCCCATTCGTGTGTATTGGGTCTTCACTTCCAGATAGTCACATTCTTCCTGTCTAGAACAAACACTGTGGGTATCAGAAATAGAATTCTTACTGGGACAAACTCTGATTTCAGACATCTACAGTCCAGCTGTTGCTAGTCATAATTCATTTAAGATGGTCAATATCTCTACTCAGTAGAGATCCAAAACATGTCGACAGACATCTGTAAGGATGTTGTTACTAGTCACAATTTCAGTTATCTGAAACTGAATTTTAGATTGTCATAATATGAATCATGGATAGCTATGATATTATTTCTACTAGTAAAAGGCGTTTTGGATATCCGAAATTACATTATAGATAGCTGCAATGTTTCTTCATTGTGGATATCCAAAATGGAAATTATGACTAGTAACAACTGGATTGTAGATACCGGAAATCAGTTTGTCCCAGTAAGAATTCTGATATCCACAGTGTTCATTCTAGACGGGAAGAGTGTAACTGTAGATCTGTGGAAGTGAAAACCCAATACGCATGAATGGGGGAACGTGACATTGTTCTCCTCGGAAGGATGATGCCGCTGCGGCGGACACAAGACCCAGTGGGCGTGGACACTGGACGCAGCTGGGGACTCCTAACTCACAGCCAGAAAGCAGGACAGTGCGCTGTTAAGTCGTGCACCCCCCCCTGCGGCCCAAGTGTGAACACGTGGATGGTTATGTTAACGTGTCGCCCGGGTCTTTTGTTGACACCGACGCATGATCACAACACCCGTGTGCAAATAAGGCATGAAAGGCCATGTGGCAAGTGTCACGTTAACTGCGCCGCACGACTCCTGCGTGCACACACCATGCGTAACGTCAGCAGCTGCAGTCCCAGTGCATGAGCAGTAAAGGTTTAAACGGGGAGGAGCTTCTGCAGCGACGTGGCCCCGGTGGCCCCCCCGGGGCCGTAGGCTCTACATCTGTGTGCCAGGGTTAATAAAGGTTCTGTGGTGTAGGCCTCCACAGCCTTCTCCTTTTACCCTCTACACCATAGACAGCTGAGCAGCTCGTTCTGGAGAGGAAGAGTTGAGGAGATGTGAAATGTTCAGCTTTACTAGGAAAAAGTGAATCCGTGACGCCTACGAGACTCATCCAGGCTGTTAAACGTTACAACGGCCACTTCAGCTTTTTAAAGCTTTTCAGCCGTTAGTTCAGACTAGTACAACCTACATTCCAGATATCCTGGCCTGGAGTTTTCGCTAGCATGGCTGTTGTTGTGCGTGTCTGTAACTGACGCGCGGGAAGGCGGTTCTGGTAGTGATGTGCGGATCGATCCTGAAATATCGATACCTCCGATACCGGATCTTTATGCTCTAAAATCGATACTGAAATCAAAATATCGATACTTTTGATACTTAAGTCATTTGAGGTAAGGTATAAGATAAGATAAGCCTTTATTAGTCCCACAATGGGGAAATTCCAGGATTGCAACAGCACAGGGATAGCAACACTCAGAGCAACAATCAGAAGGCAAGAGAAAAGCAAGAGCAGCGACTATACATATATATATATATATATATATATATATATATATATATATCCTTAACAAAAACACGGTGAAAAGTAACTAAACTATTGAGATGTTGTCTAAGTGACATGCGGTTGGTGGGACTACTTTTTCTTCCGCCTGGGTAAGTGCGTCATGCGTTTTTTAGGCGTAGTCGCAAAAAATATCGGTATCGGTATCGCCGATACCAGCCTGAATTTTACTCAGTATCGGATCGGAAAGGAAATCAGTGGTATCGAACATCACTAGGTTCTGGACGTCGAAGCGTCACTGCAGACCGGAAGTTGGTTTGTTTTCCCGATCAAACGGCTCGCCATAAAGACGTTATTCCTCCGCGGATCGTTTTCATGGTCAGAATCAGGTTTATCAAAATAAATAATCAAGATTTTTAACAGTAAAACTACGTCACGTCTTTTTTCCCCCACAATGCACCGGGGTGTTGTGGTAGAAGCAACATGGCGGCCGCCGGCTGCGTCTTGCGCAGGGCGGTGAACGGGTCCAGACGGAGCGGAACCGGGCCCAACCAGGTCAGTTTTACCCGGGTTATCCGCCCCGGCAGCTTCAGCGGCGCTAAACGCCTTTACGTGTTTATATCAATTCAACAAAAAGACGATAAATGAATAATGGAGGCAACGATGATTGACAGTTTGACATTTAGCATAACACACATGGCTGCTGTGAGGTCGCAGCTTTTTTAACCGTGAAATTGTCCTTTTTTTTTTTTTTTGCTAAAGTCGCTGTTGTGGATGAACCAAAGAAGCTGACTGTGCAAACATATCCATCCATCCTCTACTGCTTAGCTGGGTCCGGGTCATGGAGGCAGCCGAGTAGAATGCCAGACTTAAAAAAAAAAAAAAAAAAAGCCACAAATTTGAGGGGGAAAAGTGCAATAAAATCGTTAAGAGTTCCAGGAAAATGAAGAGTTAAAACCAGGTGTTTTGTGCTGCTGCCACAGTAGCTGAATTAAGGGGGGGTGAAGGGGGGCTTATCCCCCTCGTTAGCAAAATCATCCAGAATCATCTTTTTTTTTTAAAAACTTTGCAACTTTTTTCCTCATAACTTTGCATTTTTTTTCCTAAAAAAATTTGCAGCTTTTTTCCTTGTACATTTCCAACATTTTTCTAATAATTTTTCAACGTTTTTCCTTGTAAATTTGCAACTTTTTTTTTCAAAAGTTTGCAACTTTTTTCTTATAAATTTGTAAATTTTCTCACATAAATTTCCAGGTTTTTCCCTCTACATTTGCACAGTTTTCCCTGTAAATTGGGAAGAACTTGTGGATTTGACATTTTTTTTCCCTCATAAATTTGCTGCTTTTTTCTGGTAAATGTTCAGCTTTTTTCTCCTGAAATGTCCACGTTTTGGCTGTAGCGGTGCGCCGCGGTTTCTGTGCGTTTCAGGGCTGGTCCCCTGTGGTCTGCAGGGAGCTGCTCTACGTGGTGGAGCTGAGACGCTACAGCAGAGACCAGAGCTTCATCGTCTGCTTCAACCAGAACCTCCACAAAGGTCTCACACTGCAGCCAGAACGATGGGTGGGGGTGGGGGTGGGGCAAGGGGTGGGGCAATAACCAGACTGTTTTCTCCTGATTGGTCTCTGCCGGTCCAGGTGAGGACCTCTATGATGTCACTCTGACGGACGGGGACTGCCGGATCCAGGTGACCCTGGACCCCAGTCTGAACCACATGGTGGAGCGAGGCGTCCTCAGACCGGGGAGGGCTATCTGTAAGGCCTCATTTGTCCCTGCTGTGACGGCCCAGCTCCCAGAATGCCTCGGGGCTTCGGACAGGTGAGTGGCAGAGGGTGGAGGGGGTCGATGCTTCACCGTGGTTGGACCGGACTGAGCAGGTGTCTGTTGGTCCCACAGCTACCGGCTGGTGAACCTGGAGGTCCGAGATGACGAGGTCAGCAGGTCTGAGGTGGACTGGGCCTCTCTGGGATGGTTTGGATCCTCAGAACCAGCAGGTAGGACAGTCACTTCACTGATTGGTTAATCGGTTAATTGGTTAACTGACTGGTTGGCCCATCAGGTCCTCTGGTTCCTCTCCGTGCCAATCGGAGCGTCTTCCTTCCTCTCTGGAACAATGTGGACTACAGCGGGGAGGCGTGGACAGAAGCTCCGCCCACCGAGGACGAGGACGAAGAGGAGGAGGAGGAGGATGGAGGTAGATCTTTGATGGGGGAAACCTTCTTAAATCTTGTGATGGGGCGGTTACTGTTTTTCCATTTAAACGTAAAATAATTTCTTTTTCAAAATCCAGATTTATCTCTTGTGAAATCTGAGATTTCCTCTGGCCATGTTCCACATTTTCTCCTGCAACATTCCGACATTTATATTCTCAACAATCCAGTTTTTCTGTTTTTCCTCCCGTTGCCGTTTCCATTGGCCGTGTGACGGTACAGTTTGCTGTATTTGACCGGAAAACCTCGTGCCAGCGTGATCCCAGGGGAGCGAGGCGAGCTGGACGGTGCAGTTCCTCGCCTGTGAAATGTGGTTTTCACGACGCTGACGTCTTTGATTTTTCAGTTTCTTTCGTTCTTAAACCAACACAAAGACCAAAACAAGAAGGAAAAGGCGCAGAAAGAAGAACAGTCCTGTATCAACTCTCCCTTCTTTCCGTGACTCTCTTTACAAAAACATAAATACAAAAATGTCAAGTCAGGCTGATAGAACCTGCCAGTTACCTGCCCAGCCACACCTGATTTTTTTAACGCATCACAACACAAAACCCTGACTTACTACGTTTCTTAACTTGTTGACTGTTCTGAGCTTTTTAAACTCCTGCTTGACTTGGTTTCTTTGTTGAGTCCAGACTGTTCCACAGACTGATTCCTTCCACAGAGGTCCGTCCTTCCTCCAGTTGGCTTCTGAATCTGCCTTTATTAAAATTCTCTTTTCCTTTTAATCCTCCGCCGGTCCCCTTTGGGCGAAGACCAAAGGGGGATTATGTTATGGGCCAGTCCGTCCGTCTGTGCCACTTTTGTGCGATCAGCTCCTCCTACCGAATGTTTTGAAACTCGGGACCACGGTTTGACCTACACTGATGATGCACATATTGCAGTTTGGTTCTGATCAGATGATTTTTGTGGGACTTGTAGCCTCAGACCTGTGACTTCTTGTTTCACCTCACTTCATAGACCAGGGGTGTCAAAGTTGCAGCCTGCGGGCCGGAACCAGCCAATCAGAGAGACTAAACCAGCCCACGGGATGAACTTGCAAAGTGTGAAAATTAAATAGCAGCACTTTTTCAATAAAGTAACTGCTATTCCCAGTTTGTCCATTTGGGGTCACACAAGAGTAGCAGACACAGCAGTGATCCCTGGTTTCTACCAACTCCGATCACTAAAAATAGCCAACAAGCCTTTTTTTATGGATGCCGGATCAAGCAGACACTGAAATGTCCCGGTATTTACTGGTTTTAACAACGACTCTTTAAAAATACACTGACTCCCATGTTTTGCAGCGTGGTAGGTGCTGGGGGACGGTCACGCTGACATTTGGTGGTTCTTTAGGGAGGAGGGGGGCACAATAATTCACTGCTGTTTGCTGAATGATTTTACGATCGGAACCGGTTTTTCTTGTCACATAATGTTTTGAACATGTTCAAAACCAGAGAAGCTGCCGGCTGATGGCAGTGATGCGCCCACTGCAGGAGCGCGCCTCGCTCAGCTAAAGCCGTTCCTACGGCTTTGAGCAAAACAGAAGATATAGTGGTGTGAAAAAGTGTTTGCCCCCTTCCTGATTTCTCATTTTTTTGTATGTCACACTTAAATAGTTCAGATCATCAAACAAATTTAAATATTAGACAAAGATAACACAAGTAAACACAAAATGCAGTTTTCAAATGGTCTTTATTATTAAGGGTAAAAAAAATTCAAACCTACATGGCCCTGTGTGGAAAAAGTGACCCCCCCCCCCCGTTAAAACATAAATTAACTGTGGTTTATTACATCTTTGCAAAGCTGACTTCAATTTGTCTTGCCATGCCCATGCCTGATTACTGCCACACCTGTTCTCAATCAAGAACTTATTTAAATAGGACCTGCCTGACAAAGTGAAGTAGACCAAAAGATCCTCAAAAGCTAGACATCATGCTGCGATCCAAAGAAATTCGGGAACAAATGAGAAGCAAAGTAAATGAGATCTGTCAGTCTGGAAAAGGTTATAAAGCCATTTCTAAAGCTTTGGGACTCCAGTGAACCACAGTAAGAGCCATTATCCATAAATGGCGAAAACATGGAACAGTGGTAAACCTTCCCAGGAGTGGCCGGCTGACCAAAATTACCCCAAGAGCACAGCAACGACTCATCCAAGAGGTCACAAAAGACCCCACAACAGCATCCAAAAAACTTCAGGTCTCACTTGCTTTAGTTAAGGTCAGTGTTCTTGACTCCACCATAAGAGACTGGGCAAAAATGGCCTGCATGGCAGAGTTCCAAGATGAAAACCACTGCTGAACAAAAAGAACATCAAGGCTCATCTCAGTTTTGCCAGAAAACCTCTTGATGATCCCCAAGACTTTTGGGAAAGTACTCTGTGGACTGATGAGACAAAAGTTGGAACTTTTTGGAAGGTGTGTGTCCCATTTTATCCGGCGTAAAAGTAACACAGCATTTCAGAAAAGGAACATCATCCATCCATCCATCCATCCATCCATCTTCTACCGCTTTTCTGGAGGTCCGGGTCGCGGAGGCAGCAGTTCAAGCAGAGAAGCCCAGACTTCCCTCTCCCCAGCCACCTGCTCCAGCTTTTCAGATGGGATACCAAGGCGTTCCCAGACCAGCTGGGAGACATAGTCTCTCCACTGAGTCCTGGGTCTGCCCCAGGGTCTCCTCCCAGTGGGACGTGCCTGAAACACCTCAAGTGGGAGGTGTCCCGGCCGGGCTCAGCCCGAAGGAGTTACATGGGTCCGCCCTCCAGTGGGCTCACCACCTGTAGGAGGGATCATGGGGGTCCGGTGCTATGTGGAGTAGGTAGCGGTCAAAGGCGGAGACCTTGGCGGACTGATCCCAAGCTTTCTAAGGAACATCATACCAACAGTAAAATATGGTGGTGGTAGTGTGATGGTCTGGGGCTGTTTTGCTGCTTCAGGACCTGGAAGACTTTCTGTTGTAAATGGAACCATGAATTCTGCTGTCTGCCAAAAAATCCTGAAAGAGAATGTCCGGCCATCTGTTCGTGACTTCAAGGTGAAGCACACTTGGGTTCTGCAGCAGGACAATGATCCAAAACACAGCAGCAAGTCCACCTCTGAATGGCTTAAGAAAAACAAAATGAAGAATTTGGAGTGGCCTAGTCAAAGTCCTGACCTGAATCCGATTGAGATGTTGTGGCATGACCTTAAAAAGGCTGTTCATGCTCAAAAACCCTCTAATGTGGCTGAATTATAACAATTCTGCAAAGTGGCCCAAAATTCCTCCACAGCGCTGTAAAAGACTCATTGCCAGTTATCGCAAATGCTTGATTGCAGTTGTTGCTGCTAAGGGTGGCCCAACCAGTTATTAGGTTTAGGGGCAATCACTTTTTCACACAGAGCCATGTAGGTTTGGATTTTTTTTTTTACCTTAATAATAAACACCTTAATTTAAAAACTGCATTTTGTGTTTACTTGTGTTGTCTTTGTCTAATATTTAAATTTGTTTGATGATCTGAAACATTTAAGTGTGACAAACATACAAAAAAATGAGAAATCAGGAAGGGGGCAAACACTTTTTCACACCACTTTATGTCTGTGAATGTTTAATGCATGAAGGATCAATCATAATTTTAGACCCCTGAGTTTTATGTATGAATAATCAGACGTGACATTTTATCCTGTAGCAACTTTTAATGTTTTGTCTTATAAAAGTGTGCTGAAATTAACAAAATCTCTGTATAACAATGTAAAAGTTAAAACTTTTCTTTCCCATGAATACTAGTGTTTCTGCATTATTTACCTCCTATAATTATATATTGTAAGCAGAATCCATAAAATGTAGCTTCAGTTCAATTTTATTTATACAGTGCCAAATCACAACACAGGTTATCTCAAGGCACTGTACAACAAAGGTGGGTTTAGAACCCAGCAGAGACTCCAAAGCGCAAGCACTGTGGTGACACAGGCGAGGAAAAACTTCCCTTTAACAGGCAGAAACCTCGAGCAGAACCATAGCTCATAGAGGACGGCCAGCCACCTCGACTGGCTGGGTTGAAAAAAGAGGTAAAAAGTAGGAGGCCTGGTAGTAGCTACATTCAAAACAAACACAGCAAATACAATTCAACATTAACATTCACAGCCAGGCCTTCCAGTGTCAAGCCGGATTAGGCTTCACATGTGGGTAAAGGCCTGGCAGTGGCAACATTTTTAATTGTAGGCCTTATCAAAGAGAAAATATTTCAACTTACTTTCGAATAAAGAGAGAGTGTCTGCCTCCCAAACTGAACTGGGAAGATGGTTCCACATGAGGGGAGCTTGATAACTGAAAGCTCTACCTCCCAATCTACTTCTGGAGACCTTAGAGACCACCAGTAGTTTGGATTTTTGGGAGCGTAGAGCTCTGGTTGGATGATAGGGAACTATGAGTTCTTGCAGGTAAGAAGGAGCCAGAACATTAAGGGCTTTATAAGTTAGGAGTAAAATCTTGAATTCAATTCTATATTTTATTGGGAGCCAATGTAAAGAAGCTAAAAACTGGGGTAATGTGATCTCTTCTCCCTGTTCTTGTCAGAATACGTGCAGCTGCATTCTGAATGAGTTGGAGAAACTTCATGGACTCATTAGGGCAACCTGATAAAAGTGAATTACAGTAGTCTAGCCTAGAGGTGATAAAGGCGTGGACAAGTTTCTCTGCATCTTTATGAGACAGGATGGACCTGATTTTAGAAATATTACGCAGATAGAAGAAGGCAGTCTTAATAGTTTGCTGTATATGAGAGTTAAAAGACATGTCTTGGTCAAAGACAACTCCAAGATTCCTAACAGAAGACTGCCAGGGCACGAGCAAAAGCTGAAGCTGCTTGAATTAAACTTGTTTTGCACAAAAGGAAGCAGACATTTTGAAACAACAAGCCAAACAGCTCAAAAAGAAACCGACTTAGACGCTGACCTATATGTACTCAAATCAGAAAAAGCAGCTGCAGCAGCATTAGCTGAGGCTCAAGCCTGGGAAGAGTCCGCGTAGGAAAGTGGAAACCCACAACAGCGCCAGTTGGACAGGATGCCATCTGTTAATGCAGCTCAACAAACTCAAGAGTACGTGCAGCAACACGCAGATTTAAATGCTGATCTACAAACACTCCAAGTAAATCCTCTTGAACCCATATCATCATCAGTGTCACAGCCAACCATGTACACAAGGGAAGCAGCAATAAGCAGCAAAGTTCCAGATGGTTACCAACACAGTGTGCACAGCAGTGAAGACTTCAAATCCTTGCCATTTCTTTCTACTACTCACGCCCATGTAGCTGGGATGATCTCACCACAACGCTATTGTGCTGTAAGCCAAAAGAGAGAGCGCACTAGCTGGAACTGTAATCCTTGTGGAGTGAAGTCAACCAGTGACCATCCAATTTATTACTCTCAGCCCATTGTACCAACACCCAGAGCTCCAGATGTTCATCCTACAGACATGCCAGACCTAGCAAAATACTGTATCTAATGAGACAAGAGATGATCAGATCTGGGTTGCTAAAGTTTGATGATAAACCAGAAAATTACTGGCCCTGGAAAACATCCTTCCAAATTTTTTTTTTTTTTTTTTTTTTGTTACTTATTTGTACCCGTAGGTAGATTTGTTTTGCAGTCTGGTGACAAGCCACCAGCTGCCGGTCGCTGCATGTGCAAGCGCCCCATATCCCTAACCTGCATGTTTTTTGGCATGTGGGAGGAAACCGGAGAAATCCCGGAGTAAACCCACGCAACACGGGGAGAACATGCAAACTCCACACAGATCACTGTTGGTCGGGGGCTGGGATCGAACTCACGATCTCACGATCCCCGCGATCCCCCGGCCGAGGGTAAACTGTGCTGCCACAGTGCTAACCACTGCGCCACTGTGCAGCCCACAATGCAGTGAGGGATCTGACCCTGTCACTACAAGAGGAGCTTGACCTGCTTTCAGAATGGCTTGGACAACAGTCAGCTGCACAGGCAAAAAGAATCAGGGCAGCCTTCATCCACGACCCTACAGCAGGTCTCCAAATGGTGTGGCAGCGACTAGAGGACTGCTTCGGTGCACCAGAAATCATAGAGCATGCATTGTTAAAGAAACTTGACAACTTCCCAAGAATGGCAAACAGAGAAAACCAGCATCTGAGAGAGCTAGGAGACTTGGGAGAGGAATCACTACCTCTTCAGAGAAGTCAAGGTCTTAGTTGGAATCTCGAGACTGACTGCTTTACTTTCCGTGTGTCCCAAGTGGGGAAACCTTCAACCAAAAGAGGTATCCTCTCGACTGTGAGCAGTCTGTTTGACCCTTTGGGATTCGTGGCACCAGTCACTCTGGGAGGAAGACTCATAATGAGAGAACTCTCAGTCGAACAGTATGATTAGGATGCTCCACTTGAAATAGCAAAAGAAGAACAATGGAACCTCAGGAGAAACTCCATGAAAGAACTGGAACAGCTTGAGATCCCAAGACCCAACATTCCTGTTTCTCTAGCTACACAGACACATTACAGAGAGCTTTGCATATTTTCAAATGCATCAAATATGGCTATATCTGCTGTAGCATACTTGAAAACTGTCTCTACTGGTGGAGAGTGCCATGTAGGATTCATCATGGTAAAGTCCAAGCTAGCTAGCTCCACATCCTGCTCACACAGTGCCTTGTCTTGAACTCTGTGCTGCTGTCCTAGCAGTTGAGATGGCAGAGTTCATCAAAAGTGAAATGGACATTGACATTGATGCAGTGAAATTCTACACAGACAGCAAGAATGTGTTAGGCCATATTCACAACACCTCACATCGATTTTATGTCTATGTATCCAACAGACTTGCATGAATCAGAAGATCTTCTCATCCACAACAGTGGCATTACATCAATACTAAGGGCAATCCTGCAGACCATGGAACGCGACCAGTAGTGGTTGCAGCTCTCAAAGAGACCAACTGGTTTTCTGGGCTGTCTTTCCTTTCAAAACCTCAGCAAGAGCATACTACTCAGTCTGATATTTTCAAACTAGTACATCCAGACAAAGATCAAAAAAATCTGCCCTAAGGTGATAACCTTTAGTACAAAGGTGACACAAGGCCTGCTTGGATCACACAGGTTTGAGAGATTCTCTACATGAAAGTCACTGGTACAAGCTGTCTCCAGACTGATAAAGAAAGCCAGAAGTGGTAAAGAAACTCCCGACAGTGACATCAACAGAAAAGATGAACGCACACAAGTAACGATTGTAATAATCAAGGCTGTGCAACAAGGTGTCTTCATGAAGGAGATCCAAAGTCTCTCCAAAGGAGATCAGATTCCAAGACAAAGCCCACTTGTGAAGTTGTCTCCGTTTCAGTATAAGGATGGATTATTGAGAGTTGATGGTCGCACATCCTCAGCAGACATGTCCTTTGATGACAAACACCCTCTCATTATTCCCAAGACACATGCTGCTACATTGTTAGTGATGCATTACCACAAACAAGTTGCACATCAAGGACACCATTTCACAGAAGGTGCTATGAGATTAGCTGGATTATGGCTACTTGGGAGAAAGAAATTTGTGTCTAGTGTCTCACATAAGTGTGTCGCTTGCAAAAAACTGAGAGGAAAACTAGAGAAACAGAAAATGTCAGACCTACCAGCAAACAGACTGTCTTTAAACCCGCCATTCACACACATTGAAGTGGATGTCTTCGGCCCATGGACTGTGACCTCTATGAGGACAAGAGGTGGTCATGCAGAGAGTAAATGCTGGGCTGTCATATTTACCTGTCTCAGCACCAGAGTGGTGCACATTGAGGTTATTGAGACTGTCCACTGCAAGCTTCATCAATGGCCTCAGATGGTTCACAGCTATTAGATGACCCATCAAAACACTCAGGTCAGTTTGGGGTACAGATTTCATTGGAGCCTGAAAAGAGAAGGCATATCTTCAGGACAGTAAATGGGTAGAGTGTGGGAGAGGATGATTGGCATCACACGACACATTCTGGATGCACTTTTTCTCAAGATAAACACATCTCACTTGACAGATGAGATGCTTACTACTCTGATGGCAGAGATCACCACCATTATGAACTCAAGACCATTAGTTCCAGTTTCTTCTGATCCTGAAGCTCCTGAAGTTTTCACTCCATCAGTGCTGTTGAGGCAAAAAACAGATACACTTTTTGCACCTGTGGAGTACTTGGGTGCCAAAGGCCTCCCCAGCAAGCACTGGAAAAGGGTTCAAGGCCTTGCCGATGCATTCTGCAAGAGGTGGAAACAGGAGTACTTAACAACTCTTCATCCCAAGAAAAGGTGGCATTCTGAGAGGTGTAACCTGCAGGTGGGAGATGTTGTACTACTAAAGGACTCACAAGCACGAAAAACTGAGTGGCCCACTGGACTTGTGATGAAGACTATACCAAGTCAGGACAATAAAGGTTGAAGGTTGTAGTCAAGGTGGTTAAACAGGGCATCCCTAAAGTGTACTTGCGGCCTATTTTGGAGGTTATCATACTCTTTCGTAAAGACAATGGGTAGTGGTATAAAGCATTATACCAGGCGGGAAATGTGCTGCCCTCTATCAGCATTTACTTTTTTGTTTGGAGTTTTTGTGTTTGAGTTTTGACATTGTGGGCTACTGTAGTTGGTATGTGTGTGAGAAGCTGATGTAGCTCAGAGTATCAGACACGTTGGAGCAGTTTTGTCATCATTTCATCATCTTCCGCTTAATCCTTTTTGGGTCGCGGGGGGGCTGGAGCCTATCCCAGCATCTTTGGGTGAGAAGCAGGGTACACCCTGGACAGATCGCCAGTCCATCGCAGGGCCAACACAGAGAGTCAGACAACCATTCACTGTCACAGTCATACCTAAGGACAATTTACAATCCCCATTTTGATGCCAATTAACCTAACTTGCATGTTTTTGGCATGTGGGAGGAAACCGAAGAAATCCCGGAGTAAACCCACGCAGACATGGGGAGAACATGCAAACTCCTCACAGATCACTGTTGGTCGGGGGCTGGGATCGAACCCAGGATCCCCCGGCCATGGGTGAGTTGCTGTGCTGCCGCAGTGCTAACCACTCCGCCACCACACTGCCATCATTTCACACAGAGCTAGGAAAATATGAATGAATGAATGAATCTTTATTTTCGGATAGATTAGATTTAAAAGAAAGGAGCACAACAATATATCAGAGGGGAAAAAAATTCAACAAGGTCAAATTAAACAATAACTCCTCGGATTATGCAATTCAACATAAGTTATCCGAAATGGGTGATGGCTGAAGCCGCATCTTATATTGCCCACCCATATTCCATCTAAGAATTCAAAAATAAAATAAAAGTGATTACAAATCAGAACAAAGCTAAGACAAAACGTGACAAAAAAACTAAGCAACAACACAACACAGACTGGATATGATAAGATAAGCCTTTATTACTCCCACAATGGGGAAATTCCAGGATTGCAACAGCACAGGGATAGCAACACTCAGAGCAATAATTTAGAAGATAAGAAAATAAGAGCAGTGAATATACATACGTACACATAAATATATACACAGTGCGGATCATTGTAGCCAGATGGACTAAACAGCATAGCCATCTATTTAGTTACCCTTCATGGTATGAATATGTACCCATACATGTTGTCACCCTCCATAGCGACTGATATTATTGATATATATCGATATATCGGTCTCCGTCGGTCTATGATGACCATGGAAGAGAATCCTAGATGTCTACTCTGCTGGAACAGCACCGCCTGTGGCTGAACAGGCCGATGCTCGAATGGCAGTCCCTGTCACACAGGTCGCACTTGTAGATGGTCTCCGTGCTGCTGGGTCTGTGGCAGTTCTTCCTGTGGGTCCTTTTTTCATCTGCTGCAGCAGTCGGTTTCTCTTCACCCGCCTTGAGCTGTCTGGTCAGGGTACCTCTCCATTTGGAGCGGTCCGTTGCGAGGTCCTCCCAGTACTCTGTGATGATCTCCAGGGCCTTCATATCTCTCTTGCAGACGTCTCTGAAGCGCAGCTGTGGGCGGCCAGCGTCTCTTCCTGCCAGTCGCCAGTTCTCCGTAGAGGATGTCTTTGGGAATTCTGCCATCCTCCATACGGTGAACATGGCCTAGCCAGCGGAGCCTGCGCTGCCTGAGTAGAGTGAACATGGAGGGAAGGCCGGCGCGGGACAGGACTTCTGTGTTGGACACTTTGTCCTGCCAGGATATGTCCAGGATGCGGCGAATGCAGCGCAAGTGGAAGGAATTCAGTCTCTTTTCCTGCCGGGCGTATGTTGTCCACGTCTCACTCCCATAGAGCAGTGTGTTGATGACGCAGGCGTTGTACACTGCCATCTTCGTCTTGACGGAGAGTTTGGGATTCTCCCACACTCGTGTGGTGAGGCGAGCGAGTGTGGAGGTTGATTTTCCAATCCTCTTGTCGATCTCTGTATCAAGGGAGAGGTTGCTGCTGATTGTTGACCCCAGGTACGTGAACTGATTCATGACCTCCAGCTCGTAGTCGTCGATGGTGATGGTTGGTGGTGCTTCCATGCCTTTTTTTTTTTTTTTTTTTTTTTTTTTTTTTTTTTGGTTACTTATTTGTACCCATAGGTAGATTTGGTTTGCAGTCTGGTGACAAGCCACCAGCTGCCGGTCGCTGTGTGCGCGAGCGCCCTAAACCTACATGTTTTTGGTATGCGGGAGGAAACCGGAGAAATCCCGGAGTAAACCCACGCAACACGGGGAGAACATGCAAACTCCACACAGCTCACTGTTGGTCAGGGGCTGGGATTGAACCCACGATCTCATGATCCCCGCGATCCCCCGGCCGAGGGTAAAACTGTGCTGCCACAGTGCTAAACCACTGCGCCACCGTGCAGCCCATGCCTTGCGCCAAGACGTTAGTCTTCTTCAGGCTGATGGTAAGCCAGAAGTCCTTGCATGCCTGGGAGAAGCGGTCCGTCAGGGTCTGAAGCTCCTGCTGTGTGTGGGTCGCGACTGCAGCGTCGTCTGCGAACAGCATATCTCTGATTAGAGCCTCACGTACTTTGGTTCTGGCTTTCAGGCGGGCGAGGTTGAAAAGCCTGCCGTCAGATCTTGTTTGCAGATAGATTCCCTCTGTTGCTGTGCTGAAGGCATGCCTCAGGAGCATAGCAAAGAAAATCCCAAAGAGGGGTGGCGCAAGTACACAGCCCTTTTTCACTCCACTGTGTATATTGAATGGCTCTGAGATGTTGCCGTCGTACTGCACCATCCCCTGCGTGTTGGTGTGAAACGATTTGATGAGGCTTTGCAACTTTGGTGGGCATCCTATCTTTGGCAGGATCTTGAAAAGGCCCTCTCTGCTTACCAGATCGAACGCTTTGGCGAGGTCGATGAAGGCAACGTACAGAGGCATGTTCTGTTCTCTGCACTTCTCCTGGAGTTGGCGGATGGAGAATATCATGTCCACTGTCGATCGCCCAGCGTGGAAGCTACACTGAGACTCGGGGTAGGCACATTCGGCAAGCTTCTGTAGACGAACGAGGACAACTCGTGCATAGACTTTGCCAACAATGCTGAGGAGGAAGATGCCCCTGTAGTTGTTGCAGTCGCTTCTCTCCCCTTTGTTTTTGTAGAGGATGATGATCTTGGCGTCCCTCATGTCCTGTGGTACGGCACCTTCCTTCCAGCACTGGCAGAGGACGTCATACAATGGCAGCAGTAGGGCGGTCTTGCAGTGCTTGATCAGGTCGGGGGGTATGCCATCGTTGCCGGGTGCCTTGCAAGCGGCCAAGCTATCAGTGGCCTTGCTGAGTTCGTCGATGGTTGGCTCGGCGTCAAGTTCATCCATGGATGGCAGGCAATCGATGGCATCAAGGGCTGACAGTGTCACGGTGTTCTGTCTGGAGCAGAGGTCGGAGTAGTGCTCCACCCATCTCTCCATCTGCTTGTTCTTTTCTGTGATCATCTCCCCAGTGGAGGATTTGAGGGGGGCCGTCTTGCTCTGAGCCGGACCAAGTGCTTTCTTGATGCCGTCGTACATACCACGGATGTTCCCCGTTATGGCAGCGGTTTGAATGTCTTGGCTGAGCTGAGTCCAGTACTCGGCGCAGCGCCGAGCAGTCTGCTGAACTTTGCTTCTCGCAGCCCTGAGAATCTGGAGATTCTTCTTGTTTGGGTACTTCTTGTACTCAGCAAGTGCTGAGCGCTTGGCTTCAATGACAGGGTCATCACGGTCGACTTAGCATCAAACCAGTCCTGTGGCTTCGAGGTCTTCCTCCCAAAGGTAGCCAAGGCTTTGCAGTGGATGGTGTTTCGCAGCTCTTCCCACTTCTGGTCTCTTTTGTTTTGTTGTCTTGTCTGGTGCGAAGGTTCTCAGCCTGCCGTTTGGACTTCACCTCATCCCCTTGCACCCAATGAGGAAAGCAGGCTGTGGCGGGACAACACCTTATTGGCTGGGGGCTGCCCAGCTTGAGGCGGGCGGTAGCTGTCCAGTGAGATCAGATGATCCCTCCCATCTTCGGGAACAACCCCTGGCGCCACGCTCTACGCCAATTGAGCAGTGGCTTATAACCGGTAACCGTCATTCCCCGTGTTTTGTCTACGCCGAAGGCGAAGCTGGAGTGTCCTCTCCAGTGACTGTGTTCTACCTTCCAGCATTGGGCGTTGGTAGGATTCAAGCCTGGGCAGGAAGATATGGAGGACAAGATGTTGCCCATGCAGCATGTCCCCCCTCTCCACGTCACTGATGAATCCAAAGGAACAGCAGGGCTGCTACAGTTTGGCACCAGCGCCGTCGCAGGAGTTGCCAGAACGATGTTGAGCACAACAGAGAACTGCCTTAGGGACTCCGACTCCGGATTTTTCCTCAGGATCGACTCCCGAAGCCTTTCCTGTGACCGGGTATGCAGCGGAGGTTTAAAATCAGGGTTTACCTTCCCCTAGATGGGCTACCTTCCCAGGTTAACGGGCCACCATCTACCCGAAGCATCTGGTTTTAAGGCGCCAGAAATCCGCCCTCGCCCCTTCTCCTATTGGTAAAAGCAGTTCCACCGGGCTTAGAAACTAAACCACATGGGCAGGCTAGGAGTTGGACTTAGTTGTCAGAGGCTTTTTGAAACGCACGCCATAAGGAGCATTTTATGAGCACTGGGAGCTTAACCCCAGTGCCGCTTCTGGCTATGACAACCTTGGAACACAAAACACACAACCTTGAACCACATAATCCTTATGTGGTTTTACATATCGTTGTGTCTATATGTTTGGAGTATTTCTTCCTTTAGTTTTTGTCTAAATTGTCCGAGCGTTGTACATGATTTTATTTCAAGTCCAGAAGCGTTCCACAGTCTGACTCCTTGCACTGAGACACAGTGTTGCTTGGTGGTAGTTCTCACTGAAGGTTTTTGAAATATACATGTTCCTCTGAAATGATATTGTTTCTCCCTTATTTGGAACAACTTTTGGATATTTGCGGGCAGTGATAGATTCTTCACTTTAAACATTATTACTGCAGTTTTAAAGTCAACCAGATCTTTCAACTTGAGAACTTTTAATTTAAGAAAAAGTGGGTTTGTTGGTTCCCTGTAAGCAGCCTTGTTTATTATTCTAATAGCTCTCTTCTGAAGCATAAAGACTGGATATATGTTTGTTTTATATGTATTTCCCCATACTTCAGTACAATATGTCATGTATGGGAGTATTAATGAATGATACAGAGTATATAATGTGGGTTGATTCAGCAAATATTTCACTCTGTGTAGTATTGCGATTGATGTGGATATTTCCCCTTTAATATAATTAATATGTGACTTCCAACACAGTTTATCAACTAGAAAAGCACTCGGAGAGCGCAGACCTCCACCAAGCGCCACAGTTCCCCCCCATACAGTGTTTGTGTGTAGGTTTGCAGATTCCTTGACCGTGAAAACATATGACTAGCAATTGGATTCACAATGATAGGATTAGTGGTTCAGTAGTAAAAGCATTACCTCCTTGGCGGAGGTAATAAAGTGAAGTGTTGCTGTTGTGTCCATGTCCTGCATCTGCAAAGTGCCAGGCTGCGACCTGTCAAGGCATACCTCATGCCTCCCTTATTGGGGGGGGGGGGCTTTCACACCTGTACTGAGTACTTAAAAACTGTCTTTATCGGCAGATGAAAGAAAACTGAAGCAAAAACAGTCAAACAAACAAACAAAAACTAAACAAACAGCAACTGCAACATGAACTATTTCAAACATATTTATTCAAATGTACACTTATATGGACACAATGTTGAGCCATAACTTTTTGGCAATGTGAAAATAATAAGCCAAGTAGCACCAAAAAATTGAGTGCTCTTGCTGTCAGGAAACAATGTTGGCACCAAATCACTGAAGTGATCTGCCACCAATGGGGGTAGATTGTGCTCTGCCACAAAATGACAAAACATCACTTCTGCTAGTGATGCATTGGATTTGGAAGGCGTCTGTTCTTTCACTGGCTGAAAATGTTCATCCATCGATGGAATTTGGCTACACAGTTTTTGTGGCGCTGTGTAGCAAAGTGCGACTTCAGGTGGAAAATCCCTGATGCAGTCACTTTTAGCATTAGAGTCACATATGTCAGGCGCAGCATTACTGGCGCCGGGATTCCTGTCTGTTCCGGAGCCGTAGGACAAAAGAAGGTGCGGTAATGGTTGCCGTGGGTTTTATTGGGTTTGCGCTCCGCGGAAAAATGTGGATTTGGAAGCCTCCCCCGGCAGAGAGCTGGTTTTTGCGCAGCCCCTATGGCTGGCCGGGGAAGTTCTGCCAAATAATCCGGCGCCGGACAGCTGGCCGTCTCAGCTTTTGCAGCGCAGCGCAAACACAGGCACTCTGGCGGGCCCTGCCCACCACAGTTTTCTGCGTGCTTTTGTGCCTAAAACTTTGAAGAAGGCGGAGTTTGTGTTCATCAGACACAACGACCAGCGCCCTCTATTGCCCCTGCACACATGTTGAAAATGGCCGTATCTGACAATGTTAAAGAATCATTTAAAAAATTCCTGTATCCAGACGGTGATCCGCATCATCCCCAAAATTTAATCAGTTCTTCCTTGTACCATTTCCAACAAGGCCTGAAAGTTTCATCAAAATCTGTCCAACACTTTTTGAGTTATCTTGCTAACCAACAGACAGACAGACAGACAAACAAACCCCGGCAAAAACATTACCTCCTGGCCTTTGGCCTGGCGGAGGTAATTATTACTCCAAGAAATTTAGTTTTGGATACGCTTTCAATCTCTACACCATTTACACTGAGTTTAGATACTAAGTTGTTGTGATGGTTGTTAAAAATTATAAATTTTGTCTTACTTAAATTGAGCGTTAATTTGTTTGAATCAAACCACAGTTTGAGTTTTCCTAATTCCTTTCCGAGTGTATCCAAAAGTTGTTCCAAATTGCTTCTGCTGCATAATAAATTGGTGTCATCTGCAAACAACATTAAATCCATTTTTTTCCCAAAACTTTACATATATCATTTAAGGTAAGCCTTTATTAGTCCCACAATGGGGAAATTCCAGGATTGCAACAGCACAGGGATAGCAACACTCAAAGCAATAATTAAGAAGATACGGAAGATATAAATAAGAGTAGTGGATATACATACATACACATAAATATATAAATATATATACAAAGTGCGGAGCATTGTAGCAAGATGGAATAAACAGCATAACCGTCTACTTAGTTATCCTACATAGTATGAATATGTACCCATACATATTGTCACCCTCCGTAGCGACCGATATTGTCCTAGTTGTATATACTGGAGGGGACCATTGTGTAAGTCTATTGCATCTTTTGCATTCAATACTATTAGGTCGTCACGTTTTTTTTTGCTATCTCTGCAAGCAGCCCTGCTTAGGTTATACAGTCTGACAGCCGTAGTTAGGAAGGACCTGCGAAACCTCTTGGTTGCGCACCTAGGATGATGTTGTCTGCTGCTAAATGAGCTCTTCAGTGCGTTCAGAATGTCCTGCATAGGGTGGGACTCGGACTCCAGCAGAGATGACAGTTTAGCCACCATCCTTCTCTCTCCTGTCTCCTCCACTGGGTCAGGGCGCTGCCCCAGGACAGAGCAGATATTCAATATACATATTGAATATCAGTGGCCCCAAAACTGAACCCTGTGGGACTCCACAAGTAACCTTCAGTAACTGCGAGTTTTTGCTACCAACACATACAGTACATACTGATATCTATTCTTTAAGTAACTACATAACCAGGACTGTGCTACCCCCAATACCATAATTTTGTAGTTTCTTTAACAATAATTTATGATCCACTGTATCAAATGCTTTTTTAAGAGCCAGGAATACCCCAACTGAATACTCTTTTATTTTCTACAGCAGTAAAAAAATAAGCAATATACACCTGTAAGTACATGAGTGCGTGTTTGAGTTATATGAATACGCATTTTTTTGGTTAAAAGGCACAGTTTGAGGTTTAAAATACTCGCGGGCCGATGCTAGCATTCGTTAGCATCTCTATGGCAATTTCCATTCACGTTAGCATTGAGCTAATCTCACGTGTTAACTTTTCTGTTAATGACTGTAGCAGCTTATGTTAGCCACGGTGTGTGCTATTTTAGGTTTATTTTGTGCTGAATTGTCTATATGACATGCAAAACGGACATTTTATGATTTAAATGTATTTTTCTTTTTCTTTGTATTGCAGTTTATCAAATTCGAATTCTTCATTTGAAAGGTAAAATAAACGGCTTGCACCTACCTACCTGCCGATCATTTGGAGAACTCTTAGCTATCTGCCAAATTAAACACACATGTTTCAAGGAGAGCAGAATACAGTTCTTCCTATAGCTTTGGTCCGATTGTTTTGAAACTCAGTTCCATGGTTTGATATACTCTGATGATGTGCATATTGCAATTTGACTCTCATCGGGTGACCCTGAGGTCAAAGGTCAGATTTTCCCCTAAATCTTGTAAACACAGTAACTACTGAAAGAAATGATGTAGGCTTTTCAAATCGATACAGTAGTTTATCTAATACACATCTTGGATGATTTACACCCTCACCTAACTATGGGTTTGGGGTCAAAGGTCAAAGTTAAAATTCCAGTTGCACTATGGTAAATGCTACATTTACTATTACTATAAAACGAGTAAAGCTAGGGCCATCAAAATCTGGTACACAGGTTCACCTTGGGATCCTTACCTCTGATTATTGGTTTGGGGTCAAAAGGTGAAGGTTAACATTCCTTATGCTTTATTAATGTACAACGAGTAAAGCTAGGGCCACCAAACCTGGTCCATAGGTTCACCTTGCAGTCCCGCCAGGATTTTGCGATGTTGCGATTCTACCAATTCCCGTGACTTCAGCAGGTCCTGCATAGTTTGAATTTTGTCCAATCACCTCAACTTACCCACAATTTTGGCCAATTGTTGTCAACTTCTGCCAATTTCCCCAATCGAATTTGTCCCTGAGTAGTGCGCAAATTAGCTATAGACAGCTTGCTCCTTCTGTAATTGATAGCATGGTAGATACTGTTACAGCTTCTCTGCATCAGACACAAGACATGTTGGCCCCTTTAAAAAAGAAAAAGTCTAATCAGAGATTTTTAACTCCTTGGTTCAACACAGAAACTCGTAGCTTAAAACAGAAGACTTGTCAATTAGAAAGAAAATGGCACTCCACTAATTTAGATGAAATCAATGTAGCTTGGAGAAATCATTTTTTAATTTATGGAAAATCTCTTAGAAAAGCGAGAACGAGTTATTATTCTGCATTAATAGAAGAGAACAAGAATAATCCCAGCTTTCTTTTCAGCACTGTAGCCAGGCTGACAAAGAGTCAGGACTCTGTCAATCCTAGCATTCCCTGAGAGCTTACTAGTCAGGACTTTATGAACTTTTTCAATAATAAAATTTCATCTATCAGAGATAAGATAAGATAAGCCTTTATGAGTCCCACAATGGGGAAATTCCAGGATTGCAACAGCACAGGGACAGCAACACTCAGAGCAACAATCAGAAGGCAAGAAAAAACAAGAACAGCTAGTATACATATGTACATATTAATATATATATATATATACAGTATATATATACAGTGGGGAAAAAAGTATTTAGTCAGCCACCAATTGTACAAGTTCTCCCACTTAAAAGATGAGAGAGGTCTCCAATTTTCATCATTGGTATACCTCAACTATGAGAGACAAAATGAAAAAAAAAAAAATCCAGAAAATCACACTCAAGGATTTTTAATGAATTAATTGGTAAATTCCTTGGTAAAATAAGTATTTGGTCAATAACAAAAGTTCATCTCAATATTTTGTTATATACCCTTTGTTGGCAATGACAGAGGTCAAACATTTTCTGCAAGTCTTCACAAGGTTTTCACACACTGTTGCTGGTATTTTGGCCCATTCCTCCATGCAGATCTCCTCTAGAGCAGTGATGTTTTGGGGCTGTCGCTGGGCAACACGGACTTTCAACTCCCTCCAAAGATTTTCTATGGAGTTGAGATCTGGAGACTGGCTAGGCCACTCCAGGACCTTGAAATGCTTCTTACGAAGCCACTCCTTCATTGCCCGGGTGGTGTGTTTGGGATCATTATCATGCTGAAAGACCCAGCCACGTTTCATCTTCAATGCCCTTGCTGATGGAAGGAGGTTTTCACTCAAAGTCTCACGATACATGGCCCCATTCATTCTTTCCTTTACACGGATCAGTCGTCCTGGTCCCTTTGCAGAAAAACAGCCCCAAAGCATGAAGTTTCCACCCTCATGCTTCACAGTAGGTATGGTGTTCTTTCTCCTCCAAACACGACAAGTTGAGTTTTTACCAAAAAGTTCTATTTTGGTTTCATCTGACCATATGACATTCTCCCAATCCTCTTCTGGATCATCCAAATGCTCTCTAGCAAACTTCAGATGGGCCTGGACGTGTACTGGCTTAAGCAGGGGGGCACGTCTGGCACTGCAGGATTTGAGTCCCTGGCGGCATAATGTGTTACTGATGGTATCCTTTGTTACTTTGGTCCAAGCTCTCTGCAGGTCATTCACTAGGTCCCCCCATGTGGTTCTGGGATTTTTGCTCAGCGTTTTCGTGATCATTTTGACCCTACAGGGTGAGATCTTGCGTGGAGCCCCAGATCGAGGGAGATTATCAGTGGTCTTGTATGTCTTCCATTTTCTAATAATTGCTCCCACAGTTGATTTCTTCACACCAAGCTACTTACCTATTGCAGATTCAGTCTTCCCAGCCTGGTGCAGGTCTACAATTTTGTTTCTGGTGTCCTTTGACAGCTCTTTGGTCTTGGCCATAGTGGAGTTTGGAGTCTGACTGTTTGAGGTTGTGGACAGGTGTCTTTTATACTGATAACGAGTTCAAACAGGTGCCATTAATACAGGTAACGAGTGGAGGACAGAGGAGCCTCTTAAAGAAGAAGTTACAGGTCTGTGAGAGCCAGAAATCTTGCTTGTTTGTAGGTGACCAAATACTTATTTTCCACCATAATTTGCAAATAAATTCTTTAAAAATCCTTCAATGTGATTTTCTGGATTTTTTTTTTCTCATCTTGTCTCTCGTAGTTGAGGTATACCTGTGATGAAAATTGGAGACCTCTCTCATCTTTTAAGTGGGAGAACTTGCACAAATGGTGGCTGACTAAATACTTTTTTGCCCCACTGTATATAGACACACAGTGCGGAGCATTGTGGTTGGTGGATGTGCAGCAGAAAGTCTAAGCTCTCTCTCCGCGGATGCGGCAGGCCAGCTGGATGTCTTTGGGCATGATGGTGACCCTCTTGGCGTGGATGGCGCACAGGTTGGTGTCCTCGAAGAGACCCACCAGGTAGGCCTCGCTGGCCTCCTGCAGAGCCATGACGGCGGAGCTCTGGAAGCACAGATCGGTCTTGAAGTCCTGAGCAATCTCCCTCACCAGGCACTGGAAGGGCAGCTTACGGATGAGCAGCTCTGTGGATTTCTGGTAGCGACGGATCTCTCTCAGAGCCACGGTACCGGGCCTGTAACGGTGAGGCTTCTTCACTCCGCCGGTGGCCAGAGCGCTTTTCCGAGCAGCCTTGGTGGCTAGCTGCTTCCTGGGGGGCTTTTTCCTCCAGTAGATTTACGGGCAGTCTGCTTGGTTCTTGCCATCGCTAGTCCGGAGCATTATGGTTGGTGAATGTGCAGCAGAAAGTCTAAGCTCTCTCTCTGCGGATGCGGTGGGCCAGCTGGAAGTCTTTGGGCATGATGGTGACCCTCTTAGCGAAGAAGAGACCCACCAGGTAGGCCTCGCTGGCCTCCTGCAGAGCCACGACGGCGAAGCTCAGGAAGCGCAGGTCGGTCTTGAAGTCCTGAGCGATCTCCCTCACCAGGCACTGGATGGGCAGCTTACGGATGAGCAGCTCCGTGGATTTCTGGTAGCGACGGATCTCTCTCAGAGCCACGGGGCTGTAACGGTGAGGCTTCTTCACTCCACCGGTGGCCAGAGCGCTTTTCCGAGCAGCCTTGGTGGCTAGCTGCTTCCTGGGGGGCTTTTTCCTCCAGTAGATTTTACGGGCGGTCTGCTTGGTTCTTGCCATCGCTCTTTATTATTCTGTCTTATATTTCTTGCACGCCGCCTAAACTCCAGCCTGGCACCCGCGTCGTTTTTGCTACAGCTCCCGGTATGTCGAGTTTCCCCATTAGCACCGGGCGGCGGCCGAGTGTTAGCTAGCACCAGCTCCTCCCTGCTGTAACGTCTCCCGCTGTAAACAGTGGCTCCGTCCGCCGACTCGGGAGACCCCTGGGGCGATCTGTGTGTCCGTGATATATATATATAGAGTGAAAGGTGTAGAAAGAAGAATGAAGATAAAAAACGGCTGTTGCAACGGGCAGCTGATTCGTGTGGCGCCGCCGGTCCGGTGGAACCGGAGCCGGGGAAAAAAAAAAAAAATCAATCAGATTGATAAAATCAATCAGATTTTTCCCACCTCTAACTTAAATACGGTAACTACTACAACTCCTTCAATTGACATCTGTTTGGATCAGTTTACTCCACTTGACCTTTTAGAGTTAGATAAAATAATTTCCTCATCCAAGCTTTAAACTTGTCTTTTAGACCCTATTCCTACCAGGTTATTTAAAGAAGTCTTCCCATTTATTGGTAGTTCTATTCTTCAAATAATCATCCATCCATCCATCTTCTTCCGCTTAATCCTTTTCGGGTGGCGGGGGGATGGATCCTATCCCAGCATCTTTGGGCGAGAGGCAGGGTACACCCTAGACAGATCGCCAGTCCATCGCATGGCCAACACAGAGAGACAAACAGCCATTGACTCTCACAGTCATACCTAAGGACAATTTAGAATCCCCAGTTTGATGCCAGTTAACCTAACTTGCATGTTTTTGGCATGTGGGAGGAAACCGGAGGAATCCTGGGGTAAAACCCACACAGACACGGGGAGAACATGCAAACTCCACACAGATCACTGTTGGTCGGGGGCTGGGATCAAACCCAGGATCCCCCCGGCCAAGGGTGAGTTGCTGTGCTGCCGCAGTGCCTAACCACTTTGCCACTGTGCTGCCCCTCTTCAAATAATCAATTCTTCATTAACATTAGGCCATGTACCGCAGGCTTTTAAAACTGCTGTAATTAAACCCTTACTCAAAAAGCCAATGCTGGATCCAAGAGTTTTAGCTACTGTAACTATAAACCAATCTCTAATCTGCCTCTCATTTCAAAAATCTTAGAGTTGTCGCTACGTAATTATTTGACCACTTGCAGGAAAATTGTTTATTTGAAGAGTTTCAGTTGGAGTTTAGAATCCATCATAGTACTGAAACAGCTTTCGTGAAGGTCACTAATGACCTCCTGAACGCATCTGATAATGGACTTGTTTCTGTACTTGTCCTTTTAGACCTTAGTCCAGCTTTTGATGCTTTCAATCATAATATTCTACTTGATAGATTAGAACACTATGTTGGATTTAATGGAACTTCGTTACAGTGGTTTAGATCTTATTTATCTGATAGGTTCCAGTTTGTTCATGTCAATAATGAGTTTTCTTCCAACTCAAAGCTCAGTCACGGAGTTCCACAGGGATCTATGCTAGGCCCAACTCTTTTTAGTTTATATGTGCTTCCGTTAGGCAATATTATTAGAAAGCCATCTTCTTCCGCTTAATCCTTTTCGGGTCGCGGGGGGGCTGGAGCTTATCCCAGCATCTTTGGGTGAGAGGCAGGGTACACCCTGGACAGATCGCCAGTCCATCGCAGCACTGTATACATTTTCATTGTTATGCAGATGACACACAATTATACCTGTCAATGAAGCCAGATGATAGTAATCAATTAGCGAAGTTAGAAGCCTGTCTTAAGGAAATCAAAGCTTGGATGACTTGTAATTTCCTGCAATTAAATTCAGATAACTTTGTACTTTGAACTTCTGAGAGAGAAGAAGAGGATCTTCAGGTCAGGGAACAGGGAGATGCTGAAGTCCGTACAGAGGGAGCTGAGGAGAAAGATCAGAGAAGGCAAGGACAGCTTCAGGAAGAAGATGGAGGACAAGCTGCAACAGAGCGACATCAGCGGGGTCTGGAGAAACCTCAAAACCATCTCGGGGCTCCAGAATACCTCCCCCCAGGCCACAGGGGGCAGGGAGTGGGCGAACAACCTGAATCTGTTTTTCAATAGATTTGACCAACCGCCCTCCCCCCTGACTGCACAACAACCACTGCTGCCTCTAAAGAAATCAAGTCCTGCTGCCCACTCCCCACTCTACCAACACCCCCCCACTCCCAACACACAGCCCCCCATCCTGACCCTGACCAGGACCCAGGTGAGGACGGAGCTGAGGAAGATCAAGGCGAGGAAGGCGCCGGGACCGGACGGCATCAGCGCAAAGCTCCTCAAGTCCTGTGCAGACCAGCTGTGTGGGATTGTGACGTATATCTTCAACATGAGCCTGAAACTGGGGAGGGTACCACAGCTGTGGAAAACATCTTGTGTGGTACCTGTACCAAAAACTTCCCACCCCAAAGACCTGAACAGCTACAGACCGGTGGCCTTGACGTCCCACTTGATGAAGACCCTGGAGAGACTGCTCCTTGCTCACCTCCGCCCCCTGGTGGAACCAGCGATGGATCCACTCCAGTTCGCCTACCAGCATGGCATTGGGGTGGAGGATGCGGTGATCTTCCTCCTTCACCGTTCTCTGTCCCACCTGGAGAAGCCCGGGAATATGGTGAGGATCATGTTCTTTGACTTCTCCAGTGCTTTCAACACCATCCAACCGATGATCCTGAAGGACAAGCTGCTGCGCGCAGGGGTGGACCAGCACCTGTCATCATGGATCCTGGACTACCTCACGAACCGGCCTCAGTTTGTGAGAACCCGGGACTGTGTGTCCGACACGATCATCAGTAGCACGGGGGCCCCCCAGGGAACGGTGCTGGCTCCCTTCCTGTTCACTCTTTATACTGCGGACTTCTCACACAACACAACACACTGCCATCTACAGAAGTTCTCTGATGACTCTGCGATCGTTGGCCTCATCTCCAATGGAGATGAAGCTGAGTACAGAGGGCTTATCCAGGACTTCGTGGACTGGTGCCATCGGAACTGCCTCCAGATCAACGCGAGGAAAACTAAGGAGCTGGTGGTGGACTGCCGCAGGCATGGGCAGCCCCTCACAGTACCAGTAAATATACAGGGAACAGACATCGAGATGGTGACATCCTATAAGTACCTGGGTATTCATCTGAACAATAAACTAGACTGGTCACACAATACTGATGCACTCTACAAGAAGGGACAGCGCAGGCTGTTCCTGCTGAGGAGACTCAGGTCTTTTGGTGTACAAGGGGCGCTGCTGAAGTCATTCTATGACACGGTGGTGGCATCAGCCATCACTTTTGGAGTGGTCTGCTGGGGCAGTGGCATTACTGCAGCCGATAGGAAGAGACTGAACAAACTGATTAAGAAAGCTAGCTCTGTCCTGGGGCAGCGCCTTGATCCGATGGAGGAGATAGGAGAGAGAAGGACGGTGGCTAAACTGTCATCTCTGCTGGAGTCCGAGTTCCACCCTATGCAGGACATACTGAATGCACTGAGGAGCTCATTTAGCAGCAGACTACATCATCCCAGGTGCACAACCGAGAGGTTTCGTAGGTCCTTCCTACCAACGGCTGTCAGACTGTACAACCTAAGCAGGGCTGCTCGCAGAGATAGCAAAAAAGACGTAACAAACTAATAGTTTTTTGAATGCAGAAGATGCAATAGACTTACACAGTGGTCCTCTCCGGCATACAACTAGGAACATACCGGTCGCTATGGAGGGTGAGAGTGTGTATGGGCACATAATCATACCATGCAGGATAGCTGGGTAGACGGTTATGCTGTTTCATTCCATCTAGCGGCAATGCTCTGCACTGTGTGTGTTTATATATTTGCATATTTGTTCCGTCTAGCTGCAATGCTCCGTACTGTGGGTGTTTATATATTTATATATCTACATGTTATTCCATCTAGCTACATTGCTCCGCACTGTGTGTGTTTATATACTTGCATATTTATTCCACCTAGCTGCAATGCTCCGTACTGTGGGTGTTTATATATTTACATATTTATTCCATCTAGCTACAATGCTCTGCACTGTGTGTCTGTGTGTGTGTGTATATATATATATTTTATAGTAATACGTACATATGTTTATTAGCTGCTCTTGCTTGCTTGTTTTTTTTTCTTGCCTTCTGATTGTTGCTCTGAGTGTTGCTATCCCTGTGCTGTTGCAATCCTGGAATTTCCCCGTTGTGGGACTAATAAAGGCTTATCTTATCTTATCTTATCTTATCTTATAAGACTGAAGTCATTCATGTTGGTCCAAAAAATCTTACAAATACCTTTCCAAATCAAACAGTTTGGATGTGGTTACTCTTTCTCTTAATAGTTCTGTGAGGAACCTTGAAGTTATTTTTGATCAAGATCCATTTTTCAATTCACATATTAAATTTGTTTCTAAGACTGCCCTCTATCATTTGTGTAATATTGCCAAGATTAGGAGCATCTTGTCTCAGAGTGATGCTGAGAAACTGATCAACGCTTTTGTTAGCTCTAGATTAGATTATTGTCACTCTTTATTATCAGGTGTTCCTAAAACATCTTTAAAAAGTCTTCAGTTGATCCAAAATGCTGCAGCAAGAGTTTTAACAGGTACTAGAAAGAGAGATCATATCTCTCTGGTTCTGACCTGCCTTCATTGGCTTCCCATAGAATTTAGAATTAAGTTTAAAATCCTTCTTCTCACTTACAAAGCTCTAAACAATCAGGCCCCTTTTTATTTAAAAGATCTATGACCCGATTATCCTAACGGAGCACTACGCTCCCAAAATGCTGGATTACTTGTAATATCTAGAATCTCCAAAAAAGTACAATGGGAGGCAGAGCCTTCAGTTATCAGGCTCCTTTCCTGTGGAACCAGCTGCCAATCTGGATTCAGCAGTCAGACTTGATCTCTGTTTTTAACAATAGGGTTAAAACCTTCCTTTTTGATATAGCCTACAATTAGGGAGGGATCATGTGTCTCTAAACCCTCCCTTAGTTATGCTGCTAATAGGTTTAGTCAGCCGGGGGACCTCCAATAATGCACTGGGCCTCACTCCTTTCTTCACTCTCAATGAAATTTTTTTTTTTTTGCTGGTCATTAGCATCTGTTTGTTCTCTTCCATAGATTGAGTCCCCATCGTGCTGTTTGTTCTCTACATGTCTGTTCTTCTTTTCTATCCCCCCCCCCCCCCCCCCAGCCAGTTGCAGCAGATGACTGCCCCTTCCTGAGCCTGGTTCTGCTGGAGGTTTCTTCCTGTTAAAAGGGAGTTTTTCCTCTCCACCGTCTCCAAGCGCTGCTCACAGGGGATCACCTGATTGCTGGGGTCTTTCTGCTATTGTGGGGGTTCCCCCTCCAGTTGAAAGTGCTATGAGATGACTGTTGTTGTGAAATGGCACTATATAAATAAAGTTGAATTGAAAATGTGTACGTCATCAGTCTGACCAATCAAATGCGGTGCTGCATCATGCTCACTTCTGTGTTTACAGTGAGTATATACAGAACACATCAGCAAAAACAGAGTGTGATTTTAAAAAAAACACTCACCTGCAAGTTTTTCCACATCGTTCCTTCTGCCGTCTCCTCTGGCCCGCTGATGAACATCTCCTCGAGCCTCTGTAATGACCGCGTGTATGAAGTGCCGGGTTTGTGTTGGAAAACGTCCGCCTACCTGAACGCATCCCCGTCTGAGGAACACGCGTGACGACAGATGCCATAAAACTACAAACGAGTGAATCTAAACACTACAGCTACTGTTGTAACAGTTTATACACTTTTAGCAGTAGAAGTCATGACTACATCTTGTCAATGAGTTTTAAAGCTGTGAATCTCCAGTTTGGACACGAACCAACGCGCGATTCACGCAAATCGCAAGGAGAGCCCCGCAACTTTCCATAACAATAATAAAAAAAAAAATCCTGCAAAATCCTGGAGGGACTGACCTTGGGATCCTGACCTCAGACTGTGGGATTGGGGTCAAAAAGTCAAATGTCAGGGTTAACATTCCTGATGCCTTATTACTGTACAAGTAAAGTTAGGCTCCCCAAACTTGGTACACAGGTGCACCTTGGGATCTTGACCTCTAGCTATGGGTGAGGGGTTAAAAGGTCAAAGGTCAAGGTGAGCATTCCTTATGCCTGATTACTGAACGAGTAAAGTTAGGGTCACCAAACTTGGTACACAGGTTCACCTTGGGACTCTGAAGTGTGACTGTGGTTTTGGGATCGCAAGGTCAAAGATCAGCATCGAAATGCCTTATAAAGTATATCTCAACAACAAAGAAAGCTAGAGTCACCAATCCTGGTACACAGGTTCACTCTGAGACCATGACCTCTGACTACAGGCTTAGGGTCAAAGGTCAAGGTTGGCACTCCCTATGATCTCTTACTATAGAACGTGTAAAGCTCTCTAGGGTCACCTTACTTGGTACACAGGCTCACCTCAGAATCCTGACCTACAACTATGGTTGTAGACTTTGTTGTATATTTGTGGATGATGGTTTATCATAATTTGGTTCTGCCACAGTAATTATATTGAAAAGTTGAAAACTTCTCCGTCAGTAAGTATTGGGATCTTCAAAGAAAATGGAGGTGGGGGATACTGCACTCGCCTCACTGTGCTCTTGTTATAGAGTGGAATGACTTTCACGGTTTTCATTTTTTCTGGAAATTCACCTGTTAAGAATTATAGTAATAACAATTCAATTAAATTCTTTACTAATATATCTAAATCTTCACAGTCAGGCGATCCCTTATTCACACAGTCCTTCACAATTTTCATTGTCATCATTTTCTATTTTACCAAGAAAAACATCATTTTCAGTTATTTTATTATCACTTCCGTCATCTTCTACTGCTTTAGGAGTATCTGTTGCATGACTAGGACCTTTATTGAACTCATTTACTACTGTTTTTAAATCATGAATTTCTAAATTATTTTTCATAAGGGAATTTGAAATGGCTGGTTTTACATTATGATTTTTATTACATTAATTATTCCCCATGTAGCTTTAATATCATTCCTACTTTTATTCAATAAATCACTATAATATTCTTTCTTATGCTTTATTATAATCCATACCAGTTTATTCTTGTATGTCTTGTGTCTAACTTCTGCCTTTTTTGTTCTTAACTTTAACCTCTTGCACTCCGGGATACCGCGGGCGGTCACGTCTCTGCGTCCTAGTGCGCACTGAAAAAAAAAAAGCTGCATTTCCGTTCTTCCACTACAGACACAGCCGCAAACAGAAAGCCAAAGGAGTGCTTTGATTGGTTTAGATGTGATTGACCTCTCATTCGACTAATAAGAGCCTTGAATTGGGTTTCTGAAACCTTGAAGAACCAATGACTGAAAACCTAGCAAGAAGGACCCGCCTACCAATGGCTGCAAATACAGAGAGCCAATTGAAGCACAGAAGTTCGAAAGCGTGCCTCCCTTGCGTAAAATCTGTTTTGTGTAAGCCGCTGGGTGACACACACGCGTTCGCCAGTCTTTTTTTTCTTACTACTGTTCTTATTTGTTTTGAAAAATCGTTCGCCAAAACCGCAATCATGGAAGCGCAAAACTGTAATAATGGAATTATGGTTTGACCGGGTCGCGTGACTAGAACCACGAGTCCATAACAAGCGGACCAGCGTCATGTTCGTCTGACAATGAGGCAGAGAAGTTAGCCAGCGACATTGCTGTTGTGGACAGGTAAGTGTTATAAACTAAATTATTCTTTATCCCTGAAAATTGTAATCAAAATGACTTTTGACCGATCGGTAAATTACAACTGTGCGTCATCGCAACATGAAGACCGTGGCGCACGGACCGTGTACCGCAGTGCACGAACTGGACACGGTCCGTGCGCTGCGTCCGGACCGTGAACGCCCCCCCCCCCCCGCTACTCTTCTGTACTGGATTGCAGATATTATTGCAGATATTTTAGTACAACTGTGCGTAGTAGACCGCGGCGCACCGTCTCCGCGGTCCGTCATGTAGCGATGGGTGATGTCCGTCCTCTGTAGCGGGGGTGTGGGAGTTGTTATCCTCTACATTACAGATATTTTAGTATAATTTTTATCGCACTGTAGGTTATTTTTTCTTGTAAAAAAAATAGCCACACATTTTTTACATGGCATGCTTCTTTGTGTGTGGGGGCTTGTTTGTTCATTCATTCATTCATTCATGAATGAATAAACAACTCCCCCCCACACACACACACACAGCCCTTCACCTTTCATTAGAGCCCAAGATGAAGCTTCTATATTGAATCATTCAAAAGTTACAGACGTTTTTCCAAACTGTGCCATTTGGCACAATTTGGCACAGTTCAAAAACGCCTGGGAACAACCTAAAAAAAAAGCTGTGTAATATATTCATTTTTTGTGGTATTGTTACAAAATTTTGACCTCAGCTGGATAACACTTAGTTCTACATTTCTGTTGCATTTTCCAGCCCGGATCTGACAGCTGTGTGTTATTTGCAAGCATTTGTATCCAATAAAACACCCAGGCGAACTTTATTTTCTTCAAGTTCAGTATGTTTAGATGACTGTTATTCAGTGGCAGGAGCACTTAGAGAGATTATGACTGTTTTGCCAAAAAATTCAAAGTGTTTTCTTTTAAATGAGACCAACTCCATGAAGATGCTGCAAAGGGTTGAAGAACAGCTTTTGATTTACTTTGGGTACGTTATTTTTTGGCGTTTTTAGGGATATTGACCAGAGTGCAAGGGGTTAAAAAAAATACCAATATAGATTATTTTTCTTGGAGGCATTTAGCAACCCTTTGGTCATCCATGGTTTGTTGATAGCATTTTTCTTGGCAACAACTCTTATTTTACAGTTTTTATCTTAGAAGTGCATCAGTATTTCTATAAATGAATCACAGGCTAAATTAACATCATTTACATCCACCTCCTCCCACTTCTGTTTTTTAGATATTCTTTCAATACTTCCAGTGCTTTCTGTGATCTATTTCCTACTTATGTTGTGACCTGCTTCACATTACCATAATGATTATTGGAAACAAACATTCTAAATTGAATGATTTGGCCTCTGTTCCTCCTCATAATTTAAAAATTAAATGTGGTTTACTAAATATTAGGTCTCTAACTCCCAAGTCTCTGTTAGTCCATGATCTGTTAATTGATCATCAGATTGATTTAATTTCCCTTACAGAGACTTGGTTAGGGCAAGAGGATTATGTTGGTTTAAATGAATCAACTCCCTCTGGTTATTTAAACTGTCAAAATCCCAGAAGTTCTGGTCGTGGAGGAGGAGTAGCAACAATTTACCATTCCAAATTACTAGTTAATGTAAAGCAAAAAACATGTTATAATTCCTTTGAGGGCCTGGTCCTCAGTATTGGGCACTTTAGCAATTTTAGGTTAAACCCAATTTTATTTGCCATAGTTTATCGTCCCCCATCAACCTACTCAGAATTTTTATCCGAATTTGCTGATTTCTTAGCTGATTTAGTGCTGAAATCTGATAGAATAATTATAGTAGGGGACTTTAATATACATGTGGATGTAGATAGTGACTGCCTTAATGTGGCATTTAATTCAATATTAGACTCGATTGGGTTTTCTCAGAAAGTAGGAAATTCTACTCATTACCTCCACCATACATTGGACCTTGTTCTGACATATGGCATAGAAATAGAAAATCTTGTAGTGTCTCCTCATAACCCTGTACTGTCAGACCATTGTCTGTTAACCTTTGATTGTACCATTTCTGACTATTTGGCTCCTAAAGAAAAATATTATTACAGTAGATGCCTCTCAGATGATGCTGTTTCCAAATTTATGCAGATTGTTTCCTCTATGCCATGTGTCAACACAACAGAAATAAGCTATAGACAGCTTGCTCCTTCTGTAATTGATAACATGGTGGATAGTGTTTCAGCTTCTCTGCATCAGGCTCTAGACTTGGTGGCCCCCTTAAAAAAGAAAAAGTCTAATCAGAGATTTCTAACTCCTTGGTTCAACACAGAAACTCGTAGCTTAAAACAGAAGACTCGTCAATTAGAAAGAAAATGGCGCTCTACTAATTTAGATGAAATCTATTTAGCTTGGAGAAATCATCTTTTAATTTATAAAAAATCTCTTAGAAAAGCTAGAACAAGTTATTACTCTGCATTAATAGAAGAGAACAAGAATAATCCCAGGTTTCTTTTCAGTACTGTAGCCAGGTTGACAAAGAGTCAGGACTCTGTCAATCCTAGCATTCCCTTAGAGCTTACTAGTCAGGACTTTATGAACTTTTTCAATAATAAAATTTCATCCATCAGAGATAAAATCAATCAGATTCTTCCCACAGTTAACTTAAATACTGTAACTACTACAACTCCTTCTTTTGATGTCTGTCTTGATGAGTTTACTCCAATCGACCTTTGTGAGTTAGACAAAATAGTTTCCTCATCCAAACCTTCAACTTGTCTTTTAGACCCTATTCCTACTAGGTTATTTAAAGAAGTCTTCCCACTTATTGGTAGCTTTATTCTTCATATAATCAATTCTTCATTAACTTTAGGCCATGTACCGCAGGCTTTTAAAACAGCTGTAATTAAACCCTTACTCAAAAAGCCAACGCTAGATCCAGGAGCTTTAGCTAACTATAGACCAATCTCTAATCTCCCTTTCATTTCAAAAATCTTAGAAAGAGTTGTTGCTACGCAATTATTCGACCACCTGCAGGGAAATGGTTTACTTGAAGAGTTTCAATCTGGGTTTAGAATCCATCATAGTACTGAAACAGCCTTAGCGAAGGTCACTAACGACCTCCTCATTGCATCTGATAATGGACTAGTTTCTGTACTTGTCCTTTTAGACCTTAGTGCAGCTTTTGATACTATCGATCATAATATTCTACCTGATAGATTAGAACACTATGTTGGACTTAATGGAACTTCGTTGCAGTGGTTTAGATCTTATTTATCTGATAGGTTCCAGTTTGTTCGTGTAAATAATGAGTTTTCTTTCAACTCAAAGCTTAGTCATGGAGTTCCACAGGGATCTGTGCTAGGCCCTACTCTTTTTAGTTTATATATGCTTCCGTTAGGCAACATTATTAGAAAGCACTGTATACATTTTCATTGTTATGCAGATGACACACAATTATACCTGTCAATGAAGCCAGATGATAGTAATCAATTAGCCAAGTTAGAAGCCTGTCTTAAGGAAATCAAAGCTTGGATGACTTGTAATTTCCTGCTATTAAATTCAGATAAGACTGAAGTCATTCTTGTTGGTCCAAAAAACCTTAGAAATTCCTTTCCAAATCAAACTTTCAGTTTGGATGCAGTTACTCTTTCTCTTAATAGCTCTGTGAGGAACCTTGGAGTTATTTTTGATCAGGATTTGTCCTTCAATTCACATATTAAATTTGTTTCTAAGACTGCCTTCTATCATTTGCGTAATATTGCCAAGATTAGAAGCATCTTGTCTCAGAGTGATGCTGAGAAACTGATCCACGCTTTTGTTAGCTCGAGATTAGATTATTGTAATTCTTTATTATCAGGTTGTCCTAAAACATCTTTAAAAAGTCTTCAGCTGATCCAAAATGCTGCAGCAAGAGTTTTAACAGGTACTAGAAAGAGAGATCATATCTCTCCGGTTCTGGCCTCCCTTCATTGGCTTCCCATAGAGTTTAGAATTAAGTTTAAAATCCTTCTTCTTACTTACAAAGCTCTAAACAATCAGGCTCCTTTTTATTTAAAAGATCTGATACTACCGTATTATCCTAACAGAGCACTACGCTCCCAAAATGCAGGACTACTTGTAATACCTAGAATCTCCAAAAGTACAATGGGAGGCAGAGCCTTCAGTTATCAAGCTCCTCTCCTGTGGAATCAGGTGCCAATCTGGATTCGGGAGTCAGACTCGATCTCTGTTTTTAAGATTAGGGTTAAAACCTACCTTTTTGATATAGCCTACAATTAGGGAGGGATCATGTGTTTCTGAACCCTCCCTTAGTTATGCTGCTAATAGGTTTAGTCAGCCGGGGGACCTCCAGTAATGCACTGGGCCTCATTCCTTTCCTCACTTTCTATGAAATATTTTTTTTTTTTTTTGCTGGTCATTAACATTTGTTTGTTCTCTCCCATAGATTGAGTCCCCATCGTGCTGTTTGCTCTCTACGTGTCTGTTCTTTTCATCTTCTCTGTCCCCTCACCCCCCAGCCAGTCGCAGCAGATGACTGCCCCTCCCTGAGCCTGGTTCTGCTGGAGGTTTCTTCCTGTTAAAAGGGAGTTTTTCCTCTCCACCGTCGCCAAGTGCTTGCTCACAGGGGATCACCTGATTGCTGGGGTCTTTCTGCAACTGTGGGGGTTCCCCCCTACAGTTGATAGTGCTATGAGATGACTGTTGTTGTGAAATGGCGCTATATAAATAAAGTTGAATTGAATTGAATTGAATTGAAACACAAAGACTGGTAAATGATCACTGACATCAGTCATTGTGTTTGGTAAAATGTTATCATCACTCTGTACTGGAACTCCTGGTTTAGCTATCACAGGAAATCAGCTCAGACTGTACATAGAACTTTTAAAATCCCTGGATGACCTCAATCCACATGGATTTTTTCGATCAATGATGAAGTCCCCACACAGAAACATGTTCTTACTACAAACAGAATGAAGCAGCTCTGATATTGTTTCTGTAAAGGTCTCTACACAGGTTCCTGGTGCTCTATAAACATGACTAGTTATTACATTTTTTTTTACCTTTTTCATAGATGATTTCAACAGTGGGGCAGCGCGGTGGCGGAGTGGTTAGCACTGCGGCAGCACAGCAACTCACCCTTGGCCGGGGGATCCTGGGTTCGATCCCAGCCCCCGACCAACAGTGATCTGTGCAGAGTTTGCATGTTCTCCCCGTGTCTGTGTGGGTTTACTCCGGGATTTCTCCGGTTTCCTCCCACATGCCAAAAACATACAAGTTAGGTTAAATGGCATCAAACTAGGGATTCTAAATTGTCCTTAGGTATGACTGTGAGAGTGAATGGTTGTCTGTCTCTCTGTGTTGGCCCTGCGATGGACTGGCGATCTGTCCAGGGTGTACCCTGCCTCTCGCCCAAAGATGCTGGGATAGGCTCCAGCCCCCCGCGACCCGAAAAGGATTAAGCGGAAGAAGATGGATGGATGGATGGATTTCATCAGTAATGATCTCCATAATATCATTCATCACAGCTGTCTTGTTTTCAACAATCTTGCAGTTTATTGCTGAATTTATGTGCAATGCTGCCCCTCCCCCTCTTTCATCCTCCCTATTTACATAATATAACTCATATCCATCTATCTTTGCTACCTCCTCATCTGCATCCTTTAACCAAGTCTCGCTTATTGCAACTGCACTAAACTTTGCTGCTAGTTGTTGCAAATAATCTCTTATTTGTGACAGATTACATTGAGGGCTTCTACCATTGAAATGAATTATTGACAGTGCTCTATTCACCACTACATTATTATGCCTCGGTGCAACGGAGGCATACGGTAATCACTCAGTGTGTCTGTGTGTGGTAGTACCGTATGGTTAATAGATATTTCCTCTCTTTGAATCATTCTGTTCTTGCTGTGCAGAAAGTTCGCCACTTGTTGCTCTAACGTCTGCAGGTCCTCCTGCAGAACATTTCTGATGTGTCCTGATCTGCTGTCGCTCGAGCATAAGTTTGGTGTTGAGTTTCTAGCCCACTTACCACCAAGTCATCTCTGCTGGTGTATTGTTCAAGTTCATCCACCCTCTGTTCCAACATAAACATTTTTTTATCCTTTTCTATTAACATGGATTTCAAAAGTTTCACCTCTTTTATAAACCCTTCATTAGTTCTGGTGCAGTTATCAAAGGTTAAAACGGCGTCTTTGGTTGCCAGGACGACGTCCTGGAGTGACCGTGGAGGCGCTCCGGATGAGCTTCCACTCCAGTCGCCGTGGCAACCTGAAGGGCGGAGTCTCCCAAAATCTGATTGTGCGCATCCTCAACAAGTCACACCTGATGTATTATGGGAAAACAGACCGGAACTGTGAATGCCCATATAAGGTCAGTGGGCTCCTCCCCCTTTGTGTTAAACACATCGTTAAGAGCAAATATTTAGTTTTTTTTGTGTTTTCACATAACAGAAACTGAAAGGAGCAATAATACTTATTTCACATAAATTTGCAATATTTTTATTGTAATTCAAAACATTTGCACTAAGGTTTTGTAGTTTTGTCACCTAATTTTTATGGTTTTTTTTATTTATAAATTTGTGACTTTTTTAATGTAAATCTTAAAACACTTTTCTCCTAAATTTAAATTATAGTGTAAAAAAGTAAGCTAAAATGGTAGCTTATAAGGTAAAGTGGCTTAAAGATGTACATATTAGCATAAAAGTTGGTATAGCTTAAAGCTGAACAAGGTTAGCTCAAAAATGCGAGCTTAAAATTTAAAATGGCTTAAAGATATACAGTGGATATAAAAGTCTGCACTCCCCTGTTCAAATGCCAGGTTTTTGTGATGTAAAAAATGAGACCAAGATAAATCATTTCAAAACTTTTTCCACCATTAATGTGACCTATAACCTGTACATCATCATCGTAGCAGTCTGTCGTGGGCGACAATGACTGTTTCATTTAGGCCTGATCAGATTCCTCCACACAGCTCTGTCCTTAGCCTTCTGCTGCCAGGAACTCCTGTCTATGTCCAACTTCTTCTAGTTTCTTTTTACAGTGTCTTTAAATCTGAGCCTTGGTCTACCCTGATTGCGTTTGCCCTCGCATAACTGTGAGCAGAGTAACTGCCGAGGGAGACGCCGGTGGTCCATCCTCTCAACATGTCCGAGCCATCTCAGGTTCGTCTGTATTAGCATGTCCTCCATTGATGGTAGACTAGCTCGTTTCAACACTTCTATGTTGGTTATCTTGTCTTTCCATGAGATGTTCATTATGGCTCAAAGGTGTCTCATCATGAACGCGTGGAGTTTCTGCACCTGCACTCTGTAGACAGTCCAAGTTTAATGGCATATTGTATGATAGAGTGTAGTTGGAAATGTACTTTGTCAGTTAACATTATTCTTAAAATGATGTTTTAAAAACTCAATCAGAAAGTGGCCATAAGAACCTGTACAACCCAACTGAAAAACAAACTGAAATCTACCTAACAACGATCAAATATTACAAACTCAAACATCTTCTTAAAAGGGGAGGAGCTGCAACTAGTTGAGGAATTTTAAGTACTTCAGCGTGATTTTAGACTTCTCATTAACCTTTAAAAAACATATCAAAAAAGTCTCGAGCATAATCAAATTCAATCTAAGAAACTTTAAACAAATTAGACCATCGCTGACAGTTAGTGCAGCCAGAATGTTTCTGCATGCAAGGATCTTCTCACACATCGATCACTGTTTTACCAACTGGTCTCTCACTGGTGAAACCATAATCCAACCCATTGAATCTTTATACAAAACAGCCCTAAAAATCTCTGATAAGAGAGATCTCACATATCATTGTTGTCACATTTACAAGAAATACAATTTTCTGTCTTTTGAAAATCATAAAGCTCTCAAATATGCTTGTTCAATTTATAAAATATTAAATGGCTATGCACCCCCCCGCCCCCCGGGAGAATATGTTAAACTGAGGACTGTCACCAGTACAACCACCAGAGCAGTCACTAGAGGAGACTGTGAGGTCCCCCACAGACACACCACATTTGCTCAATCTGTGCCATCAGTGAGGGGCACCAAGATCTGGAATAACATACCACCTGCAATCAGAGAGCGGACCACAATGAACACTTTGAAGACGCACTGTAAAAATTGGCTTTTAAACAACAAAAACTGTACCCATAACTAGTGGTTGCTCTGCAGCATACGTGTATATACAGTGGGGGAAAAAAAGAGTATTTAGTCAGCCACCAATTGTGCAAGTTCTCCCACTTAAAAGATGAGAGAGGTCTCCAATTTTCATCATAGGTATACCTCAACTATGAGAGACAAAATGAGAAAAAAAAAATCCAGAAAATCACATTGAAGGATTTTTAATGAATTAATTGGTAAATTCCTTGGTAAAATAAGTATTTGGTCAATAAAAAAAGTTCATCTCAATACTTTGTTATATACCCTTTGTTGGCAATGACAGAGGTCAAATGTTTTCTGTAAGTCTTCACAAGGTTTTCACACACTGTTGCTGGTATTTTGGCCCATTCCTCCATGCAGATCTCCTCTAGAGCAGTGATGTTTTGGGGCTGTCGCTGGGCAACACGGACTTTCAACTCTCTCCAAAGATTTTCTATGGGGTTGAGATCTGGAAACTGGCTAGGCCACTCCAGGACCTTGAAATGCTTCTTACAAAGCCACGTCTTCGTTGCCTGGGCGGTGTGTTTGGGATCATTGTCATGCTGAAAGACCCAGCCATGTTTCATCTTCAATGCCCTTGCTGATGGAAGGAGGTTTTCACTCAAAATCTCACGATACATGGCCCCATTCATTCTTTCCTTTACACGGATCAGTTGTCCTGGTCCCTTTGCAGAAAAACAGCCCCAAAGTATAATGTTTTCACCCCCATGCTTCACAGTAGGTATGGTGTTCTTTTTCCTCCAAACACGACAAGTTGAGTTTTTACCAAAAAGTTCTATTTTGGTTTCATCTGACCATATGACATTCTCCCAATCCTCTTCTGGATCGTCCAAATGCTCTCTAGCAAACTTCAGACGGGCCTGGACATGTACTGGCTTAAGCAGGGGGACACATCTGGCACTGCAGGATTTGAGTTCCTGGCGGCGTAGTGTGTTTCTGATGTAGCCTTTGTTACTTTGGTCCCAGCTCTCTGCAGGTCATTCACTAGGTCCCCCCCCGTGTGGTTTCTGGGATTTTTGCTCACCGTTCTCGTGATTATTTTGACCTCACGGAGTGAGATCTTACGTGGAGCCCCAGATCGAGGGAGATTATCAGTGGTCTTGTATGTCTTCCATTTTCTAATAATTGCTCCCACAGTTGATTTCTTCACACCAAGCTGCTTGCCTATTGCAGATTCAGTCTTCCCAGCCTGGTGCAGGTCTACAATTTTGTTTCTGGTGTCCTTTGACAGCTCTTTGGTCTTGGCAATAGTGGAGTTTGGAGTCTGACTGTTTGAGGTTGTGGACAGGTGTCTTTTATACTGATAACGAGTTCAAGCAGGTGCCATTAATACAGGTAACGAGTGGAGGACAGAGGAGCCTCTTAAAGAAGAAGTTACAGGTCTGTGAGAGCCAGAAATCTTGCTTGTTTGTAGGTGACCAAATACTTATTTTACCAAGGAATTTACCAATTAATTCATTAAAAATCCTTCAATGTGATTTTCTGGATTTTTTTTTTCCTCATTTTGTCTCTCATAGTTGAGGTATACCTATGATGAAAATTGGAGACCTCTCTCATCTTTTAAGTGGGAGAACTTGGACAATTGGTGGCTGACTAAATACTTTTTTCCCCCACTGTATATATATGTGTGTGTGTGTGTGTGTGTGTGTGCCTGTGCGTCTCACACACACATGCCCCGCCTCTTGTTTGTTGCTGTGAGGTGCCTGGGTGCATGTGTGTGTGTACACATACACAGCACTTCACTCATGTGACATTTGAATGTTTTGTTTGTAGTATCTTAACTCTTGCACTTTAGCATATCCACTTCATACAGTATCTCACAAAAGTGAGTACGCCCCTCACATTTTTGTGAATATTGTATTCTATCTTTTCATAGGACAACACTGAAGATATGACACATTGATCCAATGTAAAGTAGTCAGTGTACAGCTTGTATAACAGTGTAAATTTGCTGTCCCCTCAAAATAACTCAACACACAGCCATTAATGTCTAAACCGCTGGCAACAAAAGTGAGTTCACCCCTAACTGAAAATGTCCAACTTGTGCCCAATTAGCCGTTTTCCCTCCCCGGTGTCATGTGACTCATTAGTGTTACAAGGTCTCAGGTGTGAATGGGGAGCAGGTGTGTTAAATTCGGTGTTATTGCTCTCACTCTCTCTCATACTGGTCACTGGAAGTTCAACATGGCACCACATGGCAAAGAACTCTCTGAGGATCTGAAAAAAAGAATTGTTGCTCCACACAAATATGACCTAGGCTGTAAGATTGTCACCACCCTGAAACTGAGCTGCAGCATGGTGGCCAAGACATACAGTGGTTTAACAGAACAGGTTCCACTCAGAACAGACTTCGCCATGGTCGACCAAAGACGTTGAGTGCACGTGCTCAGCGTCATATCCAGAGGTTGTCCTTTGAAAATAGACTTATGAGTGCTGCCAGCATTGCTGCAGAGGTTGAAGTGGTGGAGGGTCAACCTGTCAGTGCTCAAACCATACGCCGCACACTGCATCAAATTGGTCTGCATGGCTGTCGTCCCAGAAGGAAGCCCCTTTTAAAGATGATGCACAAGAAAGCCTGCAAACAATTTGCTGAAGACAAGCAGACTAAGGACATGGATTACTGGAACTATGTCCTGTGGTCTGATGAGACCAAGATAAACTTATTTGGTTCAGATGGTGTCAAGCATGTGTGGCAGCAACCAGGTGAGGAGTACAAAGACAAGTGTGTCTTGCCTACAGTCAAGCATGGTGGTGGGAGTGTCATGGTTTGGGGCTGCATGAGTGCTGCCAGCACTGGGGAGCTACAGTTCATTGAGGAAACCATGAATGCCAACATGTACTGTGACATACTGAGGCAGAGCATGATCCCCTCCCTTCAGAATCTGGGCCGCAGGGCAGTATTCCAACATGATAACCACCCCAAACACACCTCCAAGACGACCACTGTCTTGCTAAAGAAACTGAGGGTAAAGGTGATGGACTGGCCAAGCATGTCTCCAGACCTAAACCCTATTGAGTGTCTGTGGGGCATCCTCATAGGGAAGGTGGAGGAGAGCAAGGTCTCTAACATCCACCACCTCCGTGATGTCATCATGGAGGAGTGGAAGAGGATTCCAGTGGCAACCTGTGAAGCTCTAGTGAACTCCATGCCCAACAGAGTTAAGGCAGTGCTGGAGAATAATGGTGGACACACAAAATATTGACACTATGGGCACAATTTGGACATTTTCACTGAGGGGTGTATTCACTTTTGTTGCCAGCAGTTTAGACATTAATGGCTGTGTGTTGAGTTATTTTGAGGGAACAGCAAATTTACACTGTTATACAAGCTGGACACTGACTACTTTACATTGGATCAAAGTGTCAGATCTTCAGTGTTGTCCCATGAAAAGATATAATTAAAAAAATTACAAAAATGTGAGGAGTGTACTCACTTTCGTGAAATACTGTTCAGTTCCATTGTAGTTGTTCTGCTCGTGTTTGTGTGTTTTTGTGACCCGCCAGGACGCTACAGATGCAAATTAGCAGTATTGCTAAATCTGACATACTTACATTTGTATTAATGTTCATTAATATGTATTGTCCCTTTCAAATAAACATTAAACTTATTTAAGGGGAAAAATAAAAAACTTACAATAACCTGGTTGCATAAATATGCACACCCTTAAACTAGTACAGTGGTACCTCTACTTACGAAATTAATTCGTTCCGGAAGTATTTTCGTAACGTGAAAATTCCGTAAGTAGAGACGCGTTTTACATGTAAATGCCCTAATCCGTTCCAAGCCCCCCAAAATTCGGACATAAATTTTTTTATAAATCATAAAAATGCATCAAAACATGTAACAAATACATGTTACAATTAGATTACTGCACAATAAACATAAAATGAGAGTTGTACATAATTTAAAAAAAACAAAGAATAAAGTAAAGAATAATAAAAATTATGTTCATTTACCGTTTAACTGCTATCGTCGTCGTCGTCACCTTTTGCCTTCTTTGGTTCATGTTCTCTCTCATCAGTGGTTTTTGCCTGACGTTTTGTGAAGAACCGATCCAAGGACGTTTGCTTTTGTCGGCTTTTAACAATCCTTCGGCTTCCTTTTGTTTTAATACCGTGCCGATCGTAGATGTATTACGGCCATATTCTTTGGCGAGATCAACCAAACGCATCCCTTTTTCATACCTTTCTATTATCTCTTGCTTTGTTTGTATGGACAAAAAAACTCTCTTCTTCTTCTTTTCTCCTTTTCCACTTATCTCCATCACTTTCTTGGGGCCCATAGTGAATAAAAGTTAATACTGTACTGTACACACACGTAAAACTGCCCGTACTTCCCGAACACTTCGTGGCCAATGGGATACCAGGAAGATGCTGGGCGATAGCCAATGGCAGAGCAGCTACAAGTATGTTTACGTTCGGTAAACTACGGGAGCTGCGAGGAGCGCGTACTTTTTTGCTTTTCGTATCCTGAAATTTCTTTCGTAACAAGAGGCAATATTTTCCCGTTGAGGCGTGTCGTAACCTGAAAATTCCGTATGTAGAGACGTTCGTAAGTAGAGGTACCACTGTACTTTGTTGCAGCACCTTTGACTTTTATTACAGCACTCAGTGTTTTTGGGTAGGAGTCTTATCAGCGTGGCACATCTTCATGTGGCAATATTTGCCCACTCTTCTTTGCAAAAACACTCCAAATCTGTCAGATTGTTAGGGCATCTCTTGTGCACAGCCCTTTTCAGATCATCCCACAGATGTTCGATGGGATTCAGGTCTGGACTCTGGCTGGACCATTCCAAAACCTTAATCTTCTTCTAGTGAAGCCATTCTTTTGTTGATTTGGATGTGTGCTTTGGGTCATTGTCGTGCTGACAATGACCTCTTCATCTTCCGCTTTCTAGCAGAAGCCTGAAGGTTTTGTGCCAACACTGACTGGTATTTCGAACTGTTCATAATTCCCTCTACCTTGACTACCCCAGTTCCAGCTGAAGAAAAACAGCCCCAAAGCATGATGCCACCACCACCATTTTTCACTGTAGGTATAGTGTTCTTTTGGTGATGAGCAGTGTCGTGTTTGTGCCAAATATATCTTTTGGAATTATGGCCAAAAAGTTCAATTTTGGTTTCATCGGACCATAACACTTTTCCCCACATGCGTTTTGGAGATTTCAAATGCATTTTTGCAAATTGTAGATGCGCTCCCATCTTGCAACCCTAGACAGGAGATTGTTGTCACATGTACTAAACAGCCAGTACTTGCCAGAAATTCCTGCAGCTCCTTCAGTGTTGCTGTCAGCCTCTTGGCAGCCTCCCTGACTAGTTTTCTTCTTGTCTTTTCATCAGTTTTGGAGGGATGTCCAGTTCTTGGTAATGTCACTGTTGTGCCATATTTTCTGCACTTGATGATGACTGTCTTCACTGTGTTCCATGGGTGATTTAATGCTCTGGAATTTCTTTTGTACCCTTCTCCTGACTGATACCTTTGAACAATGAGATCCCTCTGATGCTTTGAAAGCCCTCTGCGGACCATGGCTTGTGCTGTAAGATGTGACTACAAAAATGTCAGGAAAACCCTACAAGAGCAGCTGAACTTTATTTGGGGTTAATCAAAGGTTCTTTAAATGGTGGCAGGTGTGTGAATTTTCATTCTTCTTGTTTCCTCTAATTTTTACTTCCTTAACTGTCCTAATTGCTTTTAATGTACTAGTACATACCCGTCCGTGCCCATAGAAACCAAGTATTAGCAAGTATTTCAGCATGCCCATTGCTGAAGGGTCTCCTCCTGTGTGAGACGGCTGTGTTGTTCACAGTCGTGCCACAGGCATCACTGACAGAGAGTTCTTGAATTTATAGAGTGCCTTCAGCCTTACTGAGTGAGATTTCCTGATGTCCTGGTTTGAATAGGTGTGGTTTAAAGTAGTGTGTCGTATTCGGTCTCAGCTTCTCTGTGCCTTGCCTGGCATGCAGTGTTGGCGGCCAGCTGACTATTTCGCATCTCCTGGGTCTCAGCTTGTCTGTGCCTTGTGTGGCGTGCAGCGTTGCTCGCTTTGCGGGCATTTCAGGCTTCAAGTGACTGAGCACGTCGTGCATGGCGCACTGCCACACGTTTCCTGTCTGTCTGTGCATCCCTTGTCTGTTGTACCCCAGGCATCACAGGACACTACATCATAGGTAGGCAGGCATGGTGAGTGATGGTCTATATGACATCATAAAGATATCCAGGCAGGCATCATAGGACACTACATCACAGGTAGCCAGTCCTATTGCCTATATGACAGCATCACTTATATGACATCATTGCGAGTCCTATGTACCCTGAGATCATAGGATCATCATAGGACATCCTGCAGACATCATAGGCTGTCCTACGATGTCCTATGATCGTGACAGACACACAGACATCACTCTATAAATTCAAGATGTGTCTCTGTGTGTGTCTGTGTTTCTGTCACGTTTATAGGACATCATAGGACGGCCTATGATGTCTGCCTGATGTCCTTTGATGATCCTATGATCTCAGGCATCATAGGACTCGTGATGTCATAAAGACATGTCTATATGACGGCACAAAGACAGAGCACATGATATAGTCATAGCTCATCATACAACGCCTTATGAGGACTTGCAATGTCATCATAAAGATATATGGCTCAAAATTGGCAAGGTGAATAATTCATAGGGCCAGTCTTTACAGCACGTTCATGTTTTTTGCACAACAGATTTCTACAGCCATGGCCAATTCTACATTGCCGCGAGCAGAGTTGCCAGATCAAGCAGTCTTCATGTTCTTGCTCAAGATGAAGAAACTAAGCAAAAGCTTTGCTTTCTCAGCAATGTCGTTTTTAAAAAGGTGCTGACACAATGAAAATGTGTAACCTTGGAAGAAAGGCAGTCTACACTACAAATGTGTAAAATGCCAAACAAAGCGCTGATTTTCTTTGGGTGCTCCTGTTTCTTGGTTTGTACGGGCATGCACGCGTCTTCTTGAACAGGGTCGAAAGCCACTTTTTGCTCAGAGCAATTTTCATGATCCTGTCCATGATACTGGAATTACGACGCACCTATCCCTCAACCAGTGGTCTGAACGAAGAAGAAGACCCACCAGATGGAGAGCAATAGAATGAGGAGAACTGCTCCACACCAGAAAAGATGCCATGAACATGAAGCACCTCAGGTTCCAGCAGTACACCGCAGGCATGACTGTGAACAGCACACCCGTCTGAGACACGAGGAGACGCTTCAGCAACGGGCATGCAGAAATACTTGCTTATACTTGGTTTCTACGGGCATGGATGGGTATGCACAGGCATGTACTAGTTTCTCGAATTTATAGAATGATCTTTATTAGTATTAGTATTTAGCATTAAGGTGTGTTTACCTTTATTAGTATTGATATGTAGTTACAACCTTGGCATTCGTTCGGAGAGCAGAGTAAGAATTTCATTGCTCAGGAAATGTTGCATTTCTTAACTGTGCACATGATAATAAAGCCTTTGAATCTTGAATCGTGTGTGCGGACTCCCATTTAACATGAGTTTGAATGTGATTGGTTAATTCTGAACACAGCCACATCCCCAGTTATAACATGGCGTGCATATTTATGCAACCAGATTATTGTAAGTTTTTTATTTTTCCCCTTAAAAGATTTCAGTTTGTTTTTCAATTATTATTATCTGTTTGGATTACATCTGTAAAAAAGTTCAACAGAGGATCTATTTTCTGAGAAGACTCCAATCTTTTGGAGTGGGAAAGGACATTTTACATCTGTTCTTCTGTTCCACAGTTCAGTGTCCTTCTGTATGGAAGTCAAGTCTGGGTCTGGGGTCTTGTTGTACAGCTGCAAGCCAGGATACAAAGACTGTTGAACATCTGCTCTAAGTTGGTGGGCCACTCAGTGGAGAGTGGGTTTTCCCAGAGCAGCACTGATCACTGAGACTGGAAAAAAAGATGGCTTCCAATCCGTCGAATGTCTTGTACGAGGAGGATCAGCTTCTGCCCTCCGGGAAACGTTTTAGGATACCAAGAAGCAAAAGGAATAGACACAAGTATTCCTTCATTCCTTACGCCACAATTTTATTGAATAAACAGTGGAGTATAAAGAGATGACCTTTTCTTTTTCCTTTCCATTGCTCACACATAGGTACACATACATATAGATATACACTACCATTCAAAAGTTTGGGGTCACCCAGACAATTATTTTGTGTTTTCCATGAAAAGTCACACTTATTTACCACCATGAGTTGTAAAATGAATAGAAACTATAGTCAAGACATTGACAAGGTTAGAAATAATGATTTGTATTTGAAATTCAAATTCAAACGTTTATTTCAAACTCAGGGTTCATATTACAAATAGATAAATAAATAAAGTATATACAGATCAGCAGACACTCGGCGCTCTTGTAACAACAAAAAACATAATGGGCTCAGTATAAAATGGAACGCCACCACTTCCAAATGCTGGAATGAAGTGTGAGTGACGAGTTGACAATTGCTGATATAAGATGATTGTTACATTCCAGCAGTCTTCTCAAAAAACTGTAAACATTCTTATGTATCAATTCTCCAAAAGACGGAATGTTCACAGACACAAACAGCTTGCTTGCACTCGACCTTCGTGGTACATCTAACAACCTTCTTAGGGAGTTATTGTATGCAATGCGGATTTTGTTCCTAACAGCAACATTGCTATTAAACCATAAAGGCGAGCAGTACATTGAGGTGCAGAAGGTCTTGAACAACATACATTTGACTTCAGGAGAACATCTATGGAAATTACGCAACAGTAAATTGGTTTGAGCGTACAGTTTCCTGAGATGCCTGTTACAATCAGCATTGGTCTTATCAAATTCAATCCACACACCTAGGTATTTGACTTTTTCAACAAAGTTCAAGCTATTACCACAAAGTGACATAACAGGATTCGACATATTGACGCCCTTTGGTTTGAAAGCCATACACATAGATTTAGTACAGTTGAACAGGATGTCATTTTTTTTACCAAATTTTTCACATACAGAAAGGAGATGTTGCATCGCTGCGGTAGATAAACTTAACAAACAGAGGTCATCAGCGTAGAAAATGTGATTTAACAGTGCACCGTTAAAGGAGCCGCCCACATTAGTATTGTTCAACAGTACACTGAGATCATCAACATAGACATTAAACAACAAGGGTGACAGTATACCACCTTGTTTAACACCGTTGGTCACATGAAATTTGGATGAGGTGACATTGCCCCATCTAACAACCATAGACTGCCTTCTGTACCAGTATAGCAGGATGCTAACAATGTAAATAGGAATACCTCGATCGATCAATTTTCTGAACAAACCCCAGGGGTTAATCCTGTCAAAAGCTTTGCTAGCATCTAGGAACATAGCATAAACACTAGTGGAGTGGCTTCTGAAGTAGTCAACAAATTCATGGAGTAGGTAAACAGCCTTGTCAGTTGAAAGAGCTGATTTGAAACCAAACTGATTGTCATTTGTCCACAGATAATCCTCAATTCTGTTCAGGAATAAACCCTCTAACAGTTTAGATATAACATTAGCAATAGCTATAGGTCTGTAGTTGTTCATGTCAGAAAGACTGGCACACTTGTTTTTCACCAAAGGAATAATAACAGAGTCCATCAACATGTCTGGCATGTAACCATGAACAAACATACAGTTAAAACACAATGACAACAAAATACACAAGTTGAAATCAGCATTGATGAGGCATTCACTGGTGAGACAGTCAGGGCCAGCTGATTTTCCTTTCTTAAGAACTTTGATCAGTGAATCAACTTCAACAGGAGTAACAGCAGAAATATCAGAGGCATCAAACATGTCGTTATACAGACGAATATCATGCATAACAGAATCCTTCATTGAAACATTCTTGACTGAGTTGAAAATAGCTTCATAATGACATTTCCACTTTTCAGCAATATTAACGTCACCAGTCACACCATCAATAGTGTTTGATCTGACAGACCGGTGGGAGCTCATAGCCTTCATTTGTTTCCAGAATTCTACCATGTTCAGTTCACTCATGTGATTAGCTAGCTGGTCACATTTGATACTTTCTTCATTGCGCCTGCATGCTCGTAGAGCATATTTGAACCTAGCCCTGCAATAATAATTTTTTCCAGATACTCAACCTGCTCAAAGGAAGGTCAGTTTTGTAGCTTCTCTAACCAGCTAAACTGTTTTCAGCTGTGCTAACATGATTGCACAAGGGTTTTCTAATCATCCATTAGCCTTCTGACGCAATGAACAAACACATTGTACCATTAGAACACTGGAGTGATAGTTGCTGGAAATGGGCCTCTATACACCTATGTAGATATTGCACCAAAAACCAGACATTTGCAGCTAGAATAGTCATTTACCACATTAACAATGTATATTAGATATTAGAGTGTATTTCTGATTAGTTTAAAGTTATCGCCATTGAAAAAAACAGTGCTTTTCTTTCAAAACTATGGAAATTTCTAAGTGACCCCAAACTTTTGAACGGTAGTGTACATACATCTACGCATGCAGGCACGCATAAATGTACATACTGTACATAATATAGGATTTCCCTTTCCCATCCATCTCCCAATTTGGATTGGACCGTGTCTTGGTGTTTTTGGTTATGAGTCTTTTATGTGTTTTGTTTTTCATGTGTTTTAATGAACGGGTGCTACAATACAAAGTTCCGTGTAAACGGACAATAAAGATCTTATCTTTATTATTTAAAGATTTTATATATTCATATATTTATTCCATCCAGCTACAATGCTCTGCACTGTGTGTCTGTGTGTGTGTATATATATATATTTTATAGTAATATGTACATATGTATATTAGCTGCTCTTGCTTGCTTGCTTTTTTTTTCTTGCCTTCTGATTGTTGCTCTGAGTGTTGCTATCCCTGTGCTGTTGCAATCCTGGAATTTCCCCGTTGTGGGACTAATAAAGGCTTATCTTATCTTATCTTAATTGGGTTATACAGGTTATAGGTCACATTAATGGTGGAAAAGGTTTTGAAATGATTTACCTTGGTCTCATTTTTTTACATCATAAAAACCTGGCATTTGAACAGGAGTGTGTAGACTTTTTATATCCACTGTACATTATTAGGATAAAGGCTGCGTCTCAAAAAGCCTCTGAAAACTAAGTCCAACTCCTAGCCTGCCCGTGTGGTTTAGTCTCTAAGCCCGGCAGAACTGCTTTTACTAATAGGAGAAGGGGCAAGGGCGGCTCTCTGGCGCCTTAAAACCAGATGTTTCGGGTAGATGGTGGCTCGTCAACCTGGGAAGGTAGGCCATCTAGGGGAAGGTAAACCCTGATTTCAAACCTCCGCTGCCTTGCAGCATACCCGGTCACGGGAAAGGCTTCGGGAGTCAACCCTGAGGAAAAATCCGGAGTCGGAGCCCCTAAGGCAGTTCTATGTTGTGCTCAACATCGTTCTGGCAGCTCCTACAACGGCGCTGGTGCCAAACTGTAGCAGCCCTGCTGTTCCTTTGGATTCATCAGTGACGTGGAGAGGGGGGACATGCTGCATGGGCAACATCTTGTCCTCCATATCTTCCTGCCCAGGCTTGAATCCTACCAACGCCCAACGCTGGAAGGTAGAACACCGGATCACTGGAGAGGACACTCCAGCTTCGCCTTTGGCGTAGACAAAACACAGGGAATGACAATTACCGGTTATAAGCCACCGCTCAATTGGCGTAGAGCGCGGCGCCAGGGGTTGTTCCCGACGGTGGGAGGGATCATTGGATCTCACTGGACAGCTACCGCCCGCCTCAAGCTGGGCAGCCCCCAGCCAATAAGGTGTTGTCCCGCCACAGCTTGCTTTCCTCATTGGGTGCATGGGGATGAGGAGAAGTCCGAACAGCAGGCTCAGAACCTTCGCACCAGGGAAGACAATAAAACAAAAGAGGCCAACTCTAAAACTGGGAACTTGGAACATCTGCACTATGATGACAGGACTCGCTGCTAACCTCAAGGACATCAACGACACCAGGAAGACTGCCATCATCAATAATGAGCTGAAGAGACTGGGAGTGGATATCGCCACTCTCCAGGAAACACGGTTGGCTGACGCAGGCACACTGAGAGAGAAGGACTACACGTTCTACTGGCAGGGAAAGCCCAGTGACGAACACAGGGAACATGGAGTGGGCTTCGCAGTGAAGAACACCATGCTGAAGATGGTGGAACCGGGCAGCAATGGCTCTGTATGACTCCTCACCCTCCGCCTGAACACCACTCAAGGCCCAGTCACCCTCGTCAGTGTGTATGCTCCAACACTGACAGCCACACCAGAGGCAAAAGACGAGTTCTACGGGAATCTCGCAACAACTGTCAGGATCATCCCCAACTCTGAACAACTCATTCTCCTTGGAGACTTCAATGCCAGAGTGGGTGCTGACCACGACTCCTGGCCCTCCTGTCTTGGACCTTTTGGCGTGGGCAGAATGAATGACAACGGACAGCGGCTGCTCGAGTTCTGCACATATCACGATCTGTGCATCACAAACTCGTTCTTCAAGACCAAGCCCCAACACAAGGTTTCCTGGCAACATCCACGCTCAAAGCACTGGCACCAGCTGGACTTGATCCTGACCAGGCGCACCTCACTGAAGAACATGCTAATCACCCGTTCGTTCCAGAGTGCAGATTGCGACACAGACCATTCATTGGTGTGTTGCAAGGTCAAGCTGCAGCTGAAGAAATTCCATCGTGCTAGACAGCCTGGAAAGGCACGGATTGACACCAGCAAGATAGCTCAACCAGAACTTGTTGAGCAGTTTGCCTCCACCTTTGAGAAGGAACTTGGTGTACCACAAGAAGGAGAATCTGCAAAGCAGAAGTGGGAAGAGCTGCGAAACACCATCCACCGCACAGCCTTGGCTACCTTTGGGAGGAAGACCTTGAAGTCACAGGACTGGTTTGATGCCAAGTTGGCCGAGATGACCCCCATCATTGAAGCCAAGTGCTCAGCACTTGCTGAGTACAAGAAGTACCCAAACAAGAAGAATCTCCAGATTCTCAGGGCTGCGAGAAGCAAAGTTCAGCAGACTGCTCGGCACTGTGCCAACGAGTACTGGACTCAGCTCAGCCAAGACATTCAAACCGCTGCCATAACAGGGAACATCCGTGGTATGTACGATGGAATCAGGAAAGCACTTGGTCCGGCTCAGAGCAAGGCGGCCCCCCTCAAATCCTCCACTGGGGAGATGATCACAGAAAAGAACAAACAGATGGAGAGATGGGTGGAACACTACTCCGACCTCTACTCCAGACAGAACACCGTGACACCGTCAGCCCTTGATGCCATCGACTGCCTGCCATCCATGGACGAACTTGACGCCGAGTCAACCATCGACGAACTCAGCAAGGCCATTGATAGCTTGGCCGCTGGCAAGGCACCCGGTAACGACGGCATACCCCCTGACCTGATCAAGCACTGCAAGACCACCCTACTGCTGCCATTGCATGACGTCCTCTGCCAGTGTTGGAAGGAAGGTGCCATACCACAGGACATGAGGGACGCCAAGATCATCACCCTCTACAAAAAAAAGGGGAGAGAAGCGACTGCAAACACTACAGGGGCATCTCCCTCCTCAGCGTTGTTGGCAAAGTCTACACACGAGTTGTTCTCGTTCGCCTACAGAAGCTTGCCGAACGTGTCTACCCCGAGTCTCAGTGTGGCTTCCGCGCTGAGCGATCGACGGTAGACATGATATTCTCCATCCGCCAACTCCAGGAGAAATGCTGAGAACGGATCATGCCCCTGTACGTCGCCTTCATCGACCTCACCAAAGCGTTCGATCTGGTCAGCAGAGAGGGCCTTTTCAAGATCCTGCCCAAGATAGGATGCCCACCAAAGTTGCAAAGCCTCATCGAATCGTTTCACACCAACATGCAGGGGATAGTGCAGCACGACGGCAACGTCTCAGAGCCATTCAACATATGCAGCGGAGTGAAACAGGGCTGTGTACTTGCGCCAACCCTCTTTGGGATTTTCTTTGCTATGCTCCTGAGGCATGCCTTCAGCACAGCAACAGAGGGAATCTACCTGCACACAAGATCTGACGGCAGGCTTTTCAACCTTGCCCACCTGAAAGCCAGAACCAAAGTACGCGAGGCTCTAATCAGAGACATGCTGTTCGCAGACGACGCTGCAGTCGCAACCCACACACAGCAGGAGCTTCAGACCCTGATGGACCGCTTCTCCCAGGCATGCAAGGACTTCTGGCTTACCATCAGCCTGAAGAAGACTAACGTCTTGGCGCAAGGTACGGAAGCACCACCAACCATCACCATCGACGACTACGAGCTGGAGGTCGTGAATCAGTTCACGTACCTGGGGTCCACGATTAGCAACAACCTCTCCCTTGATACAGAGATCAACAAGAGGATTGGAAAATCAGCCTTCACACTTGCTCGCCTCACCACACGAGTGTGGGAGAATCCCAAACTCTCTGTCAAGACGAAGATGGCAGTGTACAACGCCTGCGTCATCAGCACACTGCTCTATGGGAGTGAGACGTGGACAACATACGCCCGGCAGGAAAAGAGACTGAACTCCTTCCACTTGCGCTGCATTCCCCACATCCTGGACATATCCTGGCAGGACAAAGTGCCCAACACAGAAGTTCTGTCCCGCGCCGGCCTTCCCTCCATGTTCACTCTACTCAGGCAGCGCAGGCTCCGCTGGCTAGGCCACGTTCACCGTATGGAGGATGGCAGAATCCCCAAAGACGTCCTCTACGGAGAACTGGCAACTGGCAGGAGAGACGTTGGCCGCCCACAGCTGCGCTTTAGAGACGTCTGCAAGAGAGACATGAAGGCCCTGGAGATCAACACAGAGCGCTGGGAGGACCTTGCAACGGACCGCTCCAAATGGAGAGGCACCCTGACCAGACAGCTCAAGGCGGGCGAAGACAGACTGACTGTTGCAGCAGATGAAAAAAGGACCCGCAGGAAGAACCGCCACAGACCCAGCAGCATGGAGATCACCCACAAGTGTGACCTGTGTGACAGGGACTGCCATTCGCGCTTTGGCCTGTTCAGCCACAGGCGGTACTGTTCCAGCAGAGTAGACGTTTAGGATTCTCTTCCATGGTCATCATAGACCGACGGAGGCCAACGAGCTTAAAGCTGAATAAAGTTAGCTAAAATAAATGCTAGCTTAAAAGCTAAAATGGCTTACAAATATACATTGTTATTGTAAAAGCTGGCCTAGTTTAATTTGAATGGTTAGCTCAAAAATGCTAGTTTAAAAGCTAAAATGGCTTAAAGATACTGTATATGTTGTTAGCATAAAAGGAAGCATAGCATAAAGTTGAACAAAGTTATCTCAAAAATACTATCTTAAATGCTAAAATGACTTACAGTGGGGCAAAAAAAAAAGTATTTAGTCAGCTACCAATTGTGCAAGTTCTCCCACTTAAAAGATGAGAGGGGTCTCCAATTTTCATCATAGGTATACCTCAACTATGAGAGACACAAAGTGAGGGAAAAAAATTCCAGAAAATCACATTGAAGGATTTTTAATGAATTAATTGGTAAATTTCTCAGTAAAGTAAGTATTTGGTTACCTACAAACAAGCAAGATTTCTGGCTCTCACAGACCTGTAACTTCTTCTTTAAGAGGCTCCTCTGTCCTCCACTCGTTACCTGTATTACTGGCACCTGTTTGAACTCATTATCAGTATAAAAGACACCTGTCCACAACCTCAAACAGTCAGACTCCAAACTCCACTATTGCCAAGCCCAAAGAGCTGTCAAAGGACACCAGAAACAAAATTGTAGACCTGCACCAGGCTGGGAAGACTGAATCTGCAATAGGTAAGCAGCTTGGTGTGAAGAAATCAACTGTGGGAGCAATTATTAGAAAATGGAAGACATACAGGACCAATGATAATCTCCCTCCATCTGGGGCTCCACACAAGATCTCACCCCGTGGGGTCAAAATTATCACGAGAACGGTGAGCAAAAATCCCAGAACCACATGGGGGGACCTAGTGAATGACCTGCTGAGAGCTGGGACCAAAGTAACAAAGGCTACATCAGAAACACTCTACGCCGCCAGGGACTCAAATCCTGCAGTGCCAGACGTGTCCCCCTGCTTAAGCCAGTACATGTCCAGGCCCGTCTGAAGTTTGCTAGAGAGCATTTGGATGATCCAGAAGAGGATTGGGAGAATGTCATATGGTCAGAAAAAACCAAAGTAGAACTTTCAGGTAAAAACTCAACTCGTCGTGTTTGGAGGAGAAAGAACACCATACCTACTGTGAAGCATGGGGGTGGAAACATCATACTTTGGGGCTGTTTTTCTGCAAAGGGACTAGGACGACTGATCTGTGTAAAGGAAAGAATGAATGGGGCCATGTATCGTGAGATTTTGAGTGAAAACCTCCTTCCACCAGCAAGGGCATTGAAGATGAAACGTGGCTGGGTCTTTCAGCATGACAATGATCCCAAACACACTGCCCGGGCAATGAAGGAGTGGCTTCGTAAGAAGCATTTCAAGGTCCTGGAGTGGCCTAGCCAGTCTCCAGATCTCAACCCCACAGAAAATCTTTGGAGGGAGTTGAAAGTCTGCGTTGCCCAGCGACAGCCCCAAAACATCACTGCTCTAGAGGAGATCTGCATGGAGGAATGGGCCAAAATACCAGCAACAGTGTGTGAAAACTTACAGAAAACGTTTGACCTCTGTCATTGCCAACAAAGGGTATATAACAAAGTATTGAGATGAACTTTTGTTATTGACCAAATACTTATTTTACTGAGGAATTTGCCAATTAATTCATTAAAAATCCTTCAATATGATTTTCTGGATTTTTTTTCTTATTTTTTTCCTCTCATAGTTGTGGTGTACCTGTCACCGTGGGGTGGGACGCCGGCTCGGCGCTCAGCCCATGCTCCTTTTCATCCCTGCCTCTCATTGGGCAACGTCTCAGCTGGCTCCCAGCTGTCAGTGTCACGGGACGGCTGGGGCCAATTAATCCTCATCAGCTGGGGCTCTGCTAATGAGGATAAAGAGGAGCAGCCTCGATCACTCGGGGCTGCAACATAAGCACTGATAGGCTGGAGCCCCTTCGTCTGGTGCCAGCCCCTGCCTCATCTTCAGCATTACTCGTAAGTGTCTTCCCGTAAGGAGTATTGTGCCTTTGTACCCCCATGTCCGGTGCTAGCCCGCTACTTGCCTTACTGTATCACTTGGGAGTACCATCTTGTATGAGTGACCTGTGTATTGGAGTCCTTTGCCCAGTGCCAGCTCTCTGGCTACTTAACCCGTGAGTGTTACCTGCTGTGAGTTCTCATGCTGTTACCCCTACGCCCAGTGCCAACTGTTAACTCTGCTGCTGTACTGCCCGTGAGTGTTAATGTGTATGAGCATCTGTGCTTTCCTCATCCCTTACCCCTGTCACCAATAAACATCATAACTCACTGGCTCGTCCTTGGCTCTCATTGTGTGTGGCTCCCCAGAGCCACACGTGACAGTACCTATGATAAAAATTGGAGACCTCTCTCATCTTTTAAGTGGGAGAACTTGCACAATTGGTGGCTGACTAAATACTTTTTTACCCCAATGTAAATATACATTATTAGCATAAAAGCTTGCATAGCTTAAAGTTGAACAAAGTTAGCCTAAAAGTGCTAGCTTGAATGAATGAATCTTTATTTTCAGATAGATTAAAAGTAGCGATTAAAAAAGAAACAGAATAAAAGCTAAAATAAGATAAGATCCGATGCTTCGGGTAGATGGTGGCTCGTCAACCTGGGAAGGTAGCCCATATAGGGGAAGGTAAACCCTGATTTCAAACCTCCGCTGCCTTGCGGCACACCCGGTCATGGGAAAGGCTTCGGGAGTCAACCCTGAGGAAAAATCCGGAGTCGGAGCCCCTAAGGCAGTTCTCTGTTGTGCTCAACATTGTTCTGGCAGCTCCTGCGACGGCGCTGGTGCCAAACTATAGCAGCCCTGCTGTTCCTTTGGATTCATCAGTGACGTGGAGAGGGGGGACATGCTGCATGGGTAGTAGCATCTTGTCCTCCATATCTTCCTGCCCAGGCTTGAATCCTACCAACGCCCAACGCTGGAAGGTAGAACACCGGTGCACATCGGCCTGTTCAGCCACAGGCGGTGCTGTTCCAGCAGAGTAGACGTTTAGGATTCTCTTCCATGGTCATCATAGACCGACGGAGGCCGACGAAGATAAGATCAATAAGACCTATCCTAAAGATATACATTGTTAGCATAAAAGCTGGCATAGCTTAAATTTGAACAAAGTTAGCTTAAAAATGTTACCTTAAAAGCTAAAAGTGGTTGAAGTTGAACAATGCTAGTTTACAATCTGAAATATTCCAATGTTTTTTGCCTTAAAATCTGATGGATCTGCAAAAGAGTTTGAAGAATGTCTCCATTCATTTCTATTATATTTTTAGCTGAAAAAGTACAAATATAATAAATATAAAAGTTATAAAGTAAAAACTTAGGAGCACAAATGTCCTTAAAAGGCTGAACAGAATGAAGGTTCTCAAAAAAGCATGTAGAAGGAGATGGCGACCATAATAAAAATGTACTGGAGAATAAAAATGGCCGACTGAACAACAGTAACAATGGTTATATGTTCAGATCACTGAGGACATCAGTCTGATCCCTGAGGAACCCCAGACTTAACAAGCCTTCGTGGTTTTTGTTTTTTGTGTCCAGGCAGTGTTGGAGGTGGCCGACCAATCAGGAAGTGTGTCGGTTGTTCTGTGGAACAGCATGTGCGTGCGCTGGTACCGCCGCCTAAAGCCCGGCGACATCATCAGTCTAAGACAGTTCCGAGTGAAAAAGCACTACCAGGCGGAGCTCAACGACATCGGTGTTGGAACGTTTAAACTGAATTACTGGTGTGATCATGTGAAAGTGGTTTCATGTTAAACAGATACGATGATTGTTTTGTTTCTTCAGAGATCAGTGTGAACAGCAGGAATCCAGCTGCTCAGATCATTGTTCTACTGGAATCCTCCGTTTCAGCCGAGTTTCGACCTCCTCCGACCAGCTACAACTTCTGCAGCAGGTACCGTCATTCATCAAGAGAAAGCTCAGGAATTTATCAGTGGAAAATTTATGGGTGAAGGTTAAAAAAAATTCAGTTTGAAGAGTGTTCCGCTTGCTGATTCTGCATCATTTCGTCCTCTACGCTGTCAGCAGCGTGGGAGAAAGTTCTCAGAAACAGTCGAAAATGACAGGATTGAGTTGGTGAAAGCTCTATTGTAATGCTCTTCACGGGGAGATCATCACGTTAGGAACGATTATTTTGCACTCACTGTGAGAATTGGACTTTTTTCGGACTGCTGTCATTCGTGAGTAAACTGATTAGCGTTTCTTTTCGTGGTTCGCTGCTACGCTTTACCTGAAGCGTTTGCTAAGCTAACGCTATCGCTATAGCTAACGCCATAGCTAGTCATAGCTCCTAACACCAATACAAAGGAGCGACTCTGTCCCCGGTTTGTCTCACTGACCCAGCATCGGCCCGGTAGATGACGGCTGAGCCTCTTGCGCAGATTCTTAGAATCTTGTGATTGGGGCTCGCTGGAGGAACTAACCGAGGCAACAGTTGGACGGGAGCCGGATCGGAGTTCAAGTACAGCGGCGGTAGGAGACGGGGACCAGTGGAGGAGCAGCCGGGGCCCCAGCTGGATAAGAGCTGGATTGGAGCTCAGTTACAGCGGCGGGGCTCGGTGGAGGAACTACTGAGGAAGACAGCGGTAGGTGGTGGGGCTCAGCGGAGGAACTACCGGGACCCCAGCTGGACAGGAGCAGGATCGGAGCTCAACTACAGCGGCAGTGGGCGGCGGGGCTTGGTGGAGGAGCTGCCGGCACCCCAGCTGGACAGGAGCTCAATTGCAGTGGCGGTAAGCAGCGGGACTAGCAACGGAGGGGGCTAGCTGAGGCCCAGCTGGATTCGAGGTCAGTCAGATCGGATACCGGCGACACCAGCAGAGATTGTTTTACTATCAACAGGTCAGTAAAAATGCCACCAACGAAGGAGGAAATGGAAGAGATCAAAAAATCTCTGAACTTCTTGTCAGAAGAACTGACCAAAGTGGCCAGTCAACAGGTTAAACTATTAGGGCTAATGGAAGAAGTCCGAGAATTAAAATTAACAACTAGAAAAGCACTCGGAGAGCGCAGACCTCCGCCAAGCACCACAGTTCCCCCCCATACAGTGTTTGTGTGTACGTTTTCAGATTCCTTGACCATGAAAACATATGACTAGCAATTGGATTGACAATGATAGGATTAGTGGTTCAGTAGTTATTCACGAAAATGACATTTTCCGTAATGGCAGCCACAGTTCCGCCCATACAGTGTTTGTGTGTACATTTTCAGATTCCTTGACCACAAAAACATATGACTAGCAATTGGATTGACAATGATAGGATTAGTGGTTCAGTAGTTATTCACGAAAATGGTATTTTCCGTAATGGCGGCCACAGTTCCCCCCCATACAGTGTTTGTGTGTATGTTTTCAGATTCCTTGACGCTGAAAACATATGACTAGCAATTGGATTGACAATGATAGGATTAGTGGTTCAGTAGTTATTCACGAAAATGGCATTTTCCGTAATGGCGGTTTTCTTGTGGACGGTGATCCGGATCATCCCCAAAATTTAATCAGTTCTTCCTTGTACCATTTCCAACAACGCCTGAAAGTTTCATCGAAATCTGTCCAAAACGTTTTGAGTTATCTTGCTAACCAACAGACAAACAGACAAACCCCGGCAAAAACATTACCTCCTAGCGGAGGTAATTAAGGAAAAAGACAAAAAAATTGCAGACTTGGAGCGACGCGTCAAGGATCTTGAACAATGTTCTCGTATGGATGATCTAATTATAAGTGGACTAGACATTAAAGCGTACCTGTGGTGGTCGTGAAAAAAAAGATATATTGAGCCCCTGTCTCACGTTCTAGTTCAAGTTTAAGTTCAAATTCAAGTTCAAAGCAATGTGATATAAATCCATTGCTGATGTGCTGGTTCAGCGATGTCAGCAAAACATGCGAGCAGCCATACTAGCGGCTACATGGCCTGCCAGGACGCTTCCTGTGACGTAATATCGTTGGCACCGCGATCTGGATCAATATTGGCTGAGCCTGGAGTGCCCGGATGAGCAGTGGCTTTCGGGATATTCAAATTCAAACGTTTATTTCAAACTCAGGGTTCATATTAAATGTAGAACTAAAACGAGTAGAAAATAAATAAATAAATGCTTAAATTCAGCGGGTCGTCTTGTCTGATCTGAGGTCGTAACGGCCGCCAGACAGCAGATGATTCGGCTCCTCCCTCGCCGCTATAGAGAGGAGCAGACACTCGGCGCTCTTGTTACAACAAAAACATACAATGCGATATGGATATCGCAACATGGCGGAATGTAAAGCCTTTGGATGTCTCAATAATAAGCGAAAAAACAAAGATAAACACTTCTTTTGTGTACCCAAACCCAGCTCACCTTGTCAGAAGATCGTAGCGGAAAAGTGATTGCGCAATCTCGGTACAGGGCACAGACGTCTCCTTTCAGACGAAATTGCGTTGTGTGTGAGGATCACTTCATCAGTTTCACCCTCAGAAGACCTTTCTGGCTCAAACCTGTAGCCATGTTGGATGAATTCTTCCTCAGAGTCCGACAATTCAGCCATAATAGAATAAAAACACTCACATAAGCACCCTAGACGCTCATACAGGCGGAGTATTGGCAACGATGTGACGTCACATCCGCATGTGTCATGGCTGCGCGCAGAGTTTTCATTGGCTGGCCATGCCTGCGGTCGTATTTGCATATTTCTCTGGTGGTATATGGCTGGAAATAATTATTTAACCAAATAACGAATACTTTGCCTAATGTTTTCAAGTTGAATGCGTTTAGACGACCACCACAGGTACGCTTTAAATATCAATCATATGCTCATGCTACAGCAGGAATGAGAGGTGAGGAGGCTTGCCTAAGTGAATCAGTCTCCCTGGAAAACCAAGTGCTTCAGTTCCTTGAAAGCAGAAATATAAAGGTTGATGTAAATGCAATTTCAGCCTGTCATGCTTTACCCAGAAAAGATGATAAAACAAAGAAATCAATTTTAGATTAGATTAGATTCAACTTTATTGTCATTACACATGTATGAATACAAGGTAACGAAACACAGTTTAGCATCCAATCAGAAGTGCAAAAGACAGCAGTGCAGTAAATACAGTAATTGACAGTATGTGCAATTTAAGCAAATATATGCAGATAGGTCAGTGCAGAAAGTTAAGAGTACCGTTATGTGCAAGTAATATACAATAAGTTAGGTGGGCAGTTATGTACAGGTGAGGATGGTAAGAGATGGGAATAAGTTAGCAATTGTGATATAATTGTGATGCTCTTTGTGAACAGAAAGGTAAAGAATGATATACTGAGGCAGGCCAGAAAGCTACGGGGAACAGAAGTTTACCTAAATGAACATTTAACAAAGACTAATGCTGAAATAGCACGGCAAGTACGGATGCTGAAAAGACAAAATAAGATACAGGCAACATGGACAAGAAATTGTAGAGTTTGGATCAAACTAAATGGAACACCTGAGCAAGCAAAGAGTATAATGATCAGAGATGTTACTGACTTAAATAAATACAGATGAACACTGATTAAGAAAATTAAGAGACTATGATAATCCATATCCTCACACACAGCAAGAATAGTTCTTTTGGCATACCATGTCAATGTTCTTTAAAAAAAACAAACAAACAAAAAAAACAACTTATGACTGACTTGAGTAGACATCAATTATCCCCAGTTGGAGGAAGTCATTTGACACAGAGTGAGGAAATTCAAACTCTGAAAATATGCCATTATGCTGAACATAAACTACAAGAGATGGAGAATGATATTGATCCTGATAACCACTTTTTCAATAATATTCATAATCATTGTGAATATTACACTGAAAAGCAATTCAAAAGTCAAGTGCAACTAGATGGTAAACTGTCAATAATACACTTCAACAGCAGAAGTCTTAACAAAAACTTTCCACAGATTCAGGACTATTTAAAACAGCTAGACAGAAAATTTACAGCTATCGCAGTCTCTGAAACTTGGCTTAATGAAGAGCAGGCTCCCCTGATGGCAATAGAGGGATATCAGATGTTTCATATTAACAGATCTCAAAAAAAGGGTGGTGGTGTTGCACTGTATATTGATGACCTGTATAGGTGTAAGCTTGTAAATGGAATGTCCTTTGCACTACCAGGGATTTTGGAATGTGTTACTGTTGAGATTGACCAAGATAAAACAAAAAATCTAATTCTAAGTTGTATATATAGAACGCCGGGAACTTGCATTGAGACATTCAGAGATAAATTAGTCGAGCTGTACAATAATATTACTAGTAAGAAAATGGTAGTAATTTGTGGAGATTTCAATATTGATCTACTAAATCCATATCAACAAAATGTAATTACAGAGTTCATGAATTCTGTGTACAGCATGAGTCTATATCCCACAATAACACATCCCAGTAGAATCACAGTTCACACTGCTACACTTATTGACAACCTGTTTGTTAATATTATTGATAAGAAAATAGAAAGTGGATTATTGATAAATGATATAAGTGACCATTTGCCAGCCTTTGCACTTATCCATGGCCACACGGGGGCCAATACAGAAAAAACTTTAAAATCGTTCAGAAACAAATCACAAAATGCAATCAGTTCTTTTAAAGAAGACTTGCTGAAGCAGGACTGGACAAAAGTCTATGTATCAGATGTAAATAGATAGATAGATAGATTTGTTTATTTGACAGGGACAGTGCAATAAACATAGACAATTAATCAATGACAATCAATCTGATGTGTTGCACAGAGTGTATAGCTATTAGCTAATTTGCAACTCTTGTCCCTGGATGGGCTTTAGAAAGGAGAAACAAGTAAAAAGAAAAAAGAAAAAAAGGAAAGAAAAAGATAAAAAGAATACACAATAACCACATACATCAATGCAAAAAAGATTATAAATACATTATAAATACACAGTTATAAATATTATAAATACACAAATATAACAACCTGACTCACATTTGCCTATTTCAGGCCTCCCTCTCTTCGTCACTCACTATAAACAAACACATTATTTTTCAGCCAGTTTTTAACCTTTTTAGTGAATGTTTTAAAGTCTGTTATTATTTTAATTTCATTTGGCATTGTGTTCCAGATGTGACTGCCCTTTATAGAGAATGCTGTTTGTCCAAATGTGGTTCTGCGGTGGAATATTTTACAGTTATTGTTAACAGAACTCCTGGTGGCTCTGCTGCTGTCCTGTCTTTGGATGAAACCAGCAAGTGGCTCGGGTGCTGATTTATGGAAACATTTGAAAGTTAATTTCAGTAAACAGAGGTCAATGAAACTCTCAAAACTCAATAGGTTGTATTTTTTTAAAATATTACAGTGATGCCACCTGATGGGCTTTTTGTCCAAGATTTTTAGGGTTTGATTATATAATGAACCTATATGTGTTATTGTGGAAGGGGCTGCTTGAGCCCAGACTGGCAAACAGTATGATATATGAGGAAAAAACCATAGAATGCATATACAGTACAGCAGCTTTGTAAGGTATGTAATATCTAATTAATTTAAAGCAGTTCAGATTTTTTTTTTTTTTTACTGTTTTTGAAATTTTCTTTATGTGAAGATTAAATATGAGTTGAGGATCTAGTACAATGCCAAGGTATTTGAATTCTGTAACTAAACTGATGTCATGATCATGTATATTAACTTTAAAACGTTGCAGGTTACATTTTTTGATTGAAAAGCACATTGAAACTGTTTTCTGAAGGTTCAGCAATAGATGGTTCTGGAGGAGCCACTCTTGGACATCAACCATACTTGTAGACAGTACATCTGCAGCCTGTGATGGAGTCTTGGCAGCTGTGTAAATAACTGCATCATCTGCATAAAGTTGGCATGTTGCAGCTGAGCAGTGTAGCGGCAAGTCATTAATAAAAATGCTGAAAAGTAAAGGACCAAGAATGGACCCAATGAATGAAGCCTATGACACATTTATGAACATTGTAACCACTCTTTATGAAAAAAATTGTCCATTAGTAAAGAAAAAGCTAAAACATAAATTTGTCGACAAGCCATGGTTAACCAAAGGATTACAAAAGGCATCAGCTGATGCAGCGGTGGCCTGTGACGTCATCAGCTCCACTGCGGCCACATTACTGGAGAAGCACCCGGATGCATTCATGGCCGTCACAGGTGATTTTAACCATGTCTCAGTTGGAAAAACACTACCAAACTTTCACCAGTTTGTTGACTGTCCCACCAGAGAGAACAAAACACTGAATTTCTGTATGCCAATGTCAGAGATGCATATAGTGCCACAGCTCTACCCCCCATTGGTAAATCAGATCACTGCATGGTCATGTTAACACCCAAGTACGTCCCCCTTGTGCAAAGGCAGCCTGCTTATACACAGACTATGAGGAGGTGGACACAGGAGGCTGCTGATGCACTGCAGGACTGCTTTGAGATGACAGACTGGACCGTACTCTGTGAACCACATGGGGTGGACATAGACAATATGACTGACTGCATCACAGAATAGATTAGATTCTGTGAAGACATGACCATGCCAGCTCAGACTGTACGCTGCTTCTCCAACAACAGACCATGGGTCACCAGTGACCTGAAAGCACTTCTGAACAAAAAGAAGAGAGCTTTTAGGGCTGGAGACAAGGAGATGCTGAGGAGGTGCAAGGACAATTATAGGAGGAAGTTGGAAGAGAAACTCAGGCAAAACAACACTAAAGATGTGTGGGAGGGAATGAAACAAATAACTGGGTACAAGGGGAGAGTCAGGCAGCCATCTGGGAGCCAGGAGAGAGCTGAGGAACTGAATCTGTTTTTTAATAGGTTCAACTCACAGTCTGTCACCCGAGCAACACAACCAGACCCCCACACACCCCTCCCCACCCACCCTCCTGTGCAGAACTTCTCTCCATCTCCCTCCTCCTCCTTCTCAGGGGGCACCAGGACCCTCCCTCACTTCACGGTAACTACAGATCAGGTGGAGAAACAGCTGGAGAGACTCCGTCAGCGGAAGGCTTCAGGCCCTGATGGCATCTCCGCAAGGACCCTGAGGACCTGTGCCAACCAACTAGCTCCGGTACTGAAACACCTGTACAACCTGAGCTTGAGCCTGGAGAGAGTACCGGTGCTGTGGAAGACATCCTGCCTGGTTCCTGTCTCCAAGAAGTCATCTCCAACGGATCTGAATGACTACCGACCAGTTGCCCTCACATCTCATGTGATGAAGGTCCTGGAGAGACTGGTCTTAGCCCACCTGAGGCTGCAGGTGAAGACGTGGCTGGACCCTCTGCAGTTTGCATATCGGCCCCATTTAGGAGTTGAAGATGCTGTCATCTACCTGCTGCAACGAGCCCATCTGCACCTGGATGGTGGAGGAGATACTGTGAGAATCACTTTTTTTGATTTCTCCAGTGCCTTTAACACCATCCAGCCACTGCTGCTGGGTGAGAAGCTGCGGGTGATGGGGGTTGACAGCTCTGTGATCTCCTGGATTACTGACTACCTGACAGGCAGACCACAGTTTGTCCGGCTGGGCAATGTCTTGTCTGGAGTGGTGGCTAGTGATACGGGAGCTCCACAGGGGACTGTGCTCTCTCCTTTTCTTTTTACCTTATACACCACTGACTTTCAGTAGAACACTGAGTCATGCCATCTGCAGAATTTCTCTGATGACTCAGCTGTTGTGGGGTGTATAAGAGGAGGAGTGGAGGGGGAGTACAGGGCACTGGTAGACAGATTTGTGGAGTGGACGGAGCAGAATCACCGGAGGTTGAATGTCAGCAAGACCAGAGAGATGGTGATTGACTTCAGGAAGAGGAAGGCTCCTTGTCAGCCACTGCAGATTAGGGGGGAGGATGTGGGAGTAGTTGAGGACCACAAATATCTGGGTGTCAGGATCAGCAATGGGCTGGACTGGAGATCCAACACCCATGCTGCGCACAAGAAGGGGATGAACAGACTCTACTTCCTGAAAAAGCTGAGATCCTTCAACGTGTGCAGCAGGGTGCTGGAGCTTTTCTACCAGACCGTTGTCGCCAGCGCCATCTTCTTTGCTGCTGTCTGTTGGGGTAGCAGTATCAGGGCCAGAGATACCAACAAACTTGACAAGATCATCAAGAGGGCTGGCTCTGTAATTGGTCTCAGACCGGAGACCTTTGAGACAGTAGTGGAGAGGAGAACACTAAATAAACTGCGATCCATCATGGACAATCCTGATCACCCCCTCCACCACACACTGGACAGACAGCGAAGCACTTTCTCCAGTAGACTATTACAGCTTTGTTGTTGAACGGCCAGGTAGAGGAAATCTTTCCTGCCACATGCAATTTCACTGTACAATAACTCACTATGATGTTGTATTCTGGCATAGCTATGCTGCCACACTGCACCTTACAGACTAACTGGTACCTCACATTTCACTCTGCTCCTGATAGTCCTTCTTTGTGCAATGGGATGATTCATGTGTTTATACGGGTCATCATATATTAAGATATGATGTATATAGGTTTTATAGTCGTGTTAGTTTTACTTTCCATGGGTAATCCCTTTGTCTGTCATGTGTGTGTTTCTGTTGTTTGGTTGTCAACTGTCATGCTGCTGTTACACTGTAATTTCCCAGTTTGGGATCAATATAGTACATCTACCTATCTATCTATCTATCTATCGGTCGGTCGGTAGGTAGGTAGTTTGTTAGTTTAGTATCAGGTTCCTTTATTTGTACCCGTGGGTAGATTTGTTTTGCAGTCTGGTGACATCCATATTTACAAGCCACAAATTACATTCAACATAGACACAAACACTGGCACACATGAAGCTGACTATAAACATGATAAAAATACTCAAGTCTCCATCAATCAGGGTATAAAAAGACAGACATGAAAGAAAAACCAGAGGTAAGAGAGAAGAGTCATATTAAAAGTTAAAAACTAGTCAAAGAGGTTAAAAACTCAAAGGTCTAAAAACCAATAAAATATTTAGAACCCAAGTAACATCCTACAAAAATAAGTAAATATAAAATGGAGTTAATAAATAGGTACCTAAATTAGGTGCAATATATTGTTACAGCTTGTTCAACTCTTTGACAGCAGCAGGAACAAAGCTGTTTTTGTAGCGCTGGGTTTTACTTTTTGGGACAGCAAACCTCCATCTTGAGGGAAGAAGCTGAAAGTTGCAGTGCAAAGGGTGGGAGTCATCATTTAAAATGGAGGTAGCCATCCTCTGTACCTGTCTGGTGTACAGGGATGTCAGGCTCAGCTGTGACTCACCAAGCAAACGACTGGACCATCTAACTACCTGATCCAAGGATTTCCTCTGTTTCAGTTTTATCTGACCAAACCGTGACACTAAAGAAAAGGATAAAACAGATTCAATAAAAGCCCGATAAAACATTGTCATTATGGTTCGGTCAGTTTGGAAGCGTGCAAGTTTTCTCAAGCAATGCAAATGTTGCTGACCCTTTTTGCACACCCTTTCACAGTTCTCTTCAAAGTTTAAATTACTATCAATAATAGTCCCAAGATATTTGTAGGATTGTACACATTCGGTGGTCTGGCCTTTTAGTACGGTGACTTTGTGCCTGGGAGTTTTCCTCCTAAAGTCAATAATCATGTCTTTAGTTTTTGTCGTATTCAGCTGCAGGTAGGAACACACCAGTGAACAAAATCATCAACTACTGGGCTGTGGCCACTCTCACCATCCTGGAGGAGACTGACAATAACTGAATCATCAGCATACTTTATAATGTGTCTGTTATCATGTCTGCTCCGACACATGTTTGTGTACAGGATGAAGAGTAGTGGTGACAACACACACCCCTGAGGAGAGCCAGTAGAAGAGCACTTTAGGTCAGACAATGTACCATTGACCCTTACTCTCTGCGTCCTGTTGGTTAAGAAATCCAGAATCCAACCCACCAGATTATTGCTCAAATCAAATTGTTGCAGGAGCCTTTCAACTAAAATATGAGGTTGGATTGTATTGAAGGCGGAGGAAAAGTCCACAAATAAAAGCCTGGCGTGTGTCCCATTAAAATCCAGATGTTTAAAAAGCATGTTAAACAGAGTGACAGTAGCATCCTCCACTCCTCTGTGAGGCCTATAGGCAAACTGCAGAGGATCCAATGCATGCTCAGTCTGCTTTAGGACCTCAGATCTGACCAGTTTTTCAAAAATTTTCATTAAAATTGAAGTCAAAGCAACTGGTCTAAAGTCGTTTACCGTTTTAGGACAGCTGGATTTTGGAACGGGAACAACCACGGCTTCTTTCCAGATCTTAGGCACATGTTGTGTTTGTAAGAACTTATTGAAAATGTAATGAAATATAGGACTCAGTTCATGTGCACAGGACTTTACCAATCGCCCACATATATTATCAGGTCCCTGACTTTTGTTCACTTTTACAGCACAGAACTCCCTTTTTACATCCTGCACCTCAATATTAAAGTGCTGATTTTTGTCTTTGAGTTTCTGTTTCAAATCTTGGGTTTCTGTGCTAAAATCAAAGGAGTCAAAACAACCATAAAAACAATTAAGAGCATTAGCCAGCTCTGTGTCTGATTTAAAACCATCTAAAAACACACGATTACTGCGCTCTGTGCTCTGAAGGCCTGCAATAGTTTTCATACTGGCCCAGGCTGAACCAGGTTTCTTTGTTGCCATCTTGCTTTCCAATTCTGATTTATAATTCTGTTTTGCTCTTAAAATTTCGGACTTCAGCTCTTTTGTGGCAACCTGTAGCTCAGAAACAGACCCCTGTTTAAAGGCAAGTGCTTTCCTCTGTAAGCAGGATTTAACTGATTTTGTAACCCATGGTTTGTTGTTGGGATATATTTTGACACGTTTACGTGGAACGATCTTATTTTTACAGAAAGCCATGCATGAGCATGTAACGTCCACCAAAGAGTCCAAATCATCCCCGCAGGCCAGTGTGAACATCTCCCAGTCTGTACAGTCAAAGCATTCCTGGAGGCTGTGCACTGAATCCTCTGTCCACACATCAATGTCTCTCGTCTCTACCTTGCCTCTTCTGAGAGCAGTTTTATATGTGGGCAGCAAATGTACACAGTTGTGATCTGACGATCCTACAGGAGGAAGGGGGAGTGATTTATAGGCCCCGTCTATGGATCCATAGCACAGGTCCAATGTCTTTTTTCGCCTGGTTGGGCAGGAGACATACTGATAAAAGTTTTTAAGTGTCTTCTTTAAAAAAACATGGTTAAAATCCCCAAGAATGAAGTTTGGCGCCTCTGGAGAAATTGATTGCAGCTGCTGGATCACATCAAAGATGGTGCTGCAGGCGGAGTCAGCGTCTGCCCTTGGGTGAAAGTACACAGTTGTGATGAAAAGCTGGGGGAACTCGCGAGGCAAATAAAAGGGGCGTAGTGACACAGACAGCAGCTCCACATCGGGTGTACAGATGCGCTCTCTGACCGTGACAGATGTGCAGTACTGCTTATTAATGTATAAACATACGCCCCCCCGTCCCCCCGACGTTTCCCCATTACCTCTTCCTGCCGATCCGAGTGCAGTGGGGCTCCAAAGCCGTCAATCCACAGGTCTGCGTCTCGGTCATGCGCAGTAAGCCAAGATTCGGTGAAGGCCATGACGCAGCAGTTCTTAAAGTCCTGGTAGCGTACATTCCCTTGAATTTCATCCACCTTGTTTCTCAGAGAATGTACATTCCCAAAAATCATAGAAGGAAGAGGAATGTTACCAAACTGATGTCTTCTCAGGCGCAATTTATTTATTAATTATTTATATAAAGCTTTCCTAAAGAAAAGGAGAAAAGAAGCAGAGCAGCGGTATAAAACATACAAAAATAAGTTAACATATATAATGAGATGTAGTAAAAGAGACTATTACAGTAAAGAACTGGAGAAAAACTGAGACAATATTAAAAATACATGGACAATACTTAATAATATTCTTGGAAATAAAAACAGAAATACAAGCTACCCAACCGATTTTTCAAAAAAAATAAAAATAATAAAACGACTCAGTGTGAATGCAGTCTCACCTGCAGATGAATTTAATAACTTTTTTGTTAATATTGGTCCTAATTTGGCTCGAGAAATACCCATTACGGCACCTACGGGTGATACAATAAGCAAAAATACTGCTATAAAAGACTCCATTTTCATAAAGAACACAGACGAGAGCGAGGTCATTGAAATTGTTGAATTGTTTAAAAGTAAAACATCTATGGACTGTGATGGTATTGACATGCTCTTAGTCAAAACTATTATTGAATGCTTCGTGAAGCCACTGACGTACTGTATATTTATAACCTGTCTCTCCAAACAGGTATATTTCCAATGCAATGAAAATAGCTAAAGTAATTCTGATATACAAGACGGGTGACAGAGGGGAATTCTCAAACTATACACCAATTTCACGATTGCCGCAATTTTCCAAGATACTTGAAAAAATATTCTGAAAGAATTCACAACTTCATACTGAAGAATAATTTATTGTGTGAGCAGCAATATGGGTTCAGACACAAGAGGACAACTGCATTTGCTCTAATGGAATTTATAGAAAAAATATCAACTGCCGTTGAAATAAAGAGTATTCAGTTGGGATATTCCTGGATCTTAAAAAAGCATTTGATACAGTGGATCATAATCTATTATTAAAGAAACTACAAAATTGTGGTATTAGGGGGCAGCACTGTCCTGGTTATGTAGTTACTTAAAGAATAGATATCAGTATGTATGTGTTGGTAACAAAAACTCACAGTTACTGAAGGTTACTTGTGGAGTCCCACAGGGTTCAGTTTTGGGGCCATTGTTATTCAATATGTATATACAGTGGGGGAAAAAAAGTATTTAGTCAGCCACCAATTGTGCAAGTTTTCCCACTTAAAAGATGAGAGAGGTCTCCAATTTTCATCATGGGTATACCTCAACTATGAGAGACAAAATGAGAAAAAAAAAATCCAGAAAATCACATTGAAGGATTTTTAATGAATTAATTGGTAAATTCCTCGGTAAAATAAGTATTTGGTCAATAACAAAAGTTCATCTCAATAAGATAAGCCTTTATTAGTCCCACAACGGGGAAATTCCAGGATTACAACAGCACAGGGATAGCAACACTCAGAGCAACAATCAGAAGGCAAGGAAAAAAAAAAAAAAAAAAAGCAAGCAAGCAAGAGCAGCTAATATACATATATACATATTACTATAAATATATATATATATATACAGTATATATATATATATATATATATATATACACACACAGACACACAGTGTAGAGCATTGTAGCTGGATGGGATAAATATGAGTATATAAACACACAGTACGGAGCATTGCAGCTAGATGGAATAAATATGTAAATATATAAACACAGTGCGGAGCAATGTAGCTAGATGGAATAATATGTAGATATATAAACACACAGTACGGAGCATTGCAGCTAGATGGAATGAATATATAGATATATAAATATAAACATAAACACACCCAGTGCGGAGCATTGTAGCTAGATGGAATAAATATGTAAATATATAAACACACACAGTGCAGAGCATTGTTGCTAGATGGGATGAAACAGCATAACCATCTACTTAGTTATCCTACATGGTATGATTATGTGCCCATACATATTCTCACCCTCCGTAGCTACCGGTATTTTCCTAGTTGTATGCCGGAGAGGACCATTGTGTAAGTCTATTGCATCTTTTGCATTCAAAAAAACTATTAGGTTGTTACGTCTTTTTGCTATCTCTGCGAGCAGCCCTGCTTAGGTTGTACAGTCTGACAGCCGTTGGTAGGAAGGACCTGCGAAACCTCTCGGTTGTGCACCTGGGATGATGTAGTCTGCTGCTAAATGAGCTCCTCAGTGCATTCAGTATGTCCTGCATAGGGTGGAACTCGGACTCCAGCAGAGATGACAGTTTAGCCACCGTCCTTCTCTCTCCTATCTCCTCCACCGGATCAAGGCGCTGCCCCAGGACGGAGCTAGCTTTCTTGATCAGTTTGTTCAGTCTCTTCCTATCGGCTGCAGTAATGCCACTGCCCCAGCAGACCACTCCAAAAGTGATGGCTGATGCCACCACCGTGTCATAGAATGTCTTCAGCAGCGCCCCTTGTACACCAAAAGACCTGAGTCTCCTCAGTAGGAACAGCCTGCGCTGTCCCTTCTTGTAGAGTGCATCAGTATTGTGTGACCAGTCTAGTTTATTGTTCAGATGAACACACAGGTACTTGTAGGATGTCACCATCTCAATGTCTGTTCCCTGTATATTTACTGGTGCTGTGAGGGATTGTCCTTGCCTGCGGCAGTCCACCACCAGCTCCTTAGTTTTCCTCGCGTTGATCTGGAGGCAGTTCCGATGGCACCAGTCCACGAAGTCCTGGATAAGCCCTCTGTACTCAGCTTCATCTCCATTGGAGATGAGGCCAACGATCGCAGAGTCATCAGAGAACTTCTGTAGATGGCAGTGTGTTGTGTTGTGTGAGAAGTCCGCAGAAGAACTTCTTCTTAAAGAGTGAATAGGAAGGGAGCCAACACTGTTCCCTGGGGGGCCCCCGTGCTACTGATGATCGTGTCGGACACACACTCCCGGGTTCTCACAAACTGAGGCCGGTTCGTGAGGTAGTCCAGGATCCATGATGACAGGTGCTGGTCCACCCCTGCGCGCAGCAGCTTGTCCTTCAGGATCATCGGTTGGATGGTGTTGAAAGCACTGGAGAAGTCAAAGAACATGATCCTCACCACATTCCCGGGCTTCTCCAGGTGGGACAGAGAACGGTGAAGGAGGAAGATCACCGCATCCTCCATACTCCATACAATACTTTGTTATATACCCTTTGTTGGCAATGACAGAGGTCAAACGTTTTCTGTAAGTCTTCACAAGGTTTTCACACACTGTTGCTGGTATTTTGGCCCATTCCTCCATGGAGATCTCCTCTAGAGCAGTGATGTTTTGGGGCTGTCGCTGGGCAACACGGACTTTCAACTCCCTCCAAAGATTTTCTATGGGGTTGAGATCTGGAGACTGGCTAGGCCACTCCAGGACCTTGAAATGCTTCTTACGAAGCCACTCCTTCATTGCCTGGGCAGTGTATTTGGGATAGATAGATAGATAGATAGAGAGAGAGAGAGAGAGAGAGAGAGAGAGAGAGAGAGAGAGAGAGACTTTGACTTTTAAAAAAAGCTTTATTGTACATTCCGAAATTGCAAAAAGACCAATATCACTTGTCCAAGTGTGTCACATCTCAAAAGTGCAAACATAACTCATCCCCCTGACCCACTGAACACAAAACATTCCCTACAGCCCATCTATTGATGAATGCCTCCAAATTGTCCACCATTTGACAGTAAGAGAACTCCACCCGGAGTCTGACTTTCAACAAGGCCTTGAAAGCGGACACAGGATCCACATTGCCAGCATTGCTTGCCCGATTTTTCCTCGTCAGCCAGATGGCAAGCTTAGCAGTACCAGATAGGACGTTCATCAAAGTGTGGGCAGCCTTCCTTGCCACTTTATACTTCGGACCCTAAATGAACAGACCAAAAGAGAAACGTTCACCCAAAGCCCGAAACCACTCGCTCAAAATCTCAAAAAGTCCAGATAAACGAAAACAGTGGACAAACAAATGGTCGAGGGTCTCAACTTGGGAACAAAACAAACATCCCCCCCCCACAGTCGGATCAAGGTGTGCCCTGTATTTATTCGTGGCTATTGCCCCATACACAATCCTCCACTGGAGATCTGCTGTGCGTTTCTCAATAGGTTGCTTGTACATGCACCGCCAGCTGCCTTTTGGGGAGACCCCTGGCCCCAAACAACCCGCCCACCTCGACTCCGTGACATCCTTCAGAGAGCGCAGATTCAGAACCTTCACACAGATGTGATACACCGCCCTTGTCCCGACAAACTGGAACTTGCCCAGGCGATGGATCCTGAAGGTCAGTAGGTGATCCTCTCCTCCCTGCCACTCCCCCACAGCTGGAGTTACGGAAATTGCAGGAAAGGTGGACGCAGTGTCGTCATCCCATTGATTGGAAAGAGTGTGGTTCATCGCAAACGCTCGAAGCGGTTGTGGCAGGGCGGCGCACACGTCCTCCACCACCCTTTGCAGCAGTCTGACAGATGTAATTTTGGCACTCTGCCTCAGTGTATCCATCGATGTGGTACTCTAATGATAAGCCCTGGTTCACTGCCAAGCTCAGACAGATCAGGAAGGAGAAGGAAGCAGCGTTGAAAAGTGGAGACAGGGACCGCTACAGGGAGGTCAAATATCGGTTTAACAGAGAGCTGAAGAGAGCTAAATCTGTGTATTCTGAGAGACTTCAGCAGCAGTTCACTGCTAATGACTCGGCTTCTGTGTGGAGAGGACTGAGGCAAATCACCAACTATCGGCCTCAGGCTTCCAAAGGTCAGGATGACAAAGCCCTTTGTCAAAAACTGTCCCAACATTACGCCCGTTTTGACACCTCGTCAGCTGTGTCCAACTCCCCCACTCCACCCAGCTCCACTGCCTCCTCGGCCCCTAATACATCAAAAGCGCCCCCCCCTCCTCCTCCTCCCCCCCTGCCCTTGTCATCAGTGAGCAGGACGTGCACAGACAGTTCTCCAGACTGAACCCGCGCAAGGCCCCTGGTCCGGACGGCGTGTCTCCCTCCACCCTGAGACACTGTGTGGAAGAGCTGACTCCTGTCTTCACAGAAATTTTTAACACCTCCCTGAAGTTATGCCACGTGCCGACCTGCCTCAAATCCTCCACCATCATCCCTGTCCCCAAGAAGCCACGGATTACTGGACTTAACGACTACAGACCTGTAGCGCTCACCTCTGTAGTCATGAAGTCCTTTGAGCGCCTGGTCCTGTCCCACCTCAAGTCCATCACCACTCCCCTCCTGGACCCGCTGCAGTTTGCCTACCGTGCCAACAGGTCTGTGGACGACGCAGTCAACCTGGCCCTCCACTCCATCCTGCAGCACCTGGACTCCCCGGGAACCTACGCCAGGATCCTGTTTGTGGACTTCAGCTCTGCATTCAACACCATCCGCCCCGCTCTGCTCCAGGACAAGCTGTCCCTGCTCGGCGTGCCTGACTCCCTCTGCAGGTGGATCACCGACTTCCTGACGGACCGGAGGCAGCATGTGCGGCTGGAGAAGTCTGTCTCAGACCCTGTCAGCATCAGCATCGGATCACCCCAGGGCTGTGTACTTTCCCCCTTACTCTTCTCCCTTTATACCAACTCCTGCACCTCCTCCCACCAGTCTGTTAAGCTGATAAAGTTTGCGGACGACACCACCCTCATCGGGCTCATCTCCAACGGTGACGAGTCCATCTACAGGAAAGAGGTGGCCCAGCTGGTGTCCAGGTGCAGCCACAACAACCTGCAGCTGAACGTTCTGAAGACAGCGGAGATGATTGTGGACTTCAGGAAAGTCACAACCCCCCTGCCCCCCCTCACCATCACAGGCTCTCCCATCACCATTGCAGATTCCTTCCGCTTCTTGGGCACCACCATCACCCAGGACCTCAAATGGGAGCCAACCATCAGCTCCCTCATCAAAAAGGCCCAGCAGAGGATGTTCTTTCTGCGGCAGCTGAGGAAGCTCAAGCTACCCACCAAGATGTTAGTGCAGTTCTACACGGCCATCATCGAGTCCATCCTCACCTCCTCCATAACTGTGTGGTACGCAGGAGCCACTGCCAGGGACAGACTAAGGCTGCAGCGTGTCGCGCGCACTGCTGAGAAGGTGATCGGCTGCAAGCTCCCATCTCTCCAGGACCTGTACATCTCCAGGACCCGGAGGCGTGCAGGCCGGATCATAGCCGATCCTTCACGCCCTGGTCACGTACTGTTTGCCCCCCTCCCCTCAGGTAGAAGACTTCGGTCCATTCAGACTAAAACCTCCCAGCACATGAACAGCTTTTTCCCCTCTGCCATCAGACTGCTGAACATTAAGTGACTTATTGACTCTCGTGCACTATGTACAGCAGCTCAACCAGACTCATGTCATTCATCACTGTTTTTCTGTTGCATTATCGACTGCACTATGTGGTACTCCACAATATCTGCTACTTGCTAATTTATTTAAAACTGCTTTGACTAGTATTACTCATTATTATTATTATTATTATTATACACTTATTGCATGTTTTTAGTTTTTTAGTTTATCTCTTTATCTTATCATGTTTTTAATGTTGCAGCATTGCACTGAGACAAATTCCTAGTTTGTGTACTACATGAACAATGGCAATAAATCTGATTCTGATTCTGCAGGTGAAGCTGCATTCACACTCTGAGTCATTTTATTATTTTTTGAAAAATCGGTTGGGTAGCTTGTATTTCTGTTTTTATTTCCAAGAATATTGTTAAGTATTGTCCATGTATTTTTAATATTGTCTCTGTTTTTCTCCAGTTCTTTACTGTAATAGTCTCTTTTTTTTTTCCACAATATCTTTATTGAACCTTTTTTTTTTTTTAACAAACATGATACAAACAATCAAACACTAACACTAAAGTACTACAAAAAAAAAAAAATGCACTAAAAACACCAACAACCACCAACAAAATCAAGTCATCAACAATGCTCCTCTGTTTAGTCTAGACAATCCAATACATAAGTATACATATTATGTTCACCAGTTTGGAATTTACAAGGTCCACACACATCATTCACCTTCTTCTTCAAGAGTTATGTTTAAATTTTTTACATAATCAATAAAAGGTCTCCATATATTCTCAAACACAATTTCCTTTGATTTCAGTATATATGTTATTCTTTCTAATGGAAGGTTTGTTAACATCTGTCTTAACCACTGAGTCACATCTGGTCTATGAGTCTTTTTCCATAATAGTGCAATACATTTTTTGGCATTAAGCAAACTGAGGTCTATGAATGTTCTTTCACTTTTATTAAAATTATGCTTTTCTGGGTACAGACCCAACAAAAACAGTTTAGGATTCAATATGATTTGTTTTGAGATTATTTTTTCAATTGTTACCCTCACCTCTTCCCAAAACATTCTTATTAATCTACATTCCCATAAACAATGAAATAGGGTTCCTTTACTTTCCATGCATTTTGTGCATGTATCTGGTATATTTTTGTTATATCTATTTAACTCCTCCGGTGTAACATACATCCGCATTAACCATTTGAAATGTATCAATTTAAGGCGTGCATTTATTGACTTGGTTTGAGCTTCTGTACAAGCCAATTCCCATTGTTCCTCTGAAATTTCAATTTGCAGATCTTCTTTCCAGTAGTTTAATCTTTTCAGTGAATTTTCACTTGAAGATAGTGTCAATGAGTTATAAAACTCTGAAATAATACCCTTTCTTTTACTATCTTTCATCAACATTTTTTCCAAGGATGAATAAATAGGTCGAGTGAGAGCTTTATTTTGATTTGATCGAATAAAGTTTCTAAGTTGAAGATATTTAAAAAAATGTGTTCTATTGAGATTAAATTTGATCCTCAGCTCTTCAAAAGACATTATGTTATCTGCACATGGCAAATATAAATCCTGAATCTTTTGTATCCCTTTTAAATTCCATACTTTAAATACAGCGTCCGCTCTCCCTGGTTTAAAATATTGATTACCCCATATTGGACTAAATTGTGACAATAACTGTGGTTCTTTTAAATAGTTTTTAGCTTCACACCATATTTTGATCATATGCTTTACAAATGGATTTTTAACTTGTTTTTGTAATTTTTTTGCCGAATCTGAGTATATGAATATGGGAAGAGGTAAAGGTAAATTGTATGATTCCATTTCAGTCCAGTGAGGGAGATCATTTGATGAAAAATAATATGTCATAGACCTCAGTTGTGCCGACCAATAATACAACATAAAATTTGGACATTTCAGACCTCCACGATCAAATGGTAAATATAATAAAGACAAACGTAATCTAGCCCTCCTGTTGTTCCATATAAATTCCACTAACTTTTTTTTTATTCTTGAGAATAGATCTAAAGGTGGTGATAAGGGAATGTATTGAAATAAATAAAGTATTTTAGGTAAAATATTACTTTTAAGTATATTGATTCTCCCGATCATCGACATTGGTAGTGACATCCATCTCTGAGTTAACTCATTGATATCTGACATTAAGGCTTCATAGTTGACACTGGCGACTGATTCTAGCTTAGGCACAATTTGGATTCCTAAATATTTAAACTGATTTACAACATTGAATTGATTTACCTCAGGGGCTGGGTAATTTCTCTGGGTCTCATTTAGCATTAATATTGAAGATTTAGTTTTATTTATTTTATATCCTGATATTTCCCCAAAATTCTTTATTAAATTCAACAAGGTTGGAATTGATTTTTTTAGATTCGACATAAACAAAATTATATCATCGGCGTACAGGGAGATTTTATGTTCTGTTGGTCCAACTTTAATTCCATATATTTGTGAATGTAAACGTATCGCTATCGCTAAAGGTTCAATTGCCATAGTAAACAGTAAAGGTGAAAGTGGACAGCCTTGTCGACATCCTCTATTGATTTTTATTGGTTTTGAAATATTGTTATTTGTTAGGATTTCTGCTGTAGCATTATTGTATATTATTTGAACCCATTTTATGAAATTATTTCCAAGTCCAAACCTTTGTAGGACTTCAAAAAGAAAGGGCCATTCAACTCTATCAAAGGCCTTTTCGGCGTCCAATGATAGGAGAGCTGTATCCGGTGCTTCTTTATTAAAATAGATAATATTAAATAGTCTTCTTACATTATGGAAGCCTTGTCTACCCTTTATAAAGCCATTCTGATCTCGATTAATAATATTTGGTAAAATTTCTTGTATTCGTCTTGCTAAAATTTTACAGATTATCTTAAGGTCGGCGTTTAATAGGCTTATTGGTCTCATATTTTCACATTTATTAGAGGGTTTACCTGGTTTTGGCAGCAGTATAATTAAGGCATTATTTATGTATGATGGTAAATTATTATTTTGAAATGCTTCTAAAACCATTTCCAAAAAAGGTTTTATTAATTTATTCTTAAATTTTTTATAGAGGTCAACTGGGAGACCATCTGGTCCTGCACTTTTTCCTGATTTCATATTATCAATGGCTAGCCCAACTTCTTCTTGACTAATTTTAGACTCCAATATCTCCCTGTTTTCATTTGGAATACACGGTATAGATAGTTCGTTCAAAAACCCATTTAGTTTTGTTAAATCAGGTTCATTTTTGGTATCATATAATTTTTCATAGTAATCTCTAAAGGCTCTATTAATTTCTAAAGGATCTATAACTACCTGTCCGTTACTTATAATACTGGTAATTGGTGTTTTAATTTCTAATTGTTTAATCTGCCATGCTAATAATTTTCCTGATTTTTCACCTTGTTCATAAAAAGATTGTTTCAATCTTAGAAGACTCGAGGCAGCTCTATTCGCTGATTTTTTGTCGTATTCAGCTCTCAAAATCAGTAATTCATTCTCCAACCTTGGGTCACTTCCTGCATACACTTTTTCCTGAAGACTTTTTATTTTATGTTCCAATTGGGCTCTCTCCTCTCGAGTCTTCTTAGATTTTGATCCTGTATAACTAATAATATGTCCCCTAATAAAAGCTTTGAAAGCCTCCCACTTTACACATGCTGATGTTTGTGTAGTATTGATGTCAAAGAACTCGTCTATCTGTTTTTCTATATACTTGACAAATTCCTCATCCTGAAGCCATTTATGCTGAAATTGCCATCTACCTGATTCCTTTGTCAATTTTTTATCTACATATATTAGACAACAGGGTGCATGATCAGAGATCACGATGTTATCATAAAAGCAGTTTTGAATCTTGGACCTTAATTCTGTGGAAATCAAAAAATAATCAATACGTGAGAATGTCTTGTAGGTACTGGAATAACAAGAATAGGCTTTAACTTGTGGTTTCATTTCTCTCCATATATCTAACAATCTCAATTCTTTCATAAAATGATTAATAGTCATCCTACATCCAATGTGCGTACAATCCAGTCCTGTTGATCTATCTATACCTGGATTCAATGTACAATTAAAATCCCCTGCTATTATATGTTGCCCTGTAAGTGATGATAAGATGAGAAATAAATTAGCAAAGAACTTCTGATCATCTATATTGGGACCATATAAGTTCACAAGATTTATATTTTCTAATAGCAAAGAACCTTGAATGATTACATATCTTCCAAATTTGTCTCCAATTACATTTTTCACTTGAAAAGGAACTGATTTATGTATGAGAGTCATAACTCCCCTGGCTCGGGATGAAAATGAAGAGGTGAATACACTTCCTTGCCATCTACTCCTAATTCTTTTAACATCCTCCTCTATTAGATGAGTTTCTTGTAAAAACACAATTTTTGAACCCATGTCTTTTATTTTATTCATAACTTGTTTAAGTTTTTTTAAATTTTGTAGACCTCTGCAATTCCATGAAGTTAAATTAAGATTAACACTTTGGTCCATGATCAATAGAGAGTTTAGGATTACCTTGCAGTGTAAACATGCTCATACAGAGAAGCAAAAACATGAGTGGTTGAACATTCATCCTACAAACTACACACAAACAAATTTCCCCTTCCCACACTTGTGGCAAACCCCCCAAAATCAAAAAAAAAATTCTGTCTCCCGATATAGCCATCGACCGTTCCACACCCACGGGGAACAGCCTAAGCCACTCCTTCTTCATCCTCCCAATCACCCTAACTCTACTGCTTTTAATGACGTAACATTAACTCTCCTCTGTAGTTTTCCAACTTAACTCCAAAATTTTTAACAACTTTGTACATCATAGTTTTTTTTTTTGTTTGTTTTGTTTTTGTTTTGTTTTTTTTAATATATAATACAATCTATATTTTGTAAACTTACTATTTACTTCAAGTCAGTCAGATGCCTGTGCAAATGCTTAATTATTCTACCTTATATTTTGTTCATGCTTAGCTCCCACCAGTCTCTTCTTCTTCTTTGATCTCCTTGATGAACTCCTGCGCCTCCTCTGGGGTCTTGAAGATGTGGGTTCTGCCCTCATACGTGGTCAGCAGTCTCGCAGGATAGATTACACCATGACGAATCCCAAGGTTGCGCAGCTCCTTACGTACGGGATCAAACTGCTTCCTCAATTGCTGGATTCCTGTGGCCAAATCTGGGTAGAACCGCACCTGCTGGTCCTGGTGTTTAATCTCTCCTTTAGCTCGTGCAGCGTTGAAGATCTTCATCCTGTCTCTGTTGCTAAGAAACTTCATAATTAAGGTCCTCGGCGGTCCCTTATCTCTCCGTGGGCCAATACGATGTGCTTTTTCCAGAACCACTGCTGATTGCAACTCCTCACTGCCCAGCACCTCCGGAATCCACTTTTCCAGAAAGGAACATACGTCCCGACCTTCTGATTCCTCTGGAAGACCCACCAGCCTCAAGTTATTCTGTCTCGACCGAGATTCCAAATCCAAAATATTATCTTCCAGAGATTTTTTTTTTTTTTCCAAAGTGCGCACCTTTAATTGAAGACGGGTGACGTCATCTTCAGCACTAGCGAGACGGAGCTCCATCTGCGCCGTTCGTTCTACACAGTCACCCAATTCCTTTCTTATTCCTTCCAACGCTGTCATAATCCCATCAAATCTAGAGGAAAAGTCCGCTCTCATTGAACTCATGGCAGCCATCAGCGCATCTGCGCCTCCCCCCGCAGACATCGCACCGTTGCCAGCCTCCTCCGCCATATATGGAGTTTTATTTGCTGCGTCACAGACCTGAAAGTCCGTTAATTTGGACTGTTTCGGCGGCTCGCTTTTTCCTTTTCCTGGTTTTCCAGCCTTAGGCTTCGCCGACATATCCTCACCCAAACGCTGGGATACGTTCTGTCCCAAATGAGAGAGTTATTTGCCGATTTTTTTTTCTCCAGGAGCAGAGCAGAGCGAGACACGTCCGTCCTACGTGGCAGCCATAACCGGAAGTCGTAATAGTCTCTTTTACTACATCTTATTATATATGTTAACTTATTTTTGTATGTTTTATACCGCTGCTCTGCTTCTTTTGTCTTTTTCTTTAGAAAAGCTTTATATAATAAATTTTTCTTTTTTACACACCTTTTGTAATCCTTTGGCTAACCATGGCTTATTGGCAAATTTATGTTTAAGCTTTTTCTTTACTAATGGACAATTTTTTTCATAAAGAGTGGTTACAATGTTTATAAATGTGTCATAGGCTTCATTTACATCTGATACATAGACTTTTGTCCAGTCTTGCTTCAGCAAGTCCTCTTTAAAAGGCCTGATTGCATTTTGTGATTTGTATCTGAAAGATTTTAAAGTTTTTTCTGTATTGGCCCCCGTGTGGCCATGGATAAGTGCAAAGGTTGGCAAGTGGTCACTTATGTCATTTATCAATAATCCACTTTCTATTTTCTGATCAATAATATTAACAAACAGGTTGTCAATAAGTGTAGCAGTGTGAACTGTGATTCTACTGGGATGTGTTATTGTGGGATATAGACTCATGCTGTACATAGAATTCATGAACTCTGTAATTACATTTTGTTGATGTGGATTTAGTAAATCAATATTGAAATCTCCACAAATTACTACCATTTTCTTACTAGTAATATTATTGTACAGCTCGACTAATTTATCTCTGAATGTCTCAATGCAAGTTCCCGGCGTTCTATATATACAACTTAGAATTAGATTTTTTGTTTTATCTTGGTCAATCTCAACAGTAACACATTCCAAAATCCCTGGTAGTGCAAAGGACATTCCATTTACAAGCTTACACCTATACAGGTCATCAATATACAGTACAGTGCAACACCACCACCCTTTTTTTGAGATCTGTTAATATGAAACATCTGATATCCCTCTATTGCCATCAGGGGAGCCTGCTCTTCATTAAGCCAAGTTTCAGAGACTGCGATAGCTGTAAATTTTCTGTCTAGCTGTTTTAAATAGTCCTGAATCTGTGGAAAGTTTTTGTTAAGACTTCTGCTATTGAAGTGTATTATTGACAGTTTACCATCTAGTTGCACTTGACTTTTGAATTGCTTTTCAGTGTAATATTCACAGTGGTTATGAATATTATTGAAAAAGTGGTTATCAGGATCAATATCATTCTCCATCTCTTGTAGTTTATGTTCAGCATAATGGCATATTTTCAGAGTTTGAATTTCCTCACTCTGTGTCAAATGACTTCCTCCAGCTGGGGATAATTGATGTCTACTCAAGTCAGTCATACGTTTTTTTGTTTGTTTTGTTTATTTTTTTTTTTTATTTTTTTTAAAGTACATTGACATGGTATGTCAAAAGAACTATTCTTGCCGTGTGTGTGGATATGGATTTTTATAGTCTCTTAATTTTCTTAATCAGTGTTCATCAATATTTATTTAAGTCAGTAACATCTCTGATCATTATGCTCTTTGCTTGCTCAGGTGTTCCATTTAGTTTGATCCAAACTCTACAATTTCTTGTCCATGTTGCCTGTATCTTATTTTCAATTCAATTCAATTCAATTCAACTTTATTTATATAGCGCCATTTCACAACAACAGTCATCTCATAGCACTATCAACTGTAGGGGGAACCCCCACAGTTGCAGAAAGACCCCAGCAATCAGGCGATCCCCTGTGAGCAAGCACTTGGCAACGGTGGAGAGGAAAAACTCCCTTTTAACAGGAAGAAACCTCCAGCAGAACCAGGCTCAGGGAGGGGCAGTCATCTGCTGCGACTGGCTGGGGGGTGAGGGGACAGAGAAGAAGAAAAGAACAGACATGTAGAGAGCAAACAGCACGATGGGGACTCAATCTATGGGAGAGAACAAACAAATGTTAATGACCAGCAAAAAAAAAAAATTTCATAGAGAGTGAGGAAAGGAGTGAGGCCCAGTGCATTACTGGAGGTCCCCCGGCTGACTAAACCTATTAGCAGCATAACTAAGGGAGGGTTCAGAAACACATGATCCCTCCCTAATTGTAGGCTATATCAAAAAGGTAGGTTTTAGCCCTATTCTTAAAAACAGAGATCGAGTCTGACTCCCGAATCCAGATTGGCAGCTGATTCCACAGGAGAGGAGCTTGATAACTGAAGGCTCTGCCTCCCATTGTACTTTTGGAGATTCTAGGTATTACAAGTAATCCTGCATTAGACTCGGCGCCACACCAGTAGGCTGCCTTTTGCAACAGCGGCTCGATTCCGAGTTTTTTTCCCTTCCTCTCTTTTTGATCACTTTTTTTTTTTTTTTTTTTTTTCACCCCACTTATATCACGGACACACAGATCGTCCCAAATGTCTCCTGAGCCGGTGGACGGAGCCACTGTTTATAGCAGGATACGATACAACAGGGAAGAGCTGCTAGCATTTAACCGCCATCCGGTCCCACTGGAAAAACTCGACATACCGAGAGAATTGAGGCGAAAGCGTCGCGGCTGCCGGGCTGGAGTAAGGCGGAGGACAAAAAATATAAGGTACAGACCCTCCCTTCCATCTGTTGTCATGGGAAATGTACGGTCGATACTGGGAAAGTTAGATGAGCTAGCGGCTATCTCCCGTTATGATAGCACTTACTGGGAGTGCTCTCTCCTTTTGTTTACTGAGACGTGGCTAACTGAACTAGCAGCAGATGCTAACATTGAGCTGGAGGGTTTTCACATGATACGAGCTGACCGAACACCAGAGAGTGGCAAAGCAAGGGGCGGTGGAGTGATAATGTATGTTAACAACAACTGGTGCAGACCGGGACATATCACTGTTAAACAACGACACTGCAGCAAAGACATTGAGTTGCTAGCTGTTAGCATGAGGCCTACATATCTCCCGAGAGAACACTCACACGTGATCTGCATTGTTGTTTATGCAAATCCGACGGCGAACGCTGGGATAGCGCGTGACGTCATCCATTCAGTAACCAGCAGGCTGCAGACAGAACACCCAGATGCTCTTCTCCTCATCTCAGGCGATTTCAACCACGTTTCACTGTCTCCCATTTTGCCCACTTTCACCCAGTATGTCACATGCCACACTAGAGACAATAAAACACTGGATTTATTCTACGCAAACACTAAGGAGGCGTACACCTCATCACAACTCCCCCCACTTGGGAGATCGGATCACAACTTGGTTCATCTCCGGCCGGTGTACAAACCCCTAGTGCACAGACAACCTCCGGCCATGCACACTGTGGAGTTATGGTCTGAGGAGACAATGGACACTCTAAAGGACTGTTTTGAAGCCACTGCCTGGAAGCAGCTCTGCGATCCACATGGTGAGGACATCGATGGCCTCATTCACACCTTCACGGGCTACCTCAGCTTCTGTGTGGACAAATCCGTTCCCACCAAGACCATACGGCATCACTCAAACAACAAACCCTGGATCAACCCTGAGATAAAAACACTTCTGAGAGAGAAGAAGAGGATCTTCAGGTCGGGGAACAGGGAGATGCTGAAGTCCGTACAGAGGGAGCTGAGGAGAAAGATCAGAGAAGGCAAGGACAGCTTCAGGAAGAAGATGGAGGACAAGCTGCAACAGAGCGACATCAGCGGGGTCTGGAGAAACCTCAAAACCATCTTGGGGCTCCAAAATACCTCCCCCCAGGCCACGGGGGGCAGGGAGTGGGCGAACAACCTGAATCTGTTTTTCAGTAGATTTGACCAACCGCCCTCCCCCCTGTCTGCACAACAACCACTGCTGCCTCTAAGAAATCAAGTCCTGCTGCCCACTCCCCACTCCACCGACCCCCCCCCCCCCCACTCCCAACACACAGCCCCCCATCCTGACCCTGACCAAGACCCAGGTGAGGACGGAGCTGAGGAAGATCAAGGCGAGGAAGGCGTCGGGACCGGACGGCATCAGCGCAAAGCTCCTCAAGTCCTGTGCAGACCAGCTGTGTGGGATTGTGACGTATATCTTCAACATGAGCCTGAAACTGGGGAGGGTACCACAGCTGTGGAAAACATCTTGTGTGGTACCTGTACCAAAAACTTCCCACCCCAAAGACCTGAACAGCTACAGACCGGTGGCCTTGACATCCCACTTGATGAAGACCCTGGAGAGACTGCTCCTTGCTCATCTCCGCCCCCTGGTGGAACCAGCGATGGATCCACTCCAGTTCGCCTACCAGCATGGCATTGGGGTGGAGGATGCAGTGATCTTCCTCCTTCACCGTTCTCTGTCCCACCTGGAGAAGCCCGGGAATATGGTGAGGATCATGTTCTTTGACTTCTCCAGTGCTTTCAACACCATCCAACCGATGATCCTGAAGGACAAGCTGCTGCGCGCAGGGGTGGACCAGCACCTGTCATCATGGATCCTGGACTACCTCACGAACCGGCCTCAGTTTGTGAGAACCCGGGACTGTGTTTCCGATACGATCATCAGTAGCACGGGGGGCCCCCAGGGAACGGTGCTGGCTCCCTTCCTGTTCACTCTTTATACTGCGGACTTCTCACACAACACAACACATTGCCATCTACAGAAGTTCTCTGATGACTCTGCGATCGTTGGTCTCATCTCCAACGGAGATGAAGCTGAGTACAGAGGGCTTATCCAGGACTTTGTGGACTGGTGCCATCGGAACTGCCTCCAGATCAACGCGAGGAAAACTAAGGAGCTGGTGGTGGACTGCCGCAGGCATGGGCAGCCCCTCACAGCACCAGTAAATATACAGGGAACAGACATCGAGATGGTGACATCCTATAAGTACCTGGGTGTTCATCTGAACAATAAACTAGACTGGTCACACAATACTGACGCACTCTACGAGAAGGGACAGCGCAGGCTGTTCCTGCTGAGGAGACTCAGGTCTTTTGGTGTACAAGGGGCGCTGCTGAAGTCATTCTATGACACGGTGGTGGCATCAGCCATCACTTTTGGAGTGGTCTGCTGGGGCAGTGGCATTACTGCAGCCGATAGGAAGAGACTGAACAAACTGATTAAGAAAGCTAGCTCTGTCCTGGGGCAGCGCCTTGATCCGATGGAGGAGATAGGAGAGAGAAGGACGGTGGCTAAACTGTCATCTCTGCTGGAGTCCGAGTTCCACCCTATGCAGGACATACTGGATGCACTGAGGAGCTCATTTAGCAGCAGACTACATCATCCCAGGTGCACAACCGAGAGGTTTCGTAGGTCCTTCCTACCAACGGCTGTCAGACTGTACAACCTAAGCAGGGCTGCTCGCAGAGATAGCAAAAAGACGTAACAAACTAATAGTTTTTTTTGAATGCAAAAGATGCAATAGACTTACACAATGGTCCTCTCCGGCATACAACTAGGAACATACCGGTCGCTATGGAGGGTGAGAATATGTATGGGCACATAATCATACCATGTAGGATAACTAAGTAGACGGTTATGCTTTTTCATCCCACCTAGCAACAATGCTCTGCACTGTGTGTGTTTATATATTTACATATTTATTCCATCTAGCTACAATGCTCCGCACTGTGTTTTTATATATCTACATATTATTCCATCTAGCTACATTGCTCCGCACTGTGTGTGTTTATATACTTGCATATTTATTCCACCTAGCTGCAATGCTCTGCACTGTGTGTTCATATATTCATATAATTATTCCATCCAGCTACAATGCTCTGCACTGTGTGTCTGTGTGTGTGTGTGTGTGTATATACTGTATATTTTATAGTAATATGTACATATGTATATTAGCTGCTCTTGCTTGCTTGTTTTTTTTTTTTTCTTGCCTTCTGATTGTTGCTCTGAGTGTTGCTATCCCTGTGCTGTTGCAATCCTGGAATTTCCCCATTGTGGGACTAATAAAGGCTTATCTTATCTTATCTTATCTTATTTTGGGAGTGTAGTGCTCTGTTAGGATGATAAGGTAGTATCAGATCTTTTAAATAAAAAGGAGTCTGATTGTTTAGAGCTTTGTAAGTAAGAAGAAGGATTTTAAACTTAATTCTAAACTCTATGGGAAGCCAATGAAGGGAGGCCAGAACCAGAGAGATATGATCTCTCTTTCTAGTACCTGTTAAAACTCTTGCTGCAGCATTTTGGATCAGCTGAAGACTTTTTAAAGATGTTTTAGGACAGCCTGATAATAAAGAATTACAATAATCTAATCTTGAGCTAACAAAAGCGTGGATCAGCTTCTCAGCATCACTCTGAGACAAGATGCTCCTAATCTTGGCAATATTACGCAAATGATAGAAGGCAGTCTTAGAAACAAATTTAATATGTGAATTGAAGGACAAATCCTGATCAAAAATAACTCCAAGGTTCCTCACAGAGCTATTAAGAGAAAGAGTAACTGCATCCAAACTGAAAGTTTGATTTGGAAAGGAATTTCTAAGGTTTTTTGGACCAACAAGAATGACTTCAGTCTTATCTGAATTTAATAGCAGGAAATTACAAGTCATCCAAGCTTTGATTTCCTTAAGACAGGCTTCTAACTTGGCTAATTGATTAGTATCATCTGGCTTCATTGACAGGTATAATTGTGTGTCATCTGCATAACAATGAAAATGTATACAGTGCTTTCTAATAATGTTGCCTAACGGAAGCATATATAAACTAAAAAGAGTAGGGCCTAGCACAGATCCCTGTGGAACTCCATGACTAAGCTTTGAGCTGAAAGAAAACTCATCATTTACATGAACAAACTGGAACCTATCAGATAAATAAGATCTAAACCACTGCAACGAAGTTCCATTAAGTCCAACATAGTGTTCTAATCTATCAAGTAGAATATTATGATCAATAGTATCAAAAGCTGCACTAAGATCTAAAAGGACAAGTACAGAAACTAGTCCATTATCAGATGCAATGAGGAGGTCATTAGTGACCTTCGCTAAGGCTGTTTCAGTACTATGATGGATTCTAAACCCAGATTGAAACTCTTCAAGTAAACCATTTCCCTGCAGGTGGTCAAATAATTGCGTAGCAACAACTCTTTCTAAGATTTTTGAAATGAAAGGGAGATTAGAGATTGGTCTATAGTTAGCTAAAGCTCCTGGATCTAGCGTTGGCTTTTTGAGTAAGGGTTTAATTACAGCCGTTTTAAAAGCCTGCGGTACATGGCCTAAAGTTAATGAAGAATTGATTATATGAAGAATAAAGCTACCAATAAGTGGGAAGACTTCTTTAAATAACCTGGTAGGAATGGGGTCTAAAAGACAAGTTGAAGGTTTGGATGAGGAAACTATTTTGTCTAACTCACAAAGGTCGATTGGAGTAAACTCATCAAGACAGACATCAATAGAAGGAGTTGTAGTAGTTACAGTATTTAAGTTAACTGTGGGAAGAATCTGATTGATTTTATCTCTGATGGATGAAATTTTATTATTGAAAAAGTTAAAGTCCTGACTAGTAAGCTCTAAGGGGATGCTAGGATTGACAGAGTCCTGACTCTTTGTCAACCTGGCTACAGTACTGAAAAGAAACCTGGGATTATTCTTGTTCTCTTCAATTAATGCAGAGTAATAACTCGTTCTAGCTTTTCTAAGAGATTTTTTTTATAAATTAAAAGATGATTTCTCCAAGCTAAATAGATTTCATCTAAATTAGTAGAGCGCCATTTTCTTTCTAATTGACGAGTCTTCTGTTTTAAGCTACAAGTTTCTGTGTTGAACCAAGGAGTTAAAAATCTCTGATTAGACTTTTTCTTTTTTAAGGGGGCCACCAAGTCTAGAGCCTGATGCAGAGAAGCTGAAACACTATCCACCATGTTATCAATTACAGAAGGAGCAAGCTGTCTATAGCTTATTTCCGTTGTGTTGACACATGGCATAGAGGAAACAATCTGCATAAATTTGGAAACAGCATCATCTGAGAGGCATCTACTGTGATAATATTTTTCTTTAGGAGCCAAATAGTCAGAAATAGTAAAATCAAAGGTTAACAGACAATGGTCTGACAGTACAGGGTTATGAGGAGACACTACAAGATTTTCTATTTCTATGCCATATGTCAGAACAAGGTCCAATGTATGGTGGAGGTAATGAGTAGAATTTCCTACTTTCTGAGAAAACCCAATCGAGTCTAATATTGAATTAAAAGCCACATTAAGGCAGTCCCTATCTACATCCACATGTATATTAAAGTCCCCTACTATAATTATTCTATCAGATTTCAGCACTAAATCAGCTAAGAAATCAGCAAATTCGGATAAAAATTCTGAATAGGTTGATGGGGGACGATAAACTATGGCAAATAAAATTGGGTTTAACCTGAAATTGCTAAAGTGCCCAACACTGAGGACCAGGCCCTCAAAGGAATTATAACATGTTTTTTGCTTTACATTAACTAGTAATTTGGAATGGTAAATTGTTGGTACTCCTCCTCCATGACCAGAACTTCTGGGATTTTGACAGTTTAAATAACCAGAGGGAGTTGATTCATTTAAACCAACATAATCCTCTTGTCCTAACCAAGTCTCTGTAAGGGAAATTAAATCAATCTGATGATCAATTAACAGATCATGGACTAACAGAGACTTGGGAGTTAGAGACCTAATATTTAATAAACCACATTTAATTTTTAAATTATGAGGAGGAACAGAGGCCAAATCATTCAATTTAGAGGCTTTATGTTTAATTTGAGTTTTACCAATATTTTGCTTTATCACTTTGGGATGCTTATACATTATATTTTTATTTACTTTGGAGTAAAGCAGACAACGATTCTCTGATGGGGAAGACAGGGGCTAAGCTGAGGGGTGGCGGATGAAGAGGAGCTGCAGAGAGGCGTGTAAGACTGCGACTCTGCTTCCTGGTCCCAACTCTGAGTAGTCATGGTTTTGGAAATTTGGATAAAAAAGATGCCAGATTGTTAGATAAATGAGAAGCACCATCCAAAGTGGGATGAATGCTGTCTCGTCTCATAAGACCAGGTTTTCCCCAAAAAGAGCTCCAATTGTCAATGTAGCCCACGTCATTTTTAGGACACCACACAGACAGCCAGCGGTTCAAGGATGACGAGCGGCTAAACATGTCATCACTGGTCAGATTGGGGAGGGGCCCAGAGAATACTACAGTGGCAGACATCGTTTTTGCAAACTCACACACCGATTCTATATTAAGTTTCGTGACTTCCGACTGCCGGAGACGGATGTCATTAATGCCGGCGTGAATAACAATTGTGGAGTATTTACAGTTACTTTTAGCCAGCATTTTCAAATTTGACTCGATGTCGCCTGCTCTGGCCCCAGGAATACATTGGACTATGACCGCTGGAGTCTCTAGGTTCACGTTTCTGACTACAGAGTCGCCAATGATCAGAGTTTTTTCCTCAGCGGGTGTGTCGCTGAGCGGGGAAAAACGATTAGAAACGTGAACAGGTTGGTGGTGAACCGGGGCTTTGCGACTAGGCTTCCTTCTCACCGTCACCCACCCAGTCTCCTCGCTGCTGAGGAGAGCCGGGGAACCGCTGACAGTGGGACCTAAGCTAGCTAGCTCCGCTGCAGCTAATGGGCGTCCGTCGAGATTAACTGGCGCAGACGGTGTTTCAATGCAGCGGAGCCGGGATTCCAAATCAGACAACCTCGCCTCGAGCGCCTCAAAAAGACAACATTTATTACATTTACCGTTATCACTAAAAGAGGCAGAGGTGTAGCTAAACATCTGACAGAGAGAGCACACCAGAGGAGGAGAGGAAAGAGAGCTAGTAGCCATAGCTAGTGGCTGGAGAGCTGGAGAGCAAACCACACAGGCAGACAGCAAAACAGGAAGTGACGATACGTTACCACAAGGAAGTGACGATCAGAACATTTTGTCTTTTCAGCATCCGTGCTTGCCGTGCTATTTCAGTATTAGTTTTTGTTAGATGTTCATTTAGGTAAACTTCTGTTCCCCGTAGCTTTCTGGCCTGCCTCAGTATGTCATTATTTACCCTTCTGTTCACAAAGCACATCACAATTGATTTCTTTGTTTTATTATCTTTTCTGGGTAAAGCATGACAAGCTGAAATTGCATTTGCTTCGACATTTATATCTCTACTATCAAGGAACTGAAGCACCTGGTTTTCCAGGGAGACTGATTCACTCAGGGGAGCCTCCCCTCCTCTCAATCCTGCTGTAGCATGAGCATATGATTGATATTTAATGTCTAGTCCACTTATAACTAGATCATCCATATAAGAATATTGTTCAAGATCCTCGACGCGTCGCTCCAAGTCTGCAATTTTTTTGTCTTTTTCCTTAATTGTTAATTTTAATTGTTGGACATCTTCCATTAGCTCTATTATTTTAGCCTCCTGACTAACCACTTTGGTCATTTCTTCTGACAAGAAGTTCAGATATTTTTTGATCTCTTCCATTTCCTCCTTCTTTGGTGGCATTTTTACTGACCTGTGGATAGTAAAACAATCTCTGCTGGTGTCGCCGGCATCCGATCCGACCGACCTCGAATCCAGCTGGGCCTCAGCTAGCCCCCTCCGCTGCTAGTCCCACTGCTTACCGCCGCCGTAACCGAGCTCCTGTCCAGCTGGGGTACCGGAAGCTCCTCCACCGAGTCCCGCCGCCCACCGCCGCTGTAGCCGAGCTCCGATCCTGCTTCTGTCCAGCTGGGGTCCCGGTAGATCTTCCGCTGAGCCCCGCCACCTACCGCCGTCTGCCTCAGTAGTTCCTCCGCCGAGCCTCGCCACTGCAACTGGGCTCCAACTCTGGCTGGGGCCCCGGTGGTCCTCCACTGGACCCCGTCTCCCACCACCGCTGCAGTTGAACTCCAATCCGCCTCCCGTCCAACTGCTGCCTCGGCTTGTTCCTCCGGCGAGCCCCAATCATCGGGGACATAGTCGCTTCTCTGTGTCGGTGCTAGGTGCTACGACTAGCTATGGCGTTAGCTATAGTGTTAGCCTAGCAAACGCTTCGGGTTAAGCGTAGCAGCGAGCCACGAAGAGAAACGCCAATCAGTTCACTCACGAATGAGAGCAGTCCCAAAAGTCCAATTCTCACAGCAAGCGCAAAACAACTCTTAAAAACAGAGATAGAGTCTGACCCCTGAATCCAGACCAGCTGAACCACAACTAAAAAAATTGATTTAAGTCAGTGTAAATGGTGTAGAGATTGAAAGGGTATCTGAAACTAAATTTCTTGGAGTAATAATTGATAAACTGTGTTGGAAGTCACATATTAACTATAGTAAATGTAAAATATCTAAATCAATTGCAATACTACACAGAGTGAAATATTTGCTGAATCAACCCACATTATATACTTTGTATCATTCATTAATACTCCCATACATGACATATTGTACTGAAGTATGGGGAAATACATATAAAACAAACATATATCCAGTCTTTATGCTTCAGAAGAGAGCTATTAGAATAATAAACAAAGCTGCTTACAGGGAACCAACAAACCCACTTTTTCTTAAATTAAAAGCTCTCAAGTTGAAAGATCTGGTTGACTTTAAAACTGCAGTAATAATGTTTAAAGTGAAGAATCTATCACTGCCCGCAAATATCCAAAAGTTGTTCCAAATAAGGGAGAAACAATATCATTTCAGAGGAACATGTATATTTCAAAAACCTTCAGTGAGAACTACCACCAAGCAACACTGTGTTTCAGTGCAAGGAGTCGGATTATGGAACGATTTTGGACCTGAATTAAAATCATGTACAACGCTTGGACAATTTAAACAAAAACTAAAGGAAGAAATACTCCAAACATATATAAAAGATGACATGTAAAATCACATAAGGATTGTCATATCCAGTCTGTTGTGTTGTAGCTTAGTTTTTTGTCACATTTTGTCTTAGCTTTGTTCTGAATTGTAATCGCTCTTGTTTTGTTTTTCTTTTGAATTCTTGGATGGAATATGGGTGGGCAATATAAGCTGCGGCTTCAGCCATCACCCATTTCGGATAACTTATGTTGAAATGTATAATCAGAGGAGTTATTGTCTAATATGACCTTTGTGTGCTATATTAATCATATATTCCATAACCTACATATGTTGAAGCATGTGGGAATGTTTGGTGATTACATATGTAAGGCGACTTCACACCTCTGAAAGGACAAAGACTCTCAACCGCCAGTGAAGAACAAAGACGTTCCCAGACACTGCGGTGGAGACCGGAGGAGCTACCCTCACCCCCCCAGGGCGAAGAGAGGAAGTACCAAGACAATGGGGGGGATTAAGATAATGAGGGATGTCAGCCTTTGATATGCATGTCTTTTGTTATGTGCAAGTATAAAGTCAGAGAGCCGGAGGTATTCGGTCTCTTTTTCCTTCTGCTGCTTCTGCACTGAGATGAGACTTGTTAGAAGAGCTGATAATAAACTTTGGTTTATATATCATACCGCCTCGTTCTTCCAAGCTCTTCTACACTGGTGACCCCTGACGCGAGTATGGACCTGAGGCATTCCCCCGCGATCGGCTCATCTGTGGCGACCCAGGCAGACGCCAGCGCCCACGCAGACAGGGGAACAGATGGACGACTTCCCCCCCCGGCAGAAGGGATTGAGAGGGCTCAACCGAGCACCAGCGCCGCTGAGAGAGCCGAAGCAAGGCACTCTCACGCTGCGGACACATCAGTGACGGTCTACACGAATGCCGTCGCTGTCAAGCTGCCGGACTTCTGGCAGGAAGACCCCGCCTCGTGGTTTCAACAAGCTGAAGCCCAGTTTACACTGGCGGGCATCACGGCTGACGATACGAAATTCTTGCTAAAATTTTACAGATTATCTTAAGGTCGGCATTTAATAGGCTTATTGGTCTCATATTTTCACATTTATTAGAGGGTTTACCTGGTTTTGGCAACAGTATAATTAAGGCATTATTCATGTATGATGGTAAATTACTATTTTGAAATGCTTCTAAAACCATTTCCAAAAAAGGTTTTATTAATTTATTCTTAAATTTTTTATAGAGGTCAACTGGAAGACCATCAGGTCCCGCACTTTTTTTCCTGATTTCATATTATCAATGGCTAGCCCAACTTCTTCTTGACTAATTTTAGACTCCAGTATCTCCCTGTTTTCATTTGAAATACACGGTATAGATAGTTCGTTCAAAAACCCATTTAGTTTTGTTAAGTCAGATTCATTTTTGGTATCATATAATTTTTCATAGTAATCTCTAAAGGCTCTATTAATTTCTAAAGGATCTATAACTACCTGTCCGTTACTTATAATACTGGTAATTGGTGTTTTAAATTCTAATTGTTTAATCTGCCATGCCAATAATTTCCCTGATTTTTCACCTTGTTCATAAAAAGATTGTTTCAATCTTAGAAGACTCGAGGCAGCTCTATTCGCTGATTTTTTGTCATATTCAGCTCTCAAAATCAGTAATTCGTTCTCCAACCTTGGATCACTTCCTGCATACACTTTTTCTTGAAGAATTTTTATTTTATGTTCCAATTGGACTCTCTCCTCTCGAGTCTTCTTAGATTTTGAACCTGTATAACTAATAATATGTCCCCTAATAAAAGCTTTGAAAGCCTCCCACTTTACACATGCTGATGTTTGTGTAGTATTGATGTCAAAGAACTCATCTATCTGTTTTTCTATATACTTAACAAATTCCTCATCCTGAAGCCATTTACAGTGGGGCAAAAAAGTATTTAGTCAGCCACCAATTGTGCAAGTTCTCCCACTTAAATGATGAGAGAGGTCTCCAATTTTCATCATAGGTATACCTCAACTATGAGAGACAAAATGAGAAAAAAAAAATCCAGAAAATCACATTGAAGGATTTTTAATGAATTAATTGGTAAATTCCTCAGTAAAATAAGTATTTGGTCACCTACAAACAAGCAAGATTTCTGGCTCTCACAGACCTGTAACTTCTTCTTTAGGAGGCTCCTCTGTCCTCCACTCGTTACCTGTATTAATGGCACCTGTTTGAACTCGTTATCAGTATAAAAGACACCTGTCCACAACCTCAATCAGTCAGACTCCAAACTCCACTATGGCCAAGACCAAAGAGCTGTCAAAGGATACCAGAAACAAAATTGTAGACCTGCATCAGGCTGGGAAGACTGAATCTGCAATAGGTACGCAGCTTGGTGTGAAGAAATCAACTGTGGGAGCAATTATTAGAAAATGGAAGACATACAAGACCACTGATAATCTCCCTCGATCTGGGGCTCCACGCAAGATCTCACCCCGTGGGGTCAAAGTTATCACGAGAACGGTGAGCAAAAATCCCAGAACCACATGGGGGGACCTAGTGAGTGACCTGCAGAGAGCTGGCACCAAAGTAACAAAGGCTACATCAGAAACACACTACGCTGCCAGGGACTCAAATCCTGCAGTGCCAGACGTGTCCCCCTGCTTAAGCCAGTACATGTCCAGGCCCGTCTAAAGTTTGCTAGAGAGCATTTGGACGATCCAGAAGAGGTTTGGGAGAATGTCATATGGTCAGATAAAACCAAAATAGAACTTTATTGTAAAAACTCAACTTGTTGTGTTTGGAGGAGAAAGAACACCATACCTACTGTGAAGCATGGGGGTGGAAACATTATACTTTGGGGCTGTTTTTCTGCAAAGGGTCCAGGACGACTGATCCGTGTAAAGGAAAGAATGAATGGGGCCATGTATCGTGAGATTTTGAGTGAAAACCTCTTTCCACCAGCAAGGGCATTGAAGATGAAACGTGGCTGGGTCTTTCAGCATGACGATGATCCCAAACACACCACCCGGGCAATGAAGGAGTGGCTTCGTAAGAAGCATTTCAAGGTCCTGGAGTGGCCTAGCCAGTCTCCAGATCTCAACCCCATAGAAAATCTTTGGAGGGAGTTGAAAGTCTGTGTTGCCCAGCGACAGCCCCAAAACATCACTGCTCTAGAGGAGATCTGCATGGAGGAATGGGCCAAAACACCAGCAACAGTGTGTGAAAACCTTGTGAAGACTTACAGAAAACGTTTGACCGCTGTCATTGCCAACAAAGGGTATATAACAAAGTACTGAGATGAACTTTTGTTATTGACCAAATACTTATTTTACCGAGGAATTTACCAATTAATTCATTAAAAATCCTTCAATGTGATTTTCTGGATTTTTTTTTCTTATTTTGTCTCTCATAGTTGAGGTATACCTATGATGAAAATTGGAGACCTCTCTCATCTTTTAAGTGGGAGAACTGGCACAATTGATGGCTGACTAAACACTTTTTTACCCCACTGTATGCTGAAATTGCCATCTACCTGATTCCTTTGTCAATTTCTTATCTACATATATTAGACAGCAGGGTGCATGATCAGAGATCACGATGTTATCATAAAAGCAGTTTTGAATCTTGAACCTTAATTCTGTGGAGATCAAAAAATAATCAATACGTGAGAATGTCTTGTAGGTATTGGAATAACAAGAGTAGGCTATAACTTGTGGTTTCATTTCTCTCCATATATCTAGCAATCTCAGTTCTTTCATAAAATGATTTATGGTCATCCTACATCCATTGTGCGTACAGTACAGTCCTGTTGATCTATCTATACCGGGATTCAATGTACAATTAAAATCCCCTGCTATTATATGTTGCCCTGTAAGTGATGATAAGATAAGAAATAAATTAGCAAAGAACTTTTGATCATCTATATTGGGACCATATAAGTTCACCAAATTTATATTTTCTAATAGCAAAGATCCTTGAATGATTAAATATCTTCCAAATTTGTCTCCAATTACATTTTTCACTTGAAATGGGACTGATTTATGTATGAGAGTCATAACTCCCCTGGCTCGGGATGAAAATGATGAGGTGAAAACACTTCCTTGCCATCTACTCCTAATTCTTTTTACATCCTCCTCTATTAGATGAGTTTCTTGTAAAAACACAATTTTTGAACCCATGTCTTTTATTTTATTCATAACTTGTTTAAGTTTTTTTAAATTCTGTAGACCTCTGCAATTCCATGAAGTTAAATTAAGATTAACGCTTTGGTTTATGATCAATAGGGAGTTTGGGATTACCTTGCAGTGTAAACATGGTCATACAGAGAAGCAAAAACATGAGTGGTTGAACATTCATCCTACAAACTACACACAAACAAATTCCCCCTTCCCACATTTGTGGTGATCCCCCCAAAATCAAAAGAAAAATTCCGTCTCCTGATATAGCCATCGACCGTTCCACACCCACGAGGATCAGCCAAAGCCACTCCTTCTTCATCCTCCCAATCACCCTAACTCTACTGCTTTTAATGACATAACATTAACTCTCTTCTGTAGTTTTCCAACTTAACTCCAAAATTTTTAGCAACTTTGTACATCATAGTTTTTTTTTTGTTTTTTTTAATATATAATACAATCTATATTTTGTAAACTTGCTATTTGCTTCAAATCAGTCAGATGCCTGTGCAAATGCTTAAATATTCTACCTTATATTTTGTTCATGCTTAGCTCCCACCAGTCTCTTCTTGGATCTTCTTGATGAACTCCTGCGCTTCCTCTGGGGTCTTGAAGATATGTGTTCTGCCCCCATACGTGGTCAACAGTCTCGCAGGATAAATTACACCATGACGAATCCCAAGGTTGTGCAGCTCTTTACGTACGGGATCAAACTGCTTCCTCAATTGTTGGATTCCTGTGGCCAAATCTGGGTAGAACCGCACCTGCTGGTCCTGGTGCTTAATCTCTCCTTTAGCTCGTGCAGCGTTGAAGATCTTCATCCTGTCTCTGTTGCTGAGGAACTTCATAATAAGCGTCCTCAGTGGTCCCTTATCTCTCCGTGGGCCGATACGATGTGCGCTTTCCAGAACGACTGCTGATTGCAGCTCCGCGCTGCCCAGCACCTCCGGAATCCACTTTTCCAAAAAGGAACATCTGTCCCGACCTTCGGATTCCTCCGGTAGACCCACCAGCCTCAAGTTGTTCCGTCTCGACCGGGACTCCAAATCCAGGACATTATCTTCCAGACATTTATTTTTTTTTTCCAAAGTGCGCACCTTTGATTGAAGACCGGTGACGTCATCCTCAGCACTAGAGACACGAAGCTCCACCTGCGCCATTCGTTCTACACAGTCACCCAATTCCTTTCTCATTCCTTCCAACGCTGCCATAATCCCATCAAATTTAGAGGAAAAGTCTGCTCTCATTGAACTAATGGCAGCTAGCACTGCACCTGTGCCATTTCCCGCAGTCACCGCACCGCTGCTAGCTTCCTCCGCCATATATGGAGCTTTATCTGCTGCGTCACAGACCTGAAAGTCTGTTAATTTGGACTGTTTCGGCGGCTCGCTTTTTCCTCTACCTGGTTTTCCAGCCTTAGGCTTCACCGACATATCCTCGCCCAAACGCTGGGATACGTTCTGTCCCAAATGAGAGAGTTATTTGCCGATTTTTTTTCTCCAGGAGCAGAGCAGAGTGATACGTGTCCCTCTCACATGGCCGCCAAAACCGGAAGTCGACGATACGAAATTCTATCACATCGTCTCCAAACTCGACGCCGCCACTTCGAGGTGTGTGCGGAGCATGATCCAGCGGCCGCCGGCCCAAGACAAATATGAAACACTGAAAGCAACCATCGTGGCAAATTACGTCCCCTCAGCTGAAGAGAGAGCCGAGAAGATCCTGGCGGTCTACGGCCACAGAGGGTGCAAACCTAAAGCCCTCATGGAGGACTTGCTGCAGCTTAAAGAAGAGGAAAATGACAACTTCCTCTTCCAATTCATATTCCTCAGCACGCTGCCGCCACACATGAGAGGGACGCTCGCCAACATGAGATGCAGCACCCAGCAAGACTTCCACGTGCTCGCCAACGAAGCTCAACGGCTCGTCAACGCCTGCAAGGAGCAGACACCCACAGCAGCATCCGCAGACCTCAACGCTGATGCCCAGAACCACGAAGAGCCGCAACCCACTGAGCAGATCCAGCCCGCGGTGACAGCGACACGGCCAAAACGTAACAGACGGAGCGACGTCTGTTATTATCACCACTGCTTCTCCGAGAAGGCCCGCAAATGCGTTCCCCCCTGCAAATTTACGATTTCGGGAAACGCTAAAAGCCGAGAGCCGTTAACGGCAGTGGTTCTCGGCAAGAAGAGTAAGCTGTTATATGTGACGGATGGACACACCGGCAAGCAGTTCCTTATTGACACAGGAGCTCAGCTGAGTTTCGTCATGCCCTCCCAAGCAGATTGAGCCATGGGCACCCGGGGCAACGGAGCGGTGGCAGCCAACGGCTCCAGCATTGACACTTTCGGCGAAAAGAGCCTGCACCTCCATATCCACGGCCGCAACTACAGATGGACATTTGTTGTAGCGGCGGTGAGTTTTAACTTGTTGGGTGCAGACTTTTTGTGTGCACATGGGTTATTAGTGGATCTAGCGAATAGACGCTTGGTTAATGCACTGTCCTTTGCTTCTATTCCCTGCTCAGCCCGAGTTTCTCCACCACCTGTGCAGGCTAGCGTCACCACGGCAGGAGGTAAGTTTGATCAACTCCTCACCCAATTTCCAGCACTCACAATTCCCAAATTCTCAGCCACTGTGGCTAAACACGGGGTTGAACACTTTATTCCCACAACGGGCCCACCCGTATTTGCCAAAGCTCGCCGCTTAGACGCGGCCAAGCTCACCATAGCTCGGGACGAGTTTACTACCCTTGAAAAATTAGGCATTGTTAGACGCTCGAAGAGCCCTTGGGCCTCACCACTTCACATGGTTCCGAAACCCGACGGTTCTTGGAGACCGTGCGGGGATTACCGCAGATTAAACAATGCGACAGCACATGACCGCTACCCAATTCCTCACATTCAGGATTTTTCACTGCATCTTGCGGGTGCGCGCATTTTTTCAAAAATAGACCTGGTCCGCGGTTATCATCAAGTCCCAGTTCGAGCAGAGGACATTCCTAAAACAGCTGTAATAACCCCTTTCGGTCTTTTTGAATTTCTGCGAATGCCTTTCGGCCTCAAAAGCGCTGCTCAAACTTTTCAGCAGATGATGGACGCGGTATTACGTGACCTTCCTTTTGTTTTCGTCTACCTCGACGACATGCTGGTAGCCAGCTTGTCTGAGGAAGAACACGAGCAGCATCTCACTACGGTTTTTCAGAGACTAGAAGAGCACGGGTTAATAATCAATCCAGCCAAATGCAAATTCGGCGTGTCACAAATTGATTTTTTAGGACACAAAGTCTCTCCGAAAGGGGCAGTCCCACTTCCAGACAAAGTTCACGCGATAAAAAGTTTCCCACGGCCACAAACGGTCAAATCGCTGCAAGAATTTTTAGGAATGGTTAATTTTTACAACCGTTTCCTCCCCCACGCAGCTCAGCTCATGCAGCCCCTATATGACGCACTCAGAAAAAAGAAAGCTTCCAACGCGGTCGAATGGACCCCGGAGCGCGAACGCGCCTTCGCGGAAGTAAAGAGCGCTCTAGCTAACGCCACACTGTTAGTTCACCCCGATCCCTCGGCCCGCATTGCGCTAACCACAGACGCTTCGGACCTAGCTATAGGGGCAGTTGTAGAACAACATGTCAGCGGGATCTGGCAACCTTTAGCATTCTTCAGCAAATCGCTAAACCAAACTGAGCGTAAATACAGCACTTTTGACAGGGAGCTGCTAGCGCTTCATTTATCCATCCGCCACTTCCAGTTCTGGTTAGAAGGGCGGAGTTTCACGGCTTTTGTAGACCATAAACCGCTCACCTTTGCTATGGCTAAAATTTCAGAACCATGATCAGGCAGGCAACAAAGACAGCTGGCTGCGATTTCAGAGTTCACCACAGACATTCGACATGTGGCAGGCAAACTTAACGTGGTAGCAGACTGCCTCTCTCGCGCTGTGACATCACCAGAGTGCGAGGAGACAGATTATACTGCCTCAGCCACAGAACTTTTCACTAACGCGGACACATACGCAGCACCTATCCATGCAGGGATAGATTATGCAGCCATGGCAGAGGAACAAAGCAGTGACGCGGACGTGCGCGCACTCCTGTCTGGACCAACAGGGTTAAGGCTGGAGGAAAAGGGTTTACGCGACGGCGTGCCCCCCCTAATATGCGATATTTCAACCGGCCGACCTCGCCCGTTAGTCCCAGCCACATGGCGCCGCCGTATTTTCGACTCAATTCACTCCCTCGCGCACCCAGGTGTGCGCGCCTCGGTTAAAATGGTCGCCGAAAAGTTTGTGTGGCCAGGCCTGCGCAAAAACGTAAAAGAATGGGCAAAAACTTGCATTTCTTGTCAGCGCGCCAAAATACACAAACACACAAAAGCCCCTCTGGAGCCTTTTCCGATCCCGGCTAGAAGGTTCGACCACGTTCATGTCGACCTCGTGGGGCCACTACCTTCCTCCCAAGGTTTCACACACCTGTTAACAATGATAGACCGCACCACGCGCTGGCCAGAGGCAGTCCCTCTAGCGTCAACTACAGCAGAGGAAGTCGCTCGCGTTTTTTTTGACAAACTGGGTGGCACGTTTCGGCGTCCCATCGGACATCACGTCCGATAGAGGACCTCAATTTGTCTCAGAGCTCTGGTCAGCCATGTCCAGCAGCTTAGGGGCAACAATTCACCGCACCACCGCTTATCACCCTCAGGCTAATGGGTTATGCGAGCGTTTTCACAGGTCTTTAAAAGCCGCCCTCAGAGCCTCACTAACGGATACAAATTGGGTAAATAAACTTCCCTGGGTTTTATTGGGGTTGCGTGCTGCGCCTAAAGAGGATCTAGACGCCTCTCCGGCAGAATTAGTTTTTGCACAACCTCTCAGGCTCCCAGGTGAATTTTTACCAGAGAACCCAGAGCCAGGGCATCTTCCAGTCCCAAGGTTTTTAGGCAGCAACGGACCGGACTCTCTCCCCGGTCCAGCTCATCACTCCTTTCCACGGGTTTTTGTCCCTCAAGCTTTAAAGAACGCTGAATTCGTTTTTGTTAGACATGAAACTTTAAAACCAACTTTCCGCCCAGCATACGATGGGCCATTCAGAGTGCTGGAACCTGGTGATAAACACTTTGTGCTTGATTTTGGGGATAGAAAAGAAACAGTCAGCATTGACAGACTTAAACCTGCCTTCTTGTTGAAAGACGAGCCTGCACAGTTGGCGAGAGCATCTCGGCGGGGTAGACCCCCCAAGAGAAAAGACTCAGCCCCCCTGCAGGGAACAATTAATCACTCTCCTTCCCACGCTGCAGATTCCTTACAAGAAGGTCCCAGCAGGACGCCTAAACGAACCCACAGCAGTTTTGGGAGAAGATTAAAACCCAGACAGCACAGGGACTGATGCAAACTACTCCACAATTGTTCACTAATTGTGCTGCAACAGTTTAGGACTGACTTATGATTTTACTATGCTGTTATGATTACCACTGAACTCTCTTAGGAGCATGGCTGCTGGAAAGTTTCTTCTGTGGCAAGAGGTGTAACAGTTAGTATGTCATAGTAATTATCTTAAACTGTGAATTTTTCTATTGTCTTTTCTTAGTCGTTTGGGGGGGGCTGTGGGCTATATTAATCATATATTCCATAACCTACATATGTTGAAGCATGTGGGAATGTTTGGTGATTACATATGTAAGGCGACTTCACACCTCTGAAAGGACAAAGACTCTCAACCGCCAGTGAAGAACAAAGACGTTCCCAGACACTGCGGTGGAGACCGGAGGAGCTACCCTCACCCCCCAGGGCGAAGAGAGGAAGTACCAAGACAATGGGGGGGATTAAGATAATGAGGGATGTCAGCCTTTGATATGCATGTCTTTTGTTATGTGCAAGTATAAAGTCTAGAGAGCCGGAGGTATTCGGTCTCTTTTTCCTTCTGCTGCTTCTGCACTGAGATGAGACTTGTTAGAAGAGCTGATAATAAACTTTGGTTTATATATCATAACGCCTCGTTCTTCCAAGCTCTTCTACAACCTTGTTGGATTTTTTTCCCCCTTTGTTATATTGTTCTGTTTCTTTTTTTAATCTTTACTTTTAATCTATCTGAAATATCCGAAATAAAGATTCATTCATTCATTCATTCATTCATTCAAAAAGTTGTAAATGTAAAGAAAAAAAGCCACAGATTTTTAAGGAAAAATGTAATCTCTCCACCAGTAAGGAGCTCCTTGATCGTCCTCCTGGCTCCATCTGTGATATCATCGGCCTGGTGACGTTCTCAGGGCGGTCTGAGCGAATCAGGAGCAAGGGTGAGGATTACCATGTTGATGGCATTGCATATCTGCCGTGACACACCCATCTTATCCGTCTGATTTAAAGAAATCTGTGTGTTTGTTTTTTTATTTAATTTAAAATGGGTAGATGGCAAAGGGGCGGAGCTTCTGGTGTATCGCTGGCTGAGGCTGCAGGACGGAGCCAGTGATGGGCCAGTCATGGTGAAGCTTTTCGCCACGTCTCAGCCGGAAACTCACCTGAGGCTATACCCATGTAAGACACGGTCGCTGTATTATTAAGTCAGTATGGAACACCACAAGGGTCAAAAATGTGAACATTTTAACATGTTATTAAAGCATAAACAGCATGTTATTAACCTCTTAAAATTCTTGTGTTCCAACGTTTCACAATGGCTTGAAATTGGCTGGAATGCTAAGAGGTTAAATTGTTGTGGAGCACCACAAGGGTCAAAAACACATACATTTTTAACATTATTAAAGAGACGGAGCATTTTTGGTGATGTAACTATTCATGGAGTTGTTCCATGGGCAGTGTTGAACCAATCAGAACTCTCTGGCCTAACTGACGTTATCCTCCAGGCTAGTTAGCATTTTTTAACAAACTGCTTAAATGCATAAAATGAGTTTTACCATTAAACTGCTTTAAGGACTGATGCAGTTTCAGTCATGTTCCTGGACCACTGTGCAGACAACTGGGCATGTCCTTCAACCAGTAAGTCTTTTATCACAGCATTTATTCTGATAATGTAGCGCTAGCCACTGTTAGCCTTGTGGTATGTGGTTGGGCCTAGTAATCACCAATTCTGGTGTTTTTGGTTTTTTTTTGGAGGGGTGAAAAGATTTCGACATGAAACTGTAAGACAATGAAAGATTTTTTTTTTTGTGCATCACACACCGTTTAGGTTCCGTGCCCACCTTCCTGCACTATACAGGGATGAGAATCCTCCGCGGATCCGCGGAATTCCTTGGATTTGATCATGTCTAGGGTCATTCTCGTGAATCGTCTACATTCGAGGAGAATTTGGTTTTTTTTTTTGGGGGGGGGGGTGAGGTATGTTATGAGCGGCGAGTCGTATTTTCAATCGGCTGCTAAAACCCACCGCGCAGAACGCGCTACCCAGCGAGATCAGTAATGTAATGTAACAAGGCCACTGATTGGCTGATACTTATTGAAGCAACCAATCGGCGATTTTGTTATTCCTTTGTCATATCCAACATGTGGAGCGAAATGCAAATGGCGAACAGTTCAATCAACCGAGTTTTCCCAATTTCGTGAAAATGGTGAATCTTAAACTCACGAAAGACAGCAAAGCAAGAATTTTAGAAATCGACAAAGGGATAAGGAACAAGTTTCATTGGGAATGGCTCGAAAAAACTGTGTCATTGACTGTAAAGATCAGTAAAAATACCGAAGTTGTGGTTGAAAAAATGGCCGACTTCATAGCGAAATGCAAAGTACCAGGGAAAGCCCAGTGTGTTTATTGTAACGATTTCTTGAGTTATGGATCTCGTAGTTGTGTTGCCTTAGTTGAACATTGTTCAAAACAGAAACATCTCAAAATTGTGGCTACAAGGAGATCGAACTACTCGCTCGTGCTGCATTCAAAATGATCGATGGACACGGTCAAATTCAGATGCCAGTCAATCAAAGTTCATCACAATCGGCCCCGATTACAGCAATTAGTGATCGGAAGACACATTCCGAGGTAAGATTTTTTTCTCGTTATAAGTAATGTACTTGAGAATTTTCGCGTAATGAATTTGTTATGAAATGGCATGTGTAAGTTGTGATGTCATACCTGTTTTGAAACACTAATTGCATTTGATTGCTGATTATCGATTGTTAATTGATAAATGTTATTACATATTTTCTCACAATTTGAAATGCAATCTAAGAATTTTGAATATAATTTATCAGTTTTTGTTTCACTAGGAGGAGTTACATAATGCATATGCAAGGTTTTTTTTGTCATGGGTGGTGATGGATTGCCTTTCCTAAGATATCTTTGCTTTTATTAGTAAACATAATTTCTTTATGGTCATTGCATAAAAATATTAAACATCTTTTAGGTTTTACTTATTTTCTTAGATTATCTTTCAAATATTAAAATATACTAATATGCAACTTTTTTATATTCCTAGTAACACTAACAAATGCACACATTAATAAATCAAAATGTTTGCAGAATGTCAGTATATTTTAATAAATGGGTGATGGACTTGGTGATGGAATTTTGTTAATATTTATAATTTATTTTCCTTGGTTAAATTATTTTGTCTGTTCTAGAACAATGTAAATGTAATTCTGTGTCAGTTCTAAACATATTAAATAGTAGTAAAATATAATTTAGTATTATTACATCAACATACCATTCAGATATCATAAATTTACACATGTGATGCAGCAGCAGATTAAAAAGGTAAACTATAAATGCATTTGTACTTACTTCTAACTTTAAATATAAGACCACATTTGTGTTACGTATGGCTCTCGTGAGCCATACAATGAGAGCCGAGGGCAGACCAGTGAGTTTGCGTTAATTTATTGTGATAAGGGGAAAGGAACAAAGGAACAGGGCCTCGTGGGGCCAAAACACAAATGATGATAACAAGGGTAAACACTTACACACGATGCAAGATGACAGAAGGGTGACTGGCTCCGGACGTAGGGGTTCCAGCCTTACCCACGCCAGAGAAGAGCATGGATAATCGTACGCGAGGTCACAGCCCTGAGTGATCGGAGCTGCTCCCTTTTATAATGGTTGACAGCGTCTCAGCTGATGAGGTAATTGGGCTCCAGCCGTCCCGTAGAGCTTGACAGCTCGAAGCCCACTGAGACGCTGTCACAATAAGAGCTGGGCTGGTAAGAACTGCCAGTGTGACAATTTGAGCATTCTAAAACACCAGATTTCATTAGCTTCAGGGGGGCATTGACCCCCAGACCCCCCACCAAGGCTCCGCCTTGGATCCGGCTCGAGGGCCTGCGTCCCCCAAGACCCCCGGCTTAGTTTCCTCTTTTTTTCCCAAACCCCATTCTCATCCCTGACTATAGCATATCCTCTTTGAACAGTTTCATTGCAGATGTTCTTCTCGTGTATGATTGTTTGTGTGTTTTTGTGACCCGCCAGGGGACTACAGATGCAAATTAGCAGTATTGCTAAATCTAGCATACTTACATTTGTATTAACTACTGCATGCCCTTAGAATCAAGTATTCCTCTCTGAAACGGGTAGCCCAGTCAGGCTTTCCAGGCCCAAAGGTAGGCTGTGCTTGAAAGTGGAATACAGACGTGTAGCCTATATGTAGGCAATCACATGTTAGACTTTGACACATATGAAAGGGACTGAACTGACATTTATTTGACTGTGTGAATATTAATTACAGAATAATTGAAAATGAATGAGACATCCAATATTAGCCACTGTTTAAGAACTGCTTGTTTATTTTTTTGTGAGATCACTTATTTGTGATCTTTTATTACTTCATCAGCAGCAGCAGCCTGTTGAATTCCACTGTTGGACCAAGGCCTCAACATGTCTTTTCCATTCCAAACGGTTTCTAGCCAGATGGTACCAGTTGCCTTTTTCAAAAAATGAAGTAATGTTATCTTGCCAGCTTTTGTGCTGACACCCCCACTTTCTTACTCTATCTCTCGGTCTCGATGTCGTCAGCCTGCTGGTCCAGCGATTGTCTGCCATACGGGCGACGTGTCCGGCCCATTTCCACTTCCTTGACTTGACGATCTGTGCGATATCTTTCACCCTGGTTTGCTGTCTTATCCAGATATTAGTCTTTTTATCTCTTAGCATAATACCTAAGATGTGTCTCTCCATTCTTCTCTGTGCAGCAGCCAGTTTTTCTTTCATCCTTTTGGACATTGTCCAGGTTTCTGACGCATAAGTCATTGCAGGTGTAATGCATGATTCAAATATTTTTCATTTTAAGCAAAGAGGAAGTCTACCTTTCAATAAATCCTTGTTTTGGGCAAAGGCTGCCCATCCAGATGATATCCTTCAATCCAGTTCCTTATCCTGGGTGGGATCCTTCAAACTAAACCGGTATCCAAGGTATTTGTATTCCTCTACCTCTTCTATCTTTGCACCATTGATGATGACATCTTTGATATTTGCGATCAGTCCAAACATGGCTTTTTTTCCTTCCGATTCATTTTCAATCCAACCTTGGCGCTTTCACTGGCAAGCTCTTGCATCAATAGTTGTGATTCCTCTGCATTCTGAGCAATGATTACTATATCATCTGCAAAGCGGAGGTGTGCAAGCCATTCTTCATCAATACATATGCCTTGTGGTTCCCATTCAAGCTTCTTAACCCCTTGCACTCTGGTCAATTTCCCTAAAAACGCCAAAAAATAACGTACCCAAAGTAAATCAAAAGCTGGTCTTCAACCCTTTGCAGCATCTTCATGGGGTTGGTCTCATTTAAGATAAGCCTTTATTAGTCCCACAATGGGGAAATTCCAGGATTGCAACAGCACAGGGATAGCAACACTCAGAGCAACAATCAGAAGGCAAGAAAGAAAAAAAAAAAACCAAGAGCAGCAGGTATACATATGTACATATAAATATATATATAAATATATATATATGACACAGTGTGGAGCATTGTAGCTAGATGGAATAAATATGTAGATATATAAACACACACAGTACGGAGCATTGTAGCTAGATGGAATAATATGTAGATATACAGTGGGGTAAAAAAGTATTTAGTCAGCCACCAATTGTGCACGTTCTCCCACTTAAAAGATGAGAGAGGTCTCCAATTTTCATCATAGGTAATAGGTAAATTCTTTAAAAATCAGACAATGTGATTTTCTGGATTTTTTTTTCTCATTTTGTCTCTCATAGTTGAGGTATACCTATGATGAAAATTGGAGACCTCTCTCATCTTTTAAGTGGGAGAACTTGCACAATTGGTGGCTGACTAAATACTTTTTTACCAACTGACAGCCGTTGGTAGGAAGGACCTGCGAAACCTCTCGGTTGTGCACCTAGGATGATGTAGTCTGCTGCTAAATGAGCTCCTCAGTGCATTCAGTATGTCCTGCATAGGGTGGAACTCGGACTCCAGCAGAGATGACAGTTTAGCCACCGTCCTTCTCTCTCCTATCTCCTCCACTGGGTCAAGGCGCTGCCCCAGGACGGAGCTAGCTTTCTTGATCAGTTTGTTCAGTCTCTTCCTATCGGCTGCTGTAATGCCACTGCCCCAGCAGACCACTCCAAAAGTGATGGCTGATGCCACTACCGTGGCATAGAGTCTTCAGCAGCGCCCCTTGTATACCAAAAGACCTGAGTCTCCTCAGTAGGAACAGCCTGCGCTGTCCCTTCTTGTAGAGTGCGTCAGTATTGTGTGACCAGTCTAGTTTATTGTTCAGATGAACACCCAGGTACTTATAGGATGTCACCATCTCGATGTCTGTTCCCTGTATATTTACTGGTGCTGTGAGGGGTTGTCCTTGCCTGCGGCAGTCCACCACCAGCTCCTTAGTTTTCCTTGCGTTGATCTGGAGGCAGTTCCGATGGCACCAGTCCACGAAGTCCTGGATAAGCCCTCTGTACTCAGCTTCATCTCCATTGGAGATGAGGCCAACGATTGCAGAGTCATCAGAGAACTTCTGTAGATGGCAGTGTGTTGTGTTGTGTGAGAAGTCCGCAGTATAAAGGGTGAACAGGAAGGGAGCCAAAACCGTTCCCTGGGGAGGGCCCCGTGCTACCGATGATCGTGTCGGACACACAATCCCGGGTTCTCACAAACTGAGGCCGGTTAGTGAGGTAGTCCAGGATCCATGATGACAGGTGCTGGTCCACCCCTGCGCACAGCAGCTTGTCCTTCAGGATCATCCATTGGATGGTGTTGAAAGCACTGGAGAAGTCAAAGAACATGATCCTCACCGCATTCCCGGGCTTCTCCAGGTGGGACAGAGAACGATGAAGGAGGAAGATCACCGCATCCTCCACCCCAATGCCATGCTGGTAGGCGAACTGGAGTGGATCCATCGCTGGTCCCACCAGGGGGCGGAGGTGAGCAAGGAGCAGTCTCTCCAGGGTCTTCATCATGTGGGACGTCAAGGCCACTGGTCTGTAGCTGTTCAGATCTTTGGGGTGGGAAGTCTTTGGTACAGGTACCACACAAGATGTTTTCCAGAGCTGTGGTACCCTCCCCAGCTTCAGGCTCAGATTGAAGATGTACTCCACAATCCCACACAGCTGGTCTGCACAGGACTTGAGGAGCTTTGCGCTGATGCCGTCCGGTCCCGACGCCTTCCTCGCCTTGATCTTCCTCAGCTCCGTCCTCACCTGGGTCTTAGTCAGGGTCAGGATGGGGGGCTGTGTGTTGGGAGTGGGGTGTGGGCAGCAGGACTTGATGTCTTTAGAGGCAGCAGTGGTTGTTGTGCAGTCAGGGGGGAGGGCGGTTGGTCAAACCTATTGAAAAACAGATTCAGATTGTTCGCCCACTCCCTGCCCCCCGTGGCCTGGGGGGAGGTATTCTGGAGCCCAGAGATGGTTTTAAGGTTTCTCCAGACCCCGCTGATGTCGCTCTGTTGCAGCTTGTCCTCCATCTTCTTCCTGAAGCTGTCCTTGCCTTCTCTGATCTTTCTCCTCAGCTCCCTCTGTACGGACTTCAGCATCTCCCTGTTCCCCGACCTGAAGATCCTCTTCTTCTCTCTCAGAAGTGTTTTTATCTCAGGGTTGATCCAGGGTTTGTTGTTTGAGCAACACCGTATGGTCTTGGTGGGAACGGTGTTGTCCACACAGAAGCTGATGTAGTCCGTGATGGTGTGAGTGAGGCCATTTAAAAGAAAACACTTTGAATTTTTTGGCAAAACAGTCATAATCTCTCTAAGTGCTCCTGCCACTGAGTAACAGTCATCTAAACATACTGAACTTGAAGAAAATAGATTTCGCCTGGGTGTTTTTTAGGATACAAATGCTTGCAAATAACACACAGCTGTCAGATACGGGCTGGAAAATGCAACAGAAATGTAGAACCAAGTGTTATCCAGCTGAGGTCAAAATTTTGTAACAATACCACAAAAAATGAATATATTATACAGCTTCTTCCTCAGGTTGTTCCCAGGCATTTTTGAACTGTGCCAAATTGTGCCAGATGGCACAGTTTGGTAAAACATCTGTAACTTTTGAATGATTCAATATAGAAGCTTCATCTTGGGCTCTAATGAAAGGTGAAGGGCTGTGTGTGTGTGTGTGTGGGGGGGGGTTGTTTATTCATGAATGAATGAATGAATGAATGAACAAGCCCCCACACAAAAAGAAGCATGCCACGTAAAAAATGTGTGGCTTTTTTTTTTTTACAAGAAAAAATAACCTACAGTGCACTAAAAATTATACTAAAATATCTGTAATGTAGAATATAACAACTCCCCCCCCCCCCTTCCCGCTACAGAGGACGGACATCGCCCATCGCTACATGACGGACCGCGGTGACGGTGCGTTCATGGTCCGGACGCGGTGCATGGACCAGTCTGTCATGTTGCGATGATGCACAGTTGTAATTTACCGATCGGTCAAAAGTCATTTTGATTACAATTTTCAGGGATAAAGAATAATTTAGCTTATAACACTTACCTGTCCACAACAGCAGTGTCGTTGGCAAACTTCTCTTCCTCATTGTCAGACGAACATGACGCTGGTCCGCTTGTTACGGACTCGTGGTTCTGGTCACGCGACCCGGTCAAACCATAATTCCATTATTGCGGTTTTGCGCTTCCATGATTGCGGTTTTGGCAAACGATTTTTCAAAACAAATAAGAACAGTAGTAAGAAAAAAGACTGGCGAACTCGTGTGTGTCACCCAGCGGCTTACACAAAACAGATTTTACGCACGGGACGTACGCTTTCAATTGTCGAAGTTCTCTGCTTCAATTGGCTCGCTGCATTCGCAGCCATTGGTAGGCGGGTCCTTCTTGCTAGGTTTTCAGTCATTGGTTCTTCAAGGTTTCAGAAACCCAATTCAAGGCTCTTATTAGTCAAGTAAGAGGTCAGTCAAATCTAAACCAATCAAAGCACTCCTTTGGCTTTCTGTTTGCGGCTGTGTCTGTAGTGGAAGAACAGAAATGCAGCTTTTTTCAGTGCGCCCTAGGACGCACAGTGGCGCCCTCGTGCGCCCTAGGATGCAGATACGTGACTGCCCGCGGTATCCCGGAGTTCAAGAGGTTAAATATATCTGCTAGTACTGATGTAAAAAGCTTTGGGGATATAGTGTCACCTTGGTAGATGCCCTTTTTTATTGGAATTTTCTCGCTGACATTTTCAAGGTGGACACGGATACAGCGGTCTGAATAGATATTATTGAGAAGCTTAACGTAAGCTGGAGACACCACTTGTCTTTTTTTTCCCCACAATATCTTTATTGAACCTTTTTTTTTTTTTAACAAACATGACACAAACAAACACTAACACTAAAGTACTACAAAAAAATGCACTAAAAACACCAACAACCACCAACAAAATCAAGTCTTCAACAATGCTCCTCTGTTTAGTCTAGGCAATCCATTACATAAGTATACATATTATATTCACCAGTTTGGAATTCCATATAAATTCCACTAACTTTTTTTTAATTCTTGAGAATAAATCTAAAGGTGGTGGTAAGGGAATGTATTGAAATAAATAAAATATTTTAGGTAAGATATTACTTTTAAGTATATTGATTCTCCCGATCATCGACATTGGTAGTGACATCCATCTCTGAAGTAACTCATTAATGTCTATCATTAAGGCTTCATAGTTGACACTGGCGACTGATTCTAGCTTAGGCACAATTTGGATTCCTAAATATTTAAACTGATTTACAACATTGAATTGATTTACCTCAGGGGCTGGGTGATTTCTCTGGGTCTCATTTAGCATTAATATTGAAGATTTAGTTTTATTTATTTTATATCCTGATATTTCCCCAAAATTCTTTATTAAATTCAACAAGGTCGGAATTGATTTTTTAAGATTCGACATAAACAAAATTTTGTCATCGGCATACAGGGAGATTTTATGTTCTGTTGGTCCAACTTTAATTCCATATATTTGTGAATGTAAACATATCGCCATCGCTAAAGGTTCAATTGCCATAGTAAACAGTAAAGGTGAAAGTGGACAGCCTTGTCGACATCCTCTATTGATTTTTATTGATTTTGAAATATTGCTATTTGTTAGGATTTCTGCTGTAGCATTATTGTATATTATCTGAACCCATTTTATGAAATTATTTCCAAGTCCAAACCTTTGTAAGACTTCAAAAAGAAAGGGCCATTCGACTCTATCAAAGGCCTTTTCGGCGTCCAATGATAGGAGAGCTGTATCCAGTGCTTCTTTATTAGAATAAATAATATTAAATAGTCTTCTTACATTATGGAAGCCTTGTCTTCCCTTTATAAAGCCATTCTGATCTCGATTAATAATATTTGGTAAAATTTCTTGTATTCGTCTTGCTAAAATTTTACAGATTATCTTAAGGTCGGCATTTAATAGGCTTATTGGTCTCATATTTTCACATTTATTAGAGGGTTTACCTGGTTTTGGCAACAGTATAATTAAGGCATTATTCATGTATGATGGTAAATTACTATTTTGAAATGCTTCTAAAACCATTTCCAAAAAAGGTTTTATTAATTTATTCTTAAATTTTTTATAAAGGTCAACTGGAAGACCATCAGGTCCTGCACTTTTTCCTGATTTCATATTATCAATGGCTAGCCCAACTTCTTCTTGACTAATTTTAGACTCCAGTATCTCCCTGTTTTCATTTGGAATACACGGTATAGATAGTCCGTTCAAAAACCCATTTAGTTTTGTTAAGTCAGATTCATTTTTGGTATCATATAATTTTTCATAGTAATCTCTAAAGGCTCTATTAATTTCTAAAGGATCTATAATTACCTGTCCGTTACTTATAATACTGGTAATTGGTGTTTTAATTGTTTAATCTGCCATGCCAATAATTTTCCTGATTTTTCACCTTGTTCATAAAAAGATTGTTTCAATCTTAGAAGACTCGAGGCAGCTCTATTCGCTGATTTTTTGTCATATTCAGCTCTCAAAATCAGTAATTCGTTCTCCAACCTTGGATCACTTCCTGCATACACCTTTTCTTGAAGAATTTTTATTTTATGTTCCAATTGGACTCTCTCCTCTCGAGTCTTCTTAGATTTTGAACCTGTATAACTAATAATATGTCCCCTAATAAAAGCTTTGAAAGCCTCCCACTTTACACATGCTGATGTTTGTGTAGTATTGATATCAAAGAACTCATCTATCTGTTTTTCTTTGTACTTAACAAATTCCTCATCCTGAAGCCATTTATGCTGAAATTGCCATCTACCTGGTTCCTTTGTCAATTTCTTATCTACATATATTAGACAGCAGGGTGCATGATCAGAGATCACGATGTTATCATAAAAGCAGTTTTGAATCTTGGACCTTAATTCTGTGGAGATCAAAAAATAATCAATACGTGAGAATGTCTTGTAGGTATTGGAATAACAAGAGTAGGCTTTAACTTGCGGTTTCATTTCTCTCCATATATCTAGCAATCTCGATTCTTTCATAAAATGATTAATGGTCATCCTACATCCATTGTGCGTACAGTACAGTCCTGTTGATCTATCTATACCGGGATTCAATGTACAATTAAAATCCCCTGCTATTATATGTTGCCCTGTAAGTGATGATAAGATAAGAAATAAATTAGCAAAGAACTTTTGATCATCTATATTGGGACCATATAAGTTCACCAAATTTATATTTTCTAATAGCAAAGATCCTTGAATGATTAAATATCTTTCAAATTTGTCTCCAATTACATTTTTCACTTGAAATGGAACTGATTTATGTATGAGAGTCATAACTCCCATGGCTCGGGATGAAAATGATGAGGTGAAAACACTTCCTTGCCATCTACTCCTAATTCTTTTTACATCCTCCTCTATTAGATGAGTTTCTTGTAAAAATACAATTTTTGAACCCATGTCTTTTATTTTATTCATAACTTGTTTAAGTTTTTTTAAATTTTGTAGACCTCTGCAATTCCATGAAGTTAAATTAAGATTAACGCTTTGGTTTATGATCAATAGGGAGTTTGGGATTACCTTGCAGTGTAAACATGCTCATACAGAGAAGCAAGAACATGAGTGGTTGAACATTCATCCTACAAACTACACACAAACAAATTCACCCTTCCCACATTTGTGGCAATCCCCCCAAAATCAAAAGAAAAATTCCGTCTCCCGATATAGCCATCGACCGGTCCACACCCACGAGGAACAGCCAAAGCCACTCCTTCTTCATCCTCCCAATCACCCTAACTCTACTGCTTTTAATGACGTAACATTAACTCTCTTCTGTAGTTTTCCAACTTAACTCCAAAATTTTTAGCAACTTTGTACATCATAGAGTTTTTTTTTGTTTTTTTTTAATATATAATACAATCTATATTTTGTAAACTTGCTATTTGCTTCAAATCAGTCAGATACCTGTGCAAATGCTTAAATATTCTACCTTATATTTTGTTCATGCTTAGCTCCCACCAGTCTCTTCTTGGATCTTCTTGATGAACTCCTGCGCCTCCTCTGGGGTCTTGAAGATGTGTGTTCTGCCCCCATACGTGGTCAACAGTCTCGCAGGATGAATTACACCATGACGAATCCCAAGGTTGCACAGCTCTTTACGTACGGGATCAAACTGCTTCCTCAATTGTTGGATTCCTATGGCCAAATCTGGGAGAACCGCACCTGCTGGTCCTGGTGTTTAATTTCTCCTTTGGCTCGCGCAGCGTTGGAGATCTTCATCCTGTCTCTGTTGCTGAGGAACTTCATAATAAGCGTCCTTGGTGGTCCCTTATCTCTCGGTGGGCCGATTCGGTGTGCGCTTTCTAGAACGACTGATGATTGCAGCTCCGCGCTGCCCAGCGCCTCCGGAATCCACTTTTCCAAGAAGGAACATGGGTCCCGACCTTCGGTTCCCTCCGGTAGACCCACCAGCCTCAAGTTGTTCCGTCTCGACCGGGATTCCAAATCCAGGACATTATCTTCCAGACATTTTTTTTTTTTTTCCAAAGTGCGCACCTTTAATTGAAGACCTGCGATGTCATCCTCAGCACTGGAAACACGAAGCTCCACCTGCGCCATTCGTTCTACACAGTCACCCAATTCTTTTCTCATTCCTTCCAACGCTGCCATAATCCCATCAAATTTAGCGGAAAAGTCTGCTCTCATTGAACTAATGGCAGCTAGCACTGCACCTGTGCCGTTGCCCGCAGTTACCGCACCGCTGCTAGCTTCCTCTGCCATATATGGAGCTTTATCTGCTGCGTCACAGACGTGAAAGTCCGTTAATTTGGACTGTTTCGGCGGCTCGCTTTTTCCTCTACCTGATTTTCCAGCCTTAGGCTTCACCGACATATCCTCGCCCAAACGCTGGGATACGTTCTGTCCCAAATGAGAGAGTTATTTGCCGATTTTTTTTTCTCCAGGAGCAGAGCAGAGTGATACGTGTCCTTCTCACGTGGCAGCCATAACCGGAAGTCCACCACTTGTCTTCTAATTGATTTCATTATGGCCAGTGTCTCAATAGAATCAAAAGCTTTCTCATAATCGATAAAGGCAACACATCATGCCTTATTATATTCTCTGCATTTCTCTTGCAATTGGTTTAAGGTGTGTATGTGATCGATGGTAGAGTAGCCCCTGCAGAAACTTGCCTGTTCTCTTGGTTGGCTTTCATCTAGTATGCGCTCGATTGTCAACGTTAGAATTTTTGTGAAGGGATTGTACATATTTGAGAGAAGACAAATTGGTCTGTAGTTTTTAGTGTCTCTTCTGTCACCTTTTTGAAAAGAATGACAGCTTTGGCTTCTTTCCAGCTTGATGGAATTCTTCTTTCTTCTAGGCATTTGGTGTAGAGCTCAGCGAGCTTCTTTTAGAGGAATGTACCACCTTTCTTCAGTACCTCCACTATGACTCTGACCTCCCCTGCTGCTTTGCAGTTCTTCATTTTTCTTAAGGCTGTTTCAACCTCCTTGGCAGTGATCTTCAGCTCAGAATCACCTTTTGGGATTTTAAGTTCTTTTGCCTTAGACCTGCTGTTGTAGAGTTCCGTGTAGAATTCTTCAACCCTCTTCAAGATATCTTCCTTGTTTCTAACTTCATTACCATTTTTATCAGTCAGGCACGTCAGGTGACACTAACCAGGTGACAGCCTCCTCCTTGCAATCTTCAGGCTTTTCAAGCCTTCCAATTCCTTTTTAACGGTTTCAACGTTGAAGCACCTAACGTCATCTCGTATGTGTTTCTTGATGATCTTGCATATTTCACCGTATTCTGTCTTGGATGTGTTGCTGTTTTGCTTCACGTCTGTTCTTTTTCTCGTCAGGTCCTTTGTCGAAATTGAAAATTTCGATTGAGATAATTGTTTCTTAGCTTTAGCCACCTTGTCTGTGCTTGATAGTATCTGTTCTCTTATTCCTTCTTCCAAATCATCAAGATCTTCCCCTTCTGCTAGAACTGCAAATCTGTTTTTGAGTTCTGTCTGGAGTTCTTCGCGTCTTCCTTTACGTAGCCTCAGGTCAGCATGATTATTTTTTTTTCACATGCAACTTCTTCCTCTCAGACTTTGTGTCTAGCCTCACAACACTCCGCAGCATCCAGTGGTCACTTCCAGCATTCACTTTACTTCCAGCATTCACTGTTACGTTCCGAACAATTCTTTGTTTGTTTGTGAGGATAAAGTCTATTTCATTTCTGACTTGGTCACTGGGGCTTTTCTACATCCATCTATGGTTCTTTTTCTTTTCGAAGAAGCTGTTCATGATTTTGAATCCATTTGCTGTTGCCCAGTTCACCAGCAAAGAGCCTCTTTCTTTCCTCTCACCTTGGCACATTTTCCCGATAGATGTCTCTTTGTTCTTTCTCCAACCTTCCCCAACTTTGGCATTAAAGTCACCCATCGGGATGTTATAATGGGTCTTGTCTCTTGCGAACGCTTGTTCGACATCTTTGTATATGGCCTCGACTTCAGAGTCCTCGTGTGCGGATGTTTGCATATAAACTTGTATGAGTTTCATTTTGTATCTCTTATTAATTCTAAAAATTAGTATAGCTACTCTATCTCCTATGCTACTTGTTTCTATAATTCTGCTACTACAAATCCAACGCTGGCCTGGCCATTGGTAGCGGAACTGGTGTAGAGTATTGTTTCTGCTTTTAAGGGTTTGGTATTCCTCTTTCTTCCTTCTTGTTTCAGATAACCCGATGACATCCCGATTCCTGTTCTTTCCAACTCTTGTTCTAATTCAAGATGTCTTTCTTCTCCCAGTAGTGTTCTGATGTTACAGTATATGTAGCTATATGTAGCAGGGTGTCTTGTTATCTCTTTTGGTGGCTCTTCATGACCCAGGGATTCTTAGCACCCCCTGCGCCTAGCCTTCCGAGGCCCAAGTCACTTCCTTGACCTCTGATGTCAATGCCGCTGGGGACTGGGGGCCCTTTTCTTCCTCTTGTTTTCATGCTGGTTTTTTAGCCATACCCCCACGCTTGGCCAGTGCAGGTTGGGGGGGGGGGGTGATGTATTGCATCGTCTAGACCTAGGCAGACTGCTAAAAAGCTAAAGAGCAATGCCTGCCCTGCTACATACCCCGTAGCCAGGGCATGGTTGGTTAGCGCCAAGGCATGGCCGCCTGCACGCTACACCTCTGGGGTCTGTGCTACTCCGAGAAACCCTGCTAGTCGGCCTGGGGCTGCAAGGTGCCCAGTTGCCCATGGTCTACCTCTAGGACAGGGGTGTCCAATCATGTGCCATGGAGGGCCAAGACCCTGCAGGCTTTACCTCCAACCAGGGTCTTCAACAGCAGATTCCACTGAATTTCTTCCCACTGATTGCTGATCAGTGAAAACACCTGCTGAAGAGACTGGGTAGAAGAGAAAACCTGCAGGGTCTTGGCCCTCCATGGCACATGATTGGACACCCCTGCTCTAGGAGGTTAACCGGGAGTCTTGACTGAGGAGAGACTGATGTGCTGGCAGAGGAGACTTATGCTGGAGCTGCGCCCTATTCACCTTTACCAGGCTATCCAGTGGCTGATGTTATCAGCCTTCGCATCACCCAGGCCTGTGCTCAATATGAGCACCGCACCACAATCCGAGCACCACTATGACTTCTCTAGCTATAAATTCACAAAGCATTTGTCTGTGTGTTTGTGTGTGTGTCTGTTCCATGCATATCTCTTGAACTGTTCCTCACACTGACCTAAGGTTTTATACATGTTTTGCTGAGGTTACGAGGGTGTGCATCCCTGAGTATGGAGTCACTCAGTCAAAATATGTAATTTTTATCAATAAAGGTTTAGCCACCGCTCTGTCACTGCTCTGTGTCTCTTCATGCCCTGGCTTCAAGAAGTGTGGGCAAGGTTTTGGATTGACTCTGTGCTGATCGGACAGTACGTGGCATCATGGCCATACTGATTGGATAACACACAGCATCATGACCTGTCAGTCACCACAGTGTTCCATGGACAAAACAAGGAAGTGAAAAATGACAAACTTGACTAGAAAAAGATAATACTGAAGATATAATGCTGAAAAAATTATGCCATAAAGTTGCAGTGATTGCGTAGGTCTAAAGGATAAGCCACCATATGTGGAGAACATGAGGTGCGTGAGCAGACTGGGCGGAGCTTCAGCACGGACCGGGTCTGACAAAACAACACAGAACATGCTGGGAGAAGCAACGGCCAGACACGACCTGGCTCAAAGACATGCTAACTGATGGTGATTAAAAAAAAAAGTTATTTTCAATAAGATAAGATAAGCCTTTATTAGTCCCATAATGGGGAAATTCCAGGATTGCAACAGCACAGGGATAGCAACACTCAGAGCAATAATTAAGAAGATACGGAAAATATAAATAACAGCAGTGGATATACATACATATACATAAATATATAAATATATATACAAAGTGCGGAGCATTGTAGCAAGATGGAATAAACAGCATAACCATCTACTTAGTTATCCTACATAGTATGAATATGTACCCATACATATTGTCACCCTCCGTAGCGACTGATATTGTCCTAGTTGTATACTGGAGGGGACAATTTGTTTAAGTCTGTTGCGTCTTTTGCATTCAATACTATTAGGTCGTCACGTTTTTTTGCTATCTCTGCGAGCAGCCCTGCTTAGGTTCAGGTTCAGGTTCCTTTATTTGTACTCGTAGGTAGATTTGTTTTGCAGTCTGGTGACGTCCATATTTACAAACCACAATTACATTCAACATGAACAGGAACACAGGCACACATGAAGCTGACTATAAACATGATAAAAATACTCAAGGCTCCATCAATCAGGATATAAAGACAAAGGTGAGAGAAAAACCAGAGATAAGAGAGAAGGGTCATATTAAAAAGTTAAAGACTAGTCAAAGAGAATTGGAATTTCCCCATTGTGGGACTAATAAAGGCTTATCTTATCTTATCTTAAAGAGGTTAAAAACTCAAAGGTCTAAAACCCAATAAAAGATTTAGAATCCAAATAAAAATCCTACAAAAATAAGTAAATATAAAATGGAGTTAATAAATAGGTAACTAAATTATGTGCAATATATTGTTACAACTTGTTCAACTCTTTGACAGCAGCAGGAACAAAGCTGTTTTTGTAGCACTGGGTTTTACTTTTTGGGACAGCAAACCTCCCCCGTGTGGCCATGGATAAGTGCAAAGGTTGGCAAATGGTCACTTATATCATTTATCAATAATCCCCTTTCTATTTTCTTATCAATAATATTAACAAACAGGTTGTCAATAAGTGTAGCAGAGTGAACTGTGATTCTACTGGGATGTGTTATTGTGGGATATAGACTCATGCTGTACATAGAATTCATGAACTCTGTAATTACATTTTGTTGATATGGATTTAGTAAATCAATATTGAAATCTCCACAAATTACTACCATTTTCTTACTAGTAATATTATTGTACAGCTCGACTAATTTATCTCTGAATGTCTCAATGCAAGTTCCCGGCGTTCTATATATACAACTTATAATTAGATTTTTTGTTTTATCTTGGTCAATCTCAACAGTAACACATTCCAAAATCCCTGGTAGTGCAAAGGACATTCCATTTACAAGCTTACACCTATACAGGTCATCAATATACAGTGCAACACCACCACCCTTTTTTTGAGATCTGTTAATATGAAACATCTGATATCCCTCTATTGCCATCAGGGGAGCCTGCTCTTCATTAAGCCAAGTTTCAGAGACTGCAATAGCTGTAAATTTTCTGTCTAGCTGTTTTAAATAGTCCTGAATCTGTGGAAAGTTTTTGTTAAGACTTCTGCTATTGAAGTGTATTATTGATAGTTTACCATCTAGTTGCACTTGACTTTTGAATTGCTTTTCAGTGTAATATTCACAGTGGTTATGAATATTATTGAAAAAGTGGTTATCAGGATCAATATCATTCTCCATCTCTTGTAGTTTATGTTCAGCATAATGGCATATTTTCAGAGTTTGAGTTTCCTCCCTCTGTGTCAAATGACTTCCTCCAGCTGTGTTCCTATGACACATTTATGAACATTGTAACCACTCTTTATGAAAAAAATTGTCCATTAGTAAAGAAAAAGCTTAAACATAAATTTGCCGATAAGCCATGGTTAACCAAAAGATTACAAAAGGCGTGTAAAAAGAAAAATTTATTATATAAAGCATTCCTAAAGAAAAGGACAAAAGAAGCAGAGCAGCGGTATAAAACATACAAAAATAAGTTAACATATATAATAAGATGTAGTAAAAGAGACTATTACAGTAAAGAACTGGAGAAAAACAGAGACAATATTAAAAATACATGGACAATACTTAACAATATTCTTGGAAATAAAAACAGAAATACAAGCTACCCAACCGATTTTTCAAAAAATAATAAAATGACTCAGAGTGTGAATGTAGCTTCACCTGCAGATGAATTTAATAACTTTTTTGTTAACATTGGTCCTAATTTGGCTCGAGAAATACCCACTACAGCGCCTACAGGTGATACAATAAGCTAAAACACTGCTATAAAAGACTCCATTTTCATAAAGAACACAGACGAGAGAGAGGTCACTGAAATTGTTAAATCGTTTAAAAGTAAAACATCTACGGACTGTGATGGTATTGACATGCTCTTAGTCAAAACTATTATTGAATGCTTAGTGAAACCACTGACGTATATCTGTAACCTGTCTCTCCAAACAGGTATATTTCCCAATGCAATGAAAATAGCTAAAGTAATTCCAATATACAAGACGGGTGACAGTCCCCAAGTATCTTGGGGTCTTATTCACGAGTGAGGGGAAAATGGAGCGATAGATTGACAGACGGATTGGAGCAGCATCTGCAGTGATGCGGACATTGTACCGGTCTGTTGTGGTGAAGAGGGAGCTGAGTACTAAGGCAAAGCTATCAATTTACCAGTCAATCTACGTTCCTACTCTCACCGATGGTCACGAGCTTTGGGTAATGACCGAAAGAACAAGATCGCGGATACAAGCGGCTGAAATGAGCTTTCTCCGTAGGATTGCTGGACTCACCCTCAGAGATAGGGTGAGGAGCTCAGTCATCCAGGAGAGGCTCAGAGTAGAACCGCTGCTCCTCCACATTGAAAGGAGTCAGTTGAGGTGGTATGGGCATCTGATTAGGATGCCTCCTGGACACCTCCCACTTGAGGTGTTTCAGGCACGTCCCACTGGGAGGAGACCCCGGGGCAGACCCAGGACTCGGTGGAGAGACTATGTCTCCCAGCTGGTCTGGGAATGCCTTGGTATCCTCTCTAAAGGCGCTTTTCCACTAGCCCCACTCAGCCCTGGTTTGAAAACCCGGCTGTACTCACTTCGGTTCGGTTCAGCCTCAGTTGCTTTTCAACTACTGCTGGCGCACCTGCTGGCACACCTGCTGTGGGTGGGATTTGTTGAACAGCAGGCGGCACCACACCCTCGTGACGTGAAACACACGCGACTGAATCCTCCACAACAAACATGGCTGATGACGAGGAGAGAAGGAAGGAAGAATGACTGTGACATGAAACTGGTTAAATCTATGATGCTGACTTGTTGTGCTCTGCACAATCTGTGTGAGAGTCATGGAGAGACGTTTGACACTACATTGGATGATGCAGTAGATGAACCAGTGGTGGCAGCGGCACAGAGAGCAGAGGAGCAGGGTGGTGATATTGTAGCGAACTCAATATAAGCACCCTACTTGGCTTGACAAGCGGGTTGACCCTATTGGCGACACAGGTAGAGTGCGGGACTCCGGAGCGGGAGGCGTGAGTTCAAACCTGCCGGTGGAACGTCGCCATGTTGAGCTGCACGTTACAATATAACACAAGATGCTGTGATGCAATACTTGTCTATTTCATCCACATTTATGTGCATACATATTTCAAAAATGTTTTTTGTAAATAAAATGTTGTGCATGGTCCATCTACCTGTCCTCTTGTTCATAACACTTATCTGTTAAGAAGGTGCGAAGCCATCAGCCTAATGATAAGTCCACACTTCTGTTGTGATAATTGCTCACGCTGAGCGCTCTGACAGCCCCGTACGCTGTGGGGGTCACACACGACGTGTTCCTCCCCACACTCTCAATTTTTTTTCCCGTATATTTTTCTCTTTGGCATACAGAAATGGCAATACGCCTGTATTTGCTAAAATTGCATTTTCCCCGTATTAAAATACGGCGAAACCGTATCACTTGACAGGTATGTAATTACATGCAGAAACACCGCACAGGCCATCTTCACAAAAATCCAGCTCGACAAGCCACTTTTGCTTAGGTGGAAATGCAAATTGAACTATAAATCATGTGCTGATACATGTCGTATTTTCCCATGTAAAGGTCTCCCACTTTTACTTACAAATTGAATTTTAATTTTTGGGAAAAGGGAATATAAATTTTGCACTTGTTGGTAACAACAGTTGTGTGCAACAAAAACACAGTTGTGTATCCTTGTCCGATTTGTCTACTGTTATTAGTGCCAAATTTTTGCTAGATTCCTTCTTAATTTATTAAATTTTGACTGGCGATGCAACATTCAACTTACATGTACTTACCTTTATCAGTGTCTACAAGTTCAAGCACACCTATACAACTGCTTATAACCTAAAAAATGTACCCGTTCAAGAGAAATGGATTCCGCATTGCAAATTTGTTTAAAATAAAAAAAAAAACCTACCAAGACATTACGTTTCGTTGTGTTGTTAAAAATTAAATTACCATTAGAAGGCTATACACCTGACCTGATGAACAGCAGCATGTGGAGTGAACAGAGAATGGAATGTGTATGTAATTATTGGCTTTTCTCATACGGTGTCATAACAGATAAACCAGACTTTTGATGCAAACAATACAATTTTATTCCAGAAGCAAAATTTACAAACAAAAAAACAGACTGGGCGATGACATCTCTGCGAGCTCTTCCCTTCATAACGCAGCGTCCTGTTCCAGGGCTTCACACGCATCTGCCCGCACATCTGCGGCCACCTGTCGCAAATGCTGCATGTACTCCTGATTCTTGCCGCTGGTCATGTTGCCGTTCCAAGAGCCGCATCTCTTCGTCATGCATGTTGACCATCGCTAATGTAAGGTCAGCGATGGGAGTTGTCTGTTTTCGTCTTGCCTAGATGGAAAGACAGAAAGGCATGGTCGTTAAAGCTGGATCACTACATATAATATGGAATTACACAGGTGAAAGTCTGTGGTGGAATGTCACTATTATATTATGCTTCATTGCTGTATATAAGCTGAACTGTCATGTTGCTGCCCCTCAGTAGAGCAGATTTTGCAACACGCAGGGTGCTGTCTTTGGCTGCAGCCCCCCTGCAAAACCAAAAAGGATTAAGATTAAGAATATGGATGGATGGATGGATGGGTAATGTTTAAACTAGTTGCTTGTAGTGTGGCCGCAGAAATCTGAATGGGTTAATACAGTCAGCTGATGCGAAGCATTTCAATGAAGCATGTTGATTTCAACGGCAGTTCATCAGCTTTATTTGTTTGTCTAAAACAGGAATTACAACAGCACTTCAATCACCACACCTAAAAATGGTTGTGGAACACCGATAAGTGAAGACCAAAGAATAACCTTTTTGTACATTTAAAAAGACATTTTCAATTAATTAATATGCAGCTACAGGAAATTGCATTAATCAATTTGGTACATAACTTGTTAGGCTCCAGCCCCCCCGCGACCTGTAAAGGATTAAGCGGTAGAAGATGGATGGATGGATGGATTTTCAACCCTGGTTTCCGCTGCTGGACCTGTTTCAACCAAAAAAAAAAATCGTGGTTATTGTGCCTTACCGGCACTTGAACGTGATCCAGATGGAGCTGGTGATGTGGAGTCGATTCAGCTGGCGCTCAGCCAGACGCACACGCAGACGCAGCGCCAGGAGAGTCCGCTGTGTCCGTCATCTCCACTGAGGTGGACCCCTGTGATACGAAATGCGATTCTAGAAAGAAAATGCACGCAATTTAAAACTTAACACCAAAGTGCAACATGTACACAACACTCTCAAGTTTTTAACCGTAATACAATAAGCGTAATTCAGCGTTTTGTTCGCGCTAATACTTAACACAAAGCAAGCGTGAATCTGCAGTTGGCTGCAAAACAATAGGCAAGCCTCAGTAACAACCATTACCCACAGTCTAACAACCTTCCTATTTCTTAAAAACAGTGAGCTTGGCATAGAACGGATCAAGTGGCGAACAGATGCGCAATATCAAATAAACACTCACCATCCACTGTTTCCAAGGGCCGTGACCGTGACCGTGACAGTGACGTGTCGAGCCCAATGTCTCTCAGTGAACCACTTCCACTCCTTCCATCCGCTGAACTTGGAGCAATGTGGTCCTTCACTGCTCGGTAATCGCTTTTCAGCTTTTTCAGCTTCTCCCGACACTGTTTGGCAGTACGGATGTGCCCTTGAGAAGCCATCTGCTCGGACACCTGCATTTCGAGTAGATCCGTCCAACTCGCGCTGGATGCGATCGTTGCCTAATATAGAAAGAAAATTGCGCACCTCCTAATATATAATATTAGGAGTATATTATTATATAAGTATATTATACAGTATATTAATATAATATACCGTATTAAAGGGGCACACTGTGTTCACTGCTGAACAATTACAAATGGCGGTCGTGGAGTAAATTCAGCAGAAAAAGTCGCTTTCATGACGTTACAACCTGACCAATCAGCAGCGACCAGTCTCTTAAAGTCATATCACAGCCATACTCAGCCCTACTCGGCCCGGTTAGACCCTGCCCTGGATCAGGTACGAAAAAAGTACCTGCTTAACCGGTGCTGGGGCTAGTAGGAAAGCGCCTAAAGCGGGCTGAGTGGTGCGGTGTAGGGCCAAGTGAGGCTAGTGGAAAAGGGCCTTAAAGAACTGGAGCAGGTGGCTGGGGAGAGGAAAGTCTGGGCTTCTCTGCTTGATCTGCTGCCTCCGCAACCCAGACCTCTAAAAAAGCAGTAGAAGATGGATGGATGGATGGATGGATGGATGGAAGACGGGTGACAGAGGGGAACTTTCAAACTATAGACCAATTTCACTATTGCCGCAATTTTCCAAGATACTTGAAAAAATATTCTATGAGAGAATTGACAACTTCATACTGAAGAATAATTTATTGTGTGAGCAGCAATATGGGTTCAGACACAAGAGGACAACTGCATTTGCTCTAATGGAATTTATAGAAAAAATATCAACTGCCGTTGAAAATAAAGAGTATTCAATTGGGGTATTCCTGGATCTTAAAAAAGCATTTGATACAGTGGATCATAATTTATTATTAAAGAAACTACAAAATTGTGGTATTAGGGGGGTAGCATTGTCCTGGTTAAGTAGTTACTTAAAGAATAGATATCAGTATGTATATGTTGGTAACAAAAACTCACAGTTACTGAAGGTTACTTGTGGAGTCCCACAGGGTTCAGTTTTGGGGCCATTGTTATTCAATATGTAAATAAACGATATATGTAAAGTCTCAGAAAAAATGGATTTAATATTGTTTGCCGATGACACTAATCTATTATGCAGTGGAAGCAATTTGGAACAACTTTTGGATACACTCGGAAAGGAATTAGGAAAGCTTAAACAATGGTCCCCTCCAGTATATACAACTAGGACAGTATCGGTCACTACGGAGGGTGACAATATGTATGGATACATATTCATACTATATAGGATAACTAAGTAGACGGTTATGCTATTTATTCCATCTCGCTACAATGCTCTGCGCTTTGTATATATATTTATATATTGATGTGTATGTATGTATATGGGTGGTTTTTTTGTGGGGGGGGGTCCAGTGCACTATATCAGGGGTATCCGACTTTCAAGCGCTCTCTCTTTTTCTGTAATTTGCAGATGTCGGTTTCGTTTTTATAATATGCAAGGGAACATAAAAGAGTTTCAGACTTGCATTGCAATTTTAAAAAAAAATAATTGATTTTGCCGTTAGAATCGAAACTATTGGTCGTGTCCCCTCATTTTTCCCAGTTTTTGTGTGACATGAAAATCGCATCAATTTCAAAGTACTGTAACGTGATCTCTGAGTAACTCTTTCTACTCAAAATGCAAGAGATAACAGAGTTGTAATGCAAATTCAAAATAAAACATTCCCCAATGTGATCGGATCTATGGTTTTTGGACGGTGACCCCTGCAAATTTACTCGTACGACGTAAATTTCCGTGTCCCCAAATTTACGCAGCAACATGCAAGTTATTTGGTAAAGAAACCAGAAAACAGGAAATGCTGATGCTTTTCACTTTGCACCTTTCAAATCCCAAACCATACACGTAAAAAGGAGATCAGTCTTTGTGAAGCTCAGATGTAGAATATTTCAGTAAAATCTCAAACATTCATGACACATCGAATATGGTGTCCTTTAAAAAATTTACGTCTTCGATCTTGGTCGGCCGCGCGCAGCCCCGTCTGGCGAGGTGACCGCCCTGGGAAAGCACTTTTATTTTCTCTACCCCGGATGTGCTCAACCCATGTGGAGAGGATTAACCGTGGTCACTTTATATTGAAGTTATCGAAGGTCCAAACTTCCGTGTCCCGCATTTAAGCCTTTTGTGATTTTACGTCTTATCCAACAAACAGGGAGAATTTGAAGGTATGTATACACGTTATCACATCTTAATATGTCATGAAAATGTAGCTGTTGATGAGTTTTGATGCGTGAAAAATACTGGAAGTGTTGAAGTTGTTTCGTGTAAAACGTGTGCCATTGCAAAGTGCATTGGCACACGAGGAAACAAAAGCCCGAGTGTCCCGTTTACGTCTCCATTTACAAGTAGTTGAAGTAAGTGCTCATCCTCAAGAGTTCCTGAACGCGAATGCCGTTACGAAAATAGTTAATAGTTTCATAAACCTGACACAATTGGATAGTGATTAGTCAATTTCATGTGCAGATTTGATCAATTTTAAATTTTTCCACCAATGTCACACATTGGTCCCCTAATAAATAAAAACACCCATATCCACTGCTCTTATTTATATTTTCTGTATCTTCTTAATTATTGCTCTGAGTGTTGCTATCCCTGTGCTGTTGCAATCCTGGAATTTCCCCATTGTGGGACTAATAAAGGCTTATCTTATCTTATCTTAAACTGTGGTTTGATTCAAACAAATTAACACTCAATTTAAGTAAGACAAAATTTACAGTTTTTAACAACCATCACAACAACTTAGTATCTCGTCGTCGGCCTCCGTCGGTCTATGATGACCATGGAAGAGAATCCTAAATGTCTACTCTGCTGGAACAGCACCGCCTGTGGCTGAACAGGCCAATGCGCGAATGGCAGTCCCTGTCACACAGGTCGCACTTGTGGGTGGTCTCAGTGCTGCTGGGTCTGTGGCGGTTCTTCCTGCGGGTCCTTTTTTCATCTGCTGCAGCAGTCAGTCTTTCTTCACCCGCCTTGAGCTGTCTGGTCAGGGTGCCTCTCCATTTGGAGCAGTCCGTTGCAAGGTCCTCCCAGCGCTCTGTGTTGATCTCCAGGGCCTTCATGTCTCTCTTGCAGACGTCTCTAAAGCGCAGCTGTGGGCGGCCAACGTCTCTCCTGCCAGTTGCCAGTTCTCCGTAGAGGACATCTTTGGGGATTCTGCCATCCTCCATACGGTGAACGTGGCCTAGCCAGCGGAGCCTGCGCTGCCTGAGTAGAGTGAACATGGAGGGAAGGCCGGCGCGGGACAGAACTTCTGTGTTGGGCACTTTGTCCTGCCAGGATATGTCCAGGATGTGGCGAATGCAGCGCAAGTGGAAGGAGTTCAGTCTCTTTTCTTGGCGGGCGTATGTTGTCCACGTCTCACTCCCATAGAGCAGTGTGCTGATGACGCAGGTGTTGTACACTGCCATCTTTGTCTTGACAGAGAGTTTGGGATTCTCCCACACTCGTGTGGTGAGGCGAGCGAGTATGAAGGCTGATTTTCCAATCCTCTTGTTGATCTCTGTATCAAGGGAGAGGTTGTTGCTGATCGTGGACCCCAGGTACGTGAACTGATTCACGACCTCCAGCTCGTAGTCGTCGATGGTGATGGTTGGTGGTGCTTCCGTGCCTTGCGCCAAGACGTTAGTCTTCTTCAGGCTGATGGTAAGCCCGAAGTCCTTGCATGCCTGGGAGAAGCGGTCCATCAGGGTCTGAAGCTCCTGCTGTGTGTGGGTTGCGACTGCAGCGTTGTCTGCGAACAGCATGTCTCTCATTAGAGCCTTGCGTACTTTGGTTCTGGCTTTCAGGCGGGCGAGGTTGAAAAGCCTGCCGTCAGATCTTGTGTGCAGGTAGATTCCCTCTGTTGCTGTGCTGAAGGCATGCCTCAGGAGCATAGCAAAGAAAATCCCAAAGAGGGTTGGCGCAAGTACACAGCCCTGTTTCACTCTGCTGCGTATGTTGAATGGCTCTGAGACGTTGCCATCGTGCTGCACTATCCCCTGCATGTTGGTGTGAAACAATTCGATGAGGCTTTGCAACTTTGGTGGGCATCCTATCTTTGGCAGGATCTTGAAAAGGCCCTCTCTGCTGACCAGATCGAACGCTTTGGTGAGGTCGATGAAGGCGACGTACAGGGGCATGTTCTGTTCTCTGCATTTCTCCTGGAGTTGGCGGATGGAGAATATCTTGTCTACCGTCGATCGCTCAGCGCGGAAGCCACACTGAGACTCGGGGTATACACGTTCGGCAAGCTTCTGTAGACGAACGAGAACAACTCGTGCGTAGACTTTGCCAACAACGCTGAGGAGGGAGATGCCCCTGTAGTTGTTGCAGTCGCTTCTCTCCCCTTTGTTTTTGTAGAGGGTGATGATCTTGGCGTCCTTCATGTCCTGTGGTACGGCACCTTCCTTCCAACACTGGCAGAGGACGTCATGCAATGGCAGTAGTAGGGCGGTCTTGCAGTGCTTGATCAGGTCAGGGGGTATGCCGTCGTTGCCGGGTGCCTTGCCAGCAGCCAAGCTATCAATGGCCTTGCTGAGTTCGTCGGTGGTTGGCTCGGCGTCAAGTTCATCCATGGATGGCAGGCAGTCGATGGCATCAAGGGCTGACGGTGTCACGGTGTTCTGTCTGGAGTAGAGGTCGGAGTAGTGTTCCACCCATCTCTCCATCTGCTTGTTCTTTTCTGTGATCATCTCCCCAGTGGAGGATTTGAGGGGGGCCGTCTTGCTCTGAGCCGGACCAAGTGCTTTCTTGATGCCATCATACATACCACGGATGTTCCCTGTTATGGCAGTGGTTTGAATGTCTTGGCTGAGCTGAGTCCAGTACTCGTTGGCACAGCGCCGAGCAGTCTGCTGAACTTTGCTTCTCGCAGCCCTGAGAATCTGGAAATTCTTCTCGTTTGGGTACTTCTTGTACTCAGCAAGTGCTGAGCGCTTGGCTTCAATGACGGGGGTCATCTCGATCAACTTGGCATCAAACCAGTCCTGTGACTTCGAGGTCTTCCTCCCAAAGGTAGCCAAGGCTGTGCGGTGGGTGGTGTTTCGCAGCTCTTCCCACTTCTGCTTATCAGATTCTCCTTCTTGTGGTACACCAAGTTCCTTCTCAAAGGTGGAGGCAAACTGCTCAACAAGTTCTGGTTGAGCCATCTTGCTGGTGTCAATCCGTGCCTTTCCAGGCTGTCTAGCACGATGGAATTTCTTCAGCTGCAGCTTGACCTTGCAACACACCAATGAATGGTCTGTGTCGCAATCTGCACTCTGGAACGAACGGGTGATTAGCACGTTCTTCAGTGAGGTGCGCCTGGTCAGGATCAAGTCCAGCTGGTGCCAGTGCTTTGAGCGCGGATGTTGCCAGGAAACCTTGTGTTGGGGCTTGGTCTTGAAGAACGAGTTTGTGATGCACAGATCATGATATGTGCAGAACTCGAGCAGCCGCTGTCCGTTGTCGTTCATTCTGCCTACGCCAAAAGGTCCAAGACAGGAGGGCCAGGAGTCATGGTCAGCACCCACTGTGGCATTGAAGTCTCCAAGGAGAATGAGTTGTTCAGAGCTGGGGATGATCCTGACAGTTGTTGCGAGATTCTCGTAGAACTCGTCTTTTGCCTCTGTTGTGGCTGTCAGTGTTGGGGCATACACACTGACGAGGGTGACTGGGCCTTGAGTGGTGTTCAGGCGGAGGGTGAGGAGTCGTGCAGAGCCAGTGCTGCCCGGTTCCACCATCTTCAGCAAGGTGTTCTTCACTGCGAAGCCCACTCCGTGTTCCCTGTGTTCGTCACTGCCCTTTCCCTGCCAGTAGAACGTGTAGTCCTTCTCTCTGTGTGCCTGCGTCAGCCAACCGTGTTTCCTGGAGAGTGGCGATATCCACTCCCAGTCTCTTCAGCTCATTTTTGATGATGGCAGTCTTCCTGGTGTCATTGATGTCCTTGAGGTTAGCAGCGAGTCCTGTCATCATAGTGCGGACGTTCCAAGTTCCCAGTTTTAGAGTTGGTCTCTTTTGTTTTATTGTCTTGCGTGGTGCGAAGGTTCTCAGCCTGCTGTTCGGATTTCTCCTCATCCCCATGCACCCAATGAGGAAAGCAAGCTGTGGCGGGACAGCACCTTATTGGCTGGGGGCTGTCCAGCTTGAGGCGGGCGGTAGCTGTCCAGTGAGATCCGATGATCCCTCCCACCGTCGGGAACAACCCCTGGCGCCGCGCTCTACGCCAATTGAGCGGTGGCTTATAACCGGTAACTGTCATTCCCCGTGTTTTGTCTACGCCAAAGGCGAAGCTGGAGTGTCCTCTCCAGTGATCTGGTGTTCTACCTTCCAGCGTTGGGCGTTGGTAGGATTCAAGCCTGGGCAGGAAGATATGGAGGACAAGATGTTGCCCATGCAGCATGTCCCCCCTCTCCACGTCACTGATGAATCCAAAGGAACAGCACGGCTGCTACAGTTTGGCACCAGCGCCGTTGCAGGAGCTGCCAGAACGATGTTGAGCACAACATAGAACTGCCTTAGGGGCTCCGACTCCGGATTTTTCCTCAGGGTTGACTCCCGAAGCCTTTCCCGTGACCGGGTATGCTGCAAGGCAGCGGAGGTTTGAAATCAGGGTTTGCCTTCCCCTAGATGGGCTACCTTCCCAGGTTGACGAGCCACCATCTACCCGAAGCATCTGGTTTTAAGGCGCCAGAGATCCGCCCTCGCCCCTTCTCCTATTAGTAAAAGCAGGTCCGCCGGGCTTAGAGACTAAACCACACCGGCAGGCTAGGAGTTGGGCTTAGTTGTCAAGAGGCTTTTCGAGACGCACGCCATAAGAAGCATTTTATGAGCACTGGGAGCTTAACCCCAGTGCCGCTCCTGGCTATGACAACCTTGGAACTAGTATCTAAACTCAGTGTAAATGGTGTAGAGATTGAAAGGGTATCTGAAACTAAATTTCTTGGAGTAATAATTGATAATAAACTGTGTTGGAAGTCACATATTAATTATATTAATGGTAAAATATCCAAATCAATCACAATACTACACAGAGCGAAATATTTGCTGAATCAACCCACATTATATACTTTGTATCATTCATTAATACTCCCATACATGACATATTGTACTGAAGTATGGGGAAATACATATAAAACAAACATATATCCAGTCTTTATGCTTCAGAAGAGAGCTATTAGAATAATAAACAAAGCAGCTTACAGGGAACCAACAAACCCGCTTTTTCTTAATTTAAAAGCTCTCAAGTTGAAAGATCTGGTTGACTTTAAAACTGCAGTAATAATGTTTAAAGTGAAGAATCCATCACTGCCCGCAAATATCCAAAAGTTGTTCCAAATAAGGGAGAAACAATATCATTTCAGAGGAACATGTATATTTCAAAAACCTTCAGTGAGAACTACCACCAAGCAACACTGTGTCTCAGTGCAAGGAGTCAGATTATGGAATGATTTTGGAGCTGAATTAAAATCATGTACAACGCTTGGATAATTTAAACAAAAACTAAAGGAAGAAATACTCCAAACATATATACAAGATGACATGTAAAATAACATAAGGATTGATCATATCCAGCCTGTGTTGTGCTGTTGCTTAGTTTTTTTTGTCACATTTTATCTTAGCTTTGTTCTGAATTGTAATCACTCTTGTTTTGTTTTTCTTTTGAATTCTTGGATGGAATATGGGTGGGCAGTATAAGCTGCGGCTTCAACCATCACCCATTTCAGATAACTTATGTTGAACTGTATAATCAGAGGAGTTATTGTCTAACTTGACCTTGTTGGATTTTTTCCCCTTTGTTATATTATTCTGTTTCTTTTTAATCTTTACTTTTAATCTATCCGAAAATAAAGATTCATTCATTCAAAGGGTGGGAATCATCATTTAAAATGGAGGTAGCCATCCTCTGTACCTGTCTGGTGTACAGGGATGTCAGGCTCAGCTGTGACTCACCAAGAAAACGACTGGACCATCTAACTGCCTGATCCAAGGATTTCCTCTGTTTCAGTTTTATCTGACCAAACCATGACACTAAAGAAAAGGATAAAACAGATTCAATAAAAGCCTGATAAAACATTGTCATTATGGTTGGGTCAATTTGGAAGCGTGCAAGTTTCCTTAAACAATGCAAATGTTGCTGACCCTTTTTGCACACCCTTTCACAGTTCTCTTCAAAGTTTGAATTACTATCAATAATCATCCCGAGATATTTGTAGGATTGTACACATTCAGTGGTCTGGCCTTTTAATACGGTGACTTTGTGCCTGGGAGTTTTCCTCCTAAAGTCAATAATCATATCTTTAGTTTTTGTCGTATTCAGCTGCAGGTAGGAATCCTCACACCAGTGAACAAAATCATCAACTACTGGGCCGTGGCCACTCTCACCATCCTGGAGGAGACTGACAATAACTGAATCATCAGCATACTTTATAATGTGTCTGTTGTCATGTCTGCTCTGACACATGTTTGTGTACAGGATGAAGGGTAGTGGTTACAACACACACCCCTGAGGAGAGCCAGTAGAAGAGCACTTTAGGTCAGACAATGTACCATTGACCCTTACTCTCTGCGTCCTGTTGGTTAAGAAATCCAGAATCCAACCCACCAGATTATTGCTCAAATCAAATTGTAGCAGGAGCCTTTCAACTAAAATATGAGGTTGGATTGTATTAAAGGCGGAGGAAAAGTCCACAAATAAAAGCCTGGCGTGTGTCCCATTAAAATCCAGATGTTTAAAAAGCATGTTAAACAGAGTGACAGTGGCATCCTCCACTCCTTTGTGAGGCCTATATGCAAACTGCAGAGGATCCAATGCATGCTCAGTCTGCTTTAGGACCTCAGATCTGACCAGTTTTTCAAAAATTTTCGTTAAAATTGAAGTCAAAGCAACTGGTCTAAAGTCGTTTACCGTTTTAGGACAGCTGGATTTTGGAACGGGAACAACCATGGCATCTTTCCAGATCTTAGGCACATGTTGTGTCTGGAAGGACTTATTGAAAATGTAATGAAATATAGGACTCAGTTCATGTGCACAGGACTTCACCAATCACCCACATATATTATCAGGGCCCTGACTTTTGTTCACTTTTACAGCACATAACGCCCTTTTAACATCCTGTGACATAATGCACGGCTCAGGAGACACACGCAGGCTCAGGGTAGATTCAGTAGCTTTATTAACAACAAGTGTGTATGAGTGCGTGTATGTGAGATGGTAATGTATTGGTGGTGGCGTCTGCGTCAGGCACGGGAACAGGAAACCGTACAGCCGGACAACCCTATGGGAGAAGCAGAGGGAGAAGGGTAACGGGCACCACACCAACACAGGAGATGAGATAATGGCTACTGGCTTACTTGGTTCGGGCAGGTGACTGGCGTAGCAAGGGCGTAGCCCGATAGACAGCAACCCGGAGCGCCTGAAGCAGCAGCGAGGAGGAGATGGCTGGGGAACGTAGTCCGCCGCCGGGGAATCCACCTGTGCACAGGGGAGGAGACTGGAAGAAGGTAAGAGATGCTTACTTGCGTTCTTGCTTGATGAAGGGGGTTCCTTGCAGCAAGAGTAGCCGATGGGAACAGACGGCTTCAGGCCGAAGCCCAGGGCGAGGCGGCTTAAATCCCTCGCCGCTGACGAGGCGCAGGTGTGCGTGCAGCTGGCACCGCTGATGAGCGGCGAGATGTGACAGTACTCCCCCCTCTAGCAGCGCCTCCTGGCGATGGTTTCTCCGGGTGCGCTCGGTGGAACTCAGTGATGAGGGATGGATCCAACACAAACGATGAGGGTACCCATTGCCTATGTTCAGGTCCATAGCCCTCCCAATCCACTAAGTACTGTAACCCGCGACCCCGGCGCCGGGAGTCCAGGATGGAAGAGACTGGCCAGGCCGGATGGCCATCAATCATCCGGGGCGCGGGCTGCGCAGCAGGGGGAGGGCAAAGAGGGTCGGAGACTGCCAGCTTCATCTTGGAAACGTGGAAGGTGGGATGGATGCGGAGGGAGGGGGGAATAGCCACACGCACAGCCACCAGGTTGATAATCCTGGTGATGGGGTATGGGCCCATAAAACGCTGTGCCAACTTTCTCCTCTCACCCTTTAAAACGACGTCCTGGGTAGACACGTTGGCCTACCTGGTAGGCTGGGGCAGGTCTTCTGTGCCGGTCCACCGTAGATTTGTTGCACTCCGCCGTGCGTAAAAGCGCATTGCGCGCCGACGCCCAGATGGATCGGCACCGCCTGAGGTGCGCCCGAACTGAGGGGACAGTTACCTCACTCTCCTGCGTAGGGAACAGAGGGGGGTCGTAGCCTAGGGATGCCTTAAATGGGGACATCCCAGTGGCAGAAGAGCGGGCGGTATTATGGGCGTACTCCACCCAGGCGAGGTGAGTGCTCCAGGATGCAGGCTTGGATGTTGTGACGCAGCGGAGCGCAGCCTCCAGCTCCTGATTGGTCCGCTCACACTGCCCGTTGGATTGGGGGTGATGGCCGGAGGAGAGGCTTACCTTGGCTCCCAGGGCGTTGCAGAAGGACCTCCAAACCTCTGAGGAAAACTGGGGGCCCCGGTCCGAGACCACGTCTACCGGAATCCCGTGCAGCCTGACCACGTGCTGGATAAGGAGGTCCGCCGTCTCCAAGGCAGATGGAAGCCCTCGTAATGGGATGAAGTGAGCAGCCTTGGAGAAACGATCTACGATGGTCAGGACTGTGTCGAAGGTGTTGGAGACCGGGAGACCGGTGATGAAGTCCAGGGCGATATGCGACCAGGGCCTGCCAGGGACGGGCAGGGGCTGGAGCAGGCCCGCTGGAGGGGCATTACCTGATTTACTGGTGGCGCAGACGGGGCAGGCCCGGGCGTAGCAGGCAGCGTCCTTCCGCAGGCCCGGCCACCAGAAGGATCGTTGGAGTAAGTCAATCATCCGGGAGGAACCAGGGTAGCAGGTGAGCTTAGATGTGTGTAGCTAGTGGATGACCTCCCCCCGGACCGTGGACGGCACAAAAAGCCTCCCCTCCGGTCCGCCGCCAGGGTCTGGTTCCGATTCCTGCGCCTTCCGGATCTTACTTTCGATGTCCCAAGTGACGGCTCCCACGATGCACGACCTGGGCACGTCCTCAGACGCCTCAGGGGCAAATTGCCTAGAGAGGGCGTCAGGCAGGCCGTTCTTGGAGCCAGGCCTAAAGGTGATGTTGAAGCAGAACCTGGCGAAGAACAAGGACCAACGTGCCTGGCGGCCGTTCAGACGCTTGGCAGATCTTAAATACTCCAAGTTCTTGTGGTCGGTGAGAACCACGAATGGCAGGGCCGCCCCCTCTAGCCAGTGACGACACTCCTGCAGCGCGAGCTTGATGGCGAGGAGCTCTCTGTCCCCCACATCGTAATTCCGTTCCGCCGGGGACAAGCGCCGAGAGAAGAAGGCGCAGGGCCGTTTGATCCCGTCGTCAGGTGACCGCTGAGATAACACTGCCCCCACCCCCGTGTCCGAAGCATCCACCTCCACGATGCATTGCAGCGAGGGATCGACTTGGCTGAGGACCCGGGAGGAGGAGAACTCCGCCTTCAGCGCCTGGAAAGCAGCTGCGGCCTCTTCAGTCCACCGGAACGGGACCTTAGGAGACGTGAGGCGGGTCAGAGGACCGACGATGGTACCAAAGTTCGGGACAAAGCGGCGGTAGAAGTTGGCAAACTCAATAAACTATTGTACCTGTTTCCTTGACGTAGGAGTGGGCCATTCCACCACCGCTTTCACCTTAGCTGGGTCCGGGAGCACCTGGTCGTGGGAGATGACGAACCCAAGGAAGGACGTAGTCTTAGCGTAAAACTCACACTTCTCAGCCTTGACATATAACCGGTTCTCCAGCAGCCTCTGGAGGACCCGCCTCACATGGACCCGGTGCTCGTCCCTGGATCTGGAGAGGATGAGGATGTCATCCAGGTAGACGAACACAAACAGGCCGATGAAGTCCCGGAGGACGTCATTTATAAGGCGCTGAAAGACGGCTGGAGCGTTGGTCAACCCGAACGGCATAACCAGATACTCGAAATGGCCGTTCGGGGTACGGAAGGCTGTCTTCCACTCGTCTCCCTCCCGGATCCGGACGAGGTGGTATGCGCTGCGAAGATCCAGCTTGGTGAACCAAGTCGCCCCCTGGAGGGAGTGGAAGGCGGTGTCCATTAGGGGCAAGGTGTAGCGGTCCTTCTCCGTGATGTCATTCAGGGTGCGATAGTCAATACAAGGACGGAGGGAACCGTCCTTCTTGCCCACAAAGAAGAACCCAGCGCCTAATGGTGATGACGAAGGACGGATGATTCCAGCATTCAGCGATTCCTTGAGATACGAATTCATAGCCTCCTTCTCCGGCGCAGACAGGCTGTAGAGTCGCCCCGAGGGTAAGGGTGCCCCCTGGCGGATGTTTATAGCACAGTCATAGGGCCTGTGCGGGGGAAGAGACATCGCCTTGGATTTGCTGAATACCATACCCAGGTCGTGAAACTCCGATGGCACCAGGGTGAGATCCGGAGGCGCGGCGTCCTTGGGAGTAGAAGGCAAGGACAGGGCGCAGGCAGCAGATTGGAGGCAGGTGCTCATGCAGAAGGAGCTCCAGGCGGACACTCTGCCAGACCTCCAGTCCAGGACAGGGCTGTGGAGGCGGAGCCAGGGGTATCCGAGGATGACGGGAGATACAGAGTTAGGTAGGACGTAGAAGGTGATCTCCCGATGATTTCCAGAAACAATAACAGGGACGGGGATGGTCTGGTGTGTTATTTTTCCCAGGGAAACATGGGAGAGATTTACTAGGGCGAGAGGAGTCTTGAGGGTATGGCAACGGATGCCCAATCGGGTTGCCAGGCTCTGTGAAATAAAGCTGCCCTTCCCGCCTGAATCCACCAGTGCATGGGTGAGGTGCCCTGTGGAGTTATGACAAAAACGAATGGGCAGCGTCAGAATCAGAATCAGAATCAGGTTTATTGCCATTGTTCATGTAGTACACAAACTAGGAATTTGTCTCGGTACAATGCTGCAACATTAAACATGATAAGATAAGAGAAATAAACTATACATGTAATAAAGTGTAGGATAAGATTAAGTGATACTGGTCAACAGTTAAAATATATATTAGCCAGCAGCAGATACTGTGGAGAACTATATAGTGCAGTCGGTAATGCAGGAAGAAAACAGTGATGATTGACATGAGTCTGGTTGAGCTGCTGTACATGGTGCACGAGAGTCACTTAGTGTTCAGCAGTCTAATGGCAGAGGGGAAGAAGCTGTTCATGTGACGGGAGGTTTTAGTCTGGATGGACCGAAGTCTTCTACCAGAGGGGAGGGGGGCAAACAGTACGTGACCAGGGTGTGAGGGATCGGCTATGATCCGGCCAGCATGCCTCCGGGTCCTGGAGATGTACAGATCCTGGAGAGATGGGAGCTTGCAGCCGATCACCTTCTCAGCAGTGCGCACGACGCGCTGCAGCCTTAGTCTGTCCCTGGCAGTGGCTCCTGCGTACCACACGGTTATGGAGGTGGTGAGGATGGACTCGATGATGGCTGTGTAGAACTGCACTAACATCTTGGTGGGTAGCTTGAGCTTCCTCAGCTGCCGCAGGAAGAACATCCTCTGCTGGGCTTTTTTGATGAGTGAGCTGATGGTCAGCTCCCATTTGAGGTCCCTGGTGATGGTAGTGCCTAGGAAGCGGAAGGAATCAGCAGTGGTGATGGGAGAGCCTGAGAGGGTGAGGGGGGGCAGAGGAGTAGTGACTTTCCTGAAGTCTACAATCATCTCCACTGTCTTCAGAGCGTTCAGCTGCAGGTTGTTATTGCTGCACCAGGACGCCAGCTGGGCCACCTCTCTCCTGTAGGCGGACTCGTCGCCGTTGGAGATGAGCCCGATGAGGGTGGTGTCGTCCGCAAACTTGATCAACTTGACAGACTGGTGGCTGGAGGTGCAGGAGTTGGTGTAAAGGGAGAAGAGTAGGGGGGAAAGTACACAGCCCTGGGGTGATCCGGTGCTGATGCTAGTATAGTCTGAGACAGTCTTTCCCAGCCGCACATGCTGCCTCCGGTCCGTCAGGAAGTCGATGATCCACCTGCAGAGGGAGTCAGGCACGTTGAGCAGGGACAGCTTGTCCCGGAGCAGAGCGGGGCGGATGGTGTTGAATGCGGAGCTGAAGTCCACAAACAGGATCCTGGCGTAGGTTCCCGGGGAGTCCAGGTGCTGCAGGATGGAGTGGAGGGCCAGGTTGACTGCATCGTCTACAGACCTGTTGGCTCGGTAGGCAAACTGCAGCGGGTCCAGGAGAGGGGTGGTGATGGACTTGAGGTGGGACAGGACCAGGCGCTCAAAGGACTTCATGACTACAGAGGTGAGCGCTACAGGTCTGTAGTCATTAAGTCCAGTGATCCGTGGCTTCTTGGGGACAGGGATGATGGTGGAGGATTTGAGGCAGGATGGCACGTGGCATAACTTAAGGGAGGTGTTAAAAATGTCTGTGAATACAGGAGCCAGCTGTTTCGCACAGAGTCTCAGGGTGGAGGGAGACACGCCGTCTGGGCCGGGGGCCTTGCGCGGGTTCAGTCTGGAGAACTGTTTGAGCACATCCTGCTCACTGATGATAAGGGGAGGGGGGGAGGAGGGGGGGGGGTGCCTTAAATGAAGTAGGGAATGTGGAGGCTGTGGAGCTGGAGGGAGGGGGGGAGTTGGACACAGATGACGAGGTGTCAAAACGGGCATAGTGTTGGGACAGTCTCTGACAAAGGGCTTTGTCATCCTGACCTTTAGGAGCCTTAGGTCGATAGTTGGTGATTTGCCTCAGTCCTCTCCACACGGAAGCCGAATCATTAGCAGTGAACTGCTGCTGGAGTCTCTCTGAGTACACAGATTTAGCCCTCTTCAGCTCTCTGTTAAACCGGTATTTAACCTCCCTGTAGCAGTCCCTGTCTCCACTTTTCAGCGCTGCTTCCTTCTCCTTCCTGATCTGTCTGAGCTTAGCTGTGAACCAGGGTTTGTCATTAGAGTAACTCACCCTGGTGCGTGATGGAAGAATGTTCTCTTCACAAAAGTGGATATATGAGTTCACAGTGTCCGTGTACTCATCCAGATCATGCGTGGCTCCTTTAAGCATGCCCCAGTCAGATATTTCCATGCACGTTTCCAGCTTCTCCTCAGCATCACTGGTCCGTATCTTCGTAGTGCTCACAACAGGTTTAGTGAGCTTCAATCTCTGTCTGTATGTGGGAATGAGGTGAACCATCACGTGATCAGATAATCCCAGCGCAGCTCGAGGGACAGCGCGATATGCGTCTTTCACTGTGGTGTAACAGTGATCCAGTGTGTTTATTCCTCTGGTGGGGCATTTAATAAACTGTTTGTAGCGGGGGAGATCGTGGCTCAGATTGCACTGATTAAAGTCGCCAGCCACAATAATCAGCGAGTCTGGAAAAATCCGCTCTGTGTGTTGAATGTGATCCGCGAGCACGCGCTGAGCTTCGCGCGTGTCCGCGTCGGGAGGGGCGTACACAGCGATCATTATGAAAGAAGCAAACTCCCGCGGGGAATAGAAGGGCTTGCAATTGATAACAAGAAATTCCAAGGCAGGAGAACAGTGTTTGGAAATTACCGTTACATCAGAGCACCAGATGCAGTTGATGTAGAAGCAGACTCCGCCTCCTGTGGTCTTGCCGGAAAGCTCTGTGTCACGATCAGCACGGAAGAGCTGGAAGCCGTCGAGGCGCAGCGCGCTGTCCGGTATATTTTCCCGGAGCCAGGTCTCAGTAAAGCAGAGGACAGCTGAGGAGGCGAGGTCCTTAAAACGCATCAGCAGTCTCAGTTCATCCACCTTGTTAGAGAGAGAGTTGGTATTGGACAGAAATATGCCAGGCAGCGCCGTTCACGAGCCTCTCCTGCGAAGTCGCACGAGAGCGCCCGCTCGTCTTCCTCTCTTCCGCCGTCTCACTTTCCGAGCCAAACAATAAACCAGATCGGCGGCAGGGGCTAGAAAAACTGGGAGGAGGTCCGTGGGGGTGAAAGTCCTGATATTTAAAAGTTCTTCACGGGTATAAGTGCAAGCAGACACACAATTGACAAACAAAAACAAACAAAGAGCGCAGCGAAGCACCATGTCGACCGCTGTGGGCGCCATCTTGGATGTCAATTGAATGAGGGGAGTTAACCGATTAGCGTCCGCGAGGCCCCCTACAGTAACTCGCGGACCTCCCCGTTTGGCTTCTGTGGACAAAGCTCCACCATGTGTTGGCTGTCTCCGCAATACATGCAGAGACCTAACTCACGGCGGCGTTGTTTCTCCGCTGGGGGGAGCTTTGTCCAGCCTGTCACCATCGGCTCCGACTCCTCGGAGTACGACGGTGACGGCAACGCCAGGGGGCGAGCTTGGGACAGGCACGACGAGGCACCTCGAGGGCGAGAAGACAACTTCCGCTCCGAGGCCCGCTCGCGCAGCCTGTTATCCAAGCTGATGGCTAGGGAAATTAGAATCAGAATCAGAATCAGGTTTATTGCCATTGTTCATGTAGTACACAAACTAGGAATTTGTCTCGGTACAGTGCTGCAACATTAAACATGATAAGATAAGAGAAATAAACTATACATGTAATAAAGTGTAGGATAAGATTAAGTGATACTGGTCAACAGTTAAAATATATATTAGCCAGCAGCAGATACTGTGGAGAACTATATAGTGCAGTCGGTAATGCAGGAAGAAAACAGTGATGATTGACATGAGTCTGGTTGAGCTGCTGTACATGGTGCACGAGAGTCACTTAGTGTTCAGCAGTCTAATGGCAGAGGGGAAGAAGCTGTTCATGTGACGGGAGGTTTTAGTCTGGATGGACCGAAGTCTTCTACCAGAGGGGAGGGGGGCAAACAGTACGTGACCAGGGTGTGAGGGATCGGCTATGATCCGGCCAGCACGCCTCCGGGTCCTGGAGATGTACAGATCCTGGAGAGATGGGAGCTTGCAGCCGATCACCTTCTCAGCAGTGCGCACGACGCGCTGCAGCCTTAGTCTGTCCCTGGCAGTGGCTCCTGCGTACCACACGGTTATGGAGGTGGTGAGGATGGACTCGATGATGGCTGTGTAGAACTGCACTAACATCTTGGTGGGTAGCTTGAGCTTCCTCAGCTGCCGCAGGAAGAACATCCTCTGCTGGGCTTTTTTGATGAGTGAGCTGATGGTCAGCTCCCATTTGAGGTCCCTGGTGATGGTAGTGCCTAGGAAGCGGAAGGAATCAGCAGTGGTGATGGGAGAGCCTGAGAGGGTGAGGGGGGGCAGAGGGGTTGTGACTTTCCTGAAGTCTACAATCATCTCCACTGTCTTCAGAGCGTTCAGCTGCAGGTTGTTATTGTCGCACCAGGACGCCAGCTGGGCCACCTCTCTCCTGTAGGCGGACTCGTCGCCGTTGGAGATGAGCCCGATGAGGGTGGTGTCATCCGCAAACTTGATCAACTTGACAGACTGGTGGCTGGAGGTGCAGGAGTTGGTGTAAAGGGAGAAGAGTAGGGGGGAAAGTACACAGCCCTGGGGTGATCCGGTGCTGATGCTAGTATAGTCTGAGACAGTCTTTCCCAGCCGCACATGCTGCCTCCGGTCCGTCAGGAAGTCGATGATCCACCTGCAGAGGGAGTCAGGCACGTTGAGCAGGGACAGCTTGTCCCGGAGCAGAGTGGGGCGGATGGTGTTGAATGCGGAGCTGAAGTCCACAAACAGGATCCTGGCGTAGGTTCCCGGGGAGTCCAGGTGCTGCAGGATGGAGTGGAGGGCCAGGTTGACTGCATCGTCTACAGACCTGTTGGCTCGGTAGGCAAACTGCAGCGGGTCCAGGAGAGGGGTGGTGATGGACTTGAGGTGGGACAGGACCAGGCGCTCAAAGGACTTCATGACTACAGAGGTGAGCGCTACAGGTCTGTAGTCATTAAGTCCAGTGATCCGTGGCTTCTTGGGGACAGGGATGATGGTGGAGGATTTGAGGCAGGACGGCACGTGGCATAACTTAAGGGAGGTGTTAAAAATGTCTGTGAATACAGGAGCCAGCTGTTTCGCACAGAGTCTCAGGGTGGAGGGAGACACGCCGTCTGGGCCGGGGGCCTTGTGCGGGTTCAGTCTGGAGAACTGTTTGAGCACATCCTGCTCACTGATGATAAGGGGAGGGGGGGAGGAGGGGGGGGTGCCTTAAATGAAGTAAGGAATGTGGAGGCTGTGGAGCTGGAGGGAGGGGGGGAGTTGGACACAGATGACGAGGTGTCAAAACGGGCATAGTGTTGGGACAGTCTCTGACAAAGGGCTTTGTCATCCTGACCTTTAGGAGCCTTAGGTCGATAGTTGGTGATCTGCCTCAGTCCTCTCCACACGGAAGCCGAATCATTAGCAGTGAACTGCTGCTGGAGTCTCTCTGAGTATAGAGATTTAGCCCTCTTCAGCTCTCTGTTAAACCGGTATTTAACCTCCCTGTAGCAGTCCCTGTCTCCACTTTTCAGCGCTGCTTCCTTCTCCTTCCTGATCTGTCTGAGCTTAGCTGTGAACCAGGGTTTGTCATTAGAGTAACTCACCCTGGTGCGTGATGGAAGAATGTTCTCTTCACAAAAGTGGATATATGAGTTCACAGTGTCCGTGTACTCATCCAGATCATGCGTGGCTCCTTTAAGCATGCCCCAGTCAGATATTTCCATGCACGTTTCCAGCTTCTCCTCAGCATCACTGGTCCGTATCTTCGTAGTGCTCACAACAGGTTTAGTGAGCTTCAATCTCTGTCTGTATGTGGGAATGAGGTGAACCATCACGTGATCAGATAATCCCAGCGCAGCGCGAGGAACAGCGCGATATGCGTCTTTCACTGTGGTGTAACAGTGATCCAGTGTGTTTAATCCTCTGGTGGGGCATTTAATAAACTGTTTGTAGCGGGGGAGATCGTGGCTCAGATTGCACTGATTAAAGTCGCCAGCCACAATAATCAGCGAGTCTGGAAAACTCCGCTCTGTGTGTTGAATGTGATCCGCGAGCACGCGCTGAGCTTCGCGCGTGTCCGCGTCGGGAGGGGCGTACACAGCGATGAGTATGAAAGAAGCAAACTCCCGCGGGGAATAGAAGGGCTTGCAATTGATAACAAGAAATTCCAAGGCAGGAGAACAGTGTTTGGAAATTTCCGTTACATCAGAGCACCAGTTGCAGTTGATGTAGAAGCAGACTCCGCCTCCTGTGGTCTTGCCGGAAAGCTCTGTGTCACGATCAGCACGGAAGAGCTGAAAGCCGTCGAGGCGCAGCGCGCTGTCCGGTATATTTTCCCGGAGCCAGGTCTCAGTAAAGCAGAGGACAGCTGAGGAGGCGAGGTCCTTAAAACGCATCAGCAGTCTCAGTTCATCCACCTTGTTAGAGAGAGAGTTGGTATTGGACAGAAATATGCCAGGCAGCGCCGTTCGCGAGCCTCTCCTGCGAAGTCGTACGAGAGCGCCCGCTCGTCTTCCTCTCTTCCGCCGTCTCACTTTCCGAGCCAAACAATAAACCAGATCGGCGGCAGGGGCTAGAAAAACTGGGAGGAGGTCCGTGGGGGTCAAAGTCCTGATATTTAGAAGTTAGCTCCGTTAACGTCTCCGGTATATCCCGTCCAGCCAGTTCATCCCTCAGACCAGCGCTGAGACTGCAAAGGAAGATGCCGCAGAGCGATCGTTCGCCCCAGCCAACCTCCTCCGCAGCGACCCGGAAGTCGATCGCGTAGTCAGCTGCCGACCGGCTTCCCTGCTGAAGGCAGAGAAGACGATCGACCTGGACGATCGACCTGGACGATCGACCTGAACGCTCTCTGTACGCGAATGATCGAACACTTCCAGAAACAGTCTCACGAATTGGCCATAGGTGAGGGTGGCATAACTGGGCTTTGCCATTACGGCGTAAGCCCAGGTAAGCGCTCTTCCCTCCAGGAGATTCCCTATGTAGCCAATTTGGCTGTGGTCTGATGGAAAATCTCCGGGCACACGGTGAAACACAGACTCACACTGCATGATAAACCCCCGTGCTCCACCAAGCTTACCGCTAAAGCGGGCGGGGGTCGGAATGGGTGTGAGCCGTGCCGGTGCCGCCGGAGCTGGCTGAACGGCCGCTGGAGCAGCAGGAGCCGCGCCATCCTGACGAGCCGGGGGGAACGGCTGTTGGGGGTCCAAGCGATCCAATCGATTAGTTATTGTACACAGTTGGGTTAAAATCACCTGTTGTTGATGGGCTATTAGATCCACCCGAGCCTCGAGGGTGGAAAGACGGCGTGCGAGCCCGCTGTCTGCCGAGCCGCTCTGCTGAAGCCGTACTGACATAATGCACAGCTCAGGAGACACACACGCAGGCTCAGGGTAGATTCAATAGCTTTATTAACAACAAGTGTGTATGAGTGCGTGTATGTGAGATGGTAATGTATTGGTGGTGGCGTCTGCGTCAGGCACGGGAACAGGAAACCGGACAACCCTATGGGAGAAGCAGAGGGAGAAGGGTAACAGGCACCACACCAACACAAGAGATGAGATAATGGCTACTGGCTTACTTGGTTCGGCCAGGTGACTGGCGTAGCAAGGGCGTAGCCCAGTAGACAGCAACCCGGAGCGCCTGAAGCAGCAGCGAGGAGGAGATGGCTGGGGAACGTAGTCCGCCGCCGGGGAATCCACCTGTGCACAGTGGAGGAGACTGGAAGAAGGTAAGAGATGCTTACTTGCGTTCTTGCTTGATGAAGGGGGTTCCTTGCAGCAAGAGTAGCCGATGAGAACAGACGGCTTCAGGCCGAAGCTCAGGGCGAGGCGGCTTAAATCCCTCGCCGCTGATGAGCAGCGAGATGTGACATCCTGCACCTCAATATTAAAGTGCTGATTGTCTTTGAGTTTCTGTTTCAAACCTTGGGTTCCTGTGCTAAAATCAGAGGAATCAAAACGACCATAAAAACAATTAAGAGCATTAGCTAGCTCTGTGTCTGAATTAAAACCATCTAAAAACACACGATTACTGCGCTCTGTGCTCTGAAGGCCTGCAATAGTTTTCATACTGGCCCAGGCTGAACCAAGTTTCTTTGTTGCCATCTTGCTTTCCAATTCTGATTTATAATTCTGTTTTGCTCTTAAAGTTTTGGACTTCAGCTCTTTTGTGGCAACCTGTAGCTCAGAAACAGACCCCTGTTTAAAGGCAAGTGCTTTCCTCTGTAAACAGGATTTAACTGATTTTGTAACCCATGGCTTCTTGTTGGGATATATTTTGACACGTTTAAGTGGAACGATCATATTTTTACAGAAAGCCATGTATGAGCATGTGACGTCTACCAAAGAGTCCAAATCATCCCTGCAGGACAGTGTGAAAGCCTCCCAGTCTGTACAGTTAAAGCATTCCTGGAGGCAGTGCACTGAATCCTCTGTCCACACATCTATGTCTCTAGTCTTCACCTTGCCTCTTCTGAGAGTAGTTTTATATGTGGGCAGCAAATATTCACAGTAGGTTATACAGTCTGACAGCCATAGGTAGGAAGGACCTGCGAAACCTCTCGGTTGCGCACCTAGGATGATGTAGTCTACTGCTAAATGAGCTCCTCAGTGTGTTCAGTATGTCCTGCATAAGGTAGGACTCGGACTCCAGCAGAGATGACAGTTTAGCCACCATCCTTCTCTCTCCTATCTCCTCCACTGGGTCAAGGTGTTTCCATAGGACAGATCTAGCTTTCTTGATCAGTTTGTTCAGTTTCTTCCTATTGGCTGCTGTAATGCCATTGCCCCAGCAGACCACTCCAAAAGTGATGGCTGATGCCACCACCGTGTCGTAGAATGTCTTCAGCAGTGCCCCTTGTACACCAAAAGACCTGAGCCTCCTCAGTAGGAACAGCCTGCGCTGTCCCTTCTTGTAGAGTGCGTCGGTATTGTGTGACCAGTCTAGTTTATTGTTCAGATGAACACCAAGGTACTTGTAGGATGTCACCATCTCAATGTCCGTTCCCTGTATGTTTACTGGTGCTGTGAGGGGTTGTCCTTGCCGGCGGCAGTCCACCACCAGCTCCTTAGTTTTCCTCGCGTTGATCTGGAGGCAGTTCCGATGGCACCAGTCCACGAAGTCCTGGGTAAGTCCTCTGTACTCAGCTTCATCTCCGTTGGAGATGAGGCCAACGATCGCAGAGTCGTCAGAGAACTTCTGTAGATGGCAGTGTGTTGTGTTGTGTGAGAAGTCCGCTGTATAAAGGGTGAACAGGAAGGGAGCCAAAACTGTTCCCTGGGGGCCCCCGTGCTACCGATGATCATGTCAGACACACAATCTCGGGTTCTCACAAACTGTGGCCGGTTAGTGAGGTAGTCCAGGATCCATGATGACAGGTGCTTGTCCACCCCTACGCACAGCAGCTTGTCCTTCAGGATCATCGGTTGAATGGTGTTGAAAGCACTGGAGAAGTCAAAGAACATGATCCTCACCATGTTCCCGGGCTTCTCCAGGTGGGACAGAGAACGGTGAAGGAGTAAGATCACTGCATCCTCCACCTCAATGCCATGCTGGTAGGCGAACTGGAGTGGATCCATCGCTGGTCCCACCAGGGAGCGGAGGTGAGCAAGGAGCAGTTTCTCTAGGGTCTTCATCATGTGAGACGTCAGGGCCACTGGTCTGTAGCTGTTCAGATCTTTGGGGTGGGAAGTCTTTGGTACAGGTACCACACAAGATGTTTTCCCCAACTGTGGTACCCTCCCCAGCTTCAGGCTCAGGTTGAAGATGTGCTCCACAATCCCACACAGCTGGTCTGCACAGGACTTGAGGAGCTTCGCGCTGATACGTCCGGTCCCGAGGCCTTCCTCGCCTTGATCTTCCTCAGCTCCGTCCTCACCTGGGTCTTAGTGAGGGTCAGGTTGGGGGGCTGTGTGTTGGGAGTGGGGGGGTGTTGGTGGAGTGGGGTGTGGACAGCAGGTCTCGGTGACTTCGGAGGCAGCAGTGGTTGTTGTGCAGTTGGGGGGGAGGGCTACTGGTCAAACCTATTAAAAAACAGGTTCAGATTGTTCGCCCACTCCCTGCCCCCCGTGGCCTGGGGGGAGGTATTCTGGAACCCAGAGATGGTTTTAAGATTTCTCCAGACCCCGCCGATGTCGCTCTGCTGCAGCTTGACATTGAATAAAGTGAAAAAATGATAATGCATGGAGTGTGCTTTTGTCCTGAGGCTGATTTATCATGGAAAACAGCTGAGCTCTGTGGTTCAAGTAATCAGCTGATTGGATCCACCAGTGTTCTGGCATTTTGGCAGATCTATCAACAGCTGATATACGTGCAGGACATACAGGAGAATTGAAATCGCATTTCTCTCTCTCTCTTCAGCGGTGTGCGCAATATAAAAAACAAAAGGAATAAGGCTGGAAAAATAATAACAGCAGTCTAGGTACAGTAATGCTACTAGTAGTGCAAATGGCAACAAAAGATAAACTTAAGGTTTAATACTTAAAAAATTATACTATGAAGTTGCTGTGATTGTGTAGGTCTAATGGATAATTCAGCATGGAGAACACGGTGGGGGAGGAGTGCTGGCAGGGAAACTGCAGTGGTGGATCGCAGTCCTTCACAGGCACACAGGTAAAGCAGCAGCCAGTGGGTCTGAAATATTTGTAAATGTGTCCTGTTGTAGTACTGCATGAGCTTACTGACGATACACAGAAGAAATCCAATATTCCACTGAACAGTAATAGAAACTAAAATAATTATAATGATGACTGAACAACTGCCATTGCCCAAAGTGAAGATTCCCTGTTATGAATATAAGTGATAAAAGATCAGACAGATCAGTGATCTGACAAACAAATAAACAAGGATCTGAAACAGTCGCTAATATTGGATGTCCCATTCATTTTCAGTATTTAGCTGTTCTGTAATTAATAATCACACAATCAAATAAATCTTAGTGCCATTTACTCCCTTTCATATGTGTCAGAGTCTAATATGTGATTGCCTACAACTAGGCTACACCTCTGTATTCCACTTTCAGACACAGCCTACATTTGGGCCTGGAAAGCCTGACTGGGATCCCTGTTTCAGACAGGAATACTTGGTTCTATGGGCAATGCACATTCATAACAGTGTATCTTGCACTTTGGGGAATGGGAGTTGTTCAGTCATCATTATAATTTAGTTTATACAGTATGTGTAGTTTATAGTCATTGTCAATTAACTCATGCAGTACTATAACAGGACACATTACAAATATTTTAGACCCATTGTAATACATCAGTTTATATTTTAGCAATATTATAAGAACAAAACACGCAACATTATTATTTTTTTTTTGTATTTGTGTATTTTATACTTTATTGATCTCCAGAGGGAAATTCAGGGCATCCACAGTATGGCGCCAATCCCTTCACCATTCTCACACACACACACACAGTGCAGAAGGAGCCGTTTGGCTTGAACTGTTGCATCAGTGTTGCCCATTTGTCTGTAAATATTTAGATTAAAAGGATTTATTTCATTATTTGGGAATTTTTGCGTCTTGTCGTTTAGTCAAAGCGTGCATGTGTCCTCGCATATGATACGCAGTTGATCTGGCCATTCCGCTCTACAATGAAGCAGCAGTCCAGACTGCCATCTACCACTGACCAGGCAGGCTGGGTGTGCCTCCCCACGAGCAGCCATTGGTCGCCCGGTCGGACACCGGTGTTGGAGAAGCAGCAGCTGAACCGGCGGATCGCAGTGCTTCACAGGGAGCCAAGCCCAGCCTGCCCGATTAACGGGATTCTTGGCTGCTGCTTTACCCATGTGCCAGGGATGTCCTTTGCAGCACCACGGGTCCCCGCCAGCATGCCCCCATGCACCCGCGCACCTCGTGTTCTCCATGCTGAATTATCCATTAGACCTACGCAATCACAGCAACTTTATGGTGTATTTTTTTAAGCATTAAATCTTAAGTATTCTCTTTTTCTCGTCTGGTTTGCTCACAGAGCGCTGTGATTACTGATGCCTGTGATTAATCTGAAACCCTGCCCACACTTGTAGAAGCCTGGATGTGAGACAGAGTGGTGGCTGGTATTCCCTGAATTATCTTTTAGACGTACGCAGTCACGCCACCATTACAGTATAATTTTTTAAACATTACATCTTCACTATTCTCTCTTGTCAGATTTGTTGCCTTTCACTTCCTTTTTTTGTTTGCGAAACACTGTGTTGACTGACTAGTCCTCATGCCACGTATTATCTAATCAGCATGGTCGTGTATTATCCAATCAGCATGGCCGTGACGTTGTGTATTAACTAATCAACATGTCTGTGATGCCGCCTATTATCCAATCAGCACAGAGTCAATCCAGCACCCCACACACACTGAAGGGCATAGAGGAACAATCCCTAATTTCCAGAATCGATTCAATTCTGATCCTTGAGATTCTGAATCAATTCCATTCCAATTCGATCCGATTTGATCTGGGAAAGTACCATTTTAATAGCCATTTTACTTGCCAGGAAAAAAAAGACTTTGAGACCTAATGCTGCAAATTGTACCAAGAATACTCCATCCATTCATCTTCTACCACTTTCCGGAGGTCTGGGTCACAGAGGCAGCAGTTCAAGCAGAGAAGCCCAGACTTCCCCCTCCCCAGCCACCTGCTCCAGCTCTTCAGAGAGGATACCAAGGCGTTCCCAGACCAGCTGGGAGACATAGTCTCTCCAGCAAGTCCTGGGTCTGCCCCAGGGTCTCCTCCCAGTGGGACGTGCCCAAAACACCTCAAATGGGAGGCGTCCAGGAGGCATCCTGATTAGATGCCCATCCCACCTCAATTGGCCCCTTTCAATGTGGAGGAGCAGCGGTTCTACTCTGAGCCTCTCCCGGATGACTGAGCTCCTCACCCTATTTCTGAGGGTGAGTCCAGCAATCCTACGAAGAAAGCTCATTTCAGCCGCTTGTATCCGCAATCTCATTCTTTCGGCCATTACCCAAAGCTCATGACCATAGGTGAGGGTAGGAATGTAGATTGACTGGTAAATCGGCAGCTTTGCCTTGGAGCTTAGCTTCCTCTTCACCACAAGAGACCAGTACAATGTCGGCATCACTGCAGATCCTCCTCCAATCCATCTGTCAGTCTCTCGCTCCATTCTCCCCTCACTCGTGAATAAGACCCCAAGGTACTTAAACTCCTCCACTTGGCGCAGGAGCTTGTCCCCACCCCGGAGAGGACAATCCACCTTTGTCCGGCTGAGGACCATGACTTCGGACTTGGAGGTACTGATTGTCATCCCAGCCGCTTCATACTCAGCGGCAAACTGTCCCAGTAAAACCTGTAGGTCATTACTGGATGAAGCCAGCAGGACAACATCATTTGCAAACAACAGAGATGAGATCCTGTAGTCACCAAGCATGACACCCTCCATTCCCTGGCTGTGCCTAGAAAACCTGTCCATAAAAATTATGAACAAGATTGGTGACAAAGGGCAGCCCTGGCAGAGTCCACCTCTCACTGGGAATGAGTCCGACCAAGTGTTGGCAATACGAACCAAACCCGATACCCCATACTGTCATGGATGCCCCTCTCAGGGCAGTAATGAGGCTCCAGGAGCCAGCAGTAAGATTGTTTGTTTATTTAACAAATAGGACAAAATGACAAAGTAAAGAGCTTCATGGGGCAAAACATGTACATAAACTAGAACACAAAATAAACACTGACATCAAACGTGAAGGTGCAGCGAGGACGGAACATACGCTGTAAAACATACACTTACAAGAGACGAGCAAGGATGAATCCAAAACACAGAGAGAATACTGGAGTTGGGGTTAGGAACTCCAGTCCGGGGACACGGATGTGTAGGTCACAGCGAGGAGTGAACCTCAGCTGCTCCCTTAAATACTAAACACAGCGTAAAGCAACCAAACAGGACAGGGGAATGTAATTAATGAAATAGCGAACAGCTGTCACAGTGCCGGCTTGGCTTTGACAGCTGGAAGTGCGGCCATGACACTATCACAATGAAAGCCCTGGAAAGGCCCACTAACTTCCGGCGCCACACGAGTAGGCTGCCTTTTGTAACAGCGGATCAATTTCTGCCTATTTCTATTTACTATCTGGCTCTCTTGCCAATCTTTCCAATCCAGCGTCACCTTTATTCCATCCAAACACGTAGATCGCCCAAATGTCTCCTGAGCCAGCGGACGGAGCCACTGTTTCGTGCAGGAGGCAGTACAATAGAGACCAGCTGTTAGCACTTAACCGACCCATGATGCTAACGCAAAAACTCGACATACCGGGAGAGATTAGACAGAAACAGCGTGGTTGTTGAGCTGGGGCAAGACGGCGGGCGAGGAATATAAGGTACAGACTCACCCTCCCATCCGTTGTTATGGGGAATGTACGATCGATACTAGGAAAAACAGATGAGCTAGCGGCTATCTCCTGCTACGAGAGCATATACCGGGAGTGCTGCCTTATGCTATTCACGGAGACGTGGCTAACAGAACTGGCAACAGATGCTAACATTGAGCTGGAGGGTTTCCACGCAATACGGGCAGACTGAACACCAGACAGTGGAAAGACAAGGGGCGGAGGAGTGATAATGTATGTTAATAACAACTGGTGCAGACCGGGACATATCACGGTTTAACAACAACACTGTAACAAAGACATTGAGTTACTAGCTGTTAGCATGCGGCCTACATATCTCCCGAGGGAATACTCACACATGATGTGCATTGTTATTTATGCAAATCCGGCGGCGAACGCTGGGACAGCGCATGATGTCATCCACTCAGTAACTGGCAGGCTGCAGACAGAACACCCAGATGCTCTTCTCCTCATCTCAGGCGACTTCAACCATGTTTCACTGTCTCCCATTCTACCCATGTTCACCCAGTATGTCACATGCCTCACTAGAGACAATAAAACACTGGACTTATTCTATGCAAACACTAAGGAGGCGTACACCTCATCACCACTCCCCCCACTCAGGAGATCGGATCACACCTTGGTTCATCTCCGGCCAGTGTACAAACCCCTTGTGCACAGACAACCTCCGGTCATGTGCACAGTGAAGTTATGGTCTGAGGAGGCAATGGACGCTCTAAAGGACTGTTTTGAAACCACTTCCTGGGAGCAGCTCTGCGATCCACCTGGTGAGGACATCGATGGCCTCACTCACACCATCACGGACTACATCAGCTTCTGTGTGGACAACACCGTTCCCACCAAGACCATACGGTGTTGCTCAAACAACAAACTTTGGATCAACCCTGAGATAAAAACACTTCTGAGAGAGAAGAAGAGGATCTTCAGGTCCGGGAACAGGGAAATGCTGAAGTCCGTACAGAGGGAGCTGAGGAGGAAGATCAGAGAAGGCAAGGACAGCTTCAGGAAGAAGATGGAGGACAAGCTGCAACAGAGCGACATCGGTGGGGTCTGGAGAAACCTTAAAACCATCTCTGGGCTCCAGAATACCTCCCCCCAGGCCACAGGGGGCAGGGAGTGGACGAACAATCTGAACCTGTTTTTTAATAGGTTTGACCAACCGCCCTCTCCCCCGACTGCACAACAACCACTGCTGCCTCTGAAGACATCGAGTCCTGCTGCCCACACCCCACTCCACCAACACCCCCCCACTCCCAACACACAGCCCCCCCAACATGACCCTCACTAAGACCCAGGTGAGGACGGAGCTGAGGAATATCAAGGTGAGGAAGGCATCGGGACCGGACGGCATCAGCGCAAAGCTCCTCAAGTCCTGTGCAGACCAGCTGTGTGGGATTGTGGAGTACATCTTCAACCTGAGCCTGAAGCTGGGGAGGGTACCACGGTTGTGGAAAACATCTTGTGTGGTACCTGTACCAAAGACTTCCCACCCCAAAGATCTGAACAGCTACAGACCAGTGGCCCTGACGTCCCACATGATGAAGACCCTGGAGAGACTGCTCCTTGCTCACCTCCGCCCCCTGGTGGGACCAGCGATGGATCCACTCCAGTTCGCCTACCAGCATGGCATTGGGGTGGAGGATGCAGTGATCTTCCTCCTTCACCGTTCTCTGTCCCACCTGGAGAAGCCCGGGAGTGGTGGCTCAGTTGGTAGAGCATCCGCCCCACACCCGGGAGGCAGGGGTTCAAATCCCGGCCGGGTCATGCCGAAGACCATATAAAAGTGGAACTTCCTGCCATCCTGCTTGGTGCTCAGCAAAAATGGAATGGAGGAAGGAAATTTGTGGCGGCGCCTTGCATGGCAGCGGCCCTCTGATTCTACACTTGGGGTGTGTGTGATTAACACAGTAGATAAGGTAAAACACAATCTCGTTCTGCTGTACATGATTGGTTGTACAGTTGAATGACAATAAAGGGTGATTTAATTTAATTTAAGAATGCGGTGAGGATCATGTTCTTTGACTTCTCCAGTGCTTTCAACACCATACAACCGATGATCCTGAAGGACAAGCTGCTGTGGCCAGGGGTGGACCAGCACCTGTCATCATTGATCCTGGACTACCTCACTAACCGGCCACAGTTTGTAAGAACCCGGGACTGTGTGTCTGACACGATCATCGGTAGCACGGGGGCCCCCCAGGGAACAGTTTTGGCTCCCTTCCTGTTCACCCTTTATACTGCAGACTTCTCACGCAACACAACACGCTGCCATCTACAGAAATTCTCTTGACGACTCTGCGATCGTTGGCCTCATCTCCAACGGAGATGAAGCTGAGTACAGAGGACCTATCCAGGACTTTGTGGACTGGTGCCATCGGAACTGCCTCCAGATCAACGCGAGGAAAACTAAGGAGCTAGTGGTGGACTGCCGCAGGCAAGGACAACCCCTCACAGCACCAGTAAACATACAGGGAACAGACATCGAGATGGTGACATCGTACAAGTATCTGGGTGTTCATCTGAACAATAAACTAGACTGGTCACACAATACTGACGTACTCTACAAGAAAGGACAGCGCAGGCTGTTCCTACTGAGAAGGCTCAGGTCTTTTGGTGTACAAGGGGCACTGCTGAAGACATTTTACGACACGGTGGTGGCATCAGCCATCACTTTTGGAGTGGTCTGCAGGGGCAAGTGGCGTTACAGCAGCCAATAGGAAGAAACTGAACAAACTGATCAAGAAAGCTAGCTCTGTCCTGGGGCAACGCCTTGACCCAGTGGAGGAGATGGGAGAGAGAAGGATGGTGGCTAAATTGTCATCTCTGCTGGAGTCTGAGTCCCACCCTATGCAGGACATACTGAACGCACTGAGGAGCTCATTTAGCAGCAGACTACATCATCTTAGGTGTGCAACCGAGAGGTTTCACAGGTCCTTCCTACCTATGGCTGTCAAAACTGTACAACCTAAGCAGGGCTGCTCGCAGAGATAGCAAAAAAACGTGACAACCTAATAGTACTGAATGCAAAAGATGCAATAGACTTACACAATGGTCCCCTCCGGTATACAACTAGGACAATACCGGTCGCTACGGAGGGTGACAATATGTATGGGTACATAATCATACCATGTAGGATAACTAAGTAGATGGTTATGCTGTTCATTCCATCTAGCTACAACGCTCCACACTGTGTGTGTTTATATATTTATATATTTATTCCATCTAGCTACAATGCTCTGCACTGTGTGTTTATATATTTATATGTACATATGTATATTCGCTGCTCTTGTTTTTTCTTGTCTTCTTGATTGTTGCTCTGAGTGTTGCTATCCCTGTGCTGTTGCAATCCTGGAATTTCCCCGTTGTGGGACTAATAAAGGCTTATCTTATCTTATAACATAACCTGAAATAATATGGGAGAAAAGGGAAAATACTGGGTAACCTGAGCGTGGATGGAATCAGCGCTCAGATCACCACACATACTCCCGAATCACCCCCTACAAAAATCCACGAGGGACGTGGTCAAATGCCTTCTCCAAGTCCACAAAGCACATGTAAACTGGTTGGGCAAACTCCCACGAACCCTCAAGGATTCTCAAGAGGGTAAAGAGCTGATCCGTTGTGCCACGGCCAGGATGAAAACCACATTGCTCTTTCTGAATCTGAGGTGCGACCAATGGCCGGACTCTCCTCTCCAGTACCTTGGCATAGACCTTCCCAGGGAGGCTGAGGAGGGTGATCCCTCTAAAGTTGGAGCACACCCTCCCGTCCCCTTTTTTGAAGAGAGGAACCACCACCCCGGTTTGCCATGCCAAAGGCACTGCCCCGGACCTCTACGCAATATTACAGAGGTGTGTCAACCATAACAGCCCTACAACATCCAGGCCCTTGAGGTATTCAGGGCAAATCTTGTCCACCCTTGGGGCCTGGCCACCAAAGAGATTTTTAACCACCTTGGCGACCTCAGCCCCTGTGATAGGCGAGTCGTCCCCCTCGTCCACAAACCCTGCTTCCTCTGTGGAAGGCACATCAGTGGGATTGAGGAGATCCTCGAAGTATTCCTTCCACCACCCGACAATATCCCCAGTCGAAGTCAGCAGCGCCCCATCCACACCATACACAGTGTGGACAGGGAGCTGTTTCCCCCTCCTGAGCCGCTGGACAGTTTGCCAGAATCTCTTTGAGGCTGACCAAAAGTCTTGTTCCATGGCCTCAACGAACTTCTCCCATACCTGAGTTTTTACTTCAGCAACCACCCAAGCAGCACTCCGCTTGGCCTGCCGGTACACCTCAGCTGCTTCGGGAGTCCCACAAGCCAACCAAGCTTGATAGGACTCCTTCTTCAGCTTAATGGCCCCCCTCACCACTGGTGTCCACCACTTGGTTCAGGGTTGCCACCACGAGCTACCCCAACGACCTTGCCGCTCTGGGCAGCTGCTTCAGCAATGGGGGTGGAGAACCTGGCCTATTCAGACTCCATGTCTCCAGACTCCCTTGGAATGTGGTTGAAGTTCTTCCAGAGGTGGGAGTTGAAGACCTCTCGGACAGGGGCTTCAGCCAGGCATTCCCAGCACACCCTCACTATACGTTTGGGTCTACCAGGTCTGAATGGCGTCCTCCCTTGCCATCGGATCCAACTCACCAGCAGGTGGTGATCAGTTGACAGCTCTGCACTTCTCTTTACCCGAGTGTCCAAGACGTATGGTTGCAGGTCTGATGGCACGATAACAAAATCGACCTGCGACCTAGGGTGTCCTGGTGCCAGGTGCACATATGGACACCCTTATGCTTGAACATGGTGTTCGTTATGGACAAACTGTGGTTAGCACAGAAGTCCAATAACTGAACACCACTCGGTTTCAGATCGGGCAGGCCGTTCCTGCCAATCACCTCCCTCCAGGTCTCATTGTCGTTGCCCACGTGCACATTGAAGTCCCCAGTAGGACAATGGAGTCTCCAAGAGGAGCACCCTCCAGCACCCCAGTCAGAGACTCCAATAATGGTCGGTACTCTGAACCATCATTTGGTGTATAGGCACAAATGATGGTCAGGACCTGTTTCCCAGCCCGAAGGCGCAGGGAAACAACCCTTTTGTCCACCGGGAAAAACTCCCATATATTGGCAGCAAGATGGGGGGATACAAGAATACCCACCCCTGCTTGTTGCCTCTCACCCGGGACAACTCCAGAGTAAGCCAAGCTCCAGCCCCTCTCCAGGAAACTGGTCCCGGAACCGGAGCTGTGTGTTGAGGTGAGGCCGACTATATCTAGCCGGTATCTCTCAACCTCATGCACCAGCTCAGGCTCCTTCCCCACCAGAGAGGTGATATTCCACGTCCCAGAAGCCAGGTTAGGAAGCCTGCGATCAGACCGCCAAGGTCTCCGCCTTTGACCGCCACCTGTTCCACATAGCACTGGACCCCATGGTCCCTTCTGCAGGTGGTGAGCCCACTGGAGGGCGGACCCATATAACTCCTTTGGGCTGAGCCCGGCCGGGTCCTATGGGCGGAAACCCGGCCACCAGACGCAAGCCATCAAGCCCCTCCCCCAGACCTTGCTCCAGGGTGGGGCCCCGGTAACGCCATACTGGGTGGGGTACACTGAATCCTTGTTCTAGCATTCATCATGAGAGTCTGTTGGATCTTTCTTATTCTGGCCCTTCACGCAGGACCAGTTTGTCTTGGGTGACCCTACCAGAGGCAAGTTGCCCCGGACACCATAGCTACTGGGATCACTGGGGCACGCAAACCCCCCACCACGATAAGGTGACGATCCATGAGGGGCCAAGAATACTCTAACTTTGTTAATACATAAATTATCACACATAGAACTGACCCAAAATCAGTTACAATAGGAGTTGTTAGTTCCTGTCCAGCAGGTCAGTTGGGGGGGGGGGGGGGTCAGTGCTGCTGATAAAGCCACGTCACCCTTTAACCCTTTGGTTTCCATCCCAGCAGCAGCTCTTTTTGAATTGTCCTCAGAAGGGAACATGTAAATTGACAGAGTTGTGAAGTCTGGCCCAGCTGTTCCCACTAATGTCAGTATCAAAGGCTTTACTGAAGTCTATGAAGACTACATAACGCGGCATGTTCTGTTCGATACACTTTTCAGGTGCTGGTCCACCCCTGCGCACAGCAGCTTGTTCTTCAGGATCATTGGTTGGATGGTGTTGAAAGCACTGGAGAAGTCAAAGAACATGATCCTCACCGTGTTCCCGGGCTTCTCCAGGTGGGACAGAGAACGGTGAAGGAGGAAGATCACCGCATCCTCCACCCCAATGCCATGCTGGTAGGCGAACTGGAGTGGATCCATCGCTGGTCCCACCGGTGGGGGAGGTGAGCAAGGAGCAGTCTCTCCAGGGTCTTCATCATGTGGGACGTCAAGGCCACTGGTCTGTAGCTTTTCAGATCTTTGGGGTGGGAAGTCTTTGGTACAGGTACCACACAAGATGTTTTCCAGAGCTGTGGTACCCTCCCCAGCTTCAGGCTCAGATTGAAGATGTACTCCACAATCCCACACAGCTGGTCTGCACAGGACTTGAGGAGCTTTGCGCTGATGCCGTCCGGTCCCGACGCCTTCCTCGCCTTGATTTTCCTCAGCTCCGTCCTCACCTGGGCCTTAGTGAGGGTCAGGTTGGGGGGCTGTGTGTTGGGAGTGGGGCGGTGTTGGTGGAGTGGGGAGTGGGCAGCAGGACTTGATGTCTTTAGAGGCAGCAGTGGTTGTTGTGCAGTCAGGGGGGAGGGCGATTGGTCAAACCTATAGAATACCTCCCCCCGTGGCCTGGGGGGAGGTATTCTGGAGCCCAGAGATGGTTTTAAGGCTTCTCCAGACCCCGCTGATGTTGCTTTGTTGCAGCTTGTCCTCCATCTTCTTCCTGAAGCTGTCCTTGCCTTCTCTGATCTTTCTCCTCAGCTCCCTCTGTACGGACTTCAGCATCTCCCTGTTCCCTGACCTGAAGAGCCTCTTCTTCTCTCTCAGAAGTGTTTTTATCTCAGGGTTGATCCAGGGTTTGTTGTTTGAGCAACACCGTATGGTCTTGGTGGGAACGGTGTTGTCCACACAGAAGCTGATGTTGTCCGTGATGGTGTGAGTGAGGCCATCGATGTCCTCACCATGTGGATGGCAGAGCTGCTCCCAGGCGGTGGTTTCAAAACAGCCCTTTAGAGCGTTCATTGCCTCCTCAGACTATAACTTCACTGTGCGCATGGCCGGAGGTTGTCTGTGCACTAGGGGTTTGTACACCGGCCGGAGATGAACCAAGTTGTGATCCGATCTCCCGAGTGGGGGGAGTGGTGATGAGGTGTACGCCTCCTTAGTGTTTGCGTAGAATAAGTCCAGTGTTTTATTGTCTCTAGTGTGGCTTGTGACATAATGGGTGAACATGGGTAGAATGGGAGACAGTGAAATATGGTTGAAATCGCCTGAGATGAGGAGAAGAGCATCTGGGTGTTCTGTCTGCAGCCTGCCAGTTACTGAGTGGATGACGTCACGCGCTGTCCCAGCGTTCGCCGTCAGATTTGCATAAACAACAATGCAGATCACGTGTGAGTATTCCCTCGGGAGATATGTAGGCCGCAATATGATGCCTGAGTTCATAGGACGCACTATGTTGATGAGGCAGAGATCATAGGCCGTTCTATGATGTCCTAGAAAGGTGCTTTAAAGTCTGTGGTACCCTATACTGGTGAAGGGTGTCCTGTCTCAGACGGGTGCAATGTACTGCTGGAACCTCAGGTGTTTCATCTTCATGGCATCTTTTCTGACGTGCAGCAGTTGTCGTCATTCTATTGCTCTCCCTCTGGTGGGTCTTCTTTTTTGTTGAGACCACTGGTTGAGGGATAGGTGTGTTGCAATTCCAGTTCATGGACAGGATCATGAAAATAGATCTGAGCAAAAAGAAGCTTTCTGGCATGGACTCACTGTATATGACATCATAAAGACATGTTGCCTGATGTCTGTCACTGTATGACATCATAAAGACATGAAGGCAGGCTTGATGTATATGACATCATAAAGACACATTTGCCTATGTGCCGTCATATAGGCATTGCGAGTCGTCCTATGATGCCTGAGTTCATGGTCTATATGACATCATAAAGATACATTTGTCTGTGTGTCCTATGATGCCTGAGTTCATAGGACGTCCTGTGATGTTCAGGCAGAGATCATAGGCCGTCCTATGATGCCCTATGAAGCGTGACAGACAGTTTTTCTTGCTCTTAAGAGAAAATGCTGTGCATTTCAATTCTCCTGTATGTTCTGTATGATATAAGTATTGACAAATAAAAACCTTTGAATCTAATACATATATTTATTAGTTTTAATTTATTAGCCAATTTTTTTATTTGTAACCCTCACTAACACCTACTCACTTAAGGTGTAGTACCAAAAAAAAATAATTGGGCCAGATCAGAAGATTACAGGTTTGTAGGAGCCTGGGAGGTGCAACAACAGATGACACAACACACGGTGTATAGAACTTGCAACTATGTATATTTTTATAAATATTTACACATAAACAAAAAAAAAATACAGCCCTTGTCACAATAAAAAAAATAAAAATAAAATACCCAAAATGTATTTACAATATTTACAGTTTCTACAGTCCTTTCCAGGTGATCAATTAGACCACAAGTGGTCAAGCTGATTCGGGCTTCCTCGCCATCCAGATCTGGAGAATGACTCTCTTCTGGTCCAACCAGTCCAAACCAAAAAATAAATTTAAACTAATAAATGAAGAGATCAAAAATAAAAAACTGTAATTTCCCAGTTTTTCTGTAATTTCCCAGTTTTTCTGTAATTTCCCAGTTTGAGATCAATAAAGTACATCTATCTGTCTATCTATATTTAGGTTTGCATGTTCTCCCCGTGTGTCTGTGGGTTTACTTTGGGATTTCTCTGGTTTCCTCCCACGTCAAAAACATGTGTTAGGTTAATTGGCATCAAACTGGAGATTCTAAATTGTCCTTAGGTATGACTGTGAGAGTGAATGGGTGTCTGTCTCTCTGTGTTGGCCCTACGATGGACTGGCGATCTGTCCAGGGTGGACCCTGCCTGTTGCCCAAAGATGCTGGGATAGGCTCCCCCCCCCCCCCCCCGAAAAGGATTAAGCGGAAGAAGATGGATGGATGGATGTTTTAGGTTGTTGTTTATCACTACATTACACAAAGGTTGAAAATCCTTTAGTTTTGCCGAGGTGAGGTAAACTTTGTGAATCTGTCACACTGACTCAGCAGATTTCATCTTCTACAGTAAGTGAAAGGGTACAAATGAATTCAGGCATCCAACGTTTCACAACATTTATTTATATGTTTTAAAACAATAAAAACAAAACACATTTACAACCTAAAATGAACTGGAACTGGCATAAATGACTGCTGGAGGTTATTAATGGCAAAAGCTATTTTTTTTTTACACTTGCATAGCTAAAACGGATAAACATAAACATGTGATTCAGCATATTTACAGAAACCACACAACTACTAACAGGAGTCAAAGTCCTTGCAGTCTGAACTCAAGTGTTGTCATAATTATGTCGTCAAAACTAGAGAGCTATCTGGTTCGATCGCTGCTGTGCTACATTAGCATTACTGTCAATAACACTGTATGATGTAGTTATTAAAAAATGTTTACGCATCAGAGAGGATTATGTTAAATTCACGATTCTGTACCACAAGAGTCCTCGCTTGACACGCTGTCTGACTCATAATAGCCAAAGGTCTGAGATGTAGCAGTCTGCACTATAGTGATGTTAGCCTCCGGGACGTGCAGTTTATCTCTCTACCTGGCAACCGGTACCAGATTATAGTAAGTTAACAGTGAGTGTGACCCCTACTGGCCAGGAGGTCAGAATCTTGTCTGTATAGCCTTTAAAACAGTATGGAATGCCACAAGAGTCAGAAATGTAAAAAATTTAACATATTAAAGAATGAACATTGTTTTAAATCAGTACGGAATGCCACAAGTGTCAAAAACACAAATTTTAACTTATTAAAAAGCCAACACATCACTCTATACATAATTTAAGAAATCTCTCTGTGTCACGACCATAGGACTCGCAGGAAGATCATAGGATCACCTATGATGTCTGCATGGTGTCTATATGACATCTAGATTTGATTGGTGGTTGACAACCAGCTTACAGGTGCATTACCGCCACGTACTTCACTTTATATCATCACTCTATCTGGTCAGGAGCTCTACTTGCTAGGACATCATCAAAGATCATAGGATTCGCTATGACAGCATCAAAGATCAAAGGCAGGCATCACTGAACGATTGCTGACGTCTTTGCTTACACCTGCTTTCTACAGGCATGCAGAAATCAACAACGATGATGACAACAATGGCTATGTTTACGTGGACACAAGTAACCGGATTAAAAGCCTGATCGGAATAAAAATGCTTCATGTAAACATGGCAATCTGAATATTCTAACCTGATCACGCTCATTTGGATCAAAATTTCATTCCTATGATTGTTAATCGGAGTGGTGCGCATGAAAACACTTATTTCGAACGTAGGGGAGAAAATATGTTTACTGCGCATGTCTGTCCACCAGCCGCACGTCGACGTGACGTATTTCCACCTTAGCAGCAGCTAGCGGAAAACATAGCGGGAGTAAAACAAAAGTGGTCTGTATCGTCCTGCTGTCTCCCTCTGTTGGTCATATGCAGAAGTTTGTACTTGTAGCTTCATTACGGAGACCAGCAGAAGCAAAAGTACAGTCTGAATAACACAATACAGGTCCATTTCAACACGAAGCGGGGCTTGCTAACACTGGACGTTGCTGCTTCTTCTACTATTTTTGGAATGTCGAAATGCTGATGTGCACATGTCAAAATGATTTATTCCGTCCAAACGTGTGACACAAGGAAACGCACGTCCTAATCAGATCAGCTTTTTCAGGATCCATGTAAACAGTAAAATTCTGATCTGAATTGTAATCAGATTGAAGAAATTTTGCCCATGTAACCGTGGCCACTGACGATAACGACAATGATAATAAGAACTACAATGATAACACCAATAATGTGACAGAAATACTTGCTTCTACTTGGTTTCTATGGGCGTGCACAGGTATGCACTAGTGTTATTAAATCAGTATGGAAGACCAGAAGGGTGAGAAATGTTCATTTTCAGCACATCAACAATTTCTTCTTCTTGTGTCCTCAGTGTCTGCGGTGGTCTGTACGAGGATGAAGCTGATCAGAGATCAGAGTCGCTCCTGCTGCTACCTGACAAACACCACCAACACTCAGGTCTACTGCACAGGTGAGGTGACTACACCGGTCTACAACCTGTGGCTCTGGAGCCACATGTGGGGCATGACCAGAGGGTCCATGTGACCCAAAAAGCACAAGATAACCTATACATTTATATTAAAAAACACGAGAAGAAAAGTAAACTGTTTTCTTTTTTTTGTTGTTGCCTTGTATGTTGATTTTTTTGTTGTTGCTATGGTGACATTCTCTCTCCTGATTGGTCGATTTTGCAGGCCTGGGCCAACACTCAGAGATGAGCTACCGTAAGCTCCGCCCAGTTAAACAGTTTGTCCAGTGGCTCCGTCACCAGGAGGACGAGGAGGTGCTGAGCAGGGCTCTGATTGGAGGATTCTTCCTGTACCCGCCCCCTCCTGTTACCTTGGAGACGTACATGAAGGACAGGAGAGGTCAGCTGTAGGGCTGCAACTACAGATTATTTTGGTAGTCGACTAATCTCAAGACTATTTTTTTCAACTAGTCGACTAATGGCGTTTTTTTATGTCCACCATCTCTGCTTTTTGTTGGGGCTCTAGTCTAGTGCATGATTTACCTCAGCCGCTATTTAATACCTCTTAACGTTCCGTCTCCCGTGGGCGGGAGGCATTTAAATGCATTTTGTCTCTGGACACAGTGTAACTAATATTCAGAATGAGGGCTAATGTTAACAAAGATGAAAAACAGATAGCGACTCCTGTAATTCAGTCAGTTACTGCCTTCAACACGTTAGCCATGACAGCTCAACCCTCAGCAACCAGAGAGCTGATTGTCAAACAGGTAAGCTAAAATTAACAGCACGTACCAACAGTGTTGTAATTTTTACCTCCGCCAGGCCAAAGGCCAGGAGGTTATGTTTTTGCCAGCGTTTGTCTGTTTGTCTGTCTGTTTGTTTGTCTGTTGGTTAGCAAGATAACTCAAAAAGTTTTGGACGGATTTCGATGAAACTTTCAGGCGTTGTTGGAAATGGTACAAGGAAGAACTGATTAAATTTTGGGGATGATCCGGATCACCGTCTGGATACAGGAATTTTTTAAAGGATTCTTTAACATTGTGAGATACGCCCATTTTCAACATGTGTGCAGGGGCGATAGAGGGCGCTGGTGTGCAGGGGCAATAGAGGGCGCTGGTCGTCGTGTCTGACGAACACAAACTCCGCGTTCTTCAAAGTTTTAGGCACAAAAGCACGCGGAAAACTGTGGTGGGCAGGGCCCGCCAGCGTGCCTGTGTTTGCGCTACGCTGCAAAAACTGAGACGGGCAGCTGTCCGGCGCCGGATTATTTGGCAGAAATTCCCCGGGCAGCCATAGGTGCTGCGCAAAAACCAGCTCTCTGCCGGGGAAGCTTCCAAATCCTCTTTTTTTCCACGGAGCGCAAACCCAATAAAACCCACGGCAACCTGTCTACCCAATTTGCATCCATCAGTGAAGCCCTCAGTGCTGCTTTCAGTGATCTATGAAAACGCTCGCAGCCTGGGACTTTGCACATGAAGGAGATGGACACAACAGCAACGCCTGAGTTTATTACCTCCGCCAAGGAGGTAATGCTTTTACTACTGAACCACTAATCCTATCATTGTGAATCCAATTGCTAGTCATATGTTTTCATGGTCAAGGAATATGAAAATGTACACACAAACACTGTATGGGGTGGAACTGTGGCGCTTGGCGGAGGTCTGCGCTCTCCGAGTGCTTTTCTAGTTCTAAAGATGCGTTCACACCAAACGCGAACGGGTGAATTTTTCACTTGACACAATTACATTATAACTCGATGCAAACACACCAAGCGCCATGAATCTCCCTTCTGAGTGAGATGCAGACAGGCAAAGTTGCCTTTAAAACTTCTGCAGCTGTGTTCAACCTGCTGTGGAAATTCCCAAAATAACGTCACGCTTAGGTTTACATTATCTGACGGGGGCTCACCTGAAAATGTCTCAGCCTCCAAAACCTCACAAGATGATGGGTGTTTCCGTTGCTAGCTTGCTAGCCTCGTCAGTACATCCGTGGCAGAAAACCGTGGGTAAATAACTCCTAGATCCCAATTCAGGTGAAGAGCTCCCGGTCCTCCTGCCTCCAGGTGAGTGAGTCTCATCTTCAGAATAGTTGACTCTGCAATGGTGATACTTTTACTCCGGTGACGGCAGAATCTCAAAGCTAGCAGCTACCTAGCTAGCTAGCCTTGGACGCGTGAATGCATCTGTTCTTTGTTCCAGATGCTCATGCATCACTGTAGTGTTGCCCTGGTAAGAGGGCAGCACTACAGTGCTTTTGTTTTTTTGTTTTCTGTAAAATGTTCCCAAACAACAGAAAGTTTGGCTCTGCTTTTTTTTTAATCCACTTTGACAGTCGCTATACTCAGAGCTCCTCTTCTTCTTTGCTGGAAATTGTTCACGCACGCTGGTCAACAGAGGCACTGCTGCCCTCGGCGGTTCCCATCGTGCATTGCAGTTTTGGTTGGGCATTACAGTTACAGCTGAACAATTACCGTGACATGCATATAAACATTATAATTAAACGATTTGTCAACATATTTTTATTGTCGACGTTATCGACAATGTCGACTAATCGTTTCAGCCCTAGTCAGCTGACGTTTTCCCGCTCTCTGATTGGATAATTTAACTAAAACAAAAACAAGAATTTATGAAGAACTTTTCTTTTTCTGACTGACTTTTTGTCATAAATCTTTTAATGAAAATTTGCAGCTTTTTCTTAGTCACTTTCTCTCATAAATTTGTGACTTTTTCTTGTAAATTAGTGGCCTTTTCATAAATTTTTAGCTGCTTTTTACCTCAGAAATTTTTAATTTGCCATGAATTAGCAACTTTTTCCTAATAAATTTGTAAGACTTTTTTCTCATAATTTATTAACTTTTTCTCATAAATTTGCAAGCTGTTTTTGCTTAGTTACCGTTTCCTTATAAATTTGTGCTTTTTTTCTTGTAAATTTGTAATGGTTTTCTCAAAAATTTGCAGCTTTTTTCTTGTAAATTTACAGCTTTTTTTCTAATAAATTAGCACATTTTTGTGTAATTTAATTTAAAAAAAAAGTCATGAATAAATCAGAAGCGTTTCCTCCTTCGGTGGTTCCAGGTGAGCTGGGCTTCCTCGGTGGGGCGGAGCTTCAGAGAGAGGCAGGGCAGCTCTGTCTCCGGGAGAGGGCCACCTTCTGTATCCAGGCAACCGTTACCATGGTTACCTACAGCCTCAAAGGAGAGGTGATGGACTTTTTTTTAAACTTTAACATAAGTGAATGTGTTATGGTGGCTGTTGTGAGCTGGACGATTCCTCTGCTGCTGTGTTTCAGGAGGACCGTTGTTTGTTCTGGACCGACCCGTCTCCATCTCCCTCCTCCTCCATCCTTCCCCCTCCCTCCACTCCTCCTCCATTCAGGTCTCCCCTCTCCTCCTCCTCTTCCTCCTCCTTCTCTCCAGCCTCTCAGTCGTCTCCCTTCAGTCACTCCACCCCCCGCCACTCAGACCACAGTTCAGGGTGAGACAATAATAATAATAAAAAGGAAAACAATGATCATGAGGCTCGATTCAAACTGATGAAGGATTTTTTTTTAAAAGGAAGTTGAAGAGGAAGCAGCTTTTGCAGACGGACATCCCCACCAAGAGGTCAGTTTAGACAGTCCACAACACTGCACCCAGAATAAACACCCTTCTTCACAGTCACCCATTCTGTTTAAGGACCTGTACTTATATGGCACTTTTCTAGTCTCAAAGACCACTTAAAGAAGTTGAAGAAGTCTTCCCACTTATTGGTAGCTTTATTCTTCTTATAATCAATTCTTCATTAACTTTAGGCCATGTACCGCAGGCTTTTAAAACTGCTGTAATTAAACCCTTACTCAAAAAGCCAACGCTGGATCCAGGAGCTTTAGCTAACTATAGACCAATCTCTAATCTCCCTTTCATTTCAAAAATCTTAGAAAGAGTTGTTGCTACGCAATTATTTGACCACCTGCAGGGAAATGGTTTACTTGAAGAGTTTCAGTCTGGGTTTAGAATCCATCATAGTACTGAAACAGCCTTAGCGAAGGTCACTAATGACCTCCTCATTGCATCTGATAATGGACTGGTTTCTGTACTTGTCCTTTTAGACCTTAGTGCAGCTTTTGATACTATTGATCATAATATTAAGATAAGATAAGATAAACTTTATTGTCTCTCAAGGGGAAATTTGTCTTAGACTTGTCACCCGTGCTGCAACCACACAATCCACACATACACAATGGATGTAGTACATAATAAATGAAATAAAACCCAATAAATAATACAAGTACATACATACATAAATATATAACAGCAGTCATTAAGAACAGGAGTTATCAGTGTCCCTGACCTATTTATCTGAGTTTAAAAGTTTTATTGACGTCGGGATAAATGAGTTCTTGTATCTATTGAAGCTGCACTTGGGGACTCTGTATCTCCTCCCTGAGGGCAGCCGCACATATTCACTGTTTAGCACATGGCTCATGTCACTGATTATTTTTTGAGCTTGTCTAAAGGCTGCCTGGTCGTGTCAGATCTGCATGGGTAAATACTCTTTAACTCCAATAATTTTCCATGCTGTATGAATTAAACGCAACACTCTGTTCTTTAGTTTCACAGAGAGGTTGCCAAACCAAGCTGTAATGCTGTATCTAATACAGCTCTCCAACACAGCCTGGTAAAATATTAACATCATCCTTTTATCAACGCCATGTATTCTTAATCTACGCAAGAAATGCAGCCGCTGTTGTAGTCTACTGCAGAGGTAATCAGTATGTGTGCTCCAGGTTAATGAATTGTCAATAAATACTCCCAAATATTTATAGGAACTAACCTGTGTTATAGTGTGGTTGTGGATGACCACAGGCCTGTGGTCACCAACTCCCCGAGGGTCAAACATCATCTCCTTTTTATTCTACTTGATAGATTAGAACACTATGTTTGGCTTAATGGAACTTCGTTGCAGTGGTTTAGATCTTATTTATCTGATAGGTTCCAGTTTGTTCATGTCAATAATGAGTTTTCTTTCAACTCAACGCTCAGTCATGGAGTTCCACAGGGATCTGTGCTAGGCCCTACTCTTTTTAGTTTATATATGCTTCCGCTAGGCAGCATTATTAGAAAGCACTGTATACATTTTCATTGTTATGCAGATGGCACACAATTACACCTGTCAATGAAGCCAGATGATAGTAATCAATTAGCCAAGTTGGAAGCCTGTCTTAAGGAAATTAAAGCTTGGATGACTTGTATAACTGTATAACATGACTTGTAATTTCCTGCTATTAAATTCAGATAAGGCTGAAGTCATTCTTGTTGGTCAAAAAAACCTTAGAAATACCTTTCCAAATCAAACTTTCAGTTTGGATGCGGTTACTCTTTCTCTTAATAGCTCTGTGAGGAACCTTGGAATTATTTTTGATCAAGATGTGTCTTTCAATTCACATATTAAACTTGTTTCTAAGACTGCCTTCTATCATTTGCGTAATATTGCCAAGATCAGGAGCATCTTGTCTCAGAGTGATGTTGAGAAACTGATCCACGCTTTTGTTAGCTCTAGATTAGATTATTGTAACTCTTTATTATCAGGCTGTCCTAAAACATCTTTAAAAAGTCTTCAGTTGATCCAAAATGCTGCAGCAAGAGTTTTAACAGGTACTAGAAAAAAAGATCATATCTCTCCGGTTCTAGCCTCCCTTCATTGGCTTCCTATAGAGTTTAGAATTAAGTTTAAAATCCTTCTTCTTACTTACAAAGCTCTAAACAATCAGGCTTCTTTTTATTTAAAAGATCTGATACTACCGTATCATCCTAACAGAGCACTATGCTCCCAAAATGCAGGATTACTTGTAATACCTTGAATCTCCAAAAGTACAATGGGGGGCAGAGCCTTCAGTTATCAGGCTCCTCTCCTGTGGAACCAGCTGCCAATCTGGATTCGGGAGTCAGACTTGATCTCTGTTTTTAAGAATAGGGTTAAAACCTTCCCTTTTGTTATAGCCTACAATTAGGGAGGGATCATGTGTTTCTGAACCCTCCCTTAGTTATGCTGCTAATAGGTTTAGTCAGCCGGGGGACCTCCAATAATGCACTGGGCTTCACTCCTTTCTTCACTCTCAATGCATTTTTTTTTTTTTTTTTTTTTTTTTGCTGGTAATTATCATCTGTTTGTTCTCTCCCATAGATTGAGTCCCCATCGTGCTGTTTGCTCTCTACATGTCTGTTCTTTTCATCTTCTCTATCCCCTCACCCCCTAGCCAGTCGCAGCAGATGACTGCACCTCCCTGAGCCTGGTTCTGCTGGAGGTTTCTTCCTGTTAAAAGGGAGTTTTTCCTCTCCACCGTCGCCAAGTGCTGCTCACAGGGGATCGCCTGATTGCTGGTGTCTTTCTGCAATTGTGGGGGTTTCCCTTACAGTTGAAAGTCATGAGATGACTGTTGTTGTGAAATGGTGCTGTATAAATAAATTTGAATTGAATTGAATTCAAAGTGCTTCACTAGTACTAACCCTCTATTCTAAGGGCCTATAGGAGACAGATAACTAGGAACAATGTAGTGTGACCAATTAACCTAACATGCATGTCTTTGGATTGTGGGAGAAAACTGGAGCACCTGGAGTAAATCCACACAACACAGGGAGAACATGCAGACACCACACAGAAAGGTTCCTTTCCCTGCCAGCCTGGGGATTCAAACCTGGAACCTTCTAGCTGTGAGGCAACAGTGCTAACCACTGTTTCACTGTGCTGGCCATTTAAATGCTAATGAGCCCTAGTTCACCCCACCCTTCCTCTTTAGCCGTAACGTGTTCGTAAACCTCGGAGCAGTTCAATAAGGACACGCCCAACAAGTGGTTTAGGATACAGGTGCCATCTTGGAACCCAAGTTGTTGTTGTGGTGTTCCTACAGTCGGACATACCGTCTAACTCAGTCAAAATATTGAAAAAAAACTCATGAAAAATAAACGTACCTCCAGCACTTTATTTCTTCCTTCTGATTTTTGAAGAGACGTTCCTCCGATTGATTCTGTATATATTATTGTTCTGTAATCACCAGCACTAGTGCTAGCTATCAGCTAGCCTTTCTGAGGGCATCCATCTTGGTTTCACAATTGCTTCTGTGGAATGTTAAAAACTAGGGCTGGGCAGTTAACGGAAATAAAACCTGAACTGACATTCGGGGTGTAGAACCAACATAATCTTGTTCATTTGGGGGGGGGGGGCATTTTCCCCTCCCCCCATTGTGTGCGTGCATGTGAGATCTTTTCATGTCCCGCCCCTTTAAGATGCACCAAACAACAAGGGCAAGTTCCCACAGAAACCTGAACATTCCCTGGTTAAAAAACACTGATGTACGAGGGCGGAGGTGAAAGGTTTGTTCAGCCTATGAACTTTTCAGCCCTCCCTCATACATATATATATAAAAATCAAGTGACAGTAGCCATAAAAACATCAGCCACTAAGCTAGGCTAGCTGCAGTGTCGGTGTGTGACTTCAGACGATCCTCGGGGTCATGTCTCCACATCTGAACAATATTCAGATGTTTGACACGTCCACCAATAAAACATGAAGTCGTCTGCATACGTAGATGTTGCTTCAATATTTTGCCATCTGTCCTCAGATGTCCATTCGTCGCACTGCAGCCAGAGCGGGACAACAGGACGGGTAAGAGATTTAAAAAAAAAAAAAAAAAATTCATCCACAGCACACCTTAAACTTGTTTTATTTCTTTCACATCACAGTAAAAAATCCAAGCAAAATTTAAGCATAAAGGCACTGCTGTGATGTACGTATGTTAGCGGGGAAAATCCGCACACGATATTTTCTGCATGTTGGCTGTTCACACACTGGTCTGCTCCTGCTACTTCAGGCGACAAATTCAGTTCATGGAGCAGTTTGGTCGTGCTAGCCTGTTAGTTGACTTACGGTTCCTGGATGAGGCCCAAAAAGTTCCCCACGATCCTCAGATGTGTAAGTAGGGCTAAGCACTAGCGGTATTGCTAACAAGCTAACAGACCTGTTGGGAATTGGACAGAAATCTTGATTTGTTTTCAAAGTAGCAAACTTTTAATAATTTACTGGTACTGGTGGACCTGTCTCTCATAGAGACATCCGTCATGTAGAAGAGTTGTTTAAATTGTCACAGTTAAAATATTGGTTTAGCATGCTAAAAATGCTAACAGCAACTAAATTGCGGCAATTATGTGATCATCATTTGGTACAACAGGAAGCTGTCCTTATGAGGGACAAACGTTGGACACTGGTCCTCCCTTGTGTCTCTGCAGAGATCCTCTTTGAAACTTCCATGGAATTCCTTGGAAACGAAGACGAGGACGAAGAGGACGGAGACGATGCTTCTTTTGTCACTGCTCCTCTCCTCCCAACGTTTCCAGCTGTCGCCATGGAGACATTGTCAATGCGGTATGACTACGATGGCAGGGAGGAGCAGGCTGCTGCCATGGCGACGGGAGGGACGGTGATGGCAGGGAAGTTCCAGTTCGCTTTTGAGGACTACTACTCCCTGAGACTGAAAGGTGGACTTGTCTCTGTATTTAGCAAGTTTAATGAATGCCTGTTTTTTCTATAATGACTTTAACAAATGTCTCTGTCTGGAGTGACTGTTACCATTTAGCCACTGGTGGGGCAATGGGAGTAGACCTGTTTTTGACGCGCTTCCAAAGAAACTCCAGGCATCGCCTTTACGTTGGGGTGATGTTCTCATTTATTCAGTGATCCAGTCCTGGTTTACAACAGCAGTCTCTGAAGTGCAGTAAATGAGCAAAAACTTGATTTAAGACAGGAGTAGACTGACGAAAGCAAAGCAAGCAGACGTGCAAGCAAACATGCATGCGAGCAGTAAAAACCGTGTCATCACTCCATCACCCACCGCTGACAACACGCCCCAGTCACCTGAGCCATTTGAAGTCTCCACACCGCCACCTATGGTGATCAGTAGAAAACACCTGTGATAACAGACACTAGGAAAAGTCTTTTTCTAGAACAACTTTAATGAATGTCTCTGTCTCTGTCCTATAATGATTTTAGCAAGTGTCTCCGTCTCTGTCCTATAACGGGTTTAGCAGATGTCTCAGTCTCTGTCCTATAACGTCTTTAACAAATGTCTCTGTCCTATAACAACTTTAACAAATGTCTCTGTTTCTGTCCTAGAACGACCTTAATGAATGTCTCCATTTTTGCCCTATAAGGATTTTAGCAAATGTCTCCGTCTCTGTCCTATAACAACTTTAACAGATGTCTCTGTCTCTGTCCTATAACAACCTTAACAAATCCCTCTGTCCTATAATGACCATATACTGGAGTGGTGGCAGTGGTGGTAGAGCATCCGCCCTACAACCGGGAGGTCGTGGGTTCAAATCCCGGCTGCGTCATACCAAAGACCATATAAAAATGGTACTTTCCACCTTCTAGCTTGGTGCTCAGCATAATGGAATGGGGAAAGGAAAGTTAACACACAGAGCTACCAGAGGACTGACCCCCCCCCCCCCACACACACACACACTGTAGCTTTCACTACTCACAGTACAGTTGCTGTGTGGTCTAGGGTCAAAGAAACAGAGCAAGGCGCCACCCGATACACCACATGGTGTGGAAACCTGATATCACCTTAATGAATGTCTCTGTCCCATAACGACTTTAACCCTTTAACTGCCCTAGGTGCCGTGTGGCGCCTGGGGAAACGCAAGGCAACTCAAGGCCCCTAGCAGTCAAGAGTGGTGAAAAAAAATTTGTCAATAAAATGGTTCAGATGTCCAAGGCTATAACTTGAAAGTTGCAAGAGATAATGGCTCACTGTCAATTAGAAAGATGTAGAATATGATCCAAAGTTTCAGATAGGAATAAATTTATGCATCTAATTTGCATAATGTCACAGCAGCTATATAAATTACATAACTTAGTCAAAAGTGGACTTTGGACACATTTACACCAAAAATAGTCTGTTTTTTTTAAACGCCAATTTGTCTACTGGGGTATGTTTTTATCTAATCTTTAAAGTACAGTGATCCCTCACTTATCGCGGTTAATGGGTTCCAGAACCGACCGCGAAAAGTGAAAAACCGCGAAGTAGCGTCACCCCTAATGACGTCACCCATAAATAATACGTACGTTCATTCTCTCACTCTCTCTCTCATGTGATACGTGTGTGTGTGTGTGTGTAAGTGTACATACATACGTAGATGTAAATAAAGTGTACATAAATATGTTTTTAGAACTCTTTTATTCTTATAACAAGATACGTAACTCAAGATGAAGATGATTTACTGCACAGGTTAATGAGAGCTTTACTGCTCCTCAGGTGACGCCTCATCGTCAGGTGCTAGAGGCGCAGGATCGTCGAGGGCAGCTTCCGATAGAGCTGGAGAAGCTGCAGGAGGCGGCGTAGTGGCTCGACGGGAAGACTATTTCGCACAAAAAGGCACAAGAGAACAGCGAAAAGTTCCATGCGGCGAGACTAAGCAACACGAGCGATAAAGAACAATGAATGCGGCCTTCCTTCGCTGGGTATGGGCGCTCGGCAGGGAGAGAAGCTGGGTAAAACGTCTCGGCCAATCAGCTTGCGAGATTCCCGAGCCGAGCCAACATGAGAACAGCGAACAGAGAGGTGGATTTTGAGTTGTGCGGGCTCTCCGTGTTGATACCTGATGTTCTAATGTAGTCTCCCTGCCTTCTGCTAGCGCCCGCCCATTTTTTCTCAATTTTGAATTTTTGATGAATATTTTTGAAAAATCCGCAATGCACTGAGGGTGCGAAAGGTGAGGCGCGAAGTAGCGAGGGATCACTGTATATGAACCAGAAAATCAATAAGATGTCAAAAAAAACATATTTCTCTTACCTGTTGCTGGGTGGGGGGTTCATTCTCCCACATGACGGTCCGTTTTCGTCCATCGTTGCCGATGCTTCACGTTTACTTAGTAATTTACACCTGCTTCCATATCTACAATCTCTTATGATTATCCCACGGGAATTTCGTTTGTATTACGTGGCTATTTTCCCCGTTTCATGCAGTTTCAGTCATCATTGCTGCCGCAATGACCGATCGTGAAGGCATACACATTGGTGCTGTGAGCTCAAAACGGAAAAAGGAAGAATAATAATGAGGATTTCTTCTTCTTTGCTGTATTCCATGTCAGCCATGATTCCTTCGGCGCATGTCTGTCACCTTCTAAACTGTCAGATCAATACAGATTAGTGCAAATTCTCAGTATAGCCAGGGGACGTCAATAAGTTGACCGGTGCAGTTGCTGCACTGTGCCACTGGGGACACGTGACCCGTCCATTTAATCTGGGCAGTTAAAGGGTTAACAAATGTCTCTGTCTCTGTCCTATAACGATTTTAGCAAATGTCTATGTCTCTGTCCTATAACGACTTTAACGAACATTTCTGTCTTTTTCTATGACAGTGTTAACAAATGTCTGTCCTTTCAGCTCTGTCTGATGGGATTCCGGTGGATGCCATCTTCCTCCCCCATGCCTCGTCCCCCCTCCTGTCCCACACCAACACCTGGACCTCCATCCTTTCCCACGGAGCCTTCTCCTCACACGCCCCACCCCCTTCCCCAGGTTAGCACTAAATTCTCCACATTTTCCTCAGTATTTTGACGTTTTTTTAAACATGCGTGAGAAAATATCATTTCTGTAACTCCATTTCCTGAATGTCAGCGGACCTCATCGCCATGGCGGCCCAGCTAGCCAATCAGAGACTGGCCTGTGTCCTGGAGGCGTGTCACCTGGGCGGAGCCACGACAGAGTTGGTCCTGAGCCGAGCATTCCCACTGATTGCCTGAGGCATGATGGAAGTGGTAGTTTGTCAGGGATGTTACATGACATGTATGTGGTAGTTGTAGTTTTTCAGCCATCTTTGGACTACAAATGTGATTTGTAATGAAAACTGTGATGTTTAGTAATGTTTTATTCTTTCATTAAAGCCCTGAAGTTGTGATTTTAAAGTTTACTGCTTCAGTTTGGTTGTTTTTAGAGAAAATTTAGTCTCATTCTCTGACAAAAAGTTACAAAACAATATGGACAGTAGGTGATATGAGGGGGATGCCCCCCCCCGTTAGCAATAGCACAAATCATAAATTTCCAACTTTTCTCTGAATAATATGCAACTTTCTGATAAATTTGACTTTTTTGCAAAATTGCAACAATTTTCCTGCAAATTTGCAAAGCTCATCTGGATGCTGGCTATTTTTTTCTGTGTAATTAAATTATAATTTACAAGTTAGTTTAATTTTTAAATTGGCATCTTTGCACCTTTTATTCTTGCAAATTTGTACCTAATTAACATTTATACGTTTGTACCTGATGCTAAATTAATCAACACTCCATTCCCCTTTTTTAAAAATAATAAATTACCTACTGATTATTATTATAATCATTATTATAATTGCCTTAATTCAATTTATGAAAAAAAATTACATATAAATTGTATTTTTTCATGATTAAAAGGGGAAATTTATTTGAACAGATTTACAAGGAGGATAAAATCACAAATGTTTAAATAAAATGTAAAGCTTTTTAAGAAAAACCACAAATTCATGTTTTTTGTATTGAATTTGCGAGGCATAAAGTTTTCCAGCACTGCAGTTTTTTTGTTGTTGTTGTTTTTGGGTTTTTTTTGTTTGTTTGTTTTGGCTAATGGGAAATTAACTTCCTATTTCTGTACGCAAAGAAGCACTTTCTGTCCAAGCGGAGGTGCCGTATCGAGCGATCCAAGATAGCGGAACGTATTGAGCTTGCACGCTCCACTGATGTCTGTAGAAAACCTGGATAACCCACACACCATTAGCAAGTACAGAATCGAGTGAAGCCACCTGGCCGCCATATTAGTGCACCCAAAACACTCAAAGCTACGTTCCGATCCACAGTGTACTTCAGCTGTATTCCCTACTCCCTGCTCCGTTCTCAGGGAATATCAGATAACGGCCCTTCACAAAATTTCTCGATTTGAAACACCCTGTAACCGTCAGCTCCCTCCTCTGTGCGTTACCACGGTAACCATGGGCACATACTGATACTATGGTGGATAATTTATATTGCTTTAAAAAAAAAAATTTCAATATATTTTTATCAAAATCAGTTTCAGAAATTACAGAGAAGTTTGCATAATACTTCTTGAAACAAGAAATAAAGATACACTTATTAAGCACATATACATATATGTATATAAGATCTAATAGTGCATCAACAAGTACTTCACACTTAAGCACCAGATTTTTTTTTTTTTATATCCCCTAGAACAACCCCCCCACTCCAGCTCACAAAATCAGTAGAGGAAGTACCTCAACAGGTGTATAATATGAAACAAATACACATAATAAAGTAGGAGAAAAAAATACAAATATATATATATATATAACAAGGCACACACTGACATAATTAGATGGGTAAGACTTTTAGATTAGAAAAGTGAGATATAAAACACTGCCATTTCTGGTAAAACCTTTCTGTGCATCCTCTTATTGCATATTGGCCTCACTGCCACGTGAGGGATCGTCACTTCCTTGTGGTAACGTATCGTCACTTCCTGTTTTGCTGTCTGCCTGTGTGGTTTGCTCTCCAGCTCTCTAGCCACTAGCTATGGCTACTAGCTCTCTTTCCTCTCCTCCTCTGGTGTGCTCTCTCTGTCAGATGTTTAGCTACACCTCTGCCTCTTTTAGTGATAACGGTAAATGTAATAAATGTTGTCTTTTTGAGGCGCTCGAGGCGAGGTTGTCTGATTTGGAATCCCGGCTCCGCTGCATTGAAACACCGTCTGCGCCAGTTAATCTCGACGGACGCCCATTAGCTGCAGCAGAGCTAGCTAGCTTAGGCCCCCCTATCAGTGGTTCCCCGGCTCTCCTCAGCAGCGAGGAGACTGGGTGGGTGACGGTGAGAAGGAAGCCTAGTCGCAAAGCCCCGGTACACCACCAACCTGTTCACGTTTCTAATCGTTTTTCCCCGCTCAGCGACACACCCGCTGAGGAAAAAACTCTGATCATTGGCGACTCTGTAGTCAGAAATGTGAACCTAGAGACTCCAGCGGCCATAGTCAAATGCATTCCTGGGGCCAGAGCAGGCGACATCGAGTCAAATTTGAAAATGCTGGCTAAAAGTAACTGTAAATATTCCACAATTGTTATTCACGCCGGCATTAATGACATCCGTCTCCGGCAGTCGGAAGTCACGAAACTTAATATAGAATCGGTGTGTGACTTTGCAAAAACGATGTCTGCCACTGTAGTATTCTCTGGGCCCCTCCCCAATCTGACCAGTGATGACATGTTTAGTCGCTCGTCATCCTTGAACCGCTGGCTGTCTGTGTGGTGTCCTAAAAATGACGTGGGCTACATTGACAATTGGAGCTCTTTTTGGGGAAAACCTGGTCTTATGAGACGAGACAGCATTCATCCCACTTTGGATGGTGCTTCTCATTTATCTAACAATCTGGCATCTTTTTTATCCAAATTTCCAAAACCATGACTACTCAGAGTTGGGACCAGGAAGCAGAGTCTCAGTCTTACACGCCTCTCTGCAGCTCCTCTTCATCCGCCACACCTCAGCTTAGCCCCTGTCTTCCCCATCAGAGAATCGTTGTCTGCTCCCTCCAAAGTAAATAAAGATATAATGTATAAGCATCCCAAAGTGATAAAGCAAAATATTGGTAAAACTCAAATTAAACATAAAGCCTCTAAATTGAATGATTTGGCCTCTGTTCCTCCTCATAATTTAAAAATTAAATGTGGTTTGTTAAATATTAGGTCTCTAACTCCCAAGTCTCTGTTAGTCCATGATCTGTTAATTGATCATCAGATTGATTTAATTTCCCTTACAGAGACTTGGTTAGGACAAGAGGATTATGTTGGTTTAAATGAATCAACCCCCTCTGGTTATTTAAACTGTCAAAATCCCAGAAGTTCTGGTCGTGGAGGAGGAGTAGCAACAATTTACCATTCCAAATTACTAGTTAATGTAAAGCAAAAAACATGTTATAATTCCTTTGAGGGCCTGGTCCTCAGTATTGGGCACTTTAGCAATTTCAGGTTAAACCCAATTTTATTTGCCATTGTTTATCATCCCCCATCAACCTATTCAGAATTTTTATCCGAATTTGCTGATTTCTTAGCTGATTTAGTGTTGAAATCTGATAGAATAATTATAGTAGGGGACTTTAATATACATGTGGATGTAGATAGTGACTGCCTTAATGTGGCTTTTAATTCAATATTAGACTCGATTGGGTTTTCTCAGAAAGTAGGAAATTCTACTCATTACCTCCACCATACATTGGACCTTGTTCTGACATATGACATAGAAATAGAAAATCTTGTAGTGTCTCCTCATAACCCTGTACTGTCAGACCATTGTCTGTTAACCTTTGATTTTACTATTTCTGACTATTTGGCTCCTAAAGAAAAATATTATCACAGTAGATGCCTCTCAGATGATGCTGTTTCCAAATTTATGCAGATTGTTTCCTCTATGCCATGTGTCAACACAACGGAAATAAGCTATAGACAGCTTGCTCCTTCTGTAATTGATAACATGGTGGATAGTGTTTCAGCTTCTCTGCATAAGGCTCTAGACTTGGTGGCCCCCTTAAAAAAGAAAAAGTCTAATCAGAGATTTTTAACTCCTTGGTTCAACACAGAAACTCGTAGCTTAAAACAGAAGACTCGTCAATTAGAAAGAAAATGGCGCTCTACTAATTTAGATGAAATCTATTTAGCTTGGAGAAATCATCTTTTAATTTATAAAAAATCTCTTAGAAAAGCTAGAACGAGTTATTACTCTGCATTAATAGAAGAGAACAAGAATAATCCCAGGTTTCTTTTCAGTACTGTAGCCAGGTTGACAAAGAGTCAGGACTCTGTCAATCCTAGCATTCCCTTAGAGCTTACTAGTCAGGACTTTATGAACTTTTTCAATAATAAAATTTCATCCATCAGAGATAAAATCAATCAGATTCTTCCCACAGTTAACTTAAATACTGTAACTACTACAACTTCTTCTATTGATGTCTGTCTTGATGAGTTTACTCCAATCGACCTTGGTGAGTTAGACAAAGTAGTTTCCTCATCCAAACCTTCAACTTGTCTTTTAGATCCTATTCCTACCAGGTTATTTAAAGAAGTCTTCCCACTTATTGGTAGCTTTATTCTTCATATAATCAATTCTTCATTAACTTTAGGCCATGTACCGCAGGCTTTTAAAACGGCTGTAATTAAACCCTTACTCAAAAAGCCAACGCTAGATCCAGGAGCTTTAGCTAACTATAGACCAATCTCTAATCTCCCTTTCATTTCAAAAATCTTAGAAAGAGTTGTTGCTACGCAATTATTTGACCACCTGCAGGGAAATGGTTTATTTGAGGAGTTTCAATCTGGGTTTAGAATCCATCATAGTACTGAAACAGCCTTAGCGAAGGTCACTAATGACCTCCTCATTGCATCTGATAATGGACTAGTTTCTGTACTTGTCCTTTTAGATCTTAGTGCAGCTTTTGATACTATTGATCATAATATTCTACTTGATAGATTAGAACACTATGTTGGACTTAATGGAACTTCGTTGCAGTGGTTTAGATCTTATTTATCTGATAGGTTCCAGTTTGTTCATGTAAATGATGAGTTTTCTTTCAGCTCAAAGCTTAGTCATGGAGTTCCACAGGGATCTGCTAGGCCCTACTCTTTTTAGTTTATATATGCTTCCTTTAGGCAACATTATTAGAAAGCACTGTATACATTTTCATTGTTATGCAGATGACACACAATTATACCTGTCAATGAAGCCAGATGATAGTAATCAATTAGCCAAGTTAGAAGCCTGTCTTAAGGAAATCAAAGCTTGGATGACTTGTAATTTCCTGCTATTAAATTCAGATAAGACTGAAGTCATTCTTGTTGGTCCAAAAAACCTTAGAAATTCCTTTCCAAATCAAACTTTCAGTTTGGATGCAGTTACTCTTTCTCTTAATAGCTCTGTGAGGAACCTTGGAGTTATTTTTGATCAGGATTTGTCCTTCAATTCACATATTAAATTTGTTTCTAAGACTGCCTTCTATCATTTGCGTAATATTGCCAAGATTAGGAGCATCTTGTCTCAGAGTGATGCTGAGAAGCTGATCCACGCTTTTGTTAGCTCGAGATTAGATTATTGTAATTCTTTATTATCAGGCTGTCCTAAAACATCTTTAAAAAGTCTTCAGCTGATCCAAAATGCTGCAGCAAGAGTTTTAACAGGTACTAGAAAGAGAGATCATATCTCTCCGGTTCTGGCCTCCCTTCATTGGCTTCCCATAGAGTTTAGAATTAAGTTTAAAATCCTTCTTCTCACTTACAAAGCTCTAAACAATCAGGCTCCTTTTTATTTAAAAGATCTGATACTACCGTATTATCCTAACAGAGCACTACGCTCTCAAAATGCAGGATTACTTGTAATACCTAGAATCTCCAAAAGTACAATGGGAGGCAGAGCCTTCAGTTATCAAGCTCCTCTCCTGTGGAATCAGCTGCCAATCTGGATTCGGGAGTCAGACTCGATCTCTGTTTTTAAGAATAGGGCTAAAACCTACCTTTTTGATCTAGCCTACAATTAGGGAGGGATCATGTGTTTCTGAACCCTCCCTTAGTTATGCTGCTAATGGGTTTAGTCAGCCGGGGGACCTCCAGTAATGCACTGGGCCTCACTCCTTTCCTCACTCTCTATGAAATATTTTTTTTTTGCTGGTCATTAACATTTGTTTGTTCTCTCCCATAGATTGAGTCCCCATCGTGCTGTTTGCTCTTTACATGTCTGTTCTTTTCTTCTTCTCTATCCCCTCACCTCCCAGCCAGTCGCAGCAGATGACTGCCCCTCCCTGAGCCTGGTTCTGCTGGAGGTTTCTTCCTGTTATAAGGGAGTTTTTCCTCTCCACCGTCGCCAAGTGCTTGCTCACAGGGGATCGCCTGATTGCTGGGGTCTTTCTGCAACTGTGGGGGTCCCCCCTACAGTTGATAGTGCTATGAGATGACTGTTGTTGTGAAATGGCGCTATATAAATAAAGTTGAATTGAATTGAATTGAATTGAATTGAATATTTTCTCAAGTTTTAGAAATATCCTTGAGCCTCATATCCTTGAGCCATAGGGAAATTGAGGGATATCTGACAGATTTCCAATGTAGCAATAAAGTACGCCTTGCTATTAAGGATGTAAAGGCCACAATATCCCTTTGTGCCGAATTCAAAACTACAGAGGAGTCGGGAATCCCAAATATGGCAATAAATGGAGAAGGCAGCAGAGTCACTTGAAGAACCGTGGAGATAATTGTAAAGTAACTAGACCAAAAACTGTATAATTCCGGACAAAGAAAAAACATGTGGCCAAGGTGACAGGGAGATCCCTTACATTTATCACAACTACCATCAACTTCTGGGTAAATCTCAGAGAGTCTCGATTTTGAGAAATGGACTCTATATAGTACCTTAAACTGAATCAAGCTAAGACGAGCGCATGAGGAAGACGTTCTAATTCTGTTAATGGCATCCTCCCAAAGCTCTTCAGTCATCTGTATACCCAATTCTTTCTCCCACAAATTTTTTATTTTGACACTTGATTCATCATTTAATGTTAAAATGGAATTATAAAGCTTAGATATCAACCCTTTTTGTTGTGGACCATGTGAAACTATACTTTCCTAGGGCTGCTCAGGAGGGATAGAAGGAAAGTTAGAGAAACACTTAGAAACAAAATTACGAATTTGAAAATAACGAAACAAATGGGTGCCGGGTAAGTTATAATTGGAAGATTAATTGGTAAAACTATCAAAAAGCCCGGATGTATATAAATTCCTTATATGTTCAATACCCCTGTCATGCCAGTCGGAGAATGACGAATCTGAGAGAGATGGGGTAAACAAATGATTTTTAGTTAAAGGACACAAAGAGGAGGCAGCTACAAAACCAAAGCGCCGCCTAAACTGAAACCAGATTTTTAATGTGTTGAGAACCACTTGACTGTCTGTATACAAAGAGGGTTTTGTAGGCAAAGAGGAAAAAATTAATGCAGGTATTGACGACCCCCGACAGGATGATAATTCCATTCTACACCATGGGGAGCGAAAAGACTTTAACCAATAGCAGATTTTATGTATATGTGCCGCCCAATAATATGATTGAAAATCAGGTAATGCAAGTCCCCCGCTAAGTCTACATCTTTGCAATAATTTTTTACGAACTCTAGGCGGTTTACCATTCCAGATAAAGCCACAAATTATCTTATCCACAGAATCAAAAAAGTTTTTAGGCAGAAAAAGAGGAATTGATTGAAATAAAAAAAGAAATTTTGGTAAGATATTCATCTTGACAACATTAATCCTACCCAAGAGTGAAAGAGGGAGATTTCGCCAATGCTGGACGTCAGAGGTTATTTTGGCAATAAGGGGAGAAAAATTGGCTGAAGCTAGGCTAGAGAAAGAGCGTGTCACATTTATACCAAGATACTTGAATCCTGTGTGACTAAGTTTGAAGGGTATGTCAGACTGCTGAAGATCACAGGCAGTCGTATTGATGGGAAAGCATTCGCTTTTTTCCAAATTCAATTTATAACCGGAAAAGGAACTGAAATTGTTTAAGATACTCAAGACATTGGGGATAGAACTAACTGGATTTGACACATATAACAACAAATCATCCGCGTATAACGACAACTTGTGTTCAGTTCCTTTTCGGAAAATCCCTCTAAATAAATTGGAAGAACGCAACGCAATGGATAGAGGCTCAATGGCAATAGTGAAAAGCAAGGGCGATAATGGACAGCCTTGCCGTGTGCCACGTCCAAGAGGAAAATAATCGGAAAACATATCATTAGTTTGAACCCTTGCCTTTGGGGATGTATAGAGGAGATGAATCCAAGAAACAAATTTCTCATTGAATCCAAATTTCCTCAAAACCGCAAACAAATATTCCCACTCTACCCTGTCAAACGCTTTTTCAGCGTCTAGCGATATGACTATTTCTGGTGAATCAGATGACTGCTTTGCATAAATTATATTGAAGAGAGTGCGTATATTAAAAAATAATTGTCGTCCCTTAACAAAACCGTTCTGTTCTTCAGATATAATCAAAGGGAGAACCTTCTCCAATCGGGAAGAAATTACTTTGGCTAACACTTTCACGTCAGCATTAAGCAATGATAGTGGTCTATAAGAGTTACATAGAGTTGGGTCTTTGTCCTTTTTATGAAGTAAAACAATTGAAGCTTGTGTTAGAGTTGGAGGAAGGATACCTCGTTCTAATGATTCATTAAATGTAGCTAAAAGTAAAGGTGCTAATTTTTCTATAAACTTTTTATAAAATTCGATGGGAAACCCATCAGGGCCAGGTGCTCATCGGGCACCTCATCGGGCTCATCTCCAACGGCGACGAGTCCGCCTACAGGAGAGAGGTGGCCCAGCTGGCGTCCTGGTGCAGCAATAACAACCTGCAGCTGAACGCTCTGAAGACAGTGGAGATGATTGTAGACTTCAGGAAAGTCACTACTCCTCTGCCCCCCCTCACCCTCTCAGGCTCTCCCATCACCACTGCTGATTCCTTCCGCTTCCTAGGCACTACCATCACCAGGGACCTCAAATGGGAGCTGACCATCAGCTCACTCATCAAAAAAGCCCAGCAGAGGATGTTCTTCCTGCGGCAGCTGAGGAAGCTCAAGCTACCCACCAAGATGTTAGTGCAGTTCTACACAGCCATCATCGAGTCCATCCTCACCACCTCCATAACCGTGTGGTACGCAGGAGCCACTGCCAGGGACAGACTAAGGCTGCAGCGCGTCGTGCGCACTGCTGAGAAGGTGATCGGCTGCAAGCTCCCATCTCTCCAGGATCTGTACATCTCCAGGACCCGGAGGCGTGCTGGCCGGATCATAGCCGATCCCTCACACCCTGGTCACGTACTGTTTGCCCCCCTCCCCTCTGGTAGAAGACTTCGGTCCATCCAGACTAAAACCTCCCGTCACATGAACAGCTTCTTCCCCTCTGCCATTAGACTGCTGAACACTAAGTGACTTATTGACTCTCGTGCACCATGTACAGCAGCTCAACCAGACTCATGTCAATCATCACTGTTTTCTTTCTGCATTACCGACTGCACTATATAGTTCTCCACAGTATCTGCTGCTCGCTAATATATATTTTAACTGTTGACCAGTATCACTTAATCTTATTCTACACTTTATTACATGTATAGTTTATTTCTCTTATCTTATCATGTTTAATGTTGCAGCATTGTACCGAGACAAATTCCTAGTTTGTGTACTACATGAACAATGGCAATAAACCTGATTCTGATTCTGATTCTGATTCTGCTTTGTTTGATTGCATTACTTTAATTGAATTAATTATTTCGACAAGGCGGAGTGGGGAATCCAGGCTTTTTGCTGTATCCGAGTCAGTTACAGGATTTGAGAGGTCATGAAGAAATATGTTCATGTTATATGAATCTGTTGGGAACTCCGACGTATATAGAGAAGAATAAAATGTTTTAAATGTGGCATTGATTTCATTAGGATCCGTCGTGATTATATGTTGGATATTCTGAATGCTACTTATAATCCGAGAGTTTGCTTGACGGCGTAGCTGATGTGCCAGTAGACGGCTTGCTTTGTCGCCGTATTCATAATGAGTTCCACGACTTTGTAATAATAGTCGTTCAGCTTCTTGGGTTGAAATTAGATCAAGTTCTGATTGTACCTCCATGTGCTGTTTAAATAATTCTGGTGTAGGATTTAAGGCATATCTTTGATCAGTATTACTGATAGCTAAAGTGAGTTCAGTAAACTTAGCGTGACGTCTCTTATTAGAAAGTGCAGAGTAGTAAATGATTTGTCCTCTAAGGTAGGATTTAAGTGTCTCCCATAGTAGTGAATATGAAGTAGAATCATTTTTATTAAACAACAAAAACTCATCATTTGAATTGGAAATAAAATCACAAAACTCTTTATCTGCTAAAACAAGAGAATTAAACCTCCATGAAGGAAGACTACGTTTATAGGCACCCAAGTGAATATCTAGTAGTAGTAGTAGATTAGTTTATTTGACAGGGACAGTGCAATAAACATAGACAATTAATCAAAGACAATCAATCTGATGTGTTGCACATAGAGTGTATAGCTATTAGCTAATTTGCAACTCTTGTCCCTGGATGGGCTTTAGAAAAAAGAATCAAGATAAAAAATATACACAATAACCACATACATCAATGCAGAAAAATTATAAATACACAATTATAAATATTATAAATATTATAAATACACAAATATAACAGCCTGACTCACATTTAACATAAATATTATAAATATTATAAATACACAAATATAACAGCCTGACTCACATTTAACACATATAACATAACTCACATTTGCCTATTTCAGGCCTTCCTCCCTTCGTCACTCACTATAAACAAACACATTTATTCCTTCCCTTCATTCACTCTCACTTTGCAGACAATTAATTCATACATGAGTACATTCTTGTTTATTTTTCAGCCAGTTTTTAACATTTTTAGTGAATGTTTTAAAGTCCGTTATTATTTTAATTTCATTTGGCATTGTGTTCCAGATGTGACTGCCCTTTATAGAGAAAGCTGTTTGTCCAAATGTGGTTCTGCGGTGGAATATTTTACAGTTATTGTTAACAGAACTCCTGGTGGCTCTGCTGCTGTCCTGTCTTTGGACAAAACCAGCAAGTGGCTCGGGTGCTGATTTATGAAAACATTTGAACGTTAATTTCAGAAGACAGAGGTCAATGAAGCTCTCAAAACTCAATAGGTTGTATTTTTTTAAAACATTACAGTGATGCCACCTAATGGGCTTTTTGTCCAAGATTTTTAGGGTTTGATTATATAATGAACCTATATGTCTTATTGTGGAAGGGGCTGCTTGAGCCCAGACTGTCAAACAGTATGATATATGAGAAAAAACCATAGAATGCATATACAGTGCAGCTGCTTCGTAAGGTATGTAATATCTAATTAATTTAAAGCAGTTCAGATTTTTTTTTACTGTTTTTGAAATTTTCTTTATATGAAGATTAAATTTGAGTTGAGGATCTAGTACAATGCCAAGGTATTTGAATTCTGTAACTAAACTGATGTCATGATCATGTATATTAACTTTAAAATGTTGCAGGTTACATTTTTTGATTGAAAAGCACATTGAGACTGTTTTCTGAAGGTTCAGCAATAGATGGTTCTTGAGGAGCCACTCTTGGACATCAACCATACTTGTAGACAGTACATCTGCAGCCTGTGCTGGAGTCTTGGCAGCTGTGTAAATAACTGCATCATCTGCATAAAGTTGGCATGTTGCAGCTGAGCAGTGTAACGGCAAGTCATTAATAAAAATGCTGAAAAGTAAAGGACCAAGAATGGACCCTTGTGGGATACCCATGCGGTTGTTTAAAAATGAGGATTTATCCTGGTGAACTTTTACACACTGTTCTCTATTCTGGAGATAAGATGCAAACCATTCTAATGTATTTGGGGAGAAGTTAAAAGATACCATTTTGGATAAAAGCAAACTGTGGTTTACAGTATCGAAAGCCTTTTTGAGATCTAGAAAAACAGCTCCTACCACATTACCCCTGTCCAAGGACTGTTTGACGTTTTCAATAAGGCAACAATTTGCTGTTTCTGTTGAGTATCCTGGTCTAAAACCAAATTGATGTGGATGAAGAAGTTGATTGTCTTGTAAGTAGTCTATCAGCTGTGTAGCTACAACTTTTTCAAGAACCTTAGATAGGACTGGTAAGATAGAGATTGGGCGGTAATTGCATATATCGTCTTTACTGCCTGATTTATGAACTGGTATGACGACAGCTTTTTTCCAGCCAGATGGAAATGTACTAGACCTAATGGAGAGATTAATGAGATGAGTCAGTGGTTTGATTAATATTTTGCTGTGCATTTTGAGAAAGGAGGTGCTCATATTGTAGATATCATTAGTTTTTGAGTTTGACAGTGTTTTAACAATACCAGCAATTAACTTCTCATTTACCTCATCGATGTGAAAAGTATCTGTTGGAAGTATGGAATTTGTGTTGTTGAGCACATTTGGCAGCACAAAAATTTTTGTTAAGTCTTCCACAGAGCCCACAAAGTGTGAATTAAATTCATTTGCCAAAGTAGCCTTGTCACTGACGGTCTTGCCATTGATTCTAAGTTCCTTTACCCCCTTCTGATCGTTTTTTTTATTAGTTAAGTTATTTAAATGCCTCCATAGGGAACTGTTGTTACCCTTTGCATGATCTATCAGTTTATTGTAATAAGATATTTTTGATTTTCGCAGCTCATGTACCACTTTATTTCTTAAACTTTTGTACACAAGGTGATCATTTTGTAGTTTGGAGGTTAGTGATGTTTTCAGTGCATAGTCTCGCCTCTTCATAAGTTTTCTTATTTCATTATTTAACCATGGTAGGCTAATCTTCTGTTGTCTACTTTTAATTTGCTTTGAAAATTTTTCTATAGACTTTGTGATTGTTGCAGTTATAAAATTACAACAATCATCTACTTCACATGTTGACATGAGCTGCTCCCAATTTTGATTCTCTAAGTAATGTTCAAACTCCTCATTTTTTGATTTGGGGATAATAAAATTTGATTTGTCAATATCGACTCCCCCAAAATACTGTAGTCGCTTTTTAGTAAGTTTCCTGACAGCAAGAACCATGTTATGATCTGAGAGACCAGTTACAAGATTATAGGTTCTGGTTATTCGTTCTGGTTTATTAGTAAATACCATGTCAATAAGTGTTCTGGATTGTTTGGTTATCCTGGTGGGTCCTTTGATGATTTGCTGGTAATTAAATTTAGTCATGAGGCTTTTCAGTTTTTGTTTGTCTTTTTTATCAGACCAGTTGATATTAAAGTCACCATGAATTATTGTTTCTCTGTTCTTCTCAAGTTGTTTAACCAGATCACTTAATTCATTATAAAAGGAAGAGTTGTGTGATGGTGGGTTGTACACTACTGCAATGTTGAAATTCATTACCGGAGAGAGACATACATTAACAGCTAAACATTCAAGTGAAGTATTCAAATCAACCAGTTGACATTTATATTTGTCTTTGATGTAAATTAAAACACCTCCTCCCCTCCCTACCTGCCTGTCTTTTCTAAAACACTGGTAGCCCACAATATCGATCATATTAGTGTCTATGTTCCTGTGTAGCCAGCTTTCTGAGAGACAAAGGTAGTCCAGATTTGAGTCCAACAGCAACACCGAAATCTCATCTCTTTTGGGGATTATGCTCCGTATGTTTAAATGACCGCCGAGGATCCCCTTTGGTTTAGCCTTGGTGTCCCAAAGAACTCGTGCATGATTAACAGTTTGGAAAAATAAATGTTGTTTTTGCTTTTGTACAGCTCGGTTTTGTGCTAACCCAGTGGTCTGCTGTTTAATAGCAATCTAATAGTAATGGTGCATGATCAGATATTATTATACTTAAATAATCAGAGGAAACTACACAGGAATTTAGAGTACAGTCAATAAAAACGTAATCAATCCTGGAGTAAGAATGATGCACCTTAGAAAAGAAGGAGAATTTTTTACTGGTTGGATTGCGGAATCTCCTAGGATTGACAAAGCCATTCTATGTCATGAAATCAGAAAATGTTTGAGACATTAAAGACTTATTTAGATTACGGGGATTAGATCGATCTAGTGATGGATCAAAGACACAATTTAAATCGCCCCCTAAGATTAACAAATGTGAATTCAAAAATGGTAGGCTACTTAATTATTTATTTGCAAATTCAACATCGTCAATGTTTGGGGCATATACATTGACTAACAGAACCTTTTTCTGCATCAAAGTACTGGCAACCATCAAGTATCTGCCGTTTTTATCAGCTATAATGTTAGTAGCTGAGAATTGTACATTTTTATTTATAAGAATAGCAACCCCCCTTGATTTAGAATTAAACTGAATGAAAAACTTGGCTCACCCATGAGCAGTGCAACCAATGATGATCTTTTATCCGAAGATGGGTCTCCTGCAGGAACACTATTGAGGATTTTAATTGTTTTAAGTGATTAAAAACTTTTGCTCTTTTGACAGGATGACCCATGCCCTTAATATTCCAGCTAATGAATCGCAAAGATGCGCCTAGCAAAGCTGTACCATGGCCTATAATGGTACTAGCCGTTTACACGTACCAAAAAAAAACAAAAAAAACACAAGAACTATTGCCGTGAGCTGAGGTAAAACACCACCCACCCAAAAAAAAAAACCCATAACAAATACACCAAAAGTCTCCATGTAACAAAAAAAAACCACCCAAAAACCAATGGAGACAGTAGTGTCACACACAAAACAAAAAAAGTTGTTCTCAGTAAAATAGGAACAACTCGGAGGCAAAGCCGAGCAAACAGAAAAAGAAATACCAGTGGAAAACATGACTCCTGCCAACTTCCAGAAATTGAATTATAATGTGTGCAATGATTAAATTGCATACTGTGGAGAAGTGTGGAAGGACAAGGCCGAGTTTATTTCTCAAGTCCAGTTTTATTCACATTCACATTCTCCAACATCCAAAAACAGGAAGAGAGTGAATCCCCCAACATCTGTCCCTTTTATACCCCTGGACATCAAAGCACACAGTCACATTGTCTTTTAATCCCAAGTCACAATGCATTCCCCTCCAGGCCTTCTCACCTCCACCTAAAGTCCTGGTGGTCAGGAAATCCCTCAAGGCCATCTCTTTGCATACAAAAGGCCAGATTTCACATCCTCCTGTTACCCCTAGGAGGTTCAGTCCTTTTGTTCCTCTGAGACGTGAAGCATACAATCATCATCATCATCATTGGCTCCATCGATCTCGAAAGATCATGGGGGTGTTTTGTGCCTTGGGTCACCATTCAGGGAGTTGCACCATCGGGCGTGGCTGTAGAGGCCGATACGGGATCTGCAGGTCCTGCCGCAGCCGTTGCAGATGAATTCTTCACAGTGTAGTGGGGGTCTCGACAGTCTCCTCTGTCTGCGGAGTCTCTTCTCCCCCCAGCGAGTGTCTCTTCTTTCCTCTGCTGTTCGGATGACATCCTGGGTGATGGTCCGCCAGTTGGAGCGGACGGAGGCGGCTGACTCCAGGTCGGAGGGGTTAAAGCCTCCGACCTGGAGCATACAATAAGCATACAGTAATATACATGTGAAGCATATGAAACCCACATATGTGCACCACATGACCCCCCCCCAAACGTCTAAGATGGAACAACATAACCACAGATTGAATGTCATAATAAAATCACTACACATCAGTCCACATGCTGCTTGGGCCTCAGTCTTCTCCCGTATTTGCTGTAAGCGGGCTTTACCACCTCCGCGGCGCCCTCCTGCTGGGGAGCTGCTGTCTGAGGATTAGAACTGTTAGTCAATCTCTGTGGGTGTTCTGGGGAATGCTCTCTAGGGGGTCTGCCACGCCGAGGAGCCTTAACCAACTGCACAGCTTCGTCAGCCATCACAAAAGCGGGTTTGAGCCTGTTTATGCCAATCATTTCCTTTCTGCCCCCCAAATCTAGCAAAAAATGCTTATCACCTGTTTCCAGCACTCTAAATGGTCCATCATAAGGTGGTCGCAAGGTTTGGCGATGGGCATCATCCATCATTTTCCTTCTTGCCTTGAGAGAGAGCATCATCCATCATTTTCCTTCTTGCCTTGAGAGAGAGCAGTCGCATTTTTCTTCCCTCCTCCCCTGCCTTCCTGATCTATTCCCAGCTTTTGCAATGTTGCGTTTTTGTCTGTGTTTAGTCGCTCTTCTTCTGCTGAATCTTAATCTAAACGGAAATTATGGATTTGGAAGCGGCTTAAATGTGCTATTGTCACTATTTTTCAACAAGAATTGAGCCAAGGGGGAGCCCAAGAATTGGAACCTGCGAGGAGACTCATGGACATTGGAATTCATGCGTCTATGGAAACATTATTGGTTATGATCTCAGGACTTCTATTTTTGGCTGTGGAGTTCCCTGATGCATCAGAAATTGAAGGAAAGTGAGAGAGCTGATCAAAGCGGACCCGGCAAGCTCCTTCATCAAATTCGACCAGTTGGGGAGGGCATGAGTAGCAGCAAACGGTGAACTGAATGACAGTGATTCAGTGAAGGAATACATCTGAAGCCCTGTGCTCTCTATGGAAAAACAGTTTAAGCCTGCATATATAATGGAAGCACAGAATTACACGGGTGAGGACAAATTCTATTCTGAGTGCACTGTGCTGATTTGATTTGATTTGACCTTGTTTGCCCCGTGTTTACATTCCTCCTGATTGAGACAAGCGGAAGGACCGGCTCTTATGTCTACCCAACAATCAACAATCAGTTGTTTGTCGTCAGCGGATTGGACCCTCAAGGACAATGCCCATGTGCCTTCTGCAAGCAAGAGAGCGAGCAAGAGAGATAGACTCTGGCCTCTGGACTTGTTTATAAGTCACATGATTATAACATCTATCCACTGCCAGGAGGCGCCCTCTGCTGCTCACTAACAACTGTTACATTTACACTATACAATGCATACAACACTACATGCATATATACACACACTGCTCTCCCTCTGCTGTGTGATCTGTCTACTAAATGTCTGCTAAATATGCATTGAGGTTTTTTTTGCCTGCAATCAAAATTTTGCTTACTCATTAAGCGTCAATTTGATAAAACATGTTTTTTTCTCTCGCCTATTGTGTCATATCCTTTCTCTTTTCTTTTTTTTCCTTTCTTCTTTATGACTGGCGCCTAGCGGCTGCCCCGGCCTTGGATGCACTCTGCAGAGCGTGCCCAAATGCCAAGTCACGTTTCGTTACCTTGTATTCATACATGTGTAATGACAATAAAGTTGAATCTCAATCTCATCTCATCTCATCATGTCTGACAAAAACAAACTCCGCATTTTTTAAAGCCTTAGGCAAAAAAACACGAGGAAAACTGTGGTGAATGGGGCCAGGTAGCGTGCTCGGGCCCGTGCTATTCTGTAACCGCTGAGCCGGGGAGCACTCTGGCGCTGGATTATCTGGGAGAAATTCCCCGGGCAGCCGAAGTGGCTGTGCGAAAACTAGCTCAGCTGGGGAGGCTTCTAAATCCTCTTTAGGTGCAGAACGCAACCCCAATTAAACCCATGATAGCTTGTCCACCCAGTTTGCATCCGTAAGCGACGCTCTGAGAGCCGCCTTCAGTGACCTGTGAAAACGTTCACATAACCCGTTAGCCTGCGGGTTGTACGTGGTCGTGCGGTGGATCGTTGCCCCCAGGCTGCGGGCCATCGCTGACCAAAGTTCGGAAACAAATTGAGGGCCTCTGTCGGACGTAATGTCCGACGGGACTCCAAAACGCGCTACCCATTCCGTTAAAAACGCGCGCGCCACCTCCTCGGCTGTGGTTGACGACAGCGGAACCACTTCCGGCCAGCGCGTGGTGCGGTCAACCATGGTCAGAAGATGTATGCACCCTTGTGAGGGCAGGAAGGGGCCTACGAGGTCCACGTGGACATGATCAAACCTTTTAGCTGGGATATGAAACGGCTCCAAGGGAGCTCTTGTGTGTCTATGAACCTTGGCCCGCTGACAAGCCATGCAGGCTGCCGCCCACTCTCTAACTTATTTGCGCAGGCTCGGCCATACAAATTTCTCTCCTACCATTTTGACCGAAGCGCGCACTCCTGGGTGCGCCAGAGAATGGATCGAGTCAAAAACGCGGCGGTGCCACGCGGCTGGAACCACAGGACGCGGCCGCCAATGGAAACATCGCAGATTAGGGGAGGCATACCGTCTTGCAGCACCCTGTTCTCCAGCCTTAACCCTGTTGGTCCAGACTGGAGCGCGCGCACATCCGCGTCGCTAGCCTGCTCCGCGGCCATGGCTGCATAATCTATCATCTCCACGCGGACCGGGGCCGCGCGCACTTCCGTGTCGCTAACCTGCTCCGCAGCCATGGCTGCAGAATCTACCTCTACGCGGGCTGGAACTGCCACAGCGCGCGAGAGGCAGTCCGCCACTACATTAAGTTTACCCGCAACATGCTGTGTATCGGTAGTAAACTCCGATATTGCGGCCAGCTGTCTCTGCTGCCGGCCCAACCAAGGTTCTGAAATCTTGGCCATCACGAAAGTCAGCGGCTTGTGGTCAACGAACGCGGTGAAACAGCATCCTTCCAGCCAGAACTGGAAGTGGCGAATGGCCAAGTGGAGAGCTAACAACTCCCTGTCGAATGCGCTGTATTTTCGTTCGCTGTCGCGCAGGGTCTTGCTGAAAAAGGCGAGCGGTTGCCAGGCTCCGGCTACATACTGTTCCACGACCGCCCCTATGGCCACATCTGACGCGTCAGTAGTGAGTGCCATGCGGGCCGCTGGGACTGGATGTGCCAACAACGCAGCGTTTGCCAGGGCTGTTTTGACTTCAGAGAATGCGCGCTCCCGCTCCGGAGACCATTCGACTTTATTTGTGGGTTTTGGGGTTTTTTGTGCAACATGTAACGCTTTGACCGTCTGTGGTTGGGGAAAATTTGTTACTGCGTGCACTTTGTCAGGCAGAGGAACCACTCCTTCTAGGGAGACGCGATGCCCCAAAAAATCAATCTGCGTCACCCCGAACTGACACTTCGCTGGGTTGATTATTAATCTGTGCTCTGCCAACCTCCGGAAAACTGCCGTGAGGTGGTTTTCGTGTTCGTCTTCGGACGCGCTGGCTACCAATATGTCGTCCAGGTAGACGAACACGAAAGGGAGATCGCGCAAAACCGCGTCCATCATGCGTTGGGACGTCTGCGCCGCGCCTTTAAGCCCAAACGGCATGCTCAAAAACTCGAAAAGCCCGAAAGGAGTTATTACCACTGTTTTGGGTATGTCCTCAGCGCGCACTGGGACCTGGTGGTAACCGCGTACCAAGTTTATTTTAGAAAAAATGCGCGCCCCCGCTAAATGAACTGAAAAATCTTGGATGTGCGGGATCAGGTAGCGGTCGTGCGCTGTAGCGTTGTTCAGCCTGCAGAAATCACCGTAAGGTCGCCACGAGCCATCAGCTTTCGGGACCATGTGAAGCGGTGAAGCCCATGGGCTCTTCGAACGCCGGATGATGCCCAACCTCTCCAGGTTGGCGAACTCCTCGCACGCTATGGTCAGTTTAGCTGAATCCAAGCGCCGAGCTTTTGCAAAAACGGGCGGTCCGGTGGTAGTAACAAAATGTTCCACCCCGTGTTTAGCCACAGTTGCCGAAAATATTGGGACCGTGAGTGCTGGGAACTGAGTGAGGAGTGTGTGGAACTTACCACCTGCAGCTGTGACGTTGGCTTGTGCTGTTGGTGGGGCCACTCGAGCTGTACAGGGAATAGAATAAAAAGAGAGTGCATTAACCAGGCGTCTGTTAGCAAGATCAACCAACAAACCATGCGAGCACAAAAAATCAGCCCCTAACATGTTGAAATTGACTGCCGCTATGACGAAAGTCCACTCGAATGTACAGCCGTGTAAAGACAGAGGCCCGAGTCCTCTCACCGAAGGTCTTAATCGCCAAGCCATTTGCTGCTGACACCCCGGGGCCACTGGAAGGCGCCAGCCGGTCAGTGTAGGAAGGTGTGATGAAACTCAGCTGGGAGCCTGTGTCCACGAGGAAATGCCTCCCCGAGCGTGCATCCCTCAAGTAGAGCAGCTTGTTCTCCTCTCCGAGGGCCGCAGCTGCTACCGACTCCCGGTCTTGGCGTTTCCCGAGCGCTTGAAATGGCATGGTGGAATGCACTTGCGTGCCCTCTCTGCGAAACGGCAATGGTAGAAGCAAAGGACGTCATCTGTTCTGTGTTTCCTGGCCCCTGCCGCCGCCGTCATTGGTGAGTCTGGTGCCGCAGCCTCTGGCCCCCTGCCATCTCCGGACGTTGCGCCTAGCTCCACTGCCGCAGCCATAGCCGTGCGCCGTTTATTGGCGTCGACGAGTCATTGCGCCTCCTGGCCCAGCTCGTGGTAGTCTCGTCGGGCCAACCGTGGTGAACTGGCCAGAATCACTCTCACCGCTGGCGGTAGGGTCCTGAGGAAGAGGTGGGTGAAGATGAAGTTATCATCTTTGGAGTCTCTCAAACTCAACATCTTCCCCATCAGGTCTGCAGGTCTGTCGCCCTCAAATTCAGTCAGCGCCAGGAGCCTCTCTGCTCGCTCCTCCACCGAGGGGGTGAAGTAACGGATGAGTGCAGCCTTCAACGTGCTGTACTTGTCGCTGTCCGGCGGGTGGTTGATCAGGCTCTCCACTCGTTGGGCTGTGTGGTTGTCCAGCTTTGCAACCACATGGTAGAACTTTGTGGCGTCTACCGAAATCCTCCTGAGGTGGAACTGTGCCTCGACTGCGTTAAACTGGGAGCGCGGATTGTTCTGCCAGAAGTCTGGTAGCTGAACTGTGGCTGCATTCGTTTGGCTGGCTCCTGACGAGTCTGGCTCGGGAGAAGCGTCTCCGCTCATGATATGTCTTAGGGTCACCAGTGTGGAGAAGTGTGGAAGGACGAGGTCGAGTTTATTTCTCAAGTCCAGTTTTATTCACATTCACATTCTCCAACATCCAAAAACAGAAAGAGAGTGAATCCCCCAACATCTGTCCCTTTTATACCCCTGGACATCAAAGCACACAGTCACATTGTCTTTTAATCCCAAATCACAATGCATCCCCCTCCAGGCCTTCTCGCCTCCACCTAAAGTCCTGGTGGTCAGGAAATCCCTCAAGGCCATCTCTTTGCATACAAAAGGCCAGATTTCACATCCTCCTGTTACCCCTAGGAGGTTCAGTCCTTTTGTTCCTCTGAGACGTGAAGCATACAATAAGCATACAGTAATATACAGTACATGTGAAGCATATGAAACCCACATATGTGCACCACAATACTATTTTATACCAGTATTATAATCTGAACAATAAAGTAAGAAAAAGTAATGATAATGTTAAACTCAACAATTCACTAAGAGATTCTAATGATCACTCTCAAAATAAAGCAAATAAGCGCAAATGTCCAGATAACAGCAACAAGTCTAGAGTCCGTACAGATATAAGGATTGTAATGAAAGGTTCACAGCTCACCCAGAAATCAGAGTCTTGACGTATTCCTTCGCGTCTTCCGGAGAAGTAAACTTCTTTTCAGTCCCCTGGTAAGTAATGCATAGCTGCGCCGGATGGAAGAGTCCGTATTTGATTCCATCGATGCCACGGAGTAGCCGCTTGACCTCGTTGAATGCAGCCCGAGCCCGTGCTATCTTGGCAGTGTAGCATCATCTCACTTTGGCTCAGCAATAATTATTCTTCTGCTTAAAGACATTTTGTTTCACCCAGGAGTAAGACAATAAAGAATGGATTTTCTTCCTCCAGGCCACAGCTGAAATCCCATTCCTTTGTTAAAACCAGTCGAAAGAATTCAACTAATGCATTTCCTGTTTTGACCCTTTATTGCCCCCATAAACATGGAACAGACATGGAGCCTCATTGCCACACCGATCCACAGCTCAATAAAATTTCCTTAAACTCTGGGACATGCTGGATTTAACCAGTGAACTTTAAAGTACATTATTACAAACTCAGTTCTAAACCTTCTCTTCTTTTCAGGACTATGAAAAGCAAATGGACTCTGATGTTTTTAATGTGGAAAATCAATAATATGTGTGAAATGCATTAATCTGTGATTTTATATATATGCATGTTAAAAATGTTTAAATGAATGTTTATTCCTGCATGTTGATTTAGAAGCACTGCTTATAATTTATACTAATCACTAAAGTTAACTTAGTTTAATACATAAGGGTATAAAGCACATTCCAGTATGTATCAAAAAATTTGCCTCTAAAACCATGTGACTCCAGCAGCCAATCTCTGCTTGACAACTCTTTCCCAAAAGCCCCAGACAATAGACTGTTTGTTCATTGGACTAAAAGTTCATCAAGTCCGCCCACGAAGGACGCTCATTGGCTGAGATTCCGGTCAACCCGGAAGCCCGCGAAGGCTCAACAGAGCTTATAAAAAGGAGAAAGACCCCCTGCTTCAGCCCCTCTTTTCCTCTTTTCTCTTTCAACTCGTTCGTCTCTCTCTATGGTCTATTGTCTACACACCGCAAGAAAGAACTTTGGGGAAGAACAAAGACTTCTACCACGTGTCGCTTTTCTGAACACAGAGCAGATAACTCGTAATTTGTTTATGTAACTTTGTATTTTAATGTCTTTTTCCTTTTCTCTTAAATGCCTAGGAATTCCTATTTCTTTGAGCTCAATTCTTAATCGGAGTTAAACTCCAATTTTTGTTTATCTCTTTTTCATTGTTAAACTTTCTGTAAAATCACCGTTTGTTTAATTTTAATGTAAACTTTAATCTTGACCTTATTTTTATAATATTTTTCTTGACCAATCACACACCAGAAGCTATTATTTTATCTAAAGTCCGAAAGTCTTTTTTTTTCTAATTTGAGATCTGATTAGATCTAATTATTCTCGAAGACCCCTGGAGCCTCTTTTCTACGAAGGAGAAAACGCGCAGCTGTTCATCACACACTGAAGAAACGTCGTCATCATCTAGCTCCGATCCCAGTTTCATCTGTGGGTCATTCAGCCAAAATCCAGCCACTTCGACCGCGTGACTTTAAAGGTCGAACTGTGGATCCTGAAATATCTGCAGGCAGATATTTCCCCTAACATCCCCGAAATCTTGGGCTGAGGACGACGCCGAACGAGGAATCACGTGAGCTGCAAACTTTAATTCATCTGCTGAATTAAACGTCTGAGGTTCGGTAATAATTTGTATATCTAATCAGATGCAAATTAAGAAGCCCTTAACATAACTCTTCTTTTCGATAAAATTCCATTTTTATTTTCTTAAGATTAATCCAGGACTTTTCATATAATTACTAAACTTTCTCCATAAATTTGTGTTGTTTCCATAATCTGTTAACTCAAACTGATAGAAATTCATTTCTCAGTTTAACCCTGGTTCCGAAAATATTGACATTGTTAAGCTATCATTTACGAGATTGATTTTATGATTAATGAAATTACTGCAATGTCTGTTAATCATTTCGTTTAATAAATATGTGAAAATGAGAGAAGTTGTTGAGAATTTATTTCATTCTGAGTCTGTTTCAAGCACAGGTATCGAATTCACGGAAAAATTTTTGAGACTGATTATTAATTAATTTATTGAGTGATTAAACAGGTATGAAGTGAAATTAAAATTAAAATTGCTTCTTAAAGATAGAAGCTGGTGCCCCTACGAGTGTTTTTAACTTTTCTGGTGTATATGAAACGAGATTTGATCTCAGATTCCAATACATCAATATAAATTAAATAATTCATACCTGATCATATTTAGTCATTTTTATGTTTTCCACTACAGCAGTGTAGTCCGGAAAGACCGACAAAGTCATACCTCCGACTTTAATCCGCTGGAGCTCTCGCGCACGCCGTAATATATCAACACAGTCACTGTGGTAGTGAAGCCTGCACACAATGGCTCGTGGTCGGTCACCCGGTTTAGGTTTAGGCTGAAGAGTGCGATGAGACCGATCCACTAGCGGTTCCTTATCCAAAGAAAAAGCATCTTTCAGCAACGCAGCCACAGCTGTAGGAGAGAAAGAGCCTGGGCCCTCTTCAACGCCAATAATCCTTATTGCGTCGCGATCTTGATTCTAGGTCTTCACATTTGTCTTCCAGCACAGCAACCTTGGCAGTGAGGTGCTCAACGCTTGTTTTCATGTCAGCCATGTCATCCGTATAACCTGTGAGTGTTTCTTCCATGTCCCCCATAGTACCCATTAGCTTAGCCAACTTAGCATCAATAGCAGCATTGTCGCTCGCTAACTGTGATTTCACGGACTGCAGCTCAACCTTAAGAGGTGCCAAAGCGTCTCCGATAATCTCTTGTAGCTCCTTCTTAATAATACCAGCAATGTCTTCTTTTAGGGAGGAAAGCAGCTCAAATTTCAAGGCTTCAGCGTTCAAAACGGGCTGGTTCGACATCTTGAGCTAGCGGCTCGGAAGTCGGGGCCTGTGGGCAAGGCTTCAGGTGCGTCTGAATAGTGCGGGTTTTTCCTCTCCCCGACATTGCAAAACAATTCAAAAGTATCTCTTGAGTTACACAGCAAAAAAGAACCAAGAAAAAACACTGGGTTTTTGGAAAACTGCACAACTGAATAACAATATTATACGAAGTTGGCAGGAGCCACCAAATCTGCGTCCTACTCCATTGACTGCTCAACAGCGCCCCCTGCTTTAAAAATTTTTAATACAAATATATTTTATTACAGTCAGTTGATATAAACAATAACCAACATCAATTTAGCTTGTTAATAACATTAGCAACAGTACTTTATTTTACTCATATTTGAGACGCAGTGGCTTATGGGTAATCTTCTTGTCAACTTCCGGTGAAGTGATGTACTGTTGTTCACTTCTTCCCTGCTCAGGTCTCAGTTCCCTTTGAACTGAAGACCGTTCGCTCCCTTTGGTTTGGAGTCTCAGTTAATATGGTGGAATACCCTGTGCAGTCCACTTCGGAGTACATTATTAGGCGATCGGAACGCACCCTTAGTACGAATATGGTGGCCAGGTGGCTTCACTTCTGGCAGCCAATGATCCATCCAGTTTTTCTGTAGAGATCAGTGATGTGCTCCTAATCGGATACAGCGAGAGTGAGTGACTGGAGACGCAAATGTTTCATCCTTCAACATACACACAAAACCTTTCATACATTCTGTCGGCTGGAGAGTAAGTTTTTGAAGCCTGGGGAAGATGTCCTGATTGACAAAGGACTTAAAAACAAATGGCAGTGGGTGTGGATCGGAGAAATGGGCAGAGACAGTAAGCCTTTTGGTAGCTGGTGTTAAAAAAAAAAAAAATTAGAGAACCAGGAGCTTGTTTCTGCACGTTGTGCTTGACAAAGCTCATGTATGCAACTAACGGTAAAAAAGTGTTTCCACGCCACGAACTAGAGCTCAGCCACAGAGCAGCTGTCCATTTTTGATAATTGAATTAAACTGTAGTTTTCAGTAGTAATCTGGCTTTGTGCATTTCTCTTTTCATGTTTTATAGTATTTAATTTACTGTTATTTACCATTATTTAATTTATTATTAATTTACTATTATACACGCTGAACGCACTGAGGAGCTCATTTAGCGGTAAGCTGTGCCATCCTAGGTGCACGATGGAGAGGTTCTACAGGTCCTTCATACCTACAGCTGTCAGACTTTATAACCTAACCAGGGCTGCTCATAGAGGTCGTATTGAATGTGCAAAAGCAACAACCTTCCACAATAAATTGTCCCCTTGCGGCAGCATGAAATAATAGGCAGCAGACTGAGAGTTTAAAAGGGAGTTTATTATTCATACCGCCATCACGGACTCACTCCGGCACCGTGCAAACGCGCCAGAGCGAGCCCAGAGGCTCTCAGGCTATGCAAGCAGTAAGTTGAGCAATCGTCAGTGAGAGAGAGTGAGCTACAGAGCAGTGCAGCTTTTATACCCAACTACAGACAATGCATGAAAGGCATGGGACATTTGCATCACAGTAAGAGCAGGAAGCATGAACACAATGCATGAATGGCACATTAACATCACAGTACTGAGCAGGAAAGAGCCAGACGAAGCGAGGCTGCCTGTTGACATTAATACACACATTTCACTGTTATGTTAATTGCTCTAGCTGAGTGCTCTGCTCGTCCCAGTCTGTTGTGGGGGTGCCCCACACTCTTCGTTATACAACTAGGACAAAATCAATCATTACTGAGGGTGGCAACAACACTGTTGATTCAAACATGAAATATGCTGTCTGGGTACATATTCTGCAGGGTATTTTAACCCTTTGCACTCTGGTCAATTTCCCTAAAAACGCCTAAAAATAACATACCCAAAGTAAATCAAAAGCTGTTCTTCAACCCTTTGCAGCATCTTCATGGGGTTGGTCTCATTTAAAAGAAAACACTTTGAATTTTTTGGCAAAACAGTCATAATCTCGCTAAGTGCTCCTGCCACTGAGTAACAGTCATCTAAACATACTGAACTTGAAGAAAATAAAATTTGCCTGGGTGTTTTTTTTGGATACAAATACTTGCAAATAACACACAGCTTCAGATACTGGCTGGAAAATGCAACAGAAATGTAGAACCAAGTGTTATCCAGCTGAGGTCAAAATTTTGTAACAATACCACAAAAAATGAATATATTACACAGCTTTTTTGTCAGGTTGTTCCCAGGCGTTTTTGAACTGTGCCAAATTGTGCCAAATGGCACAGTTCGGAAAAACGTCTGTAACTTTTGAATGATTCAATATAGAAGCTTCATCTTGGGCTCTAATGAAAGGTGGCACTCAGGGCTGTGTGTGTGTGTGGGGGAGGGGTTGTTTATTCATGAATGAATGAACAAACAAGCCCCCACACACAAAGAAGCATTCCATGTAAAAAAAAATGTGTGGCCAAACAAGCCCCCACACACAAAGAAGCATTCCATGTAAAAAAAATGTGTGGCTTTTTTTTACAAGAAAAAATAACCTACAGTGCAATAAAAATTATACTAAAATATCTGTAATGTAGAGGATAACAACTCCCACCCCCCGCTACAGAGGACGGACATCGTCCATCGCCACATGACGGACCGTGCGCCACGGTCTACTACGCACAGTTGTACTAAAATATCTGCAATCCGCTACAGAGGAGTAGCGGGGGGGGGGGTCCGTTCTCGGTCCCCCCCCCTCCCCATTCTCGCGGTCCGTCATGTGGCGATAACACACAGTTGTAATTTACCGATCGGTCAAAAGTCATTTTGATTACAATTTTCAGGGATAAAGAATAATTTACCTGTCCACAACAGCAAAGTCGCTGGCGAACTTCTCTTCCTCATCGTCAGTCGAACATGACGCTGGTCCGCTTGTTACGACTCATGGTTCTGGTCACACGACCCGGTCAAACCATGATTCCATTATTGCGGTTTTGCACTTCCATGATTGCGGTTTTGGCGAACGATTTTTCAAAACAAATAAGAACAGTAGTAAGAAAAAAACACTGGTGAACGCTACCGTCACACACAGCAGCTTACACAAAACAGATTTTACGCACGGGACGCACGCTTTCAATCGTCGAACTTCTCTGCTTCAATTGGCTCGCTGTATTCGCAGCCGTTGGTAGGCGGGTCCTTCTTGCTAGGTTTTCAGTCATTGGTTCTTCAAGGTTTCAGAAACCCAATTCAAGGCTCTTATTAGTCGAATGAGAGGTCAGTCAAATCTAAACCAATCAAAGTACTCCTTTGGCTTTCTGTTCGCAGCTGTGTCTGTAGTGGAAGAACGGAAATGCAACTTTTTTTTTCAGTGCGCTGTGCATCCTAGAGCGCACGAGGGCTCACTAGTACGCAGAGACGTGACCGCCCGCGGTATCCCGGAGTGCAAGAGGTTAGCAAACCGTCATGCTGTTTATTCCATCTAGCTACAATGCTCCGGCACTGTGTATAGATCTGTGTACATACAGTATGTATATTCATGTACTGCTTTTGGCTAACCAGTTCGTATTATTTTATTATCTTATTAACTATTGCTCTGAGTGCTGCTATCCCTTGGCTGCTGTAATCCTGGAATTTCCCCATTATGGGACTAGTAAAAGCTTATCTTATTTCTTTTGAACAAAGCAATTATGGAAATAATGCAATTTAGAGTATTATATACCGTTCACTGTTGCTGCTCACAATTTATTAAAAATACATGGTGCAAATGTTGCACATTCCATTAAAAATAGTAAATCAATGGCCTTTTCCATATAGCCTTTACTGAATGGCTGCTGATCAAATCTTATTCCACCAGTGAATTAGTTCACTTGACTGAGTTTCACAGACCCTTATTCATAAATGTCATGTTATAGATTGTAGGTCATTCTGTACATAGTTTATATAACTTGATAGCAACAGCATCCTAAACGTGAGATGTTTGCACCATATTAGAGTGAGCTGGAGTACTATTGCCACCTACTGACCTTCCTTGGTATTGCTGTTTCAAACAGTCAACCATAATCTAGTCTGAATTTATAAAGTTAGGGATATTCAGCTTTCTGGTGAAATTTCAGGATGCACCTAAAATGCACTGTAACCTGACTACCGATAATAATGACTACCGACCAGTTGCCTTCACATCTCATGTGATGAAGGTCCTGGAGAGACTGGTCTTAGCCCACCTGAGGCCGCAGGTGAAGACGTGGCTGGACCCTCTGCAGTTTGCATATCAGCCCCATTTAGGAGTTGAAGATGCTGCCATCTACCTGCTGCAACGAGCCCATCTGCACCTGGATGGTGGAGGAGATACTGTGAGAATCACTTTTTTTGATTTCTCCAGTGCCTTTAACACCATCCAGCCACTGCTGCTGGGCGAGAAGCTGCAGGTGATGTGGGTTGACAGCTCTGTGATCTCCTGGATTACTGACTACCTGACAGGCAGACCAGAGTTTGTCAGGCTGGGCAGTGTCTTGTCTGGAGTGGTGGCTAGTGATATGGGAGCGCCACAGGGGACTGTGCTCTCTCCTTTTCTTTTTACCTTATACACCACGGACTTTCAGTACAACACTGAGTCTTGCCACCTGCAAAAATTCTCTGATGACTCAGCTGTGAGGGGGAGTACAGGGCACTGGTAAAATGGTGATTGACTTCAGGAAGAGGAAGGCTCCTTTTAAGCCACTGCAGATTAGGGGGGAGGATGTGGGAGTGGTTGAGGACTACAAATATCTGGGTGTCAGGATCAGCAGCAGGTTGGACTGGAGATCCAACACCAATGCTGCGCACAAGAAGGGGATGAACAGACTCTACTTCCTGAGAAAGCTGAGATCCTTCAACGTGTGCAGCAGGATGCTGGAGCTTTTCTACCAGACTGTTGTCGCCAGCGCCATCTTCTTTGCTGCGGTCTGTTGGGGTAGCAGTATCAGGGCCAGAGACACCAACAGACTTGACAAGATTATCAAGAGGGCTGGCTCTGTAATTGGTCTCAGACTGGAGACCTTTGAGACAGTGATGGAGAGGAGAACACTAAATAAACTGCAATCCATCATGAACAATCCTGATCACCCCCTCCACCCCACACTGGATAGACAGCGAAGCACTTTCTCCAGCAGACTACTACAGCTTCGTTGTCGAACGGCCAGGTAGAGGAAATCTTTCCTGCCACATGCAATTTCACTGTACAATAACTCACTATGATGTTGTATTCTGGTCATAGCTATGCTGCCACACTGCACCTTACAGACTAACTGGTACCTCACATTTCACTCTGCTCCTGATAGTCCTTCTTTGTGCAAAGGAATGATTCATGTGTTTATACGGGTCATAATATATTAAGCTATGATGTATATAGGTTCTATAGTCGTGTTAGTTTTTACTTTCCATGGGTAATCCCTTTGTCATGTGTGTTTCTGTTGTTTGCCTGTCAACTGTCATGCTGCTGTTACACTGTAATTTCCCAGTTTGGGATCAATAAAGTACATCTATCTAGCTAACCTTTCCAGGTGAATTTAATTTGACCGTGTCAAACATTTTGAATGTGCATGTCCAACTGTTCAGTGTTTCAGTACTTTATGTATAACTTGCTGTTGTCTAACAAGGTACTTAACAGCAAAATTCAGAACAGGTGTTTGATCCATGAATTCACCAATAAATTTTTGGGGTACTTCGCCATTGTAAGGCTTCCAGCAGGATGTTCTCAGAGGGAAGAGGCCACTGAGCTTAGAGTATCACAGAGTGTCATCAGCAGGTTGCAACATAGATACAGAGAGACTAAAAGAGTCACAGAAAGGCATAGAAGTGGACCTCCTTTGGCCACATCCCACGCTGATGGCTGCTTCACTGTGAACAGTACCCTGTGGAACTGGATGATGAATGCCACTCATCTGGCACATTTACTCAACTGGCACAGGCACATTTAAGGAATGTGAGAGGCACCCAAGTGTCACGTCAGACCATTCAAAACCATTTACATCAGCGTGGTCTGCCTGCTAGACGACCTGCAAGGGTACCTGAACACACCACCAGGCATAGGCATCATTTTTCTTTTTGTTTTTAAAGCACTTAATGGCCTTGCTCTGGTTTATCTGTCTGAGATTTTGACAGTCTGTGACCAAGGCAGGGCTTTGAGGTCATCCAATCAGCTTTTGCTGTATGTGCCCAGGTCAAGGTATAAACATTGGGGTGACCGAGCCTTTTCTGTTGTCGCCCCCTGGCTCTGGAATAATCTCCCCCCTGACCTACGTACTATCTCTGACCTGGCCCTTTTTAAATCAGAACTTATAACACATTTGTTTAGGATGGCTTTTAATGCCCAGTAGTGGTGATATTTGTCATGGAATTTGTTTTTATTTTATTCTTATTTTTATTTTCAGGTATTTATTCTTATTTCTTTGCTTATGCTATTTGTTTTTAATGCTGTTTAATTTTCTGTAAAGCACTTTGGTCAACGCAGAACTGCCCTGCACCTTGTGAATGGTGCAGTGACAAGCCTATACTACCCGAATAACATCATTAATCCAGTCATTGTACCCCTGCATGAACAACACAGGCCTAATTTCATCTTCATGGACAACAATGCTCCAGCTCATCAAGGGTGCATCATTTGGGAACAGCTGCTGGAGGCTGGGGTACCTCAAATGGAGTGACCTGCACTTTTTCCAGACCTGAATCCCATAGAGAACCTATGAGATTAGCTGAGTTGCTGTGTAGAGGCTCATAACCCTGTACCCCGCAACCTCAGTGACCTGAGGGCCGCCCTTCAAGAAGAGTGGAATGCCATGCCTCAGCAGACAGTAAAGCCCCTTTTCCACTAGTCCCCACTCAGCCCTATACGCCTCGGCACGGCTTTACACAGTTCAGCACGCTTTTGTTTCCATTACAGCAGAGTACCGCTTGGGGTGGGTGGGATATTTTTAATAAGGTGGTGCCATACTCCCGTGAGGTAAAACACACAACACAAGCAAAACACAACATGGCGGCTTATGAGGCGACTGCTCGGTGTCTGGCTTTTTGTCAGAGTAAAGGCAAAAAAGGACAGCCAGACAAGGGTACAGACAGCGAGATGAAACACTCTGGAAAAGTACTGGAGTGTTTAGGAAGCCACTGAGCCGAAGACGTGAGGATACAAACTAGATCACATATGAAGGTAAGTTAATGATTGCTAATGCTAGTTTGCGTTAAGTCTGCCGTACAACTTTGTAATGTCTGCAAGTTATTGCTATTGGGTACTAAAATATGTATGTTGAATGTATGTTTCAGATGGCTCTCTTGTGGGAAAATTACCGCTTCAAACCATGGGTTTGGGCGTTCAACACAGCCTCTCACTGATGCCACCCCAGCTTCACAAACGATCAGCGGCTCCAGCAGCGCTGAGTCTGTGGTGGTGTCATGGCAAAAACTGTTCAGCTGCCAAAACTTGATCACCAGGTTGTAGTTATGGGGTTATATTAGCCATAAAATATATATTGCTCAAAAAAATAAAGGGAACACTTTGAAAACACATCAGATTTTAATGGGAAAAAATAAGCTGGATATCAAAATTGTGGCAGGCTAGTCCAGTTTACTCAGATTAAAGGAACACTTTTTAATCTGAGTAAGCTGGACTAGCCTGCCACAATTTCGATATCCAGCTTATTTTTTCCCATTAAAATCTGATGTGTTTTCAAAGTGTACCCTTTATTTTTTTGAGCAGTATATATTTCAGCAGGTAAACAGTACTGGGTTACGTATAACAAGATCTAGGATTAAAAGCAATTAAAATAATGCAGTCACAAGGTTTACATGGAAAATACTTGATTTACTGGATTCGTCGTTGGCCTCCGTCGGTCTATGATGATCATGGAAGTGAATCCTAAACGTCTATTCTGCTGGAACAGCACCGCCTGTGGCTGAACAGGCCGATGCGTGAATGGCAGTCCCTGTCACACAGGTCGCACTTGTGGGTGGTCTCCGTGCTGCTGGGTCTGTGGCGGTTCTTCCTGCGGGTCCTTTTTTCATCTGCTGCAGCAGTCAGTCTCTCTTCAGCCGCCTTGAGCTGCCTGGTCAGGGTGCCTCTCCATTTGGAGCGGTCCATTGCAAGGTCCTCCCAGCGCTCTGTGTTGATCTCCAGGGCCTTCATGTCTCTCTTGCAGACGTCTCTAAAGCGCAGCTGTGGGCGGCCAACGTCTCTCCTACCAGTCGCCAGTTCTCCGTAGAGGACGTCTTTGGGGATTCTGCCATCCTCCATACGGTGAACGTGGCCTAGCCAGCGGAGCCTGTGCTGCCTGAGTAGAGTGAACATGGAGGGAAGGCCGGCGCGGGACAGAACTTCTGTGTTGGGCACTTTATCCTGCCAGGATATGTCCAGGATGTGGCGAATACAGCGCAAGTGGAAGGAGTTCAGTCTCTTTTCCTGCCGGGTGTATGTTGTCCACGTCTCACTCCCATAGAGCAGTGTGCTGATGACACAGGCGTTGTACACTGCCATCTTCGTCTTGACAGAGAGTTTGGGATTCTCCCACACTCGTGTGGTGAGGCGAGCGAGTGTGGAGGCTGATTTTCCAATCCTCTTGTCGATCTCTGTATCAAGGGAGAGGTTGTTGCTGATAGTGGACCCCAGGTACGTGAACTGATTCACGACCTCCAGCTCGTAGTCGTCGATGGTGATGGTTGGTGGTGCTTCCGTGCCTTGCGCCAAGACGTTAGTCTTCTTCAGGCTGATGGTAAGCCCGAAGTCCTTGCATGCCTGGGAGAAGCGGTCCATCAGGGTCTGAAGCTCCTGCTGTGTGTGGGTTGCGACTGCAGCGTCGTCTGCGAACAGCATGTCTCTGATTAGAGCCTCGCGTACTTTGGTTCTGGCTTTCAGGCGAGGTTGAAAAGCCTGCCGTCAGATCTTGTGTGCAGGTAGATTCCCTCTGTTGCTGTGCTGAAGGCATGCCTCAGGAGCATAGCAAAGAAAATCCCAAAGAGGGTTAGCGCAAGTACACAGCCCTGTTTCACTGCGCTGCGTATGTTGAATGGCTCTGAGATGTTGCCGTCATGCTGCACTATCCCCTGTATGTTGGTGTGAAATGATTCGATGAGGCTTTGCAACTTTGGTGGGCATCCTATCTTTGGCAGGATCTTGAAAAGGCCCTCTCTGCTGACCAGATCGAACGCTTTGGTGAGATCGATGAAGGCGATGTACAGGGGCATGTTCTGTTCTCTGCACTTCTCCTGGAGTTGGCGGATGGAGAATATCATGTCTACTGTTGATCGCTCAGTGCGGAAGCCACACTGAGACTCGGGGTAGACACGTTCGGCAAGCTTCTGTAGACGAACGAGAACAACTCGTGCATAGACTTTGCCAACAACGCTGAGGAGGGAGGTGCCCCTGTAGTTGTTGCAGTCGCTTCTCTCCCCTTTGTTTTTGTAGAGGGTGATGATCTTGGCGTCCCTCATGTCCTGTGGTACGGCACCTTCCTTCCAGCACTGGCAGAGGACGTCATGCGATGGCAGCAGTAGGGCGGTCTTGCAGTGCTTGATCAGGTTGGGGGGAATGCCGTCGTTGCCGGGTGCCTTGCCAGCGGCCAAGCTATCAATGGCCTTGCTGAGTTCGTCGATGGTTGGCTCGGCGTCAAGTTCGTCCATGGATGGCAGGCAGTCTATGGCATCAAGGGCTGACGGTGTCACCATGTTTTGTCTGGAGTAGAGGTCGGAGTAGTATTCCACCCATCTCTCCATCTGCTTGTTCTTTTCTGTGATCATCTCCCCAGTGGAGGATTTGAGGGGGGCCGTCTTGCTCTGAGCCGGACCAAGTGCTTTCTTGATGCCATCGTACATACCACGGATGTTCCCTGTTATGGCAGGAATGTCTTGGCTGAGCTGAGTCCAGTACTCGTTGGCACAGCACCGAGCAGTCTGCTAAACTCTGCTTCTCGCAGCCCTGAGAATCTGGAGATTCTTCTCGTTTGGGTACTTCTTGTACTCAGCAAGTGCTGAGCACTTGGCTTCAATGACGGGGGTCATCTCGATCAACTTGGCATCAAACCAGTCCTGTGACTTCGATGTCTTCCTCCCAAAGGTAGCCAAGGCTATGCGGTGGATGGTGTTTCGCAGCTCTTCCCACTTCTGCTTTGCAGATTCTCCTTCTTGTGGTACACCAAGTTCCTTCTCAAAGGTGGAGGCAAACTGCTCAACAATTTCTGGTTGAGCCATCTTGCTGGTGTCAATCCGTGCCTTTCCAGGCTGTCTAGCATGATGGAATTTCTTCAGCTGCAGCTTGACCTTGCAACACACCAATGAATGGTCTGTGTCGCAATCTGCACTCTGGAACGAACGGGTGATTAGCACGTTCTTCAGTGAGGTGCGCCTGGTCAGGATCAAGTCCAGCTGGTGCCAGTGCTTTGAGCGTGGATGTTGCCAGGAAACCTTGTGTTGGGGCTTGGTCTTGAAGAACGAGTTTGTGATGCACAGATCGTGATATGTGCAGAACTCGAGCAGCCGCTGTCCGTTGTCGTTCATTCTGCCCACGCCAAATGGTCCAAGACAGGAGGGCCAGGAGTCGTGGTCAGCACCCACTCTGGCATTGAAGTCTCCAAGGAGAATGAGTTGTTCAGAGTTGGGGATGATCCTGACAGTTGTTGCGAGATTCTCGTAGAACTCGTCTTTTGCCTCTGGTGTGGCTGTCAGTGTTGGGGCATACACACTGACGAGGGTGACTGGGCCTTGAGTGGTGTTGAGGCGGAGGGTGAGGAGTCATGCAGAGCCATTGCTGCCCAGTTCCACCATCTTCAGCAAGGTGTTCTTCACTGCGAAGCCCACTCCGTGTTCCCTGTGTTCGTCACTGCCCTTTCCCTGCCAGTAGAACGTGTAGTCCTTCTCTCTCAGTGTGCCTGCGTCAGCCAACCGTGTTTCCTGGAGAGTGGCGATATCCACTCCCAGTCTCTTCAGCTCATTATTGATGATGGCAGTCTTCTTGGTGTCGTTGATGTCCTTGAGGTTTACTGGATACATGTCATCATCATCATAGCAGTCTGTCGGGGGCGACAATGACTGTTTCATTTAGGTCTGATCAGATTCCTCCATGCAGCTCTGTTCTTCACCTTCCGCTGCCAGGAACTCCTGACCTTTTTAACCTGGGCATGTCCGAGCTGGAATGAGTTGCTCTCTGACTGACCATTTCATGAAACTGCTTGCAAAGTATTTGAGTACCACTAGCTTTTGCTGAACTAGCGACACATTCTTGGCAGATAGAGGTATTATTAGTGGCAAGGACAGGCCAAGACAAACTGACTCCAGTATCTGTTGTAGTGACTGACCAGATGATGGGTTTATCTCTGCTCTTTGTGTAGTGCATGTCACGATGCACCAACTGGCAAAAGTCCACCACAGACCAAGCACACCCATTCAGAGCCTTTGATGGTCATTTTACATTTGCTGGCAGCCATATTACTTAAGTAAAGAGGTTCCACACTCCACCACAAAACAGAGAAACGCCAGATCCTTCGCCCTGGTCCTGTAAATACTTGAAAGAAATGCTTTTAACTTGCATGTTTTTGGCATGTGGGAGGAAACCGGAGAAGCGGTGGTGGAGTGGTTAGCACTGCGGCAGCACAGCAACTCACCCTTGGCCGGGGGATCCTGGGTTCCACCCCAGCCCCCGACCAACAGTGATCTGTGTGGAGTTTGCATGTTCTCCCCTTGTCTGCGTCTGTTTACTCCAGGATTTCTCCGGTTTCCTCCCACATGCCAAAAAACATGCAAGTTAGGTTAATTGGCATCAAACTGGGGATTCTAAATTGTCCTTAGGTCTGACTGTGAGAGTGAATGGTCGTCTGTCTCTCTGTGTTGGCCCTGCAATGGACTGGCGATCTGGACCCTGCCTCTCACCCAAAGATGCTGGGATAGGCTCCAGTCCCCCCATGACCCGAAAAGGATTAAGTGGAAGAAGATGAATGAATGAATGAAATGCTTTTAAAAAGATAATAAAATAGAACAATGAGCAAAGTAAATAAAAATAAAATGAATTATAATTCAATTATACTAAAAATAATTAAGACCTAAAATGAATGCAAAATGAATTCAGTTTCTGTCATGAATGGCCCCTCCAGGCCAGAGAGACAGACCCACGCGCTGGACTGCAGTAGTGACATTTATTAACCAATGCAAACAGAAAATCTAGAACTGTGCAGAGAACACAAAAATACAAGCGAAGGAAACTTACAGGGAATGCACTCCAGAGCCAAAATTGCTCTGGAGGAGATGAGGAGACAACTTAGTAGAATCAAGACTGCCACAGTGAGAGAATAAACTGGCGGTGCTTAAATAGCTGACAGCGTGAAACAAATGAGCAGCAGGTGCAGGCAGATGAGCAGGCAGGTGACCTAATTACACAACTGCTCAAAGCTGAGATGGCTGGGGAACAGACAGTGAGTAGATGGTGGGAGTGTCTGGAAAAGGAGGAAGGGCACTCATGTCACAGAACCAAAATATAAACAGAAATTGACAAAATAATAATAACAGACATAAAATACTCAGAAATAAATTAAGCATCTGAGCTTGGTGAAGAGACCGCGCTCAGACTCATGACAGTTTCTTAATTTGGTGAAGATTCTCAGTCATCCAGGTGGGTCAGTCTGCTGTATGAAAACTCAGTCAACTGGATTCAAGTATTTTTTACTTCTGAAATGTTTCACCATTCATCCAGATTCTATGGTAATACCAAGCAGCATATACTGTATGTGTATTTTTTTCACAATGCAATGTTTTAAAAAAAATTTAAAAAATAATTATTTATTTATTTATTTTAACTGCCGTTGCCTCCCGATCCATGAATCCTAAGTGTGCGAGAGATCATCTTTGTTCAACAAAGATAATTCTCCCCTCCAAAGACCACAACAGGGGCGTGATCGACCTGGCAGAGCTGTCTGTCAGGTCGGTCAACGGCTGACGTGACACGTCAGGAACGTCAGATGTTGTTGTTGTTAATTTATTCATTGTTTAAAATAACCAGTGTTTTCTCTGGCTTAAAGACCTTGTCGCGGTGGCAACATATGTTTCCGCAGGGGGAGGGACAGAAAACACTTAACACTATTGTAACTGGAATATGTTAATTTTATACTATTTCTTTTTTTAAAATTTTGCTCAGTAACTTTGCATATGGAACTTAACATTTGAAGTACTGTGCAACCATGGCTTGCAACTGGGAGGCCCACTTGCAAGCCATGATGGTGAAATGAGGCCCCGTGAATGTGTCGAGTCTTTCTGGCCAAATGCTTCACCAAATCCTGATCAGACAAAGCCCCGTTTAACAGCTCATTTAAGAATACTGACATCTGCTGGTATATTACATGTAGGGTAGTAGATCTTTTAGTATAATTATTCCAGTATTATGTCAAAATAATCATTTGAGGTATTGTAAAGCTAGATGAAAAACAATCTATCCTGATCATGGTATACTGACAAAATAACATTGACGGTATATCAAAGTGTCAATTGGTCAGTTGGGATATATTAATAAATCATTTTGGTGTGTGGCTATTTTTATGGATAAATAGTTATATGAAGTGCTTGTGTGACTGGGTTATAATCTAGACTGGGGAAGTTGGGTGGGGGATGGGGAGGTGTTTTATTGATTTTTATTCAGGAATAAAAGTTTTTTACAGTGTTGGGGCTCAGGCGATTTCTTCTTTTTGAAACAACTTCCCCAGCCTTTGAAAATATTCGTTCACAGGGGACTGAAGATGCAGGGATACACAAAAACTGAAGTGCCAATTTAAACAGATGAGGATATAGATTTTTGTGACTATGCCAGTATTGCAGTGGATCCTGTTGTCTTGATAGGTTTGGTTCAGCCAGGTACCGCTGCACTTCCACAACGGCCTCAGCCTCTGCACTGGATGCCCCACGCCTCTGAGTTACTGTGGTGTCCAGCAGGTGCCACAGGTTACTACCACCTACAAAAAGAGAACACATCAGTATGTAAGCAAACATTTATATAGATACCATCATATGAACACTACCTGTACCTGAGCTGCATGTTGAAGCCACTGGTTCAGCGGCATCAGAGGTGGCAGTTGGAGGTGTCTGTGGAGCAACGACTCATTTCATGGGCACATTCCGTTTTCAGGCATTTAACCACCTCATTTGCCTTCAGAGGGCTGTGAAACCCCAGGTCTTTAACCCTCCTGTTGTCCTCGGGTCAAAATGACCCGCTACTGTGTTAAAAACCAAAAAAAAATCCCCCTAAACAATATTTTTTCAACTTAAAATTTTATGACTTTTCCTAGATTGACCCCAACATTAGGATAAGTGAATTGTTGCCTTTATTCACATTTCCATGTAAGCTATACAAAAAAGTTACAAAGGTCGTCTTTGGGTCAAAATGACCCGACAGTCAAATTGAGTTGAAATCACAGTCACTGAGTTATTTACACACCACAGAATGTGAGGATGTTTTAGTTCTGTCTCAGATCAATCAGTAGCAGACGTAAACAAGATAAGACAGGTGGCCTTCTCGTGGACTGCAGTGTCTTTGATCGGTCTCAGATCAATCAGTAGCAGATGTAAACAAGATAAGACAGGTGGATTTCCAGAGGTTATAAAGGTGCTGCAGATGACAGTACCCCAAATTCTCTCTGTGCTGAAGCCATGAGTGCGCGTTATACCGTCGAACAGGCTATAGAGCTGATTTTTTCAGATGTCCAGCAAGACAACTCTGATTCTGAAGAGGAAGTGGAGGATGTATCAGAAAAAGAAGATGGGGAGGAATACAACCCAGAGCATGATGAATCATCTTCAGAAGAAGAAGAAAACCCTGAAGCTGAAAGAGAAACTTTCCTTTCAAAAAATGGCAAAATAACATGGTCCTCGGCAGCATATGACCAACACGGCAGGGAGGCAGAACAAAATGTCATAAAGATGACCCCAGGACCCACAAGGTATGCCGTTTCTCTTGCCCATGACATTGTCTCTACATTCTACCTGTTCATCACACCAGCAATACAAAAAATAATCCTGAAGATGACAAATCTGGAGGGTTTTCGCAAATATGGAGACAGCTGGAAAAAGATGGATGAGACTGACCTGCAGGCCTACTTAAGGCTGCTAATCTTAGCAGGTGTATACAGGTTCCGAGGTGAGGCTGCAGCTAGTCTATGGGATGCAGAGAGTGGAAGGCCAATTTTCTGAGCCACAATGCCACTCAAAGTCTTTCACACCTACTCAAGACTGCTACGATTTGATAACCGTGAGTCAAGACCAGCAAGACGTGTGACAGACAAACTTGCATTTTCTTGCTTAGTTTCTTCATCTTGAGCAACAATAACATCATAAAGACACATTAGTCTAGGCATCGCAAGTGATGGTCTATATGACATCCTGACATCATAAAGACACATTTATCTATGAGCCATATGACATCATAAAGACTCAGTCTAGGCATCGTGAGTGATGGTCTGTATGACATCATAAAGACACATACAGTATGTCTATGTGAAGTCATATAGACATATCTTTTTGACGGCATCGCAAGTCCTATGATGCCTGAGTTCATAGGACGTCCTGTGATGATCAGGCAGAGATCATAGGCCATCCTATGATGTCCTATAAACGTGGTAGACACGCGCACACAGAGACACAAAGAAATTTCTTGCTTTAAAATTCAATTAAGCTGCTTATGTTGGGGGTTTAGTGAAGACGGGTCTTTTTGACCTGGAGGACACGGGGTGTATACAGAATATGAGGACAACAGGAGGGTTAAACCTGGGGTCCAGCAATGTTGCCAGTGTCATGACACTGACAGACTCTAAACTTGCCATATGTTCTCTGAGGCAATGGATGAGGTTGTCAGCTAACACTTTTGTGGGGTCAGTTTTTAAATTTGAAGTTTCACACAGAACTGCGTGGTGGAGCATCTGCATAAGAGGTATCACCTTTGACCCTGATACACGTTTTTCCTTGGATAATTCCACTGTGGCCTGCTGAAAAGGGCCTAACACCTTCGTTACTTCCTCAATTGTGTCATTTTCATATGAAGTGAGTGGCAGAAGGTCAGTATGAAGTAAAGCCAGGGCTGCACCTACAGCTTCACGCTGTTCAAAGAGACGCTGCAACATTAATAAGGTGCTATTCCTCCTGGTCTCTACCTCTATTATCAGTTTGTATTTTTGCCTGCCCATTGAGTCCTGCATTTGGTTTAAACGTTCTTTAGCTGTAGTGCTGGTGCGAAAGTAGGTGACAATCTTTCTTGATTTATCACGCAGGTCTGCAAGCATGGGAACCCCGTCAAATGACTTGCGCACTATTAAATTAAGTGCATGGGCAACACAGATGCTGTGCCTGACCTGCAGTATCCTTGCACAGGCTTTCATGTTGGCTGCAGCATCTGTGATCAAGCAGCTCACCTCACCCTTGATCCCCCACTCATCCAGGATTTTAGCCTGTGCCAGGGCTAAATTGTCAGCTGTGTGACTTGTTGGGAAATGTTCAACACCTAGCATGACCGTATTAAGGGCATCTTCCTCTGTTATATAATGGCAGGTTACACAAAGATATGCCTCCATGTTCATGGAAGTCCTCATGTCTGCAGTCAGACTTACAGCTGTGGCCTTCTGGACCTCTTCCTTTTCCTTCTCTTTGGCCTCTGTAAATTTTTTTATCAACCATAGCCTTTAAATCCTGTAAAAGAAAACAAAGGTGCATGATAGATACACTATTACTGCTGAAATCTTTTTAATAGTAATTCCACCAGCATCATCGATATGAAACTCATACCTGTCTTGATGGTAGACTGTAATTTGGATCAAGGACATGGATGAGGTTCCTAAATCCCTCGTCCTCTACCAGTGAGAATGGCTGTGAATCTTTTATGATCATATTAACCACGGCTTCATCCACATCATGTTTCCTGGTACCTACACAGAACCAAAATTATGTCAGCATAGTACAGGCTGCTGTATTTCAAGAATATTGCATTTAAAGAGATGATGGGTATATTACATGGCCTGGTTTGTGACTGTTCATTGTCATGAAATGCACGCTAATGCCTCAGCATACAGGTGGTGTTGCTGCTGTATGACAGTTCTCTCATGCATAGCCGACACTTCAACTTAAAAAATAATAATAAATAACATTATGTTCATGCATACGTATTTCTTGGTAACATTATCATTGTACGAACGTGTAACACATAAGTCCTATCTATTTAATCTGTATTATTGATTTTATCTGTTTGATGTACCTCATCTATTTTATCTATCTTCTATGTGATCTGTTGTAAGATGTGTCTAACTCGTGTGTTTAGATAGGGCAGCTCAGTGCGTGAACGTAAGTGAGTGAGTGCGCGCGCGCAGCCGAGGCACGCCCCCCCACTTTTTTGGTAAGTGGCCCCGCGGAGCGGACGGTGTGTGTGAAGTGTGCGGGTGAGGAGAGAGAGAGAGAGAGGGAGGCGACTGGAGCAGGTAGCGAGCTAGAATTGCTGCTAATAACAGTGCAGTCTGTTAATAAAGCCCCAACTCTTCAGCAAAACGGCCTGTTCTTCTGGGTACCACCATACTGCTGTTAACAACCGTGAGGTTTACTTGGGAGTTAACCCCGGAGGAAAAGCTGCCTCCGGCCCTGGAGAAGACAGATCTCCCCTGTGTCCCCCAACCACGGTTAGGAGACCAAAGCAGGAAAGGTTAACAGATCAATCGAAGCAGTTGTACATTATATTTTACCTTCTTGGGAGAAATCAGGTCAAAGTGCTCCCAAACTGTAGATGTCCTTCTTCTTTTTGGTGGTTCCATAGTTCTGCTCTTCTCTCGTCTCTTCTCTTCTGCACGTCACGATCTTCAGCGTCAACTCGGATCACGCAGAGCATTTCCTGTATTTCCCGCAGCTTTTTAAACAAATCGCATCAAATAACGAGGCAATCACGTGATTTTAAAAAACGGGGCCTCGTTTGCCTTTTGTCAAGTGATACTGTGACAAACTATACAGGCCTCGAGGCAGGCTTCATCTGGACACGCCCCTTTTGCTCGACACGGACTTCGTGCCTTCGGTGTCTGACGTAACATCACTAGGGAGTGGTCCACCAAAGACCTGGTTTTACCCACAAGGTGTTTTTCTCCCTCCAAGATGCGCAAGACAGTCGACTCCCTCATCAAACTTCTGTGTGGCAGAAAAATAGCCATATCACCTGTAATACTGAACAAGAGGTGGAATAATGCAACCTTCCTCTGCTGTCTTATTGCATGCATAGTTTTTTATTTTTATCTTTAGTGCTACTCCATGTTTAATGTTGCAGCATTGCACCAAGACAAATTCCTAGTTTGTGTACTACATGAACAATGGCAATAAATCTCATTCTGATTCTGATTCTGAAGTACCTCCAGTCAGAGGACACGAGCATCTTTACTGGGTACATGTACTGTAGATACTGTATAAATGTATATTCTCTGCATCAACAATGTACTATACATGTATTCATTTAGTATTGCACTGGGAATTTTGACAATAAACCTTTGTACTTTTTGCAGCTGTGTCTCCACTTTTGTTTAATGTGCGAAGGTTACCACCAAGTGACATAAATACTAAAAGATTGGAAAAGCTGTCTAAAAACAGTCCAGAAGTTTAAGAAATCACTTTTGGTTTGGTGTAAGTCTGTCAACAGAATTATGAACCATAAAGCAGTTTATGTTAAAATGTTAAATCCCATTAAACCCTAACCCAGGGGTGTCCAATCATGTGCCATGGAGGGCCAAGACCCTGCAGGTTCTGTCTTCTACCCAGTCTCTTCAGCAGGTGTTTTCACTGATCAGCAGTCAGTGGAAGAAATTCAGTGGAATCTGCTGTTGAAGACACCGGTTGGAAGTAAAGCCTGCAGGGTCTTGGACCTCCATGGCACATGATTGGACACCCCCGCCCTAACCCATTTTTCGGAAATACAGATGCTAATGTGGCCCAGAATTCCTCCATATACTGGTACTGTCACTAAAGTGTGCAGGGTCTTCTGCACTGGCACATCCAGCAATACAGCAAATAACATAAGATAAGATAAGATAAGCCTTTATTAGTCCCACAACGGGGAAATTCCAGGATTGCAACAGCACAGGGATAGCAACACTCAGAGCAACAATCAGAAGGCAAGAAAAAAAAAAAAAAAAAAAAAAAAACAAGCAAGCAAGAGCAGCTAATATACATATGTACATATTACTATAAAATATATATATACACACACACACACACACACAGACACACAGTGCAGAGCATTGTAGCTGGATGGAATAAATATATGAATATATGAACACAGTGCAGAGCATTGTAGCTAGATGGAATAAATATGTAAATATATAAACACCCACAGTACGGAGCATTGCAGCTAGGTGGAATAAATATGCAAGTATATAAACACACACAGTGCGGAGCAATGTAGCTAGATGGAATAATATGTAGATATATAAAAACACAGTGCGGAGCATTGTAGCTAGATGGAATAAATATATAGATATATAAATATAAACACACCCAGTGCTGAGCATTGTTGCTAGGTGGGATGAAACAGCATAACCGTCTATTTAGTTATCCTACATGGTATGATTATGTGCCCATACATATTCTCACCCTCCATAGCGACCGGTATGTTCCTAGTTGTATGCCGGAGAGGACCATTGTGTAAGTCTATTGCATCTTTTGCATTCAAAAAAAAACTATTAGTTTGTTACGTCTTTTTGCTATCTCTGCGAGCAGCCCTGCTTAGGTTGTACAGTCTGACAGCCGTTGGTAGGAAGGACCTACGAAACCTCTCGGTTGTGCACCTGGGATGATGTAGTCTGCTGCTAAATGAGCTCCTCAGTGCATCCAGTATGTCCTGCATAGGGTGGAACTCGGACTCCAGCAGAGATGACAGTTTAGCCACCGTCCTTCTCTCTCCTATCTCCTCCATCGGATCAAGGCGCTGCCCAGGACAGAGCTAGCTTTCTTAATCAGTTTGTTCAGTCTCTTCCTATCGGCTGCAGTAATGCCACTGCCCCAGCAGACCACTCCAAAAGTGATGGCTGATGCCACCACCGTGTCATAGAATGACTTCAGCAGCGCCCCTTGTACACCAAAAGACCTGAGTCTCCTCAGCAGGAACAGCCTGCGCTGTCCCTTCTTGTAGAGTGCGTCAGTATTGTGTGACCAGTCTAGTTTATTGTTCAGATGAATACCCAGGTACTTGTAGGATGTCACCATCTCGATGTCTGTTCCCTGTATATTTACTGGTGCTGTGAGGGGCTGCCCATGCCTGCGGCAGTCCACCACCAGCTCCTTAGTTTTCCTCGCGTTGATCTGGAGGCAGTTCCGATGGCACCAGTCCACAAAGTCCTGGATAAGCCCTCTGTACTCAGCTTCATCTCCGCTGGAGATGAGACCAACGATCGCAGAGTCATCAGAGAACTTCTGTAGATGGCAATGTGTTGTGTTGTGTGAGAAGTCCGCAGTATAAAGAGTGAACAGGAAGGGAGCCAGCACCGTTCCCTGGGGGGCCCCCGTGCTACTGATGATCGTGTCGGAAACACAGTCCCGGGTTCTCACAAACTGAGGCCGGTTCGTGAGGTAGTCCAGGATCCATGATGACAGGTGCTGGTCCACCCCTGCGCGCAGCAGCTTGTCCTTCAGGATCATCGGTTGGATGGTGTTGAAAGCACTGGAGAAGTCAAAGAACATGATCCTCACCATATTCCCGGGCTTCTCCAGGTGGGACAGAGAACGGTGAAGGAGGAAGATCACCGCATCCTCCACCCCAATGCCATGCTGGTAGGCGAACTGGAGTGGATCCATCGCTGGTTCCACCAGGGGGCGGAGATGAGCAAGGAGCAGTCTCTCCAGGGTCTTCATCAAGTGGGACGTCAAGGCCACCGGTCTGAAGCTGTTCAGGTCTTTGGGGTGGGAAGTTTTTGGTACAGGTACCACACAAGATGCTTTCCACAGCTGTGGTACCCTCCCCAGTTTCAGGCTCATGTTGAAGATATACGTCACAATCCCACACAGCTGGTCTGCACAGGACTTGAGGAGCTTTGCGCTGATGCCGTCCGGTCCCGACGCCTTCCTCGCCTTGATCTTCCTCAGCTCCGTCCTCACCTGGGTCTTGGTCAGGGTCAGGATGGGGGGCTGTGTGTTGGGAGTGGGGGGGGGGTGTCGGTGGAGTGGGGAGTGGGTAGCAGGACTTGATTTCTTAGAGGCAGCAGTGGTTGTTGTGCAGACAAGGGGGAGGGCGGTTGGTCAAATCTATTGAAAAACAGATTCAGGTTGTTCGCCCACTCCCTGCCCCCCGTGGCCTGGGGGGAGGTATTCTGGAGCCCCGAGATGGTTTTGAGGTTTCTCCAGACCCCGCTGATGTCGCTCTGTTGCAGCTTGTCCTCCATCTTCTTCCTGAAGCTGTCCTTGCCTTCTCTGATCTTTCTCCTCAGCTCCCTCTGTACGGACTTCAGCATCTCCCTGTTCCCCGACCTGAAGATCCTCTTCTTCTCTCTCAGAAGTGTTTTTATCTCAGGGTTGATCCAGGGTTTGTTGTTTGAGTGACGCCGTATGGTCTTGGTGGGAACGGATTTGTCCACACAGAAGCTGAGGTAGCCCGTGAAGGTGTGAATGAGGCCATCGATGTCCTCACCATGTGGATCATCAACATCATTTGTCTTCAGCAAATAACATAATTGTTTTTGGTTACTTTTTCTTAAAAATGAGCCATTATTTTCAACATGACTGATAAATGGTTTGTACTGTTGGCTCTTTTCACGTCGGTGTCTTAACAGACAAAACAGAAAATCATGATGCAAATAAATACAAACTTTGTGGTTTTTCTTTACTTTTTCTTAACCCCTTAGCATTACTGCCAATTTTCCAAGGAGGAAAAGTAGAATTTTGGTTAAGAAAAATCTTTCATTATTTACCATTACACACAGATAGCATGGAAACAGCACGGCTGGATTACCAAAATGTGTCTAAATATTTTTTAACTACAATGTCATGATTCACTGCATCACAAGATTTTGTTGGTCCAAAACTGCTTCCACAACCTGACCTTGATCTCTAGACTTTTATAGGATGTTTAAGTAATTAGACTCCATAATATACTCCAATAAAGTTGTCTAGCAACCCTTTTTTTTAAAAACTTTGGATAAAGTTGGTAATGTACAACAGACACATAACCTGATTTATAACTGAATTTGGTCAGAAGAGGATGTAGATGTAATTATTGACACTTCCCACCAGTGTCATAACAGACAAAACACAATCATGATGCAAACACAGTCACTGGTTTATTACAAGTATCAGCACAATTACAGACTGTTTTGTTTCATATGTACACAAGTTTAAAAAAAAACACTGGGGATGGGGAGCCGGTCATTCATCGCGTTCACAAGCTTGCCCAGTTCAGCCAGAAAAGCTTTATTGAAAGCAGCAGTTTGTGTCATTTCCTCCCTTCGTAAGGCGACTTCTTGCTCGCTTGCTTCACGTGCGTCATCTGCAAACTGGTTGATGGCTTGCATGTGCTGGACAAGTGCTTCACGGTGCTGTTCAAGCTGCCATTCATGGAGCCGCACCTTGTCACCACGCATCTGGGCAAACAGTGGCAAGGTCTGTTGTGGGGTGGCTTCTTTTCCTCTTGCATAGACAAAAGACAGGAATGGATGGTGTTAGTTAAAGCAAGTTCAAAATATTAGGGAAATACACTTGTGAAAGCCAGTGGTGGGATGTGACAAAAATGCTTTGTTGTGGTATTTAAGCACAATTGTCATGTTGCTGTGCCTCAGTAGAGCAGATTTTGCAGGCACCAGGTTATGTTTAAAATAATTTGTTGTTATTGTGGCCTCAGAAATCTGAAGGAGTTAATACAGCCAGCTGACCTAAATAATTTTAGTGAAGCACATTGACTGCAAGTACATTCGAAAGTGAGTTCATGTGCTACATCGGTTTTCAAAAACAAGAATTATATCAGTACTTCCTCCACCACAGCTAAAAATGAGACCAGGTTGTGGACCCCTGACAAGTGAGCACCCCAGGATCCACTCTGTACAAGTACATTTTCAGTCTAGGGTTTTATGGTGGAAAAGAAACAACACAACAACACTGTTCCAGCACTGTTTTTGGAAAATCCACAGAATAGGTATGTGGGTCTATTATGAGGCTTTAAGAAATTATATGAATCACTTTATAAATCACTGGTTTGAAAATGCCCTTGTATATGTTGAGATTTTGGATCCTGGGGTCCTCTTGACCTGTATCCATAAGCACAACACGCTGAGGGAGGCGGACCCCTGGCATGTGGAAACATTCTAGAAAGAAAATACACACAACTTAATGCACAACACCAAAGTGCAACACGTACACAAACCAGGATTTTAACTAGGATTAACATATTTCATCGTTTTGCTCTCACAAGCAAATCAGCAGAGTTGGCTACTAGCTAGCAAGTGCTCCTCGCTAACACTTGTTAGCCAGGAGAGAACGGCATTGTTTTTGCCCCCAAAAAGTGAGCTTGCCACCAATAGGATAAATAAGTGAAAAAATGCACAGTATCACAAAACATTCACCATCCATAGTTCTCTCACTTTCAGCTTCTCCCTACATTGTTTTAATGTCCAGTTGTATCCTGTGCTGTGATCTGTTTCATTGCAGGTCGCTCCATCTCGCTCTGGATTCTGTTGTCAGCCACCAAGCACAGAAAAGTCCGCACCTCTTCATTGGACCATGGTGTAGATTTCGGCGAAACCTGCGAAGCTATCTCTATTAATATCGTGTTTACTCGCTGAACAATTTTTTGCAAATGGTGGCTGTAGGTTCTGCAGAAGACGGCACTCTCATGACATTACGCCCTGACCAGTCAGTGGCCTGCAGTCTGTTGGCATCACATTTTCAGCCTGACTCAGCACAGTTAGAACCCCAGTGGAATAGGTACAAAAAAAGTATCAGGTACCAGGTACTAATGGAAAACCCTGCAAACTGGGTAGAGTCGAGGTGAGTAGGGCTGAGTGGGTACTAGTGGAAAAGGGGCTCGTGAGACGTCATTGTGAAGCTGTAATTGATGTTCAAGGGCACATGACGAGTTATTGAGACATTGACATTCTTTGTTGTGGTATACCCACCCCTGTTGTTGGCTTTTGTTTCAATACATTGTGTGAGATGAGGAAATCACCATTGCATGCTTCTACTTAAATGTTCTACTTTCATGATATTATATCACTGTAGCGTGAACTTTTTACATTTTCCATAAATTTCACCCGAAAACCAAATATCCCTAACCTTTTTGTGAGTAGTTGTATGTTACTAGCTAGTTTTAAGGAAAATCATTTTCATATACAGTATATATACTGTATATATACACTACCGTTCAAAAGTTTGGGGTCACTTAGAAATTTCCTTATTTTTGAAAGAAAAGCACTTTTTTTCAATGAAGATAACTTTAAACTAATCAGAAATACACTCTATACATTGCTAATGTGGTAAATGACTATTCTAGCTGCAAATGTCTGGTTTTTGGTGCAATATCTAGATAGGTGTATAGAGGCCCATTTCCAGCAACTATCACTCCAGTGTTCTAATGGAACAATGTGTTTGCTCATTGTGTCAGAAGGCTAATGGATGATTAGAAAACCCTTGTGCAATCATGTTAGGTCTGCAATGCTGTAATTGCTGCAAATGGAGGATTCTTTGACGAAAGCAAAGTTTGAAGGAAAAAATTATTATTTCAAATACAAATCATTATTTCTAACCTTGTCAGTGTCTTGACTATGTTTTCTATTCATTTTACAACTCATGGTGGTAAATAAGTGTGACTTTTCATGGAAAACACAAAATAATTGTCTGGGTGACCCCAAACTTTTGAACGGTAGTGTGTATATGTATATATATATATATATATATATATATATATATATATATATATATATGGAGATCACGAAATGATGAGACTGGTTGCTTTTAAGTTCCAGTTTATTGCATCTTACATCTCCAGCCTTCTCTCTCTCTTGGACAGAAACAAAGAGGAAGTGCTGCAATAAACCCACACATACATATATCATGCCCCCCCACAGACAGAGTCACCCACTCAAGTCAAATCCCTCTATTCATCCCTCACACCAAAAGTCACACATTCACGTTACATCAAATCTTTCTATTCATAACGTACATCAAAGGCAAAGTCACACATCCATGTGACATCCTTCCATTCACGCTTAATCCGAAGTTCCTTCAGGCTCTCGTCCCTGAGCCTCTGTCCTTGAGGTCAATCCACATTGCAAGCCCACAGTCACAGTCCTTCTGTGTTTAAACCTAAGCATGCAAATATGTGAGCTACATACAGTTACATACAGTTATGAATATGGGCGCTACATCACCCCCCCCAAACGCCCAAGAATGGACAAGGCAACCACATTATCTCAATGGGTAATACAGCGTATGTCACCCCCGACCTGCAGAAACTACAGCACAGTCTGATCAAATCACACATCACCCCACACGTAGCCTAGGTTTCAACCTCCTCCCGAACCTGCTGTAGGCAGGCTTCACAATCCGTGTGTCGCCGTCCTGCCGCGAATCTGTGGAGTGAGGGGGAGAAAGGTTATTTGATCCTTGCGGGGACGCCTGGGGCCGCTCCCTGGGGGGCCTGCCGCATCGAGGTGCCTGCGCCAGTCGTACAGACTCGTCATGCAACACAAAGGCAGGCTTTAATCTATCAATACTGATTGTTTCTTTCCTGCCTCCCAAATCAAGCACAAAATATTTGTCCCCGGTTTCCAGCACTCGAAATGGACCATCATATGGTGGGCGGAGACTGTGTCGCTGAGCATCGTGCCTAACAAAAACAAATTCAGCGTTTTGTAGAGCTTTGGGAACAAAAACACGCGGAAAAGTGTGATGCGCGGGGCCGGGGAGCGTCTCTGCCCCCACGCCACTCAGAGGTCCCCGTGCTGGGGGGCGCCCTGGCGCCACATGGCTCGGTAGGAACTCACCGGGCAGCCTGAGAGGTTGAGCAAAAACTAATTCCACGGGTGAGGCGTTTAAATCCTCTTTGGGTGCTGAACGCAACCCCAATAAAACCCAAGGTAGCCTGTTTACCCAATCTGCATCCGTGAGCGATGCTCTCAGGGCTGCCTTCAAAGACCTGTGAAACCGCTCGCATAACCCGTTAGCCTGGGGATGATACGCGGCAGTGCGGTGGATTGTCGCTCCTAAGCTGCTGGCCATCGCTGACCACAGTTCCGACACAAATTGAGGTCCCCTATCGGACGTAATGTCCAACGGGACCCCGAAACAAGCTGCCCAGGCCGTTAAAAAAACGCGAGCCACCTCTGCCGCTGTGGTCGTTGTTAGCGGGACCACTTCTGGCTAACGTGTGGTTCGGTCCACCATTGTCAAGAGGTGTGTGAACCCTTGTGACGGCGGTAGTGGGCCCACGAGGTCCACATGCACATGATTGAACCTCTTAGCCGGGATGTGAAAAGGCTCTAAGGGGGCTTTCGTGTGCCTGTGGATTTTGGCCCGCTGGCAAGCCATGCAGGCTGCCGCCCACTCTTTCACGTGCTTGCGCAGGCTCGGCCAAACTTCTCCGCTACCATTTTTACAGAAGCACGTACCCCTGGATGCGCCAGGGAATGAACTGCGTCAAAAACTTGGCGGCGCCGAGCAGCCAGTACCACCGGGCGCAGCCGCCCGGTGGATATGTCGCAGATGAGAGGGGGCAAACCGGCTTGTAGAATCCTGCTCTCCAGCCTTAACCCTGTTGGTCCAGACTGGAGCGCGCGCATGTCTGCATCTCCGCTCTGTTCCAACGCCATGGCTGCATAATCTATCCCCACGTGCACCGGGGCCGCGTGCGCGTCCGCGCCGCTAACCGGTTCCGCGGCCGCAGCCGTGCAATCTGCATCCGTGCGGACAGGTGCTGTTACCGCACGGGAGAGACAATCCGCTACAACATTAAGCTTACCGGCTACGTGCTGAATGTCAGTGGTAAATTCCGAAATTGCGGCCAGCTGCCTCTGCTGCCGTCCGGACCACGGTTCCGAAATTTTGGACATTGCGAAAGTAAGCGGTTTGTGATCGACAAACGCGGTGAAACGCCGCCCTTCCAGCCAGAACTGGAAATGGTGAATGGCCAGGTGGAACGCCAACAGCTCCCTGTCAAACGTGCTGTATTTCCGCTCGGCATCGCGCAAGGATCTGAAAAAAGCGAGTGGCTGCCAGACCCCGGCGACCTGCTGCTCCACCATGGCCCCGATGGCCACGTCTGACACGTCGGTGGTTAGCGCTATGCGGGCTGATGGGTCTGGGTGTGCCAGCAGTGCCGCGTCCGCCAGTGCTGTTTTAACCTCCGTGAACGCGCGTTCCCACTCCGGGGACCACTCGATCGCATTGGAGGGCTTCTGCTTTTTAAGCGCGGCGTATAACGGCTGCATGAGCTGCGCTGCGTGGGGTATGAAACGGTTATAAAAATTTACCATTCCTAAAAATTCTTGCAACGCTTTAACCGTTTGTGGCCGAGGGAACTCTGCCACTGCACGTACCTTGGCTGGTAGAGGGACTGCCCCCTCTGGGGAGACGCGGTGTCCCAAAAAATCGATTTGTGCCACGCCAGAATGGCACTTGGCTGGGTTAATTATCAACCCGTGTTCCTCCAACCTCTGAAAAACGGTCATGAGGTGTTTTTCATGTTCCTCCTTGGAGGCACCGGCGACTAAAATATCGTCCAGGTAGACAAAAACAAAAGGGAGATCGCGCAATACGGCATCCATCATTCGTTGGAAGGTTTGCGCGGCGCCTTTAAAGCCAAAAGGCATGCGTAAAAATTCGAAAAGTCCGAACGGGGTTATTACCGCTGTTTTGGGGATGTCCTCTGCACGGACCGGGACTTGGTGATAGCCGCTAACCAGGTCTATTTTAGAAAAAATGCGCGCCTTCGCTAAGTGCACCGAAAAATCCTGGATGTGCGGAATTGGGTAGCGGTCATGCGCCGTGGCATTGTTCAGCCTGCGGTAGTCACCACACGGTCTCCACGAGCCATCAGCCTTAGGGACCATATGGAGCGGGGAAGACCAGGGGCTCTTCGAGCGGCAAATTATGCCCAACCTTTCCAGGTTGGCGAACTCCTCGCGCACAATGGAGAGCTTAGCTGCATCCAAGCGCCGAGCCTTTGCAAAAACAGGCGCGCCAACTGTGGTGATGAAGTGTTCCACCCTGTGTTTCGCAACCTTAGCTGAAAAAGTTGGAACTGTGAGTGCTGGGAACTGGGTGAGGAGAGTGTGAAACTTACCGCCTGCTGTGGCAACGTTAGTCTGTACTGGTGGCGGGGACACTCGAGCTGCACAAGGAATAGAATAAAAAGAGAGTGCATTAACCAGGCGTTTATTCCTCAGATCTACCAACAAGCCATGTGAGCACAAAAAATCAGCGCCTAACATGTTGAAACTCACCGCCGCTACAATGAAAGTCCATTCATAGTTGCGGCCGTGTAGGGACAGTTGCAGAGTCCTTTCTCCGAATGTCTTGATGGACGAGCCGTTCGCCGCCATTGCCCCGTCCCCGCTGGGTCCAGCCAAGCGGTCCGCATAGGTCGCAGTGATGAAACTCCTCTGGGCTCCGGTGTCCACGAGGAAATGCTGGCCAGAGCTCACATCTGTTAGGTAAAGCAGCTTATTCTGCTCGCCGAGAGTCGAAGCTGCTAATGACCCCCGGCTTTGGCGTTTCCCTGCTTCTTGAAGCTGCACGGTGGGATGCATCTGTACGCCCTCTCCGCGAAGCGTTGATGGTAGAAACAGAGGCCGTCCCCTCCTCTGCTTCGGGACCGCGCTGCTGCCGTCGTCGCTGGGGTGGCTTCTGCTGCCTCCGGCTCCTCCCTGCCCCCGGCCACTGCGCCGAGGTCTGCTGCTGCCGCGGACATCGCCTGCTTGCCGCAGGCATCTAGGTGCCGCTGCGCTTCTGCGGCCAGCGCGCGGAAGTCCTGGTGGTTCACACATTTCATGCTGGACAGGGTACCTCTCATGTGTGCCGGGAGGGTCCTCAAGAAAATGTGCTTAAACAACAACTTGTCGTCTTCCGTCCCGAGCAGCTGCAGCATGTCCTCCATCAGCTCGGCCGGCCTGCGTCCTCCACGGTCGCGCAGGTCTAGGAGCCTCCTGGCCCTCACCTCGGCTGAGGGCATGAAACTCGAAATGAGGGCGGCTTTCAGTGCTTCGCATTTGCCAGCAGCGGGCGGCTGCTGCACCAAGCTCCGCACGCACCGAGCTGCGCGGCTGTCGAGTCTTGCGATGACATGGTGAAATCTGGTGTCATCCGCTGCAATTCCCCCGAGCACAAACCGCGATTCCGCGTGCTGGAACCATGAGAGCGGGTCTTCTTGCCAGAACTCGGGGAGCTTGAGTGAGACCACACTCGTACGGACGGTCCCCAGTGAATCCGGGTCAGAGCGCTCGTCTCCTGACATCTCACGTCTTGGTCACCAATGTGGAGATCACGAAATGATGAGACTGGTTGCTTTTTAGTTCCAGTTTATTGCATCTTACATCTCCAGCCTTCTCTCTCTCTCGAACAGAAACAAAGAGGAAGTGCTGCAATAAACCCACACATATATATATCATGCACCCCCACAGACAGAGTCACCCACTCAAGTCAAATCCCTCTATTCACCCCTCACACCAAAAGTCACACATTCACGTTACATCAAATCTTTCTATTCATAACGTACATCAAAGGCAAAGTCACACATCCATGTTACATCCTTCCATTCATGCTTAATCCGAAGTTCCTTCAGGCTCTCTCGTCCCTGAGCCTCTGTCCTTCTTCTAAGTCCGCAGGTGGCCCAGACTCATTGTCCATTTGAGGCGTGAAGTCAATCCACATTGCAAGCCCACAGTCCTTCTGTGTTTAAACCTAAGCATGCAAATATGTGAGCTACATACAGTTACATACAGTTATGAATATGGGCGCTACATATATATATATATATATATATGTGTGTGTGTGTGTGTGTGTGTATACATATATATACACACACACACACACATATACAGTATATATACACACACACATATATGTGTGTGTGTGTGTGTGTGTGTGTTCAATTCAATTCAGCTTTATTTATAAAGCGCCACATCAAAACAGAAGTCATCTCATAATGCTGTGTGAATATACTGTATATAAGATAAGATAAGATAAGCCTTTATTAGTCCCACAACGGGGAAATTCCAGGATTGCAACAGCACAGGGATAGCAACACTCAGAGCAACAATCAGAAGGCAAGAAAAAAACAAGCAAGCAAGAGCAGCTAATATACATATGTACATATTACTATAAAATATATATACACACACACACACACACAGACACACAGTGCAGAGCATTGTAGCTGGATGGAATAAATATATGAATATATGAACACACAGTGCAGAGCATTGTAGCTAGATGGAATAAATATGTAAATATATAAACACCCACAGTACGGAGCATTGCAGCTAGGTGGAATAAATATGCAAGTATATAAACACACAGTGCGGCGCAATGTAGCTAGATGGAATAATATGTAGATATATAAAAACACAGTGCGGAGCATTGTAGCTAGATGGAATAAATATATAGATATATAAATATAAACACACCCAGTGCTGAGCATTGTAGCTAGATGGAATAAATATGTAAATATATAAACACACAGTGCAGAGCATTGTTGCTAGATGGGATGAAACAGCATAACCGTCTACTTAGTTATCCTACATGGTATGATTATGTGCCCATACATATTCTCACCCTCCATAGCGACCGGTATGTTCCTAGTTGTATGCCGGAGGGGACCATTGTGTAAGTCTATTGCATCTTTTGCATTCAAAAAACTATTAGTTTGTTACGTCTTTTTGCTATCTCTGCGAGCAGCCCTGCTTAGGTTGTACAGTCTGACAGCCGTTGGTAGGAAGGACCTACGAAACCTCTCGGTTGTGCACCTGGGATGATGTAGTCTGCTGCTAAATGAGCTCCTCAGTGCATCCAGTATGTCCTGCATAGGGTGGAACTCGGACTCCAGCACGATATATATATATATCTATATATATGTATATATATATATATATATATACTGTATGTGTGTGTGTGTGTGTGTATGTATTTTTAGATTTTTTTTAGATTTAGTATACTTTATTGATCCCCAGAGGGGAAACTGAGGGTCATCCACCACCTGGATGGATGAAGCAGCCACGATACGGCGCTATCCCTTAACCATTTACACACATTCACACCTAGGGCCACTTTAGAGTCTCTAATTAACCTAACCTGCATGTTTTTGGCATGTGGGAGGAAACCGGAGAAATCCAGGGTTAAACCCACGCAAACATGGGGAGAACATGCAAACTCCACACAGATCACTGTTGGTCGGGGGCTGGGCTCGAACCCACGATCCCCACGATCCCCCGGCCAAGGGTAAACTGTGCTGCCGCAGTGCTAACCACTGCGCCACCATGCAGCCCACGGAAAATCAGCCTTCACACTCGCTCGCCTCACCACACGAGTGTGGGAGAATCCCAAACTCTCTGTCAAAACGAAGATGGCAGTGTACAACGCCTGCGTCATCAGCACACTGCTCTATGGGAGTGAGACATGGACAACATACGCCCTGCAGGAAAAGAGACTGAACTCCTTCCACTTGCGCTGCATTCGCCACATCCTGGACATATCCTGGCAGGACAAAGTGCCCAACACAGAAGTTCTGTCCCGCGCCGGCCTTCCCTCCATGTTCACTCTACTCAGGCAACGCAGGCTCCGCTGGCTAGGCCACGTTCACCGTATGGAGGATGACAGAATCCCCAAAGACGTCCTCTACAGAGAACTGGCAACTGGCAGGAGAGACGTTGGCCGCCCAGAGCTGCGCTTTAGAGACGTCTGCAAGAGAGACATGAAGGCCCTGGAGATCAACACAGAGCGCTGGAAGGACCTTGCAACGGACCGCTCCAAATGGAGAGGCACCCTGACCAGACAGCTCAAGGCGGGTGAAGAGAGACTGACTGCTGCAGCAGATGAAAAAAGGACCCGCAGGAAGAACCGCCACAGACCCAGCAGCACTGAGACCACCCACAAGTGCGACCTGTGTGACAGGGACTGCCGTTCGCGCATCGGCCTGTTCAGCCACAGGCGGTGCTGTTCCAGCAGAGTAGACGTTTAGGATTCTCTTTCATGGTCATCATAGACCGACGGAGGCCGACGACGTTGTTCTGAGGTGTAGTTTGTGTTCATATGTGGAATCTATTCAGGGGGTGGAGATGACGAATCCTGGCTCCTTTTCTGGAATAAGGGCCACTTCTTAGCCTTTTCCAGGAGTCTTCCAAGCCGACCCTTACCCCTCAGTAGCTTTAGAGCTTTTCTGCCATTCAGGCTCATCGAAGACTTCGATTTTGGCCCCCACTGAGTAGATGCCCTTCAATGGCACAGACACCATAAACACTGTTAAGTTTACCCTGCGAGTATCTTCTGGCCGAGTTGGCTCTGGAGCCCGGCCAACCCAAGTGCCAGGTATCTGTACCTGACCCCCCCCCACCCAATCTTCAGATGTTACTGTAAATGTAACTGTTTTTGCTTGAGTTTTGACCCCTGAGGGTATTGCAGCGTCAAGCGGTGTTATCCAGGTGTAAAGGGCCGTCTTCCGGACACCCTTTTCTTTGGGGACTGGCTCAAGATCTTGAATGGGGAGGTAGGGGTTATCAATAACTTTTTTAATTACTGTAGCCCATGTGGTGAGCTGCCATGGCCCCTCGAAGGCATGGTTACATGCTTGCTCCTGCTGTGCTTCAGAGAGGTGTGTTAGAAGCGGTGTGTAGTCAGGATCCTCCGGGTTATAATACACCCTGAAAACCTGAGGAAATTCAATTCAATTCAATTCAACTTTATTTATATAGCGCCATTCTTCACTTCCGCCCTCCAAAGAGAGCAGACGCTTTTCTTCCCAGCTCCCTATCCTGCCTTCCTGACTTATTCCCAGCTTTGCAATGTTGCGTTTTTGTCTGTGTCTAGTCGCTCTTCTTCTGCTGAATCTTAATCTAATCGGAAATTATGGATTGGAAGCGGCTTAAATGTGCTATTGTCACTATTTTTCAACAAGAATCGGGCCAAGGGGGAGCCCAAGAATTGGAACCTGCGAGGAGACTCATGGACATTGGAATTCGTGGAAACATTATTGGTTATGATCTCAGGACTTCTATTTTTGGCTGTGAAGTTCCCTGATGCATCAGAAATTGAAGGAAGGTGAGAGAGCTGATCAAAGCGGACCCGGCAAGCTCCTTCATCAAATTCGACCAGTTGGGGAAGGCACGAGTAGCGGCAAACGGTGAACTGAATGACAGTGATTCAGTGGAGGAATACATCTGGAGCCCTGTGCTTTCCATGGAAAAACAGTTTAAGCCTGCATATATGATAGCACAGAATTTGCACGGGTGAGGACAAATTCTATTCTCTGAGTGCACTGTGCTGATTTGATTTGACCTTGTTTGGTGCCCCGTGTTTACATTCCTCCTGATTGAGATAAGCGGGAAGACCGGCTCTTAACCCAAACAATCGACAATCAGTTGTTGTCATATCAGCGGATTTGGACCCTCAAGGACAGTGCCCATGTGCCTTCTGCAAGCAAGAGAGATAGACTCTGGACTTGTTTATAAGTCACATGATTATAACATCTATCCACTGCCAGGAGGCGCCCTCTGCTGCTCACTAACAACTGTCACATCTACACTACACAATGCACCCAGCTCACTTATACTGACTGAAGATATTCACTCACTGCTCTCTTTGTGTCATTGTGTGGATTCTATTGTTTGCTAATTGTGCATTGAGAGTTTTTTTCTTGTAATCATAATATCGGTCATATATGAACTTTATTCTGATAAACAATGCTTTTTTCTCTCTCCTACTGTGTCCATCCTCCCCCTCTGCCTACTGTCCCCCTCCTGCTGACAGGTGCCTCCACGGCTCGCCGCGTCATTGAGAATGTCAATTTATGACGTTTTCAGTGTCAAGTCAAATTCCTCGTATATTTACCTGTTATTTACTTGTAAATGTGCTTGGCAATAAACTTATTCTGATTCTGATTCTGATTCATTTCACAACGCCAGTCATCTCATAGCACTATCAACTGTAGGGGGAACCCCCACAGTTGCAGAAAGACCCCAGCAATCAGGCGATCCCCTGTGAGCAAGCACTTGGCGACGGTGGAGAGGAAAAACTCCCTTTTAACAGGAAGAAACCTCCAGCAGAACCAGGCTCAGGGAGGGGCAGTCATCTGCTGCGACTGGCTGGGGGGTGAGGGGATAGAGAAGATGAAAAGAACAGGCATGTAGAGTACAGAGTTTGAAGAGTACCCAAGGGTGGTGTCTGCAATGGTGTAGCATAAGGGCTGTATGGCCATCCAAGGTGTACTGCCGCATCTAGGGGGGTTGGACCCTCAGCCAGGGTGGTCAATGGGGCACTGGCACTGGTAGATCAGAACCCTGGGGGCGGCAAAACCGATGGAAACAAGGGGCAGCAAGGTGCAGAGGGTGTTGCAGGGGAGCTAGGTGCAGTTGCCCCACCTGGGGCAGTGGTAACCACCATCACTTGCTCTCCATACTCTTGCCCAAGGCTTGGTGAAAGTGTTTGTAGCGGACTCACCATCTACCTAACTTGCCAACCCTCTGCCTTTGCTGCCATCAGAAGATTCCCTCGCCCCATGGCACTCTTGCAGACGATGCATAATTGAAGATATTGCATATCCCATTGACAGGTGCACCCATGGGGCGATATACTGGCGCCGTCTCGATGACCCCATTGCATCATGAACACTACCCTGGGCAAGGTTTCCAGGCAACACTGGCCGCAAACATGGCCACCCAGGACCTGAACTGGCTTCCAAGTCATACCATGAAGCCCAGCGGTGCAGATGGATACCTTCATTGGTTTTCTGTAGGCTTGGCCTTCCCATGTTATGTCAAGAAGGGAAGGTTTCAGACATATCACACACAAATTTCTTGCTTGGGTCCAGGTTAGGGTTTCTGTTTCTGGGGATAAATATCCTTTTTTAGCATATTTCAGTAAATCTAGGGCTCTGGCCATCCAAAACGCATATGAAGTTCTTCTCATGATAATCAAGCCCTTCACCGTTGCCAGTTCGATGAAGGGAGGTATTGTAGAGGTGTTATCAGACATTTTCAGCTTCTGGTTTTCTCTTAAATAGAGATTGGTTTCAACTGCTCCACTCCTTGGATCCCGTTTTCTTCCAAAAGGACAGTGTTACTGTCCAAATCTTGTTTAACAATGTCAGCTCGGTCGTACTTTGGCTTGACTGCAGCGGTTGTAGGCTGGTGTGCTCTGATCCACACTCGTTGACCCACCTGAAAAGGCACCTTAGGTTATTGTGACTCCTTTTTATCTTCAGGGCTCCGCCCCACTTCCTGAGATGTGAAGGGGCGTTGGTTTAGCTCTTGAGATGGGGGGGGGGGGCTACCTGTCCGGTGTCTGTCATTCAGTTCTTGAGCCATTTCCAACAGCTTTGTGCTCCAGTCTCTGGAGTTTTCATTCTTCCAATCCAACTCTTCACCAGCCCTATTGTTCTTTCCACCACCCCATTTGCCTGTGGGGTGTATGGGGGGGAATAAACTCTTATTACCCCAAACCGCTGACACCACTGATCTACCTGCGCATTGCGAAAGTGAGTGCCGTTGTCTGTTCTCAGTTCTTTTGGCACCCCCCAAGCATTTACAGGTTTCTTCCAACATTGTAACCACACTGTTGCCATTTGCTTTTCAGACTGCTTTTGCGATCATGTAACCAGACATGGAGTCAACTAAGATTAGGATGTACTTCTCACCCTTCTTGCCGTTTACCCCCATTGGCCCGGCCACATCCATGCATACTGAACCCCATGGCACAGTGCTCTTTATTGTCAACTCATCCACCCTCTGTCCTCTCCTACCTGCGTTGTATTTTCCACATACTTCACAGTTCTTGCGGACTTGACGGATGCGATGTGTGGGGACCCAAAGCTGCAATTTCACCAACTCTCTTCATGTAGGGATTGTACCTGCGTGACCCAGTGACTCATGCACTGCAGCCACTACTCCCTGCACGGAACCTTCTGGGATCACCCTTCCTTTGGGTGTGTCTTCCCAGTTCTCCTGACCTTCTAGGATGATTCTCCTCATCTGCACATAACGATCAACCTCATCGTTACCTTGCCAGTGAGGACCTGTCTTATTGTGAGCTTTCTGGTCCACTGCCTCTAGCTCCATATTCAATCTGATTTCTGCAATCTTCTTCCATAGGTCTTGATGCGCCACCGGCTTTCCTTTTGCTCCTTCAAATCCATTTTCTTGCCAAATGGTTAAATCTTCTTGCAATGCTCGTGCGCAGTAATCACTATCTGTGATTAGCATTGCCTTTTTTACTTTCTTCTTTTCCAACTCTAACAGTCCTTCCAGGACTGCTGTGACTTCTTCTGTTTGTGCTGTACCGAGTACTTTACCCTTTTTTTCTCCATCTCTCTTTCTGTCCCTCTTTTAGGATAAAGCCCCAGTATGCTTTATCATCTGGCCCCTTTCTAGACCCATCTGTGTAGAGTGTCCATCTTGGTAGATGCTCTTTGTCTTTGTCAGGTTGTGCTGTCTTCTTTCTGACTGGTCTTGCAGGGCCTATTTCTAGGTCAGGGTCTTGCAGCAGATCCTCCCATCGCCCCCACCTTGCATTTGTGGCTTTTGTGCTTTCTACTGTGGTTTTTGTCAAGTACCTGTGCACCTGGCTCTGTGTAACCACTTTGATACCCTGCCCCTGGGCCAACTCTTTAAGATGACTCCAGTATTTGGCTATAACTGCCAGTTGTTTCTCTTCTAGTGAATATTTCTTTTTCACTGATGACAGGGTGTAGCTCCAAAGGGCCACTAGGCCACCATTTTCACTGGCCACAGTTACAATTACATCATCTTCATCACAACTTACTTCGGCCACTAAGCGAGTGGTGAGGCTTCGGGGCTCTAGGGTGACTGCATTTTGAATGGCTTTCTTCAAACCTTCCAGATGCTGTTGATCTGATGCCGACCATTCCTAAGCTTTGCGTAAAAGAGGCCTAGCATATTTCTGATAGCCAGGAACATGATCTCTGACGTAATTACAAAGCCCCAAAATCTTCTGCAACTCATTCTCTGTTGTAGGGGGCCTGATTTTTTCCAACTTCTCTCTGTAACTGACATGATTTCTGGCCCAGGAAACACGCACACAGGCTCGGGTGAGATTTAAGAGTTTTATTCAACAGCAGGTGTGTGGATGAGTGAGTGGGAGATGTCAATGTTCTCTTGGGGACGGAGAGCACCGAGGGCAGAACAGACACTGTACAGCCAGGCAACCCTGAGGACAGAGCAGAGAACGGGGGATGAGCAATTGTCTCAGCAAGATGATGAAAGTAATAGTGTGGCTTACTTGCAGACGTATTGGTGACTGGCGTTGGCACGAGATGCTCGCGCCTGGGAGACAGCGCCCAGCTGCGCTCAATGCAGTGAGGATGAGAGGAAAAATGACGAAGGGGAAATTCCGCCGCCAGGAGGGTCCACCTATGCACAGGGGAAGAACTGAGGAGAACAGGTAAGAGTACCTTACTTGAGGGCGACATGTTGCGGCGTTGGCCGAGAGGAGTAGGCAAACGCTGAGCTTGAGCGTGGAGATGAGCTGACGGCTCCAGGCCGAGGCTGCGGGCAGAGCAGGTTAAATAGCGGCAGCCTGATGAAGCCCAGGTGTGCGCACGGCTGGAGCGGATGACAGGCGGGAGCGAGTTGTGACAGTACTCCCCCCCCCCCCCCGAGCAGCGCCTCCTGGCGCTGGCTTGTCGGGGTGCACCCGATGGAACACCTCAGTGAGCTGCTTGTCCAGCACGAAGGAAGGGCGCACCCAGCATCGGTGCTCAGGGCTATAACCCTCCCAGTCCACCAAATACTGTAACCCCCGGCCCCGACGTCGGGAGTCCAAGATAGAAGTGACGCTCCATGCCGGGTGTCCATCAATCATCCTGGGGGGGGGAGGGGCACTCTGGGGGAAGGACAGAGAGGGTTAGACACCACAGGTTTAACCTGAGAAACATGAAATGTGGGATGAACACGGAGGGGGGGGGGGGGCGCCAAATGCACAGCCACCAAGTTAACCACCTTCGTGACAGGGAAGGGTCCAACGAAGCGCTGAGCCAATTTCTTCTTCTCCCCCTTCAGGTTAATATTCTGGGCAGACAACCATACTTGTTGACCCACCTGGTAGCGTTGCGCAGGCCTCCTGTGACGATTAGCAGCCTTGGCGTTGCGCGATGTGGCCTGAACCAGGGCCTGACGCGTCTTGGTCCACAGTCGTCGATACCGTCTCAAGTGGGCCTGGATGGAGGGGACTGCCACTTCACCTTCTTCCTCAGGGAACAGCGGGGGATCGTATCCTAGGGACGCCCGAAAGGGGGACATCCCAATGGCTGAAGACAAGTTATGGGCATACTCCACCCAGGGAAGATGAATGCTCCAGGAAGAGGGGTTGGACGAGGTGACGCAGCGCAGAGCAGCCTCCAGCTCCTGGTTGGTGCGCTCGCACTGCCCATTAGATTGGGGATGATGTCCAGAAGACAGGCTAACTGTGGCCCCCAGAGCGGTACAGAAGCTCCTCCAGACTTATAGACACAAATTGCGGCCCCCTATCAGAGACAATGTCAGTGGGGATGCCATGCAGCCTGACCACATGCTGCACCAACCCAGGAAGAGGCACAAAGTGGGCCGCCTTGGAGAACCGGTCTACAATAGTCAAGATGGTGTTAAAAGAGTTGGAGACCGGCAGGCTGGTGATGAAGTCCAAGGCAATGTGTGACCAGGGCCTCCCAGGGACCGGCAAGGGATGGAGAAGACCCGCAGGAGGAGCATTAGATGATTTATTCATGGCACACTGAGGGCAGGCACGCACGCAGTTGGAGACGTCCTCACGGAGCCCGGGCCACCAAAAGGACCGCTGGAGAAGATCAACAGACCGGGAGACACCAGGGTGGCAGGCAAGCTTAGAGGTGTGATCCCAGTGAATGACGTCACCTCGGACTGATGAGGGCACAAATAACTTCCCTGCTGGGCCACCGCCAGGATCAGGTTCGGACTTCAGTGCCTCCAGGACTTTATCTCTGATGGCCCAGGAAACAGCCCCCACAACGCACGAAGCAGGAACGACGGTATGGACCTCCTCTTCTGGTGCTTCAGGGGCGAACAGCCTGGACAGCGCGTCAGACTTCTTATTTTTGGAAGCCGGGCGGTAAGTAATGGTGAATCTGAACCTGGCGAAGAACAGCGACCAACATGCCTAGCGGGCATTCAGGCGCTTGGCCGTCCTGATGTATTCCAAGTTCTTATGATCGGTCCAGACCACAAAAGGCTGAGCCGCCCCTTCCAACCAGTGACGCCACTCCTGCAGCACGAGCTTCACAGCCAGGAGCTCTCTGTCGCCGATGTCATAATTGCCCTCGGCCGAGGAGAGACGCTTGAAGAAGAAAGCGCAGGGGCGCAGTGCCCCGTCAGTCGGGGAGTGCTGAGACAAGACCGCCCCGACCCCAGTGTCAGACGCGTCCACCTCGACAAAACACTGTCGCTCAGGATCCACAAGAGAAAGGACCCGGGAGGATGCGAATTCCTTCTTGAGGGTTTCAAAGGCTGTCTCCGCTTCCGTCATCCACTGAAAGCGTACCTTCGGTGAGGTGAGGCGGGTCAAAGGGGGGGTGATGGAACTGTAACCGGGAACAAAACGGCAGTAAAAATTAGCGAACCCCAAAAATTGCTCAACCTGCTTCTTAGAGGAGGGGGTGGGCCATTCGACCACAGCTTTTAATCTTGGCAGGGTCGGGGAGGAGCTGATTGTGCGAGACAATAAAACCCAGGAAAGAGGTAGTATTGGTAAAAAATTCACACTTCTCAGCTTTGACGTACAGTTTGTTGTCCAAAAGACGTTGCAGGACCCGCCTCACATGGACCAGATGCTCCTCCCGAGACCGGGAGAAGATCAAAATGTCATCCAGGTAGATGAAAACGAAGACCCCCAGGAAATCACGAAGGACGTCATTAATCAGGCGTTGGAAGACAGCAGGTGCGTGGGTGAGCCCAAACGGCATGACAAGGTATTCAAAGTCGCCGCTGGGCGTTCGGAAGGCCGTCTTCCACTCGTCACCCTCCCGGATCTGGACAAGGTGATAAGCACTGCGGAGGTCCAATTTGGAGAACCAGGACGCCCCCTGGAGGGAATTAAAGGCTGAGTCCATAAGCGGCAGCATATAACGGTCCTTAACCGTGATGTCATTAAGAGCCCTAAAGTCAATGCAAGGCCTTAAGGAACCATCCTCCTTCGCCACAAAAAAGAACCCAGCACCCAGGGGGGATGAAGTGGGGCGAATAATTCCGGCAGTGAGGGATTCCCGAATATAGTTGTCCATGGCCTTCCGTTCAGGGGCAGAAAGGCTATAGAGGCGACCAGAAGGGAGGGGCGCCTCCTGCAGGAGATCAATAGCACAGTCATATGGGCGATGGGGTGGGAGGGATAACGCCTTCCACTTGCTGAAAACCAGGCCCAGGTCGTGAAACTCTGGTGGCACAGCAGAGAGGTCCGGCGGGGCGGAGTCACGGGCGGGTGCAGGCACAGACAGGGCACAGGCCGCAGACTGGAGGCAGGTTCCCAAACAGAAGGTGATCCAAGATAAAATCCAACCGGTCTGCCAATCAAACACCGGGTTGTGGAGGCGTAGCCATGAGTAGCCCAGAATGATGGGCGCCGCCGAGGTGGGAAGGACATAGAAACAGAAGTCTTCACTCTTTCCAGAGGACAACTGGTCAGAGCGACGAGATGAAGGGGAGTGGGCAAGGCTTGGCAAAGGATGCCCAGGCGGGTTGCCAGGCTCTTAGAAATAAAACATTGTTCTGCCCCCGAGTCCACCAGTGCGTGAGATGTGTGACCAATGGAGTTGTGGCAGAGTCTAATTTGAACCTGGCATTTAGACAGGGGATTAGACTGGGAAGCGTCTGCGAGGCCCCCTACATTGACTCGCGGACCTCCCCTTTTGGCTTCACCGGGCAGACTTCCACGGGATGTTGGTCATCTCCGCAATACATGCAGAGACCCAACTCCCGGCGGCGCTGTTTCTCCGCTAAGGAAAGTCTAGCCCACCCGATGATCATAGCGTCAGGATCGTCAGTGACCTCCAGAGGAGGTAACGCTAGGGGGCGAGACTGAGGAGCACGGGCAAGAGCTCCGCACGAGCAGCTGAATGGTCCGCTCCTTCAGCCTGTTATCCAAACTGATGGCCAAAGAAATCAATTCTGGCAGCCGATCTGGCTGGTCCCGGCTGGCCAACTCATCCCACAAATCAAAATTTAGACTCCGGACGAATAGGCTGCAAAGAGCAGCATCACACCAACCAACCTTTTCCGCTGCCACCTGGAAGTCGACAGCGTAGTAGCTCGGCCAACATGCTATCACGATCCGAATGATCAAAGACCTCGAGAAAATCTTGCACGAACTGGGTATAGGTCAAGGTCGCGTAGCTGGCCTTCGCCATAACGGCGTAAGCCCAGGCTAACGCTCGCCCTTCCAGAAGATTCGAAACATACCCAATCCGGCTTTGGTCTGACGGAAAGTCCCTGGGCACGCGCTGAAACACCGTCTCCCACTGTAGGATAAACCCACGCGCTCTGCCGAGCTTTCCGCTAAAGAGCGCGGGAGTGGGAATTGGGGTGAGACGGGTCGGCGGACCCGGGGCAGAGGGGCTGGCCTGAGGAGCGGGAGGAGCTGGCCCACCGAGCTGACGGAGGGAGCGCCTGCGGAGGATCGAGGCAATCCAACCGGCTATTAATGGAGGTAAGCTGATTAAGGATTACCTGCTGTTGGTGAACAATTAAGTCCACCCGAGCCTCGAGATTGGAGAGTCGGCGTGCGTACTCACTGTTCGCTGGGCCGCTGTGCTGGAGCCATACTGACATGATTTCTGGCCCAGGAAACACGCACACAGGCTTGGGTGAGATTTAAGAGTTTTATTCAACAGCAGGTGTGTGGATGAGTGAGTGGGAGATGTCAGTGTTCTCTTGGGGACGGAGAGCACCGAGGGCAGAACAGACACCGTACAGCCAGGCAACTCTGAGGACAGAGCAGAGAACAGGAGATGAGCAATTGTCTCAGCAAGATGATGAAAGTAATAGTGTGGCTTACTTGCAGACGTATTGGTGACTGGCATTGGCACGAGATGCTCCCGCCTAGGAGACAGCGCCCAGCTGCACTCGATGCAGTGAGGATGAGAGGAAAAACAACGAAGGGGAAATTCCGCCGCCAGGAGGGTCCACCTGTGCACAGGGGAAGAACTGAGAACAGGTAAGAGTACCTTACTTGAGGGCGACGTGTTGCGGCGTTGGCCGAGAGGAGTAGGCAAACGCTGAGCTTGAGCGTGGAGATGAGCTGACGGCTCCAGGCCGAGGCTGCGGGCAGAGCAGGTTAAATAGCGGCAGCCTGATGAAGCCCAGGTGTGCGCACGGCTGGAGCGGATGACAGGCGGTAGCGAGTTGTGACAGTAACTACCCGAGAGCCCCAATTCAGATGAAATTTGGAACCCCAGGTAGTCTACTTGGAAGCGGGCTAACTGACATTTTGGAAGGTTAAGTTTTAACCCTGCTGTTGTGAGTCTGTCAATGACTGTTTGTAGTTTTCGCAGGTGTTCTTCTTCTGTGTCATCTGCTATGAACACATCATCAATGTAGACTGTGGCCTCCAAACCTCGCAGTATATCCATCACTGCTGCCTGGAATACATTTCGTGAATTCTTGTATCCCTGGGGGAGGCGCTGCCGTACATAAGATTGGCCTTTGTGGGTGAATGCTGTTTTACCTTGTGACTCTTTAGCTAATCTGAGTGAGAAAAACCCATTTGCCAAATCGATGCAGGATTTATATTTTCTCACCTGTAGAGTCTTCAGGGTGCCTTGTAGGTTTATCAAATTTGCTTTATTGGCTATTGTTCTTCTGTTGAGGGCTTTGAAATTAATCACTGGCCGCCAGCCTCCTCCAGTTGACTCTGGTTTTCTTACCGCCTAAAGCATTTAATTCCCTCACTATTTTGTCCATTTCTTCAACAGCTGCAGGGTTCAAAGGATATTGTTTTACTAGAGAATGAATCCCCCCTTCTATTGTGTGGGTGTATTTTGCACCCATGTCCCCACAATCATTTTTGAAATATGCCACATTCGCAGTATGAAGGATTCGCTTTAATTCTTCTTTACCTTGCGGGGAGAGATCACTCTCCTCCACTTTTTGCTCTCTCATTGTAGGCACATTTACTGGCTTGTACCACTTTTTGTCTGTCAGATTATTCAAATACAGCAAGAGATTACTGAAATCCATCTTTACCTTGATGGACTGCAGGTGCTGTATTTTTGCTCTGAGTCTTTTCTTCCGACCCTCAGGATCCTGCGGGTCCTTTAGGTCTTTGTAAGAGATCAAGTTGTGGGTCCCTCTTACAAACACAATGTCATTCCATACCCCATATGGCATTTTTGTAGTCCACCCATCTGCAAGTATCACTGTTAGGTGTCCTTTTATTTGTAGGGGTTGGCAGGTCATCGACACCTCTGCTCCTGTATCTACCAAGTAGCAGACCCCAGTGATGTTGGTGTAAAACATCTCTTCATCTTGGTAGACATCGTTTAAAATGACCTAGCCCCGAGCTGCCATTACTTTTTGGCCCCCAAGAGGTTCTTCTGATGTTCCTCTCGGTGGGCTCTTTTCTGTTCTGGAGTCAATTTCCGATATTCTTCTGGTGGCAAGTAATTACTTTTCTTCTTTACTTCACCTTTAGAGCTCATAACTGAAGCAGTCTGTGCAGTTGCAGACAGCGGCTTGGGCCTTGGCCCTTGGGGTTGTTGCAACGGAGGAGCCCTTTCGGGCGGTTTGTTTTTGGGTTTTTGTTGTTGTTCACCATGTTTTCTTTTCTTCTCATAGAATTTTCCTTCCAAGTCCCATTGTGACACCTTCGCATCCAGTTGGTCTTCATTGACGGAGGAAGGCAAGAGCTTGTGGAATGTCTCCTCTCCTCTCCTGCCTTCGGTGATCTTCCTCAAAACCTGTACCCATCTTGCCTGTTGTATATCTCTTTTGACCAGGTGCCAGACATGTGTGAGGGTACTGCCTGAGTCTAACTGTTGCTGCATCTTCGCCACCAAGCTGTCTTCATCTTTATCATCTTCCAGCACCATTCTCAAATAAGTTTTGGCTGGTTCTGAGTCATCTAAGGGCACCCTACTGTTGGTCACACGGCTTAACCAGAGTTTTTTGGCCAATTCATTTTGGGTACTACCTTCCACCACCTCCCAAACACTTTTAAGGTAGTCTACCACTGCTTGATTGGTTTTTGGTGGGGGGGGGACTCTCGTGTTCAAAATCTTGATGTCTTTGTAGGCCCCTTCCTTTTGCAGATGTGATACTGTCATAACAGTAGGATTCGTGCTTTGTAACATTTGTTTTACCTGCCCTTTTTGCCTTTGAGGGGACTCGTCCTCCTCATCATCTGCAGAAATTTCTTCTTCTACTAACACTTCTTTTGCGTGTTTTCTTGCAGCTTTCTTCATTCTTCTTAACATGACATCATGTGTTATTTCAAAAAAGGCTTTTTTAAATGGTTTGGTGAGTTCTTTTGCATTATCTATTTTAGCTGAAGATGGCATTATTAACATATTGGCCCACTCACCATGCGTAGCTGTTACTGGCAGGGTTTTGAAGGTGTCTTGATTCTGACTCCAATTTTCTGGGATCTCAAAATCAGCTTGATCAACCTCAGGCATGTACTGTATGTCCTACGCTGATCTTTTGTTGCTATGGGGCCTATGTTGAGGTCACGGGCTACTCTCTCTGAGACTCTTTCAATGTCTACTCTTGGATCTTCTTTCTTGTCACACCTGCGGCTGCCAACTCTTAGCCACTGCATTTGTCGCAGTGGTTGCTCTTCGGATAGAACACTTTCAGTGTCACTTTGAAGGTTGTCTCGCTTGAATTGTTCTTGCTCCCTCTCCAGGGAGTCAGGATCTTCTTCTGAATCTTCATATCGTTGTCTCCAGCCCCTTCTACATGCCTCTTCATCATAATACCTGTCGGGACTGCCTTGAGATTCTTCAAGGTCACTTTCTGGATTGTGTTCTACCCATACCCCAACTTTGCTCTGTCGATGGGGTCTGTCTATTGCTCTTAGTGACTCTCTACCTCTCGAAGCTGATGACCTTTCTTGCTGTGAGCTGGTGGCAGCTTTTTGGTGTGATGAGCCACTTCGTTGACTTTCTGCCTTACCTTTCCGCTCAGTCCCCATACTTTCGCTCCTTTGAGCCTGAGTTTGGTGTACTTTCTTGCTGCCAGAGTTCCTTTCTCTCTTCACCTTACTGGCAGCTTCTTCTCTGAGGCGTTGCTCTGTATCTTGTTCTGATGAGACCACCATGACTATTTCACTCACCGAGTGCCAGTCTCCCGTCCGTTCCATGTATTTCTTTATTGCTGCTATTACTGCTTTTTCTGCTTCACTCCAGTGGTGAGAGCCGGAGATCAACCCACGCAGTGCCAGCACTACTCTTCTTAGCTGGAAACCGGAAGCTTGGTTGAGGGCTCTAAGTATACTTGAAGCCATAAGCATTCGATGAACTTCAACCGTTTTTCCTTTCTTGTATTCTTCCATGGGTACTAGCAGGATCATGAGGTAAGGAAGGTCGTCCCCACTTACCACTCCTATTGTTGACTCTTCTTGTCTCTGAACATACCGCTCTTTTCTGACTGCCTGGATTTCTTCCTAATAATCTCCACCAATTTTCCCCTGCAGTTCTTTTCTAAAGGAGACATTTCTTATCTTCAGCTCATGGTCAGTGAATACCACTAACCCATCTGCCTCCAGCAACCAGGGTCTTGCCACCAACCGATAAGCCCTGATTCTCCCATTTGACAGGATCAGTTGAGCTTCTTGGGGGAGAGGGGAGAGCGGTTTCTTTTCATCTTCCAAACAGGGTGCAATTGCTGTGTGGGGGTTTCTTTCAAACCTCCTATTTGTGCCGTTGTAGGGGAGAGGATTTTGATCTTGAAGGGGGTGAGGCTTGCCGTAGAATCTTGATAACTGAGCCCCACTTTGTGCTTGCATATATTCCTTACATCTCACCACTGTTGCCGGTGTACTAGGTGTCTCTGCTGGATACCACTCTGGGCTTTTGGGACGAAGGCGCTGCTGTTTTCGGCCTTCTATCATCGTCTTGAGTCTCTCTAAGAGCTCTGGGTTGACTGCTGACCTCTTCTTCTCTGTTGCGATTTGGGGGTCTTGGTCCCCCTGCCAGGCTGCTCCAGTCTTTTCTTGTCTTTCTGCCTCCTCGTCCACCCGGCTACTCTTTGGAGTCAGATGCCTTTGCAGAGTTTCCAACGAGGCAGCCAGCTGCTCTGTTGTTCTCCTTAACGTGGCTACTGCGCCCTCTTCCTCCTCAGAGGCCGCTCTAGGAATCATTTGTCTTTGTCTTTCTCCATCGCTGTTTGAGGGGGAATGTTGGTCATCTGATGACTCACCACTTTCTTCATGCTGCCTTGGGAGGTAGCATTGATCTAACCTGGCCGAACTTGAATAAAGCGTATTATCACTATCGCTGCCATCAGCCCTCTGAAGAAGTTGTATTTGTTGGCGAGTCTTACATATCTCTTCATACCGCTGGAGTTCTTGCAGCTGGTCAGCATAGTCGTCATACCTTTTCGCCGCTGGAGTTTCTTCCTTGATGCGACTTGAAGAGACTTGCATTGCCCTGGCCACCATTTTGACTAGGGGGTCGAGATCTTGACTTGAGCTAAGCAGCTTTACCACTTCATACTGTTTTTCCTCTAGCCACCTTAGCTGCTGCACCCACCATTTCAGCCATTCACCAACTTCCTTCTTGCGGTTAATAGCTGGCGGGCATTTTACCACCAGCAGAGGGATGCGCCGATAATTCGTAAGCAGGAGACTCTGGCATTTGCTTGTTACCTCAGCACTGAGGTTTTCCCCTAGACCCTCAGGGGTGTAGTTGATGCCAAGTTGCCTGTATTCTTGACTCATTTCTAGCAGGACTTTGCGGCTCCAGGTGAGCGGGTCACCTGTATTCAGCATAACCCCCACTTTGAAGTGGACTTTTGGAACTTGCTTCTTTATTGTCGATTCTTCACTTACCTTTGATGCTCCCCCTCGGGGCTGTAGCTCTTGGCCTGCCCCAGAGGGATCCTCTTCACCTTCAGATCCCTCATAGAGCTCTGCTGGCACAGAGCCCCCAGGAGCGTTGTCTTGCTTATCTTCTTGCTGTGTAGCAGGGTCAGGGCTTCCCCTGCCCCCCTGCATGCCGAACTCTTCTGCCATCTTCCTTGTAGGTCGCCTTGTGTCTTCCCTTCAAAGCCTCCCCTTAGCGCGTCGGGGCTCAGGGATGAGGGGAGAGACCCAGGTCATTGCACCTCCTCCCGGACCTCGTCAGGCCCGGCTGAGGCGATGCTCCTAGCCCTGTCAGTTGCTTGACAGAACTCTGCAGCCTGAAGCACCCACGTTGCCTATCAATTTCTTGATAGGTTGGTACCTGTTGTGGTGCTCCCTCGTAGGCTACCACTGTGGCAGGACCCAGGCAGGACACCGCCTACCTGCGCCTCAGATCAGGATCTCTTGAACAGCACAGCAGTCGCTCTTGATTGCTGGACTCTTCTTAGCTGCTCAGGTGTCTCAAACCCTACAGCTTGTGGACCCCGGTGCTCCTTCAGGGCCCACCCAGGGACGCCACCGTGTCGAAGACCCTTTGACCTTGTACCTCAAGATTGAAGTTTAGGTTCACCAGCTTGCAGTTCCTAGAGGAATTTCCCTCATAGGAAATTCTGTCACTTGTATAAGTGTGCTTGGTGACCGTTCAGAATCAGAATCAGAATCAGAATCAGAATCAACTTTATTGCCAAGTATGCTTACACAAACAAGGAATTTTACTTATCACTAAGGTGCGCTCATTATTAAGCGCTCCCTAATGACGCGGCAGCCATACAGGCGACTGTTGAGAGTTAACCCAGCTGCACTGTCTCCCTATATTGGAGGATCCCCACTTCCTGTATACCAGACCTCCGACTGAGTGACCTGTCCAGTCAGACACCTGGAATACACCTCCAATATTAATGACAGCCTCTCATGGTCTTACATTACTCTTGGTAATCTGGGTAAATGTTTAAAACCAGGAAAATTGGTTTATAGGGGATCTATTTTAAAATACCAAAAAGAGTAACCTTTAAAAACTCAAAAATGCAACACCTCTTGTAGAAAAATACCTTCTTGAAAATCACCCAAGAAAAATGGACGCTGAATCAATGAGCCCACAGACTCCCATACTGTCTTTTAAAATGCTGTGGTATTTATTGAAAATCAGCAAAGCTCAGCCAAAACAAGATATACTCGCATGAAACAGTCAATAAGATCAAAAGGATAAAAATTAAAAATCAAACCAAAAACCCTGTTTGAAAAACCTTAAGTCAAAAGTTGAAAGTTGTAAAATCAGTCATTTGATTAAAAAATAAAAAGGTTCAAAACCCAATAAAGTTCAAAAATCATCAATCAGTCAGAAAATCAGAATGTAAAATTAATTAAAAACCTGTAAAATTTGATAAAATCCAAAATAAAGTAAACCCTTTGAATAAAACCTGGTAAAAACATCTAATTAATTTGTGGATAAATGTCTAAAAAGCCTAGATGGTGAGATTGGGGAATAAGAGATGATTAATAGCTGATTTTCACCCCGTCGAGGCTCCCTTTTCTAGGAAAGGGGTGAGGCTGAAGCAGGCGAAACCAAACAGCTGACGCTCAAAGCCCATCTTTCCTTCTTCCACCTGTCCAGCGAAGCCGTTGACCCAGGAAGGGGAAGGTGAGTCGAGCCCCAGAAGAGGAGTCTCCAGTCCGGAGAAATCTTGTAGCCCCGACTTCCCCTCACAGCTGTGCGGGGATGACTCACAGCCTCCAGGATGGGAGCACAGCCAGCAGTGGTTCTTCACTTCCCCTTTTCTGTTCTTCCAAAAGTGTTATTTTAACACTTATCAAGCAGCAGATGTAAAAGCTGTTAAAGGCTGAAGAGATGAGATGAAAAACTGGTTCACTTACCTCTGGCGATCCTCGTCTTCAGCTGCTGCTGCTGGGATGGTGATGAGGTCTTGAAGATCCGCCGAAAATGAACATTTTGGGGCTATAGGGGTTGGTTTAAATACAGTTTCACCACCCAATTTGATTGGCCCGCAATCTCATCCTAGGCTTCTTGGCCTCTTATGATTGGCTTAAAGTTAAGTTTTATATAACAATTATCTCATTCTGCACATGTTCTTAACATCATCAGTTCTTGTAAACCATGTGACTGATCAGGCGCCCATGACTTACGGCATCTCATGACCGTCTTGGCCTGTACATCAGCACTTTTCCATCCAAAAATACCCCAATTTGCTGGACAGCCAACTTTCATTTCCTCATTATTCATACATTTCCAGTAAACAGGTTTTTCCCAACATTTCACAATCTGTCCTCACATAAACCTTCTTTTTGTGCAGTTAAAATGTACTGTGGAGCGTGTAAATAATGAGGCTGATTTGGTTCAAGCGGTTTATTACACGACTCACACAAGGAAAATAGACAGAATGGCATACAAGTAGGAACTCTTCCCTTAAATAACATGACATCCTTCTAGACTCTTCTCACACACAAAAGATAATCCCCGTCTAGACTCTTCTCACACACAAAAGATAATCTCCCCGTCCGACTGCAGTCAGTCCATTCATCCTTGACACCTCCCTGTTATCTTACTAGGGCATCTAGAAACTTCTCACACACAAAAGGTTAACTTCGCGTCCTTTGTTCCTGTCTAAGGTGGTAAACCATTATGCACTCCCCAGGTTGCCACCCCCCCCCCAGCAACTTAGATAGGACAAAAGGGTAACAGTCCACATGCTGTGATAAAACCATTAACATCAGTCCACATGCTGTAGAACAATCAACATCAGTCCGCATGCTGCTTGGGCTTCAGTCTTCTGCCGTATCTGCTGTAGCCAGGATTTGCTGCCTCCGTGGTGCTGCCATGCTGGGGGGCTGATGTCTGGGGGTGAAAACTTTTTGACTGTCCGTGTGGGTGCTCTGGAGAATCTTTTCTCTGGGAAGCGACCCGTGGGGGTCTTCCATGCCGAGGGGCCCTCACCAACAGCACTTGCTCGTCAGCCACAACGAAAGCAGGTTTGAGTCTGTCTATGCCAATTTTTTCCCTCCTACCCCCCAAATCTAGCAAAAAATGCTTATCCCCTGTTTCCAGTGCTCTAAACAGTCCATCATAAGGTGGGCGCCGTGGGGGGCGGTGGGCGTCGTGTCTGACAAACACGAACTCTGCGTTTTTCAAAGCTTTAGGCACAAAAACGTGCGGAAAACTGTGGTGGGCAGGGCCCGGCAGCGTGCTTGAGTCTATGCAACGCTGCAGCAGCTGAGACGGGGAGCTGCCCGGCGCAGGATTATCTGGCAGAAACTCCCCAGACAGCCGGAGTGGTTGTGCAAAAACGAGTTCTGCCGGGGAAGCTTCCAGATCCTCTTTAGTCGCAAAACGTAACCCCAATAAAACCCATGGTAGCCTGTCTACCCAATTTGCATCCGTCAGTGAAGCCCTCAGAGCCTCTTTTAACGACCTATGAAAACGTTCGCATAACCCATTTGCCTGCAGGTTATACGCGGTTGTGCGGTGAATTGAGACACCTAGGCTGCGGGCCATGGTTGACCAGAGTTCAGAAACAAATTGAGAGCCTCTGTCGGACGTAATGTCCGACTGAACTCCAAAATGCGCCACCCATGCTGTTAAAAACGCGCACACCACCTCCTCGGCCGTGGTTGCCACCAGCCGAACCGCTTCTGGCCAGCGTGTGGTGCGGTCCACCATTGTCAGGAGATGCGTGTACCCCCGTGATAGCGGAAGGGGGCCTACGAGGTCCACGTGGACATGGTCAAACCTCTTAGCCGGGATGCGAGACGGCTCCAAAGGAGCCTTCGTGTGTCTGTGAACCTTGGCTCGTTGGCACGCCACGCAGGCTGCCGCCCACTCTTTCACTTGTTTGCGAAGGCCCGGCCACACATATTTCTCTCCTACCATTTTGACCGACGCGCGCACCCCTGGGTGTGCCAAAGAGTGAACCGACTCAAACACGCGGCGGCGCCACGCGGCCAGAACCACAGGCCATGGGCGACCCGTGGAGACGTCGCAGATTAAGGGGGGAATGCTGTTAAGCAGCGTCCTCTTCTCCAGCCTTAACCCTGTTGGTCCAGACTGGAGTGCGCGCACGTCCACGTCACTAGCCTGCTCCGCGGCCATGGCTGCGTAATCCATCCCTACACAGACCGGGGCCACAACGGCACATGAGAGGCAGTCTGCCACTACATTCAGTTTGCCCGACACATGCTGAATATCGGTAGTAAACTCTGAGATTGCGGCCAGCTGCCTCTGCTGCCGGCCCGACCAAGGTTCTGAAACTTTGGCCATCGCGAATGTTAGTGGCTTATGGTCAACGAACGCAGTAAAATTGCGCCCTTCCAGCCAGAACTGGAAATGGCGAATGGCCAGGTGGAGAGCCAGCAACTCTCTGTCGAACGCGCTGTATTTACGTTCATTGTCGCGCAAGGTTCTGCTGAAAAAGGCAAGCGGCTGCCAAGCCCCGGCGACGCGCTGCTCCACAACAGCCCCTATGGCCACATCTGAGGCGTCAGTGGTGAGGGATATGTGGGCTGTTGGGTCTGGATGTGCCAACAATGCGGCGTTTGCCAGGGCTGCTTTAACTTCCGAGAATGCCTGCTCTCGTTCCGGGGTCCATTCGACCTTATTCGCGGGTTTCTGTTTTTTGAGCGCAGCATAGAATGGCTGCATGAGCTGCGCTGCGCGGGGAAGGAAACGGTTATAAAAGTTCACCATTCCCAAAAATTCTTGTAGCGCCCTGACCGTTTGTGGTCGGGGAAAATCTGTCACTGCTCACACTTTGTCAGGCAGCGGAACCGCTCCTTCGGGAGAGATGTGGTGCCCTAAAAAATCAATCCCCGTCACCCCGAACTGACATTTCGCTGGGTTGATTATTAAACCGTGCTCTTCCAACCTACGGAAAACCGTCGTGAGGTGGGTTTCGTGTTCATCTTCGGACGCGCTGGCTACCAAGATATTGTCTAGGTAGACGAACACGAAAGGGAGATCGCGCAGCACCGCATCCATCATGCGTTGGAACGTCTGTGCTGCTCCTTTAAGCCCAAACCGCATGCGCAAGAACTCAAATAAACCAAACGGAGTTATTACCGCTGTTTTGGGTATGTCCTCAGCGCGCACTGGGACTTGGTGGTAACCACGGACCAAATCTATCTTAGAAAAAATACGCGCTCCTGCGAGGTGAGCGGAAAAATCCTGAATGTGGGGGATTGGGTAGCGGTCATGCGCTGTAGCATTGTTTAACCTGCGGAAATCTCCGCAAGGTCGCCACGAACCTTCAGCTTTAGGGACCATGTGTAGCGGGGAAGCCCATGGGCTGTTTGAGCACCTGATGATGCCTAACCTCTCCAGGTTAGCGAGCTCCTCACGCACTATGGCCAGTTTAGCTGCGTCCAAGCGCCAAGGTCTTGCAAAAACGGGTGCCCCGGTGGTGTTGATAAAATGCTCCACCCCATGTTTAGCGATAGCTGCTGAAAACGTTGGGACTGTGAGTGTAAGGAACTGAGCGAGCAGTGTGTGGAACTTACTGCATGCTGCTATGACGTTGGCTTGTGCTGTTGGCCGGGTCACTCGAGCTATACAGGGGAGAGAGTCAAAAGACAGTGCATTAACCAGGCACCTGTTAGCCATATCTACCAACAACCCATGTGCACATAGAAAATCAGCCCCCAGTATATGGTAATCCAATGCTGCTACAACAAAAGTCCATTCAAATGTACGACCGTGTAGAGACAAGAGCAGAGTCCTCTCACCAAAGGTCTTACTGTCTGAGCCATTTGCTGCTGCCATCTCGGGGCCGCTGGTTCCTGCCAGCCGGTCAGCGTAGGTCAGCCGGATGAAACTCCTCTGTGCGCCGGTGTCCACGAGGAAATGCCTTCCCGAGCGTGCGTCCGTCAAATAGAGCAGCTTGTTCTCCTCCCCGAGGGTCGCGGCTGCTACCGACCCCTGGTCTTGGCATTTCCCGAGCGCTTGAACTGGCACGGTGGTATACATTTGCATGCCCTCTCTGCAAAGCGGCGATGGTAGAAGCAAAGCGTGTCACCTCCACTTTCCTTGGCCCCTGCTGCTGCCGTCGGTGGTTCTGCTGCTGCCATCGGCGGCTCCTCGCCTCCTCGTGTCAACGTGCCGGGCTCCATCGCTGCCGCAATGGTCACGAAAGCCTTGGTGGCGACGATGATACGGTCTGTCTCTTGGGCTAGCGCACGATAGTCCCGTTTGGCCAGCAACGACGAATTGGCCAGGGCCACTCTCGCCACTGTTAGAAGGTTCCTGAGGAAAATGTGGGTGAAGATGAAGTGGTCGTCGTCCGTGCCCTTTAACCTCAGCATCTTCTCCATCATGTCCACGGCTGAACCGTCTCCCAACTCGGTCCGCGTCAGAAGCCTCTCTGCTCTCTCACCATCCGAGAGCATGTAGTGCTGGATGAGGGCAGCCTTCAGGGTGTCATATTTGCCGTTGGCTGGTGGCTGATCGAGCAGGCTCTCGATGTGCTGAGCTGTGCTGGCATCGAGCGCTGCGACCACATAGTAGAATTTTGTATCATCCGCTGATATCCCTCGGAGGGCGAACTGCGCCTCGGTTAGGTGGAACCAGGAGTGCGGGTTGTGCTGCCAAAAATCAGGTAGTTTGATCGCTACAGCGCACGCAAAGCTGGGGGTTCCAGTCGAGGTTGGCTCCGGGGATCTTCCGTCGTATTCCATGATTCGTCTTGGGTCACCAGTGTGGAGCGTGTAAATAATGAGGCTGATTTGGTTCAAGCGGTTTATTACACGACTCACACAAGGAGCATAGACAGAATGGCATACAAGTAGGAACTCTTCCCTTAAATAACATGACATCCTTCTAGACTCTTCTCACACACAAAAGATAATCCCCGTCTAGACTCTTCTCACACTGCAGTCAGTCCATTCATCCTTGACACCTCCCTGTTATCTTACTAGGGCATCTAGAAACTTCTCACACACAAAAGGTTAACTTCGTGTCCTTTGTTCCTGTCTAAGGTGGTAAACCATTATGCACTCCCCAGGTTGCCACAGTACATACAATCACACAGTTTGATTATACTCATCATTCCAACTGATTACATACATTACATATACTTCTTAATCAATGAGTATACATTTGCTTCACTGATTACACAGAATATTACATTTCATAGCATATGCTTTCAATATTGCTTTGCATTCAGTCTTTATGCTTCACCAGTGTTGTCTGCTCCCATCCTTCCTGACTGTTGGTGTGTGGGCCTTCTGATAATTTCTCGACTCCTGCTGGCTATGTTGTGTGGATCTTTGTAGTCTATTATGATCTGCAGCAGGATTGCCCATTTTCCTTCCATAGGGGGTATATCGTTATGATTGGGAGGGCCGACCACTTTCAGCCTTTCTGCGGTGACTGGGGTCATGTCGTGGGGTACTCGAACACACATTAGCATATCAGTTGTGTTCCAATACACATCGGTCAAGACACATGATTAGCATGACATTGGCTGGCACAGAAGATGCATGCATTCAGTCCCGACTGACTGTCTCCTGTGGTTCTTTTGGTCGTATGCAAATCCCTGCTGAGCGTGAATATTGTCAGTCTGCATTGTGCTGGGTGCCCACATGTGTGCTAGGTGCCCACAATATGTCCCTTCTGGTTCGTGTTCTCTTTGCCACCTTCTGACGTCTTCAGATGTGGTAAAGAGTCAGAAGCGTACATTAAGCCCTTTGACCTTTGTGACTTATCTTACATAGAGCACCTAAGCCGCGCTCCCTCTACTTCTGTACAGTGGGGTAAAAAAGTATTTAGTCAGCCGCCAATTGTGCAAGTTCTCCCACTTAAAAGATGAGAGAGGTCTCCAATTTTCATCATAGGTATACCTCAACTATGAGAGACAAAATAAGAAAAAAAAAATCCAGAAAATCACATTGAAGGATTTTTAATGAATTAATTGGTAAATTCCTCAGTAAAATAAGTATTTGGTCAATAACAAAAGTTCATCTCAATACTTTGTTATATACCCTTTGTTGGCAATGACAGAGGTCAAACGTTTTCTGTAAGCTTTCACAAGGTTTTCACACACTGTTGCTGGTATTTTGGCCCATTCCTCCATGCAGATCCTGCATGGAGGTATTTTGGCCCATTCCTCCATGCAGAGTTTGTTCCACTCGAGGATCGTCACTTCCTTGTGGTAACGTAACGTATCGTCACTTCCTGTTTTGCTGTCTGCCTGTGTGGTTGCTCTCCAGCTATTAGCTATGGCTACTAGCGCTCCTTCCTCTCCTCCTCTGGTGTGCTCTCTCTGTCAGATGTTTAGCTACACCTCTGCCTCTTTTAGCGATAACGGTAAATGTAATAAATGTTGTCTTTTTGAGGCGCTCGAGGCGAGGTTGTCTGATTTGGAATCCTGGCTCCGCTGCATTGAAACACCGTCTGCGCCAGTTAATCTCGACGGACGCCCATTAGCTGCAGCGGAGCTAGCTAGCCTAGGCCCCCCTGTCAGCGGTTTCCCGGCTCTCCTCAGCAGCGAGGAGACTGGGTGGGTGACGGTGAGAAGGAAGCCTAGTCGCAAAGCCCCGGTTCACCACCAACCTGTTCACGTTTCTAATCGTTTTTCCCCGCTCAACGACACACCCGCTGAGGAAAAAACTCTGATCATTGGCGACTCTGTAGTCTGAAACGTGAACCTAGAGACTCCAGCGGTCATAGTCAAATGCATTCCTGGGGCCAGAGCAGGAGACATCGAGTCAAATTTGAAAATGCTGGCTAAAAGTAACTGTAAATACTCCACAATTGTTATTCACGCCGGCATTAATGACATCCGTCTCCGGCAGTCAGAAGTCACCAAACTTAATGTAGAATCGGTGTGTGACTTTGCTGGTCATTAACATTTGTTTGTTCTCTCCCATAGATTGAGTCCCCATCGTGCTGTTTGCTCTCTACATGTCTGTTCTTTTCTTCTTCTCTATCCCCTCACCCCCCAGCCAGTCGCAGCAGATGACTGCCCCTCCCTGAGCCTGGTTCTGCTGGAGGTTTCTTCCTGTTAAAAGGGAGTTTTTCCTCTCCACCGTCGCCAAGTGCTTGCTCACAGGGGATCGCCTGATTGCTGGGGTCTTTCTGCAACTGTGGGGGTCCTCCCTACAGTTGATAGTGCTATGAGATGACTGTTGTTGTGAAATGGCGCTATATAAATAAAGTTGAATTGAATTGAAATTGACTTTGCAAAAACGATGTCTGCCACTGTAGTATTCTCTGGGCCCCTCCCCAATCTGACCAGTGATGACATGTTTAGCCGCTCGTCATCCTTGAACCGCTGGCTGTCTGTGTGGTGTCCTAAAAATGACGTGGGCTACATTGACAATTGGAGCTCTTTTTGGGGAAAACCTGGTCTTATGAGACGAGACAGCATTCATCCCACTTTGGATGGTGCTTCTCATTTATCTAACAATCTGGCATCTTTTTTATCCAAATTTCCAAAACCATGACTACTCAGAGTTGGGACCAGGAAGCAGAGTCGCAGTCTTACACGCCTCTCTGCAGCTCCTCTTCATCCGCCACCCCTCAGCTTAGCCCCTGTCTTCCCCATCAGAGAATCATTGTCTGCTCCCTCCAAAGTGAATAAAAATATCATGCATAAGCATCCCAAAGTGATAAAGCAAAATATTGGTAAAACTCAAATTAAACATAAAGCCTCTAAATTGAATGATTTGGCCTCTGTTCCTCCTCATAATTTAAAAATTAAATGTGGTTTACTAAATATTAGGTCTCTAACTCCCAAGTCTCTGTTAGTCCATGATCTGTTAATTGATCATCAGATTGATTTAATTTCCCTTACAGAGACTTGGTTAGGGCAAGAGGATTATGTTGGTTTAAATGAATCAACTCCCTCTGGTTATTTAAACTGTCAAAATCCCAGAAGTTCTGGTCGTGGAGGAGGAGTAGCAACAATTTACCATTCCAAATTACTAGTTAATGTAAAGCAAAAAACATGTTATAATTCCTTTGAGGGCCTGGTCCTCAGTATTGGGCACTTTAGCAATTTTAGGTTAAACCCAATTTTATTTGCCATAGTTTATCGTCCCCCATCAACCTACTCAGAATTTTTATCCGAATTTGCTGATTTCTTAGCTGATTTAGTGCTGAAATCTGATAGAATAATTATAGTAGGGGACTTTAATATACATGTGGATGTAGATAGGGACTGCCTTAATGTGGCTTTTAATTCAATATTAGACTCGATTGGGTTTTCTCAGAAAGTAGGAAATTCTACTCATTACCTCCACCATACATTGGACCTTGTTCTGACATATGGCATAGAAATAGAAAATATTGTAGTGTCTCCTCATAACCCTGTACTGTCAGACCATTGTCTGTTAACCTTTGATTTTACTATTTCTGACTATTTGGCTCCTAAAGAAAAATATTATTACAGTAGATGCCTCTCAGATGATGCTGTTTATTCACAATCTCCAACATCATCAAAAACAGAAAGAGAAAGAAACCCCCAGACATTCGTCCCTTTATACCCCAGGACATCAAAGCACACAGTTACATTGTATTTAATCCCAAGTCACAATGCGTCTTCTTCCAGGTCTTCTCACCTCCACCTAAAGTCACCGGTGGCCAGGAAATCCCCCAAGGCCATCTCTTTGCATACAAAAGGCCACATTTCACATCCTCCTGTTATCTCCTAGGAGGATCAGTCCTTTTGTTCATCTGAGACGTGAAGCATACAGTAAGCATACAGTAATATACATGTGAAGCATATGAAACCCACATATCAAAATCAAATCAAATCAAATCAAATCAAATCAAACTTTATTGTCAAATTGCTGTACATACAACTGTAGTGCAGGCAAGATGAAATTGCGTTTCTCTCGGCATCCATATAAGCAGCAGCATAATTAAGACACACTCCCACATAGCTCCCCCCCCCCATCCATTCATACATCCCTGAGACATACTTGGGGAAAAAGAATAACTAACTATAATATATAAAATATCCATAGGTGCAGTAGTGTGTATGTGAGATTCCGGGTCAGCTGTTCAGCGTCCTGACAGCTTGTGGGAGGAAGCTGTTGATCAGTCTGTTGGTTCTGCCTCTGATGCTCCGGAATCGTTTACCAGATGGAAGAAGTTCAAAGTGTTTATGCAGAGGGTGAGAACGGTCCTTGACAATGTTCAGTGCCCTGCTCCTACAACGGTTCTGAAAAAGTTCTTGGACAGAGGGGAGGGAGACTCCAATTACCCTGTCCGCCCCCTTGACTATCCTCTGCAGGGCTTTTTTGTCTGACATACTGCAGCTGGAGTACCATGTAGCAATGCAGTACGTCAGAACACTCTCCACCACACCTCTGTAGAAGGTCCTGAGGATGCAGATGGGGAGAGAGGCCTGTTTGAGTTTCCTCAAGAAGTGTAGTCTCTGCTGAGCCCGCTTCCTGATCTCCAAGGAATTCTTGCTCCAGGTCAGGTCCTGCGAGATCTGCACTCCGAGGAACTTGATGTTCTCTACTCTCTCCACTAAACGGCCGCCGATGCTGAGGGGGACGTGCTCAGGCTGTGACCGCCGGAAGTCGATAATCATCTCCTTTGTTTTGTCCACGTTGAGCACCAGATTGTTCTCCCTGCACCAGCCCTCCAGGTCTCTCTCTTATGTGTCCCACACTATAACCAATATACCATAATGGAATATATATTGCCAAATGTGTGGCTCATTACCTGCAAAAAGAGTGGACCTCTGTCTCAGCACAGAGAATAACAAACGGCCTGGGATTTATGAGAGGAGGCACAGCTGTGAAAAGAAATGGCTGAGCCTGGGCTACTCTGACCTGGGAGGAGGAATGGCCTTCAGTGGATACACTCGGCGCCAGGAATGGATTGTTAACCCCCTCCCGTGGACCGCTGCGCCTGGACTGTCATCTGATAATGCATGCTTTCACTTTCATATAAATATTCTGGGTCAGGGACAGCATAGTCAGTCAGACTTCACGACCTGACAAAACCTGTTGCTGTCAGGGAGAGAACATTTGACCCAGCGCTGTAACTGCTCTATTCAACTTGCTCAAATAAATACGTGCTCCAAGTAAACTGATCTCTTCCTTTAAAACGAGCCTGGGTGAACCATCTACACACATAGACGATCTTTGAAGAGTAGACTTAGATGGTTTTACTCCTTTTTTAATCTAACAGTTGGGATGGATGGGCGTTAATGTTGATATGTACAAAATATAGTTAATTGTTTACTTGGGGTCTTAAATGTGGTAAATTGTATATATTTCACATGGGTTGTATTTATGGAAAAGCGTTCACTTCTTCCTTCTCCCTTTCGAGCGCTGTACACTGTCACTTTTTCGCAATTGTCATTTGTTTTTTTGTTTTTTTACTTTTTTGTTTGAAATAAAGTATGTATCTATCTATCTATCTATAGTTGACAACTTTAATTACCTGGAAAATTATCTTTTAAATTGACAAACGCGTGTAACTCGTGGCAAAATTTGATCGAGCTCAAACGATAATTCCACTCTTCATTTCAGTGGAGAATTTTTTGATTTAAGGTCCCATATGCGGAAGTAGCGTGGCGTAGCAGGCTCTCTGTTACGGCCTACGTATCACACCTTCAGGTGGAGTTAAGAGTCAAAAGTTTGCGTCATACTCTGCCGTTTTAATCTAAACTTGGCGGCAGCTAACTTTAAAGGGACGCTAACTGCCGCTAACCGGCCTAACTGTTGAGCAATGTTCATTAACCTGTAATAAAAGGACGTTGCTGCTGTTGACTCCTTTGTGGGGGGAAAAAATTCAAACATTTTAAATTGTATTTTCATACTTTTGCTTCTCCAGAGCTACATGAGCTTGTTTTAACCCCCCCCCCAAAAAAAAAAAAAAAGTTGGTTTAAATGAGAAAAGAAGAACTCAGGATGGTTCAGTCATGAACTTTATTCATCATTGGACAACAGAGGACTCGCGTTCATCGGGATTTATTAAAAAAAACACAAACCTAAATCACTGAATTTTTAATCTGCAGCTTTTGTCTTGGATATTTGACTCTTTACATGCAAATTCTGGACTTTTATTGCATACATTTTGGGAGAAATTAGTCATTTTGTAACTTTTTCACAAACTTGGAAACATTTTTCTTTTAAATTTGCTTTTTACTCAAAATTTTGCACTGTTTTAGTCAAATGTAAATTTGAGGCATTTCGATTATAAAATTTTGACTTGTCTTCAACTTTTTACATGTAAATTTGTGACTTTTATCTCTTAAATTTGGAAATATTTTCATGTAAAATTGCAAATTTTACCTCATAATTTTTAAATTTTTGTCCACATAATTTGGGGACTTTTTAAATAGACAGATGTACTTCATTGATCCCAAACTGGGAAATTATGGATACGTTTACTGATAAATTTGAAGACTTTTTTTCTGATAATTTGGGAACTTTTTACTGATAAATTCTGGACTTTTTACTGATAATTTGAAGACCTTTCACTGATAATTGTGGGCCTTTTACTGATAATTTTGGAACATTTTCCCTTGATAATTTAGGGACATTTACAGGTAATTTGGGGACTTTTTAATGAGTTTTGTGGCTTTTTAGTGATATTTGGGGACATTTTACTGATATTTTGTTGAATTTTTACTGAAACTTTTGGACATTTTACAAATACTTGTTTGACATTATAATTTTGGGGACTTTTTCCCTGATAGTTGTAGGACTTTTCCTGATAATTTTGTGACCTTAGATTGTTCTTCAAGCACTGACTTAATTTTCCACCAGAAAGGATCCAGTTAGTGGATATTTTAGTGATTTTTTCATATTTTTACATGGTTAGCTCCTCTGGCTGTGCCTCTGGCACACATATCTGAGCCTGGAAGAGCAGTGGAGGTCATTAAGGCGTCCGTCGCTGTGAAGGTGGGCGCAGTCTTCATCTCCAGGGCCCAAACCATGACTGGTCCAGGCGTCCGGCTGACCAGGCCTCCACCGCCTTTAAAGAAATAATCACCATTATAGTAACTGAAATTTGAGGTGGTTTGTGTTGGTCTGAGGTGACCCACCCACCTGCGGTCCATGACGTAGGGTGTCCGGTTGACCCACTCCCAGCTACCCGTCCTGCCATCGGTCAGACCCACCCAGTGGAAGACGCCCCGGGTGTGACGGGTTACGAAGTTCTGGTCCACAGACAAACATTCATACACACACGTTAATGACCTTACTGAGCAGATTTGTTAACGATGTTATCAGGACTTTAACTTAACTGGATTACCAGCCACTCTAACTACTGACTTAACTAGTCCTACCAGGTTAGCAATGATCATCAACTTCTACTATGAAAAGAAACATTTCTATTGGGTTTTGTCCAGTTTTACTAATAAATTTGGAACTTTGGGGAAATCTTCCATATAGTGTTGTAGGAAAGACCATGTGAAGATCAGACCAAGACCAGAGTCTCCTAACACCAAGACAAGACCAAGACTTTAGTGGGTCAAGAACAACTTGAGGACAAGTCAAGACCAGACAAGACCAAGAATTTAATGGGTCAAGACCAAGTTGAGACCAGACAAGACCATAACTTTAATGGGTCAAGAACAAGACCTACAGTATATACACAGTGGTCTTGGGCTCAACTTGGTCTCAGCCTGGCTTGGCCTTGGTTTTGACTTGGTCTCGACCCTGTAAAGTCTTGATCTTTCTGCGCTCTGGTCTTGGTCTGGACTTTCTTTGTTCTACTTCATTAATCCCAGAGGGAAGTCAAGTTCATCCACCTGGATGATCCAGCCACAGTGTGGCTCCAATTCCTTCACCATTCATACCTAAGGCCACTTTAGCGTCTCCGATTCAGTCAGTCAACTTTATTTATTTATAAAGCACTTTAAAAAGCAACACTTGCTACACAAAGTGCTGTACAATACGAAAGCACATAAAAACATAATAGTAAGGAGCAGGACACTTAACACAAAAACAATATTAACTTAACCTAACTTACACGTTTTTGGACTGTGGGAGGAAACCAGAGCACCCGGAGTAAACACACACAAGCATGGATAGAACATGCAAAGTCCACACAGATAGGGCTTGACAACAACATTACTTCCATGTAATTTTGAGACATTTTCTTCCTGTCAACCCAACCACAGGGGATGCACAAGCCAGTGTACTCCTAGTGCCTGTCCCAAGCCCAGATAAATGGAGAGGGTCATGTCAGGAAGGGCATCCGATGCAAAACCTTTGCCAAATCAAATATGTGGATTATGACGAATGAGACTTTCATACCAGATTGGTCGAGGCCCGGATTAACAACAACCACCACCAGTGCTGTTAACTGACAGGGTGCCAGTGGAAATTGGGCTACTAAAGAAGGTGGTGAGGTTAGCAGAAATAATTACTGGGGACGCTTTGCCATCTATTGAGGATCTGGCTCAACAGCACTGTTTTTCAATGGCAAATAGAACTAGAAAAGCACTCGGAGAGCGCAGACCTCCGCCAAGCGCCACAGTTCCCCCCCATACAGTGTTTGTGTGTACGTTTTCAGATTCCTTGACCATGAAAACATATGACTAGCAATTGGAGTCACAATGATAGGATTAGTGGTTCAGTAGTAAAAGCATTACCTCCTTGGCGGAGGTAATAAACTGAAGTGTTGGTGTTGTGTCCATCTCCTCCATCTCCAAACTCCCAGGCTGCGGGCGTTGCAATTCATCGCACAACCGCGTACAACCCACCGGCCAATGGGTTATGCAAGCGTTTTCATAGATCACTGAAAGCAGCACTCAGGGCTTCACTGACGGATGCAAATTGGGTAGACAGGTTGCCGTGGGTTTTATATTGGGGTTGCGCTCCGCGGCAAAAGAGGATTTGGAAGCTTCCCCGGCAGAGAGCTTGTTTTTGTGCAGCCACTATGGCTGGCTGGGGAATTTCTGCCAAATAATCCCACGCCGGACAGCTGCCCGTCTCAGCTTTTGCAGGGTAGCGCAAACACAGGCACGCTGCCGGGCCCGGCCCACCACTGTTTTCCGCTTGTTTTTGTGCCTAAAACTTTGAAGAACGCAGAGTTCGTGTTCGTCAGACACGACGACCAGCGCCCTCCATTGCACTTGCACACATGTTGAAAATGGCCATATCTTACAATGTTAAAGAATCATTTAAAAAATTCCTGTATCCAGACGGTGATCCGGATCATCCCCAAAATTTAATCAGTTCTTCCTTGTACCATTTCCAACAACGCCTGAAAGTTTCATCGAAATCCGTCCACAACTTTTTGAGTTATCTTGCTAACCAACAGACAGACAAACAGACAGACAAACGCTGGCAAAAACATAACCTCCTGCGGCCTGGCAGAGGTAATGATCAGGGACCCAACTCATCCCAGTCATAGTCTGTTTTCCCTGCTGCCCTCAGGCAGACACTATCACAGTCTGAGGTGCAGGTCTGTACGTTTCAGAGACAGGTTTTTTCCATACGGCAATTAGCTTGTTGAACTTGCACAACAGTAAAAGCACTCATTTGGGGTAGTGCAATATTGTCCTGGTGGAGTTTCTGGGTTTTAATGTAGATCTGTTAGTATAGTTCTGTTTTTTTTAATAGAACGGTTTTTAACATAATTGATGAGATGTAATCATATTTATCCATAACCTTGTCTTTTAATTTGATAAGTTTTTTTTTAAATGTGTCAGATTCTGTTACTAGAGGTGTTTTTGTGTTTTTATTGTGTATGTTTTCATTGGGACTGATTGCAACGTAACTTCATTCTACACTGCTCTTTTAATGTAGTGCTGAATGACAATGAAGTAATCTTGAATCCTAAATCTTATTGGTCGAAGATCAAGGAGGAAGAGAGGGGGCAGGCGTGTTAGGAGGGAGAGAGAGAAAAAGGAAGGGTAGAAGTGTGGAGGTAAGATTAGGGACATTAAATGTAGGGACTATGACTGGTAAAGGCAGAGAGTTAGCTAATATGATGGAGAGAAGAAAGGTAGATATACTGTGTGTTCAAGAAACTAGATGGAAGGGAAGCAAGGCTAGGAGCATTGGAGGTGGATTTAAATTCAATTCAATTCAACTTTATTTATATAGCGCCATTTCACAACAACAGTCATCTCATAGCACTTTCAACTGTAGGGGAAATCCCCACAATTGCAGAAAGACCCCAGCAATCAGGCGATCCCCTGTGAGCAGCACTTGGCAAAGGTGGAGAGGAAAAAGTCCCTTTTAACAGGAAGAAACCTCCAGCAGAACCAGGCTCAAGGAGGGGCAGTCATCTGCTGTGACTGGCTGGGGGGTGAGGGGATAGAGAAGATGAAAAGAACAGACATGTAAAAACTGTTCTACCATGGAGTAGATAGGAAGAGAAATGGAGTAGGAGTAATCTTGACGGAAGAGTATGTGAAGAGTGTTCAGGAGGTAAAGAGACAGACAGATTCATGAGTTTGAAGCTAGACGTCAAAGGTATGATATTGAATGTTGTCAGTGCGTATGCTCCACAAGTTGGATGTCAGGTAGAAGAGAAAGAGGAATTCTGGAGTCAGTTGGATGAAGTGGTAGAGAGTGTTCCCAGGGGAAGAGAGAGTGGTGATTGGAGCAGACTTTAATGGACATGTAGGTGAAGGGGACAGAGGTGATGAGGAGGTCCTGGGTATGTATTGTCTTAAGGAGAGAAATGTGGAATGACAGATGGTTGTGGATTTTGCTAAAAGGGTGGAAATGGCTGTGGTGAACACATACTTCAAGAAGAGAGAGGAACATAGGGTGACTTACAAGACTGGATGAAGGTGCACACAGGTGGACTACATCTTATGCAGAAGGAGAAATCTGAAAGAGATAGGAGACTGCAAGGTGGTGGCAGGGGAGAATGTAGCTAAACAGCATCGGATGGTAGTCTGTATGATGACTTTGGAAAGCAAGAGGAAGAGAGTGAAGGCAGAGCCAAAGATTAAGTAGGGGAAGTTACAGAAGGAACAAGGTCGCACAGAGTTCAGGAAGGAGTTGATACAGGCTCTGGGTGGTAGGGAAGAATTACCAGATGACTGGGAAAGTACAGCAGAAGTTTTGAAGGAAACGATTAGAAAGGTATGTGGTGTATCCAGTGGACAGAGGAAGGAAGACAAGGAGACTTGGTGGTAGAATGAGAAGGTACAGGAAAGGATTCGAAGGAAGAGGTTAGCAAAGAAAAAGTGGGATAGTCAGGGAGATGAAGAAAGTAGACAGGAGTATTTGGAAACTAAGCACATGGCAGAGAGGTGGCAAAGGCAAAATATGTGTATATAGTGAGTTGTATGAGAGGATGGTTCCAAGTTGTATGCCTGAGGATGGTTCCAAGGTTGTCATAGCCAGGAGCGGCACTGGGGTTAAGCTCCCAGTGCTTATAAAATGCTCCTTATGGCGTGCGTCTCGAAAAGCCTCTGACAACTAAGTCCAACTCCTAGCCTGCCCGTGTGGTTTACTCTCTAAGCCCGGCGGAACTGCTTTTACTAATAGGAGAAGGGGCGAGGGCGGATCTCTGGCGCCTTAAAACCAGATGCTTCGGGTAGATGGTGGCTCGTCAACCTGGGAAGGTAGCCCATCTAGGGGAAGGTAAACCCCGATTTCAAACCTCCGCTGCCTTGCGGCACACCCGGTCACGGGAAAGGCTTCGGGAGTCAACCCTGAGGAAAAATCCGGAGTCGGAGTCCCTAAGGCAGTTCTCTGTTGTGCTCAACATCGTTCTGGCAGCTCCTGCAACGGCGCTGGTGCCAAACTGTAGCAGCCCTGCTGTTCCTTTGGATTCATCAGTGACGTGGAGAGGGGGGACATGCTGCATGGGCAACATCTTGTCCTCCATATCTTCCTGCCCAGGCTTGAATCCTACCAACGCCCAATGCTGGAAGGTAGAACACCGGATCGCGGTGCTGTTCCAGCAGAGTAGACGTTTAGGATTCTCTTCCATGGTCATCATAGACCGACGGAGGCCGACGACGATGAGAGGATGGACACTAAGGAAGGAGAAAAGGACTTGTATCGACTGGCTAGACAGAGAGATGGAGCTGGAAAGGATGTACAGCAGGTTAGGTTGATTAAAGACAGAAATAGTAATGTACTAACAACTGACAAGAGTGTGTTGAAGGTGGAAGGAGAACTTTGAAGAGCTGATGAATAAAGAAAATGAAAGAGAGGAGGATGGATGAAGGAAAGACGGTGAACAAGAAAGTCCCGAGGATTAGCAAGGCAGAAGTGAGGGCAGCCTTGAAGAGGATGAAGAATGGAAAGGTGGTTGGTCCAGATGACATACCTGTGGAGGTATGGAGATGTTTAGGAGAGATGGCAGTGGACTTTTTAACCAGATTGTTTAACACAATCTTGGAGAGTGAGAGGATGCCTGAGGAGTGGAGAAGAAGTGTTCTGGTACCAATTTTCAAGAACAAAGGTGATGCTCAGAGCTGTAGTAACTACAGAGGCATAAAGTTGATCAGCCACGCTATGAAGATATGGGAAAGAGTTGTTGAAGCCAGGTTAATAGGAGAGGTGACAATCAGTGAGCAGCAGTACGGTTTCATGCCAAGAAAGAGGACTACAGATGCAATGTTTGCTCTAAGAGTGCTGATGGAGAAGTATAGAGAAGGTCAGAAGGAGTTGCACCGTGTCTTTGTGGATCTAGAGAAAGCAGATGATAGGGTGTCAAGAGCAGAAGTGTGGTACTGTATGAGGAAGTCAGGAGTGACAGAGAAGTATGTGAGGGTGGGGCAGGACATGTATGAGGACAGCAAGATGGTGGTGAGGTGCGCTGTAGGAGTGATGGATGGATTCAAGGTGGGGGTGGGATTACATCAGGGATCGGCTCTAAGCCCCTTCTTGTTTCCATGGTGATGGGCAGGCTGACAGATGAGGTCAGGCAGGAGTCTCTGTGGACCATGATGTTTGCAGACGACATTGTGATCTGCAGTCAGAGTAGGGAGCAGTTGGAAGAGAACCTGGAGAGGTGGAGGTATGCTCTGGAGAGAAGAGGAATGCAAGTCAGTAGAAGCAAGACAGAATACATGAGTGTGGATGAGAGGGAGGCAGGTGCAATGGTGAAGATGGAAGGAGCAGAGGTAGTGAAAGTAGATGAGCTTAAATACCTGGAGTCAACCGTCCAAAGCAATGGAAAATGCACAAGAGAGGTGAAGAAGCGAGTGCAGGCAGGGTGGAGTGGGTGGAGACGAGTGTCGGGGGGATTTGTGACAGAAAGATAGCAGCAAGAGTGAAAGGGAAGATTTACGAGACGGAAGTGAGACCTGCTATGATGTATGGTTTGGAGATGGTGGTGCTGACAAAAAGACAGGAGGTGGAGCTGGAGGTGGCAGAGTTGAAGATACAAAGATTTTCTTTGGGAGTGACTAGGAGGGACAAGATTAGAAATGAGTATAGTATCAGAGGGACAGCTCAGGTTGAGCAGTTTGGAGACAAAGTAAGAGAGTCAAGACTGAAATGGTTTGGACATGTACAGAGGAGGGATAGTGGAGATACTGGACAAAGGATGTTGAAGATGGAGCTGCCAGGCAGGAGGAGAAGAGGAAGACCACAGAGAAGATTAATGGATGTAGTGAAGGAGGACATGGAGAGGGTTGGTGTTACAGAGGAAGATGAGGGGATTGGGGAGATGGAGGCAGATGATCTGCTGTGGAGACCCCTGAAGGGAGCAGCTGGAAGAAGAAGAAGAAACTTGTGACTTTTTCTTGTACATTTTCAGTTTTGTTGTTTGAAATAAACATGTTTTGTTTTTATCATAAATGATCAACAAAATGTTGTCAGGAAATTTGAGAATTTTTGTTAAAGTGACATATGACACTGGTCAAAATTGGGAATCTGTCTCTGAACAGTAGAAGCTGTTGACCTCTGTGCTCGTGGAAACAACATCTAGCTAGTGGACCAAGGAGTTACGAGAGCTCACCCAGTCATCATCGGTCAGGATAATGACCAAGTGAGACTCGTGTCCGTTGCACCAGTCTCTGGCATCATTCCATGATAACGCCGTCTTGCTGAAGAAGTAGCAGCTGGAGCCAAAAGGATCCCACTCTAAAGGGCAGCAGCCATCTGCCAGAGAGCCTGGGACAAGAAAGAAAGGAGTGAAAATGAGTCAACAGAAAGGAAAATTGTTTAATGTCCGGGAATGAGCTTCTGAAACCACACACCTGCAGCACTACTAGCCTAGTCAGTGTAGTTAGCTTAGCAAAGCTACCAAGATGTTCCTGCACTTTATATAAAATCTACCAACTGGTTCATCAATCTACAATCAATATAGACATTTTCATTGCTTAGTTTGTTACATTTTGGCTAAATTGGCCGAGTAAAGATGCCAGCAAAAACCCTTGCTAAGTTAGCCTAGCTTAGTGCATATGATTACTATAACTAACCCTTCCTATGCAATAACTATTATCTACAAACGTCTGGCCATATAGCATATCTTAGACATTGTTTTAGCCTGTTTTAGTATAGTTACAGCCAGCTATTCACTCGTTCATGTTTTGTGCTTATTATTCCCCAGGGACCGGTTATATGGTACTGACTACTCACCAATGTCCATGATGATGGTTTCTTTCTATTTTACATTAGTTAGCTCAGGCTGTACCCAGCTAGTGTTAGCCACATAGCATGTTCCAGGAGTTAACTTGGTCAGGGTTTCCCATCAGTTGTCCACAGCTGTTGAATGGTATGCCCCCTGAAGTCTGATTTCTGAAATATAATTGCGTTCCGGCACAACATTTTTACAAAATTTGAAATCCAAGATGGACACCTTAATGAAAGCTGGTATTGAACTAGCTAATTGGTACTGGTTCCATTGGACAATCTATGGTGTGACTCAAAATAAACATGCAAAGCTGGTGTTCATTTGAATAATAAACTAGACTGATCACACAATACCGATGTACTCTACAAGAAGGAACAGCACAGGCTGTTCCTACTGAGGAGGCTCAGGTCTTTTGGTGTACAAGGGGCGCTGCTGAAGACCTTCTACGATTTGGAGGTGGCATCAGCCATCACTTTTGGAGTGGTCTGCTGGGGCAGTGACATCACAGCAGCCGATAGGAAGAGACTGAACAAACTGATCAAGAAAGCTAGCTCTGTCCTGGGGCAACGCCTTGACCCAGTGGAGGCGATAGGAGAGAGGAGGATGGTGGCTAAACTGTCATCTCTGCTGAAGTCCAAGTCCCACCCTATGCAGGACATACTGAATGCACTGAGGAACTCATTTAGCAGTAGACTACATCATCCTAGGTGCGTGACCGAGAGGTTTCGCAGGTCCTTCCTACCAACAGCTGTCAGACTTGATAACCTAAGCAGGGCTGCTCGCAGAGATAGCAAAAAAATGTTATGACCTAATAGTATTGAATGCAAAAGACGCAACAGACTTACACAAAATGGTGCCCTCCAGTATACAACTAGGACAATATCAATCGCTATGGAGGGTGACAATATGTATGGGTACAAATTCTTACTATGTGGGGTAACTAAATAGACTGTTATGATGTTTATTCCATCTAGCTACAATGCTCTGTACTGTGTATATACAGCCGTGGACAAAATTGTTGGTACCCCTCTGTTAATGAAAGAAAAACCCACAATGGTCACAGAAATAACTTGAATCTGACAAAAGTGGTAAATAAAAATTCTATAAAAATTAACCAATGGAAATCAGGCAATGCTTTTGAATTGTGGTTCAACAGAATTATTTTAAAAAACAAACTCATGAAACAGGCCTGGACAAAAATGATGGTACCCTTAACTTAATATTTTGTTGCACAACCTTTTGAGGCAATCACTGCAATCAAACGATTTCTGTAACTGTCAGTGAGACTTCTGCACCTCTCAGCAGGTATTTTGGCCCACTCCTCATGAGCAAACTGCTCCAGTTGTCTCAGGTTTGAAGGGTGCCTTCTCCAGACGGCATGTTTCAGCTCCTTCCACAGATGTTCAATAGGATTTAGATCAGGGCTCATAGAAGCCCACTTTAGAATAGTCCAATGTTTGGCTCTTAGCCATTCTTGGGTGTTTTTAGCTGTGTGTTTTGGGTCATTATTCTGTTGTAAGACCCATGACCTGCGACTGAGACCAAGCTGTCTGACACTGGGCAGCACATTTCTCTCTAGAATACCTTGATAGTCTTGAGATTTCATTGTACCCTGCACAGGTTCAAGACACCCTGTGCCAGACGCAGCAAAGCAGCCCCAGAACATAACAGAACCTCCTCCATGTTTCACAGTAGGGACAGTGTTCTTTTCTTGGCATGCTTCATTTTTGCGTCTGTGAACATAGAGCTGATGTGCCTTGCCAGAAAGTTCCAGTTTTGTCTCGTCTGTCCATAGGACATTCTCCCAGAAGCTTTGTGGCTTGTCAACATGCAGTTTGGCAAATTCCAGTCTGGCTTTTTTGTGATTTGTTTTAAACAGTGGTGTCCTCCTTGGTCGTCTCCCATGAAGTCCACTTTGGCTCAAACAACGACAGATGGTGCGATCTGACACTGATGCACCTTGACCTTGGAGTTCACCATGAATGTGTTTAGAGGTTGTTATGGGCTCTTTTGGTACCATTCGTATTAGCCGTCTCTTTCATTTTTCATCAAGTTTCCTCCTGCGACCACATCCAGGGAGGTTGGCTACAGACCCGTGGATCTTAAATTTCTGAATAATATGTGCAACTGTAGTCACAGGAACATTAAGCTGCTTGGAGATGGTCTTATAGCCTTTACCATTAACATGCTTGTCTATAATTTTCTTTCTAATCTCCTGAGACAACTCTCTCCTTTGCTTCCTCTGGTCCATGTTTAGTGTGGTACACGCCATGTCACCAAACAGCACAGCGACTACTTGTCACCCTTTAAATAGGCCGACTGACTGATTACAAGTTTGTAGACACCTGTGATGTTAATTAGAGGACACATCTTGGTTGAACATGTCCCTATGGTCACATTATGCAGGACATACTGGATGCACTGAGGAGCTCATTTAGCAGCAGACTACATCATCCCAGGTGCACAACCGAGAGGTTTCGTAGGTCCTTCCTACCAACGGCTGTCAGACTGTACAACCTAAGCAGGGCTGCTCGCAGAGATAGCAAAAAGACGTAACAAACTAATAGTTTTTTTTGAATGCAAAAGATGCAATAGACTTACACAATGGTCCTCTCCGGCATACAACTAGGAACATACCGGTCGCTATGGAGGGTGAGAATATGTATGGGCACATAATCATACCATGTAGGATAACTAAGTAGACGGTTATGCTGTTTCATCCCACCTAGCAACAATGCTCAGCACTGGGTGTGTTTATATTTATATATCTATATATTTATTCCATCTAGCTACAATGCTCCGCACTGTGTGTGTTTATATACTTGCATATTTATTCCACCTAGCTGCAATGCTCCGTACTGTGGGTGTTTATATATTTACATATTTATTCCATCTAGCTACAATGCTCTGCACTGTGTGTCTGTGTGTGTGTGTGTGTGTGTATATATATTTTATAGTAATATGTACATATGTATATTAGCTGCTCTTGCTTGCTTGTTTTTTTTTGTTTTTTTTTTCTTGCCTTCTGATTGTTGCTCTGAGTGTTGCTATCCCTGTGCTGTTGCAATCCTGGAATTTCCCCGTTGTGGGACTAATAAAGGCTTATCTTATCTTATCTTATTTTCAATCTTTTCTAGGGGTACCATCATTTTTGTCCAGGCCTGTTTCATGAGTTTGTTTTTTAAAGTAATTCTGTTGAACCACAATTCAAAAGCATTGTCTGATTTTCATTGGTTAATTTTCATAGAATTTTTATTTGTTACCACTTTTGTCAGATTCAAGTTATTTCTGTGACCATTGTGGGTTTTTCTTTCATTAACAGAGGGGTACCAACAATTTTGTCCACGTCTGTATATATTTATATATTTTTGTGTACATATGTATATTCACTGCTCTTATTTTCTTATCTTCTAAATTATTGCTCTGAGTGTTGCTATCCCTGTGCTGTTGCAATCCTGGAATTTCCCCATTGTGGGACTAATAAAGGCTTATCTTAATTCATGGCACAAACTCCTTGTTTTATTTAATTCTGGGTGGTCAAATCAGTTTGCTGGATTATTGCTGTCATACTATGTGGACATATGGACTGTGTCAATGCACAATCCAACTCTCAAAACGCAGGTACTGTTTCCAGTTGGACAGTCCAGTGTGACTGAAAACAGAGAGGCCCGGTTTATGGCACGGACTCCTCATTTTATTTAGTTCTGGGTGTTCTGGTCGGTTCCCTGGATTATTGCTGTCATACTATGAGGACATTTGGACCAAGGCGCACATGAAAAAAGAGGAGAAGCATCAGCATGGTTAATGAGGATGGCTAACAGCTAAGCTAAAGGCTAACAGGCTAACAACTGGTGAAATGATGCTTAAGCGGTCATTAGTTTTTTGCAGTACTTTTTTGGAGAATTTTCTGGATAACTGTTGTCATTTTTGACATGTCAGCATATTTGTCCACTCCCATATTAATGAGCATGATAAACTTTTAAAATGACAAGTTTAAGGTACATTTAATTGTGATTAATTGCAAATAATTGTAATCAGCAAAAGATTAATCACGAGTAAGAGTAAGTAATTATGATTTCAAAAAGATTACTCACAATTAATCAGAATCTATAATAGATTCATCACAACTAATTATATTTTTTGTCAAAGATTAATTGTAATTTCAAATTTTTAATTGCTTGACACCACTACTTTGTCTGATTAAGCTCACATTTACAGTGAGTAGATCTGGTTAAATATGGAGTACCGTTGTTGATGTAGCGTTCCAGGGAGCATTTGAGTGCTGTGACCGTCTGGGTGATGGAGTCCAGATCCGCTAGACGCTTCAGAGCCTCTGAAACTGAGAAACAAACCAAAACACAATAAAACATTGAAGTCATTTAAACCCTGATGGAAAACTGGAAGCTGTGTGATTTTTGTTGTTTTATGGTGTTTTTCACCTAAGGTCAGCTGGTCCTTGTTGCCCTCCACAGCGAACTTCAGCAGCCGAATGTCTTTCGCCGAGTCTGGAATAGAAAAACCAGACAACAGGCCTCTGAGATCTGACACATTTAAAAAGTTCTAGTACTGAGAGGAAAGTCCCAGATTTCACTGTAAATGTCTCATATTTGTGATAAAACGTGTTGTTGTACCTTTGGTGAGAACCTGGGTGGCGCTCAGGGACTCAGTCAGGTTTAAGACACTTTTCTCCATGTACCATAGCCGGTTCCATGTTGTCGTATCTGCACAAATAATTCTAATTTGTAGTATATTGAATATGCTGTAGGTTGAAAAGGATTTTTACACCCTATAATGAAAATGCAGGTCTGATCAAGGGTTACCGCTTGAAGCCTGTGCTCCACACGTAAAGCAGATCTGACAGCAGCTACAAGAACAGGAGAACGTGCTAGGCAAAAGAGAATGTGAGTACGGGCTGGTGCAGACCCGCCACTGACTGAGGAACAGAGTGTCAATGCCTTTACATACTCCGCAAGACCACAGAAATTTGTTCGCTCTCCCAGGGGTGCAAAAACAAAATGATGTCATTTTTTTTTCTTGCAGCCCTGTTTGGGAGTTTTTGCAGTTTGTTCTTGACTCATCATCTGGGCAGAACTTTTTTCTTGTGTGGTGTCCGACAACTATTGTGTGATTGGTCAGAAATTTGAATTTCCCGGGACTTCTGCGCTTGAGTTTCTTGTGAAGTATGAAATGTCCTAGCCAGACAGAACTTTGTTCTTGTTCTTGCCATCTCAAGAAAAAGAACAAATTTCTCTGTTCTTGCAGAGTATGTACAGGCCTTCACATGGGACGGTGCAAATGGCACCAGTGAGAGCACGCCCTTAGTGATGTAGTCAAGACTTTTCAGTCCACTAAATGGTGCTAAAGTGTCACTGTCTGGTTAGGTCCGCACAGCTGAGGAGAGACTCCTGAGATATAGCCGGGAGCTAAACAAGACAGACATCGGAATGGAAAACTGCTATGGAACTATATGATGTAACGATACTCAGTGTATCGCAGCCCAGGTATTGTGACGATATCATATTGGGACCTCTGGTGATTCCCACCCCCAGCTGTAGACCAGGACTAGACAGGACTTATGCAATGACTACTCAAGACCAGAACTAGTTAAGGCCAGGTGCTAGTGTAGACCAGTCTTTGAAATCACAATTTAAAACCCATCCTTATATTCTGGCTTTTAATTCGAGTTCAGTTTGAGTCCTACAGATCATGTTATGTAGTGGCCCCTGTGTGTTTTTAGCTCGTCTTAATTTAATTTTTTATTTCTTTGTTACTCATGTATTTTATCGTATGTTTTATTATTTGATCATGTGTAAAGCACTTTGGCCAACCTTGCTGTTGTTTTTAAATGTTGTTTTTAAATAATTATAGTAGGGGACTTTAATATACATGTGGATGCAGATAGTGACTGCCTTAATGTGGCATTTAATTCAATATTAGACTCGATTGGGTTTTCTCAGAAAGTAGGAAATTCTACTCATTACCTCCACCATACATTGGACCTTGTTCTGACATATGGCATAGAAATAGAAAATCTTGTAGTGTCTCCTCATAACCCTGTACTGTCAGACCATTGTCTGTTAACCTTTGATTTTACCATTTCTGACTATTTGGCTCCTAAAGAAAAATATTATTACAGTAGATGCCTCTCAGATGATGCTGTTTCCAAATTTATGCAGATTGTTTCCTCTATGCCATGTGTCAACACAACGGAAATAAGCTATAGACAGCTTGCTCCTTCTGTAATTGATAACATGGTGGATAGTGTTTCAGCTTCTCTGCATCAGGCTCTAGACTTGGTGGCCCCCTTAAAAAAGAAAAAGTCTAATCAGAGATTTCTAACTCCTTGGTTCAACACAGAAACTCGTAGCTTAAAACAGAAGACTTGTCAATTAGAAAGAAAATGGCGCTCTACTAATTTAGATGAAATCTATTTAGCTTGGAGAAATCATCTTTTAATTTATAAAAAATCTCTTAGAAAAGCTAGAACGAGTTATTACTCTGCATTAATAGAAGAGAACAAGAATAATCCCAGGTTTCTTTTCAGTACTGTAGCCAGGTTGACAAAGAGTCAGGACTCTGTCAATCCTAGCATTCCCTTAGAGCTTACTAGTCAGGACTTTATGAACTTTTTCAATAATAAAATTTCATCCATCAGAGATAAAATCAGTCAGATTCTTCCCACAGTTAACTTAAATACTGTAACTACTACAACTCCTTCTTTTGATGTCTGTCTTGATGAGTTTACTCCAATCGACCTTTGTGAGTTAGACAAAATAGTTTCCTCATCCAAACCTTCAACTTGTCTTTTAGACCCTATTCCTACTAGGTTATTTAAAGAAGTCTTCCCACTTATTGGTAGCTTTATTCTTCATATAATCAATTCTTCATTAACTTTAGGCCATGTACCGCAGGCTTTTAAAACAGCTGTAATTAAACCCTTACTCAAAAAGCCAACGCTAGATCCAGGAGCTTTAGCTAACTATAGACCAATCTCTAATCTCCCTTTCATTTCAAAAATCTTAGAAAGAGTTGTTGCTACGCAATTATTCGACCACCTGCAGGGAAATGGTTTACTTGAAGAGTTTCAATCTGGGTTTAGAATCCATCATAGTACTGAAACAGCCTTAGCAAAGGTCACTAACGACCTCCTCATTGCATCTGATAATGGACTAGTTTCTGTACTTGTCCTTTTAGACCTTAGTGCAGCTTTTGATACTATCAATCATAATATTCTACTTGAAAGATTAGAACACTATGTTGGACTTAATGGAACTTCGTTGCAGTGGTTTAGATCTTATTTATCTGATAGGTTCCAGTTTGTTCATGTAAATAATGAGTTTTCTTTCAACTCAAAGCTTAGTCATGGAGTTCCACAGGGATCTGTGCTAGGCCCTACTCTTTTTAGTTTATATATGCTTCCGTTAGGCAACATATCTCCCGAGAGAACACTCACACGTGATCTGCATTGTTGTTTATGCAAATCCGACGGCGAACGCTGGGACAGCGCGTGACGTCATCCATTCAGTAACCAGCAGGCTGCAGACAGAACACCCAGATGCTCTTCTCCTCATCTCAGGCGATTTCAACCACGTTTCACTGTCTCCCATTCTGCCCACTTTCACCCAGTATGTCACATGCCACACTAGAGACAATAAAACACTGGATTTGTTCTACGCAAACACTAAGGAGGCGTACACCTCATCACAACTCCCCCCACTTGGGAGATCGGATCACAACTTGGTTCATCTCCGACCGGTGTACAAACCCCTAGTGCACAGACAACCTCCGGCCATGCACACTGTGGAGTTATGGTCTGAGGAGACAATGGACACTCTAAAGGACTGTTTTGAAGCCACTGCCTGGAAGCAGCTCTGCGATCCACATGGTGAGGACATCGATGGCCTCATTCACACCTTCACGGGCTACCTCAGCTTCTGTGTGGACAAATCCGTTCCCACCAAGACCATACGGCGTCACTCAAACAACAAACCCTGGATCAACCCTGAGATAAAAACACTTCTGAGAGAGAAGAAGAGGATCTTCAGGTCGGGGAACAGGGAGATGCTGAAGTCCGTACAGAGGGAGCTGAGGAGAAAGATCAGAGAAGGCAAGGACAGCTTCAGGAAGAAGATGGAGGACAAGCTGCAACAGAGCGACATCAGCGGGGTCTGGAGAAACCTCAAAACCATCTCGGGGCTCCAGAATACCTCCCCCCAGGCCACGGGGGGCAGGGAGTGGGCGAACAACCTGAATCTGTTTTTCAATAGATTTGACCAACCGCCCTCCCCCCTGTCTGCACAACAACCACTGCTGCCTCTAAGAAATCAAGTCCTGCTACCCACTCCCCACTCCACCGACACCCCCCCCACTCCCAACACACAGCCCCCCATCCTGACCCTGACCAAGACCCAGGTGAGGACGGAGCTGAGGAAGATCAAGGCGAGGAAGGCGTCGGGACCGGACGACATCAGCGCAAAGCTCCTCAAGTCCTGTGCAGACCAGCTGTGTGGGATTGTGACATATATCTTCAACATGAGCCTGAAACTGGGGAGGGTACCACAGCTGTGGAAAACATCTTGTGTGGTACCTGTACCAAAAACTTCCCACCCCAAAGACCTGAACAGCTACAGACCGGTGGCCTTGACGTCCCACTTGATGAAGACCCTGGAGAGACTGCTCCTTGCTCATCTCCGCCCCCTGGTGGAACCAGCGATGGATCCACTCCAGTTCGCCTACCAGCATGGCATTGGGGTGGAGGATGCGGTGATCTTCCTCCTTCACCGTTCTCTGTCCCACCTGGAGAAGCCCGGGAATATGGTGAGGATCATGTTCTTTGACTTCTCCAGTGCTTTCAACACCATCCAACCGATGATCCTGAAGGACAAGCTGCTGCGCGCAGGGGTGGACCAGCACCTGTCATCATGGATCCTGGACTACCTCACGAACCGGCCTCAGTTTGTGAGAACCCGGGACTGTGTTTCCGACACGATCATCAGTAGCACGGGGGCCCCCCAGGGAACGGTGCTGGCTCCCTTCCTGTTCACTCTTTATACTGCGGACTTCTCACACAACACAACACATTGCCATCTACAGAAGTTCTCTGATGACTCTGCGATCGTTGGTCTCATCTCCAGCGGAGATGAAGCTGAGTACAGAGGGCTTATCCAGGACTTTGTGGACTGGTGCCATCGGAACTGCCTCCAGATCAACGCGAGGAAAACTAAGGAGCTGGTGGTGGACTGCCGCAGGCATGGGCAGCCCCTCACAGCACCAGTAAATATACAGGGAACAGACATCGAGATGGTGACATCCTACAAGTACCTGGGTATTCATCTGAACAATAAACTAGACTGGTCACACAATACTGACGCACTCTACAAGAAGGGACAGCGCAGGCTGTTCCTGCTGAGGAGACTCAGGTCTTTTGGTGTACAAGGGGCGCTGCTGAAGTCATTCTATGACACGGTGGTGGCATCAGCCATCACTTTTGGAGTGGTCTGCTGGGGCAGTGGCATTACTGCAGCCGATAGGAAGAGACTGAACAAACTGATTAAGAAAGCTAGCTCTGTCCTGGGGCAACGCCTTGATCCGATGGAGGAGATAGGAGAGAGAAGGACGGTGGCTAAACTGTCATCTCTGCTGGAGTCCGAGTTCCACCCTATGCAGGACATACTGGATGCACTGAGGAGCTCATTTAGCAGCAGACTACATCATCCCAGGTGCACAACCGAGAGGTTTCGTAGGTCCTTCCTACCAACGGCTGTCAGACTGTACAACCTAAGCAGGGCTGCTCGCAGAGATAGCAAAAAGACGTAACAAACTAATAGTTTTTTGAATGCAAAAGATGCAATAGACTTACACAATGGTCCTCTCTGGCATACAACTAGGAACATACCGGTCGCTATGGAGGGTGAGAATATGTATGGGCACATAATCATACCATGTAGGATAACTAAATAGACGGTTATGCTGTTTCATCCCACCTAGCAACAATGCTCTGCACTGTGTGTGTTTATATATTTACATATTTATTCCATCTAGCTACAATGCTCAGCACTGGGTGTGTTTATATTTATATATCTATATATTTATTCCATCTAGCTACAATGCTCCGCACTGTGTGTGTTTATATACTTGCATATTTATTCCACCTAGCTGCAATGCTCCGTACTGTGGGTGTTTATATATTTACATATTTATTCCATCTAGCTACAATGCTCTGCACTGTGTGTCTGTGTGTGTGTGTGTGTGTATATATATATTTTATAGTAATATGTACATATGTATATTAGCTGCTCTTGCTTGCTTGTTTTTTTTTTTCTTGCCTTCTGATTGTTGCTCTGAGTGTTGCTATCCCTGTGCTGTTGCAATCCTGGAATTTCCCCGTTGTGGGACTAATAAAGGCTTATCTTATCTTATCTTATCTTATTAGAAAGCACTGTATACATTTTAATTGTTATGCAGATGACACACAATTATACCTGTCAATGAAGCCAGATGATACTAATCAATTAGCCAAGTTAGAAGCCTGTCTTAAGGAAATCAAAGCTTGGATGACTTGTAATTTCCTGCTATTAAATTCAGATAAGACTGAAGTCATTCTTGTTGGTCCAAAAAACCTTAGAAATTCCTTTCCAAATCAAACTTTCAGTTTGGATGCAGTTACTCTTTCTCTTAATAGCTCTGTGAGGAACCTTGGAGTTATTTTTGATCAGGATTTGTCCTTCAATTCACATATTAAATTTGTTTCTAAGACTGCCTTCTATCATTTGCGTAATATTGCCAAGATTAGGAGCATCTTGTCTCAGAGTGATGCTGAGAAACTGATCCACGCTTTTGTTAGCTCGAGATTAGATTATTGTAATTCTTTATTATAAGGTTGTCCTAAAACATCTTTAAAAAGTCTTCAGCTGATCCAAAATGCTGCAGCAAGAGTTTTAACAGGTACTAGAAAGAGAGATCATATCTCTCCGGTTCTGGCCTCCCTTCATTGGCTTCCCATAGAGTTTAGAATTAAGTTTAAAATCCTTCTTCTTACTTACAAAGCTCTAAACAATCAGGCTCCTTTTTATTTAAAAGATCTGATACTACCGTATTATCCTAACAGAGCACTACGCTCCCAAAATGCAGGACTACTTGTAATACCTAGAATCTCCAAAAGTACAATGGGAGGCAGAGCCTTCAGTTATCAAGCTCCTCTCCTGTGGAATCAGCTGCCAATCTGGATTCGGGAGTCAGACTCGATCTCTGTTTTTAAGATTAGGGTTAAAACCTACCTTTTTGATATAGCCTACAATTAGGGAGGGATCATGTGTTTCTGAACCCTCCCTTAGTTATGCTGCTAATAGGTTTAGTCAGCCGGGGGACCTCCAGTAATGCACTGGGCCTCACTCCTTTCCTCACTCTCTATGAAATATTTTTTTTTGCTGGTCATTGACATTTGTTTGTTCTCTCCCATAGATTGAGTCCCCATCGTGCTGTTTGCTCTCTACATGTCTGTTCTTTTCATCTTCTCTGTCCCCTCACCCCCCAGCCAGTCGCAGCAGATGACTGCCCCTCCCTGAGCCTGGTTCTGCTGGAGGTTTCTTCCTGTTCAAAGGGAGTTTTTCCTCTCCACCATCGCCAAGTGCTTGCTCACAGGGGATCACCTGATTGCTGGGGTCTTTCTGCAACTGTGGGGTTCCCCCCTACAGTTGATAGTGCTATGAGATGACTGTTGTTGTGAAATGGCGCTATATAAATAAAGTTCAATTGAATTGAATTGAAATGTGCTATAAAAATAAAGTTGACAATGACATTGACCAAAACTGGTTTAGATCAGGAGTAGTTTAGACCAGGACATGCCATGACTAGAACTACTAATAATGCATCAGATTTATACAGCGCTTTTCACAGACACTCAAAAATGCTTTACAACTGATACTTTATTCATTCCCTTCAGACAGACATTGATGGTGGTAAGCTACTACTGTAGCCACAGCTGCCCTGGGGCAGACTGACAGAAACATGGCTGCCAATCCCCACCAACAGCCTCTCCAACCACTGCCAAACATTTATACACTTTCATGGCCACTGGAGGCAAGGTGAGTAAAGTGTCTTGCCCAGGGACACAACGGCAGGATTCTGGGAATAGCGGGATTCGAACCACTAACCCTCTGGTTATTAGACGACCCGCTCTACCTCCTGAGCCACTGCTGCCCACATTTCCCTCCTCTGTTCCATTTTTGCTGAGCACCAAGCTAGAGGGCAGGAAGTTCCATTTTTATATGGTCTTTAGCATGACGCAGCAGGGACTTGAACCAGGACTTATAGTTAAGACCAGGACAATGAGTTTAGACCACGACTGTGAGTTAAGATCAGGACTACTAGTTAAGACAAGGACTGTGAGATAAGACAAGAACATTGAGTTAAGAATAAGGCTACTAGTTAAGCACAACTCTAAGTTAAGAGTAGGACTACTAGTTAAGAACAGGACTAGTTTGTATCTGGGTGTTTGGTTGTTCTTTGACTCACTGCTGACTCCCAGAGAGATGATCACGATCAGGAGGACCGTCGCCGTGACAACAGGAAACAACCAACTCCTGAACCTGGAGGAGGGGAAGGGGATGGGACGAGGCTCTGACGGACAGATGGACAGACAGTTGGACGGACAGAAGGACAGAGGAACAGAGAGAAGGGCAGGTAGACAGATGGACGGACACAGGGACAGTCTGCCATCAGTAACACGCTGGCGTGTCGTCATCAACCCTCAGCCTGACCTTCTATAACAGGCTCTGCTACCTTTGTTCCAGAAGGTGCTGGCGTCCTCTTCCACGTCATGGTACTCCGTCGTCATAGCGATGTCTCTGTCTCCGCTGTCTGCCCTCTAACTGATGTGTCCCCCTCTAATCTTCTTATTTCCTCGTCTTATTTCACCTGTCTTCTTGTTGACGTGGACTGAACCGACCGACAGTCCAAACCACTGATCTGCAGGTCGTTGACCGACACATGCACTTTGAACTGGAAAGCTCCGTGTGTGTGTGTGTGTGTGTGTGTGTGTGTGTGCTGCACAAACACGTCAAACACGTCACTGACTAAAAAAATGGACACTACAGTAAACACATTTGTGACGAAAGCTGGATTACTCAAAAAATAAAGCCCATTAGTGATGAGTCATCGATATTTATTGATATTTTCTCTCTGTCTAAATTTTCCTGGTAAAAGCTGCAAATATACAGAAAAAAATTCAAGAATTTTACCTGACAAACATGAACATGTATGGAGTAAAGTTGCACAGTTTTGTGGAAAAAAAGTCATATATTTACATTAAAAAACTGATTTGGATTCAAAAAGTCGACAAATTTAAAAAACACAAATGTGTGAAAATGGCAAATTTAAAATGATTAAAAAAAGTTATTACTAATGTTGGCATTAGTGTTTAATTCTTAAAACTATTTTTTCCCCTTTAAATTGCATTTAAATTATGCAGTTTTTTAAATCATGTTTGCAACTTTTTGAATTCCAAATTTGCAATTTTTTCCTCATAAACTTGTCATTTTTTCTTGCAAATTTTCAAATATTTTCTTTTGAAATTTGCCATTTTTTTCCTTTTTTTTTTAAAGAATTAGCACCTAATTTACATTTATCCGTTTGCACCTCATGCTAAATTTGAGACTCCCCTCCAACCATGGAGGGGAGTCTCAAATTTACAATGTTAGTGTAAATGGAACTTTATCTAAATCCAGAACCCTCAGCACAGGAGCTCCCCAAGGCTGTGTTAGTTCACCATTTTTGTTCACCTTGTACACTGATGAGTGCAGAAGTGTCTATCCAGGCAATCAAATTATTAAATTTTCTGATGACACTGCTATTTTATCACTACTTCAAAAGACTCATGATCTGTCAAGCTATTTTATAGAAATTCAGAGGTTTGTCAGTTGGTGTGATGACAGTCATCTCATTTTGAATACTGATAAAACAAAGGAGATGGTGTTTGACCCTCGGGGAGTTGGTGACCACAGGCCTGTGGTCATCCACAACCACACTATAACACAGGTTAGTTCCTATAAATATTTGGGAGTATTTATTGACAATTCATTAACCTGGAGCACACATACTGATTACCTCTGCAGTAGACTACAACAGCGGCTGCATTTCTTGCGTAGATTAAGAATACATGGCGTTGATAAAAGGATTATGTTAATATTTTACCAGGCTGTGTTGGAGAGCTGTATTAGATACAGCATCACAGCTTGGTTTGGCAACTTCTCTGTGAAACTAAAGAACAGAGTGTTGCGTTTAATTCATACAGCATGGAAAATTATTGGAGTTAAAGAGTATTTACCCATGCAGATCTGACACGACCAGGCAGCCTGTAGACAAGCTCAAAAAATAATCAGTGACATGAGCCATGTGCTAAACAGTGAATATGTGCGGCTGCCCTCAGGGAGGAGATACAGAGTCCCCAAGTGCAGCTTCAATAGATACAAGAACTCATTTATCCCAACGTCAGTAAAACTTTTAAACTCAGATAAATAGGTCAGGGACACTGATAACTCCTGTTCTTAATGACTGCTGTTATATATTTATGTATGTTTGTACTTGTATTATTTATTGGGTTTTATTTCATTCATTATGTACTACATCCATTGTGAATGTGTGGATTGTGTGGTTGCAGCACGGGTGACAAGGCCAAGACAAATTTCCCCTTGAGGGACAATAAAGTTTATCTGATCTTATCTTATCAACCCCTTGTTTAAAAGCAACAAACCACCCACTGCCCGACAATGTCCAATCAGGACCTTTCTGTTTCATCTTTGTTCTTTCAGAGAATCTCCACAAGTCACTTCAGAACTTCCCTTTTATTCAGAAACTTTTCTTTCTTCAGAGAGGGAGCACTTCCTTAAAAAATGAACTGTGCAGATTAAAATGGCATGTTAACAAACATTAACAGATTTGGCTGACAGACATGTTTTATTAGCTGCTGAGCACATCAAGTCACTTCCTATGTTCTGATTCAGCGAAGCCTAACGTCAGCTTATAGTTGAGTTTGCAGCAGGTGTGATCAGGTCTGAACGATGCGCTTCTGACAAATGAAACGCATCAGAACGGAGCAGTGGTTGTCATTGAGGAGACCGTCAACAGCAATGTGAGCGCAGTCTTCACCTCCACCCCGACCATGACCCGTCCAGTTATCAGGATTCCCGGGCCGCCACTTGCTGTGAGACAAATTTACAAGACAAAAAGCAGGAAATTCACAAGAAAAAAAGTTCAAAATTTACAAGAAAAAACAGCAAAATTTTTCAGAGAAAAAATTGCTAATTTTTTGACAAAAAGTTTCAAATTTAAGGAAAACAGTTGCAAATTTACAAGAAAAAAAATTGCATAATTACAAGAAAAAAGTGGCAAATTTATGACTAAAAAGTTTCAAATCTTGGAGAAAATATGCAGGAAAAAGTTTCAAATTTATGAGAGAAAAGTTTAAAATCTGACAAAAATTTGCAAATCTATGAGGAAAAAAATGTTAATTTGCAGGAAAAAAATTGGCAAATTTAGAAGAAACTTGAAAATTTATAACAAAAAAGTTGCAAATCAAGAAAAAGTTGAAAAAAAATTCACAATTGAATTGACTGATGCTGTGACGTTGTGACATGAAATAACAATCCAACAACCAAACAAATGTTATTTTATGTTAGTGAAGCAAACCTGGAGTCCATGCTGTACGGCGTCTGGTCGACCCACTCCCAACTCCCAGTTCTCCCATCAGACAGACCGACCCAGAACTGCTTACCGTTGGCCTCAGAGACCACAAACTCCTGTAGAGATAGAAGAACAGCCACACACAATCCTGTGGTTTAGAACCAGCTCAGAAGTTCTGAGGATAACAAGGGAAATACTAGAGGTTTCAGATTCTTTGTTCGTGACTATAATGAGTTTTCTTCAAATTCAAAGCTCAGTCACGGAGTTCCACAGGGATCTATGCTAGGCCCTATTCTTTTTAGTTTATATATTGTAGCGAACTCAATATGAGCACCCTACTTGGCTTGCCAAGTGGGTTGACCCTATTGGCGACACAGGTAGAGTGCGGGACTCCGGAGCGGGAGGCATGAGTTCAAACCTCCCAGTGGGACGTCATCAGTTGGGCGCGCACGTTACAATATCTTTCCGCTAGGCAATACTATTAGAAACACTGTATACATTTTCATTGTTATGCAGATGACACACAATTATATTTGTCAATGAAGCCAGATAACAGTAATCAATTAGCCAAATTAGAAGCTTGTGTAACCCAGCTGAGAAAATGACATGCAACGGGACGTGCATGATATTTAGCGGGGGAGTGTGTAACCCAGCTGAGAAAATGACCCTTAATCACACACTTTCATTAATACAAATGAGATCAAATGACATGCAATGGGATGTGCATGATATTTAGTGGGGAAGTGTGTAACCCAGCTGAGAAAATGACCCTTTTTCTCAGATTTCAATGAAATAAATATCATGCACGTCCCATTGCATGTCATTTTCTCAGCTGGGTTACACTTGTCTTAAGGAAATCGGAGCTCGGATGACTTGTAATTTCTTGCTATTAAATTTACATAAGACTAAAGTCAATATTGCGGGTCCAGAAAACCTTAGAAATTCCTTCCCAAATCAAATTTTTAGTTTGGATATGGTTACTCTTTCTCTTAATAGTTGTAATACTAGGAGCTACTGTTTTGCTGTTGTTGCCACATGGACCTCAGGTGTGAGCACAGGGGACATGTTTTGATGGGACACCTGTGGAGTAGTCGTTGCTAGATGCACCCAGTGTTGTATGTAAGGCCGTAAAGTGCTATTAATAAATGAGTTACCTGGTTGGGCCTCAACTATAAATTCTGTGTCTGTGTGTTGAAGACAGCAGAATATAACATGGTGGCAGCGGCAGAGGACTTTGCCTAAATTTGCAATCCTTCATCAGAGGGAGAAGTAGCAGCTAAAGCTAAGTTAAGTTAATCCCTTCCACAGCATGTGGGACACCATGTGGTGTATGTGGTGGCGCCTGTTATATAAGGTAAAATAATTCTATAAAGGATGAGGCCAGGTGGCTGGATGAACTGAGCTTTATTGAACTTGTGTCGTCACACAGCAGACATCAGGCAGAGGGCACCGGTCGAAGAGACTGTGTATTGGACGCCGTCTGGTATTTATAGGGTGGTGCAGTGGTGGAACAGGAAGTGGCCACCACTACACCGCACTTCACAATAAAGGTGTTAAACCCCAACATCATCACATTTCCTCCCCCCTTAGAAAGTTCAAAACTATTCAGTCAATTAAGAGCCTCCCCAATTTGGGACCCGAATCACGCACTAACAAAACAAAAACTAATGTCTCCAAATGGCCTAACACATTCACACAACAAAACCTAAAATAGGGCAGACAGGTGGACTGCCGTCCTGCCCACATGGCATAGTGGATTATTCTGCTGCCTGCTGAAATAAAGCAAAGTCCATTAATAAACTAAAATCATTGCCGTGTTCCTAAACTAAAAAAACAAACCACCAAACAACACAATTTTACCGCATAATAAACATATAAACATCAGAACTATTTTATAAAATTTACAGCACTGTCCCTTGGGCAGAAACAGAAGGACCGGCTTGTGGGGGGGCTCAGGGCCTTCAGCAGATGCGCCCCTGGAAGCAGCAGGCCCCCAGGATAGTGGCTGATCTCTCGGCCGAAAGCGCCTCTTCTCATCACCAGTGACTGTCGCTCTTGTCCAGCCCCGTCACCAGAAGCCTCTTCCTGGACACGCCGAAGCTGACTGGCGTGCCTCGCCAAGCCATCAGAAAGCTGGAAGTACGCTGTGCCCAGCTTAGCCATGATATGCAGATACCCCTGTTGTTTCACTGGCTGCCGTCTAGCCCATATTTGCCGTGGACGCTCCTGTCCTTGAACCCGGACCAAGTCCATAACCCTCAGAGGGGCTCGGCTCGGGCTGACATGTTGCAGCTGAGTACGTGGCTTTTCCATGCCCGTCGGTCTGGCCCTGCCCTCTTCTGAAGTAATCGTAGCTGCAGATCCTCCATCCCTCTGCGTCCAAGTTCTGGAGGAATCTGGGGCTAGCACATCGGCGTCACTCATCAATGCAGGCACTTCGCTGCCATGCTCGGTAACCCCCTTTACCGTTTCCCAAGCGCCGGCACTGAGACCCTCCCACGCCAAACCTGAGTGAGACTGGTCCTGCTTGACCGCCATGGTGTCCGTTAGTTTTTTGTCCCACACAACGTCATCATCAACCACTGGAAATGGAGGGTTCCACTGGCCACAACCCGACCATTCCTTCCCACCATCATCTTTAATGGCAAAACCCAGTCTGTTGAACAAATCACAGCCTGGGATGTTGTCGCCTTGGGCCATCACATGAAACATGAAGTCAACCATAGTCGCAGATTTACACCAAACTGTTAACTCCAAAATCCCAACCATGCACAGCCTGCCACCTCCATAACCATAAAGCGGTGCTGGGTTACTGGGTGAGGGACATTTTGGTATCTGACTTAAGTTTTTTGGTCTGGTACTGAATTTTGAAAATTTTATGTCTGCATATATGTTCATCTATGTTGCTGATGAGAGACTTTATTTCGAACAAAAAAGCCAAACCAAAACAAATGACGAGTGCGATAAAGTAACAGTGTACAGTGCTCGAAAGGGAGAAGGAAGAAGTGAACACTTATTTACTCCAACTCCTCTTTTCCCTAAATACAACCCATGTGAAATATATACAAATTACCTCAATTAACACCCCAAATAGACAATTAACTATATTTTTATACATATCAACATTGACACCATCCATCCCAACATACATACAGTCCATACATCTACACCCAGCCCCAGACAACACAGACATACACAGCACTGTCCCACCCACCGTTCCATAGTGTCCCAGAGTGAGCATAGTGAATCGTACATATAAATACTACCCTTCTAACATATATCCTTTCAGCAAACAATGTTTATACCTATTTTTGAATTGATTTCTGTTTGTACATAGTTTCAGTTCCGGCTCCAGACTGTTCCACAAATCCAGCCCACAGACAGATATGCACAGATTTTTCTCGGTTGTTCGTATCTTGGGTTTTGTAAAGTTTAAATCTCCTCTCAAATTATAATCACTGTCTCTTTTTTTGAATATTTTTTGTATATTAGTTGGGAGTTGATTATTAATTACTCTGTACATTACTTGCGCTGTCTTATATTTAACTAAATCCATGAACTTTATGACATGTGACTTTAAAAACAACAAGTTGGTATGGTCTCTATATCCTACATTATTTATTATCCTTATAGCTTTTTTGTGTAATGTGCATTTTGGCTGTAGGTTGGCCCTGTCGGTGTTTCCCCAGACCTCTACACAGTAGTTAAGATATGATAGAAACAGTGAATTGTACAGTAAGAACAATGATTTATAGTCCAAGATGTGTCTCGTTTTCCCCAGAATCCCTATACATTTTGCCAACTTGGCCTGGATGTGACTGATGTGAGGTTTCCAGCAGATTTTATTGTCTACCGTCATCCCCAGAAACTTATTTTCTTGTACTGTTTCTATTCTGGTATCATCTATCATTACCATTATTTCATGATTTCCATCCATCCATCTTCTACCGCTTTTCCGGAGGTCCGGGTCGTGGAGGCAGCAGTTCAAGCAGAGAAGCCCAGACTTCCCTCTCCCCAGCCCCCTGCTCCAGCTCTTCAGAGAGGATACCAAGGCGTTCCCAGACCAGCTGGGAGACATAGTCTCTCCAGCGAGTCCTGGGTCTGCCCCAGGGTCTCCTCCCTGTGGGACATGCTCGAAACACCTCAAGTGGGAGGCGTCCAGGCGGCATCCTGATCAGATGCCCATACCACCTCAACTGGCTCCTTTCAATGTGGAGGAGCAGCGGTTCTACTCTGATCCTCTCCTGGATGACTGAGCTACTCACCCTATCTCTGAGGGTGAGTCCAGCAATCCTATGAAGAAAGCTCATTTCAGCTGCTTGTATTCGCGATCTCGTTCTTTCGGTCATTACCCAAAGCTCATGACCGTAAGTGAGAGTAGGAACGTAGATTGACCGGTAAATTGACAGCTTTACCTTAGAGCTCAGCTCCCTCTTCACCACAACAGACCGGTACAACATCTGCATCACTGCAGATGCTGCTCCGATCTGTCTGTCAATCTCTCTCTCCATTCTCCCCTCACTCATGAATAAGACCCCAAGATACTTAAACTCCTCCACTTGGTGCAGGAGCCTGTCCCCAACCTGGAGAGGACAATCCACCTTTTTCCGGCTGAGGACCATGGACTCGGACTTGGAGGTACTGATTCTCATCCCAGTCGCTTCACACTCAGTGGCAAAGCGTCCCAGTAAAACCTGTAGGTCATTGCTGGATGAAGCCAGCAGGACAACATCATCTGCAAACAACAGAGGTGAGATCCTGTGGTCACTAAGCATGACACCCTCCATTCCCTGGCTGCGCCTAGAAATCCTGTTCATAAAAAATTATGAACAGGATCGGTGACAAAGGGCAGCCCTGGCAGCATCCAACTCTCACTGGGAATGAGTCAAACCGAGTGTTTGCAATACAAACCAAACTCTCACAACGGTCGTACAGAGACCAAATAGCTTGTAACAACAAGCCCAATACCAAAACTCCCGAAGCACCCCCCACAAAAAATCATGAGGGACATGGTCGAATGCCTTCTGCAAATCCACAAAACACATGTAAACTGGTTGGGAAAACTCCCACGAACCCTCGAGGATTCTTGAGAGGTTTAAGAGCTGGTCCGATGTGTCATGGCCAGGACGAAAACCACATTGCTCCTCCTGAATCCAAGGTTTGACCAACAGCCGGACTCCCCTCTCCAGTACCTCGGCATAGACCTTCCCAGGGAGGCTGAGGAGTGTGATCCCTCTAAATTTGGAGAACACCCTCCTGTCCCCCTTCTGGTCTATCATGTCAGAGTCGATGACTCTGCTACTGGTAACATGGTAACCCAGTACAACCTGCCACATGGACGGGTGGTCGACGTCTAAACGGGCTGCACGGTGGCGCAGTGGTTTAGCACTGTGGCAGCACAGTTTACCCTCGGCCGGGGGATCGCGGGGATCATGAGATCGTGGGTTCGATTCCGGCCCTCGACCAACAGTGAGCTGTGTGGAGTTTGCATGTTCTCCCCGTGTTGCGTGGGTCTACTCCGGGATTTCTCCGGTTTCCTCCCGCATACCAAAAACATGTAGGTTTAGGGCGCTCGCGCACGCAGCGACTGGCAGCCGATGGCTTGTCACCAGACTGCAAACCAAATCTACCTACGGGTACAAATAAGTAACAAAAAAAAAACAAAAAACAAACAAAAAAAAAACCCTCCCCCACCAGTGCATACTGGTGAGGAGGGTGGCATGTCACCCTGCAGGACTAAAAACAAGACCTGTCAAAGGGTGGATGAGCTCCTAGTGAGCCAACGGCCAGCATGCAGCCTGGGTAGGTGGTGCTCAATAGCCCCGAACGGCAAGCCCTCTAGGAGAAGATAAACTCTGAATGGAAAACCCGAATGCAGGCATTGCAAACCACACTCCGATCTAGCAAGTGAAAGGACATACGGCAACAACTAAAATCCACACCAGGGTCCCAGTCCCTGCTACTCAAGATTCAAGTCCTATCCTCGTACCCTCAGGTATCAATAGCCGAAATACCCTAAATCTGTCTGGACGAGTATCTTGTGATGGAGGCGGGAATGGATCGACATACTTACTGAAATGTAAGAAACAAACACTCTTTAGCACTTTCAACATCCGTACTTTGTCAAAGGACAGCAGACTTCTTGAACTTGTCAACTGTGCAAAACAACATAGGATCAACATCCTGAGCATTCAAGAGCACAGATTACACCACCCAGATACTGCAATTGAGCGCAAGACAAGTGATGGCTATCATCTGATTACATAGTCAGCATAGCAAGGTTCCGAAGGCTCTACTATTGGTAGAGTAAGCTTTTTGTTATCCCCTCGTGCCGCTCAACAGCTAACATCTGTTGAGAAGATATCGCCACGCATATTAGTTGTACAATTCTATGGCAACCTCAGAACCACCGCTATAGCATGTTATAGTTCAACTAATGTCAGCGATGAACTGACTGTAGATCAATTTTATGAAGTTTTAAAAAGTGTCACCAAAAATGTTCCAGCTCACAACCCTTTGGTTGTGGCAGGAGACTTTAACGCACAAACTGGCCCAGAGGACATACCATTTACATTCAACAAAGAAACAAACCGCAATGGAGAGAAACTGCTTGACTATGCTGAAGAGTTCCAGCTTTTGGTAGATAATACCAAATTCATGAAACCCAAACACAAATTATGGACATTTCAACTGCCTACGGGAAAGCAATCCCAGATCGATTAAATTAAATTAAATTAAATCACCCTTTATTGTCATTCAACTGTACAACCAATCATGTACAGTAGAACGAAATTGTGCTTTACCTATCTACTGTGTTAATCACACACACCCCAAGTGTAGAATCAGAGGGCCGCTGCCATGTAAGGCACCGCCACAAATTTCCCTCCTCCATTCAATTATTGCTGAGCACCAAGCTGGATGGCAGGAAGTTCCACTTTTATATGGTCTTCGGCATGACCCAGCCGGGATTTGAACCCCTGCCTCCCGGGTGTGGGGCGGATGCTCTACCAACTGAGCCACCACTCCGGTTATATCCTTGTCCGCAACAAGTGGAGGAACCGTACTATGAATTGCCTGGCCTATTCATCATTTTCAAGTGTTGGGTCAGACCACCGAGTTGCTTCGTGTACAATACGGCTGAATCTCAGGCAGTCCTAGAAGCCCACGCTAAATCCTATGAAGGAAGTTGACTGGAAGCTCGTGTGTGCCACCCCCGAGGTTTCCTCAGCATTCATCCTGGAAGTTCGAAATCATTATGACGCACTTTCACAACCTGTATACTTTTGTACACTTTATTATGTACACTTTATTGATCCCCAGAGGGGAAATTGAGGGCATCCACCTGGATGGATGAAGCAGCCATGGTATGGCATTATCCCTTAACCATTCACACACACACATTCACACCTAGTGCCACTTTAGAGTCTCCAATTAACCTAACCTGCATGTTTTTGGCCTGTGGGAGGAAACCGTAGAAATCCCGGAGTAAACCCACGCAGATACGGGGAGAACATGCAAACTCCACACAGATCACTGTTGGTCAGGGGCTAGAATCGAACCAGGGATCCTATGGCCAAGGGTGAGTTGCTGTGCTGGCACCGCCTGATGACGACATCGAAATGTCTTATAATAACCTCATCTCTGTCACTGAGGAAGTTGCTTTGGAAACGCTTCCTCAAAAGAAGAAGGAGAAGGACAAGTCACTCAGCGCTCATGCCCTAGTTAACAATGCTCACAAGGCTGTTTGCGAAGCCAGACGTCATGAAAACAAGCCAAGAACCACCCTCAGAAACATGACCAAAGCACAGAAACAACTTGATGAAGCCAATGCACAAGCTGAAGCAGATTGTATAAAAAAGGAAATTGACCAAATCAATTACCTCAATTCCTCAAACTAACATGCAGCTGTGTGGCCTATTATCAACAACCTTGCTGGACGGAAAGGCAGACCACCGGTCCACATTAAAGGAGGATTGGCTGAAAAGTGGAAAGTGAATTGGTTATCTTACTTTCAGAGCCTGTTAGCGGGTCAGCCAGTTACTCAAGGAAGCATAGATCTACCCCTTATCCAGTTGCCGAAACTCTAGACATAAGTGCATCATATCTCTCTGGTTCTGGCCTCCCTTCATTGGCTTCCCATAGAGTTTAGAATTAAGTTTAAAATCCTTCTTCTTACTTACAAAGCTCTAAACAATCAGGCTCCTTTTTATTTAAAAGATCTGATACTACCCTATTATCCTAACAGAGCACTACGCTCCCAAAATGCAGGATTACTTGTAATACCTAGAATCTCCAAAAGTACAAAGGGAGGCAGAGCCTTCAGTTATCAAGCTCCTCTCCTGTGGAACCAGCTGCCAATCTGGATTCAGGAGTCAGGCTCGATCTCTGTTTTTAAGAATAGGGCTAAAACCTACCTTTTTGATATAGCCTACAATTAGGGAGGGATCATGTGTTTCTGAACCCTCCCTTAGTTATGCTGCTAATAGGTTTAGTCAGCCGGGGGACCTCCAGTAATGCACTGGGCCTCACTCCTTTCCTCACTCTCAATGAAATATTTTTTTTGCTGGTCATTAACATTTGTTTGTTCTCTCCCACAGATTGAGTCCCCATCGTGCTGTTTGCTCTCTACATGTCTGTTCTTTTCATCTTCTCTATCCCCTCACCCCCCAGCCAGTCGCAGCAGATGACTGCCCCTCCCTGAGCCTGGTTCTGCTGGAGGTTTCTTCCTGTTAAAAGGGAGTTTTTCCTCTCCATCATCGCCAAGTGCTTGCTCACAGGGGACCGCCTGATTGCTGGGGTTTTTCTGCAACTGTGGGGGTTCCCCCTACAGTTGATAGTACTATGAGATGACTGTTGTTGTGAAATGGCGCTATATAAATAAAGTTGAATTGAATTGAATTGAATCTCCGTTCACTATACAAGAGCTGTGTGATGCGGTTAGGTTTTTGAGGGCCAATAAATCAACCAGCCTTGATAACATCCCAAGTCTTATCTGGAAAGATCCTCTGTTCCATGACCTCCTGCTAAAGATTTGCAATCACACCTTTTCTGACTTGCTGCCACCATCTGCTTGGAAGAAATCTGGGATTGTACCTATCCCAAAAAAGGGCGACTTGACGCTGACTTCAAATTATAGAGGCATCTCCCTAATGCCTATTACCGCCAAAATCTACAATAAGCTTCTTCTAAATTGTCTAGTACCCGCTGTGGACCCTCTGCTGCGCAATAACCAAAATGGTTTCAGGAAAGGGCGGTCAACAATCTCTCAAATACTGTCTCTGCATCGCATAATAGAAGAAATGAAGAGACTTAACAAGGATTTCACTATCTGTTTTGTAGACTTTCAGAAGGTATTTGATTCCATCAATCGGGACATGATGTTTAATATCTTACTTCTCTATGGTATCCCACAACCTATCGACGCAGCCATTCAAGCTCAAGCCATTCAAGCCATTTCGCTCTATACCAACACCAAGGCTACAGTCATAACAGCTGATGGTGAAACAGCATTCTTTGACACTGAAGCAAGAGTTCTTCAAGGTGACACTCTAGCACCACTCTTATTTATTATTGCGCTAGATTTGTTCTACGCCTCTCCCTAGACACCATAAATGACAAGGGTCTACAACGTCAACCAAGACATAGCCAGAGGCATCCTGTTAAGTACTGTATGTTACAGATCTTGATTTTGCTGACGATATTGCCTTAGTATCAGACCTTGTTGTGAATGCAGAATCACTTCTTTGGTTGCTAGAAAAAGCAGCAAACCTGGTAGGGCTTTACTGCAATGAAAGCAAAACTAGTTAAAGACTAGTCTTTAACTTTTTAATATGACCCTTCTCTCTTATCTTCTTGTTTTGTTTTGTTTTTTTCCCTCTTGTCTCTTTGTCTTATGTCCTGATTGGTGGAGCCTTGAGTACTTTTATCATGTTTATAGTCAGCTACATGTGTGCCTGTGATTTTTTTTGTTTGTTTTATTTTGTTTTTGTTACTTATTTGTACCCGTAGGTAGATTTGTTTTGCAGTCTGGTGACAAGCCACCAGCTGCCGGTCGCTGCGTGCACAAGCGCCCCGTATCCCTAACCTGCATGTTTGTGTTCATGTTGAATGTAATTGTGGTTTGTAAATATGGATGTCACCTGAATGCAAAACAAATCTACCTACAGATACAAATAAAGTAACCTGAACCTGAAAACAGAGTTCATTTCTACAACACCGAACTGTAGCCTGCTTTCGCTGGCTGGCGCAAACATCACCCAAGTCGAAGACTTCATATACCTTGGCTCGAATATAATGGATTCTCAGAAGGATATGAAGTCTCGTAAAGCTCTAGCATGGGCAGTGTGTAATAAGCTTAATAAGATATGACATTCGACTCTCAACAACCAAAAGAAAATTCACGTATTCAGGATGATGATAGAGCCAATTTTGCTCTATGGCTTGGAGACGTGGACTCTAACTGCACGTCAAGAAAAACAATTGAATGGGACATATACAAACTTACTGAGGCGTATACAAAACATCCATTGGTCCAACCATGCCACTCTCGAGCATATATATAATGACATCCCGCCCTTCTCTCAGAGGCTCACCAAACGGAGACTCAGATTTGCTGGCCATTGCCATCGGGCCACCGGGGAGATTATACACTCCCTGCTCCTTTGGAAGCCTATTGGCCTAGTCCAGTCCCAGAAACTTACATTCCCAGAGGTACTGTTGAGGGATTCGGGGATAGCAAGCTAGGACGTGGCGGCAGCCATAAAAAAATTGCACGGTGTGGCAGCAAGTTGTTCAGTGCGCCCCAACCCTTTGGGCTGCTGCATGATGATGATGATGGTCCCCTTTTTTGAAGAGAGGAGCCACCACCCCAGTTTGCCATGCCAAAGGCACTGCCCCCGACCTCTACGCAATGTTGTAGAGGCATGTCAACCATGACAGCCCTAAAACATCCAGGGTCTTGAAGTACTCAGGGCGAATCTCGTCCACCCCCAGGGCCCGGCCACTAAAGACAATTTTAACCACCTTGATGACCTCAGCCCCTGTGATAGGCGAGTCATCCCCCTCGTCCACAAGCCCAGCTTCCTCTATGGAAGGTGTGTCAATGGGATTGAGGAGATCCTCGAAGTATTCCTTCCACCGCCTGACGATATCCCCAGTCGAAGTCAGCAGTGTCCCATCCGCACCATACACAGTGTGGACAGGGAGCTGCTTCCCCCTCCTGAGACGCCGGACAGGTTGCCAGAATCTCTTTGAGGCTGACCGAAAGTCTCACTGAACTTCTCCCATACCCAAGTTTTTGCTTCGGCAACTACCAGAGCTGCACTCTGCTTGGTCTGCCTGTACATCTCAGTTGCTTTGGGAGTCCCACAAGCCAACCAAGCTTGATAGGACTCCTTCTTCACCTTAATGGACCCCCCTCACCACTGGAGTCCACCATTTGGTTTGAGGGTTGCCACCACGAGATGCCCCAACGACCTTGTGGCCGCAGCTCTGGACAGCCTCTTCAACAATGGAGGTGGAGAACATGGCCCATTCAGAATCCATGTCTCCAGACTCCCTTAGAATGTGATTGAAGTTCTTCCGGAGGTGGGAGTTGAAGACCTTTTAAACAGGGGCCTCAGCCAGACGTTCCCAGCACACCCTCACTATACGTTTGGGTCTACCAGGTCTGAATGGCATCCTCTCCTGCCATCGGATCCAACTCACCACCAGGTGGTGATCAGTTGACAGCTCTGCACCTCTCTTTACCGGAGTGTCGCAAGACATACAGTCGCAGGTCTGATGACACAATAACAAAATCGATCTTCAACCTATGACCCAGGATGTCCTGGTGCCAGGTGCGCATATGGACACCCTTGTGCTTGAACATGGTGTTCGTTATGGACAAACTGTCCGGTTCAGATTGGGCAGGCCGTTCCTCCCAATCACCCCCGTCCAGGTTTCACTGTCATTGCGCACATGCGCATTGAAGTCCCCCAATAGGACAATAGAGTCTCCAAGAGAAGCACTCTCCAGCACCCCAATCAGAGACTCCAAAAAGGGTAGGTACTCTGAACCATCATTTGGTGCATAGGCACAAATGATGGTCAGGACCTGTTTCCCAACCCAAAGACGCAGGGAAACAACCCTTTTGTCCACCAGGGAAAACTCCAATATAGAGGCAGCAAGACAGGGGGGATACAAGAACACCCACCCCTGCTTGTCTCCTCTCACCCGGGGCAACTCCAGAGTAGGCCAAGCTCCAGCCTCTCTCCAGGAGACTGGTTCCCGAACCGGAGCTGTGTGTTGAGGTGAGGCCGACTATATCTCGCCGGTATTGCTCAACCTCATGCACCAGCTCAGGCTACTTCTCCACCAGAGAGGTGATATTCCACATCCCAAAAGCCAGTTTAGGAAGCTTGGGATCAGACCGCCGAGGTCTCCGCCTTTGACCGCCCCCTGATCCACATAGCACTGGACCCCCATGGTCCCTCCTGCAGGTGGTGAGCCCACTGGAGGGAATTCATGATATATTTTAAAAAAAATAAATTTCATGATTTATTTTATAACTTCCAAACAACATAATCTTTGTTTTTTCAGATTTAGAGATAATTTATTTTTGTTGAACCACTGCGTTAACCTTTTCATTTCTGTTGTTACCACCTCTAAAACCGGCTGAAAATTCTCACCAGTCCAAAGGATATTTGTGTCATCCTCAAACAAAATAAATTTCAGAATTTTTGATACTTGGCATATGTCATTTATATATAAGATAAAGAGTTTGGGTCCCAAAACTGACCCCTGGGGCACACCACAAGTGATGTCCATGAAGGGTGATTTGTGCTCACCTGTTTCTAGAAATTGTTGTCTGTTACTTAAATAACTTTCCATCCAACTCAGTCCGACCCCTCTTATCCCAGACCTTTCCAATTTCCTCAGTAGAATTCTGTGGTCAACGGTGTCAAAAGCTTTCTTTAAATTTATAAATACTCCTACAGCAAACTTTTTTTTTATCAATACAACTAGTAATTTCTTTCATGAGTTCGATCAGTGCCAAAGATGTAGATTTATCTGCTCTAAAACCATACTGGCTGTTTGTAAGGAGGTTGTGTTTTTCAATGAATTCATCCAGTCTCTTAGTGAAGATTTTTTCAAGTATTTTGGAGAATTGTGAGAGTAAAGAGACCGGCCTGTAATTTATGAAATAATGACTGTCTCCTGTTTTATATAGTGGTATTACTTTTGCTATTTTCATTTTGTGTGGAAATTTACCAGTTTGAAATGACAGGTTCCAGATGTGGGTGAGTGGCTTAACAATTCCTTCAATTACTTTTTTCACTACCGTCATGTCAATTTCATTCCAGTCTGTTGATTTTTTGTTCTTAAATTTACTCACAGTCTTGATAATTTCCTTTTCAGTAACTGCACCCAAAAAGATTGTGTTTGGATTTCTACCTTCTATTTCATTTACAGAACCACTGCTGTTTGTTTCTGGTGTCACTATTGATTTTGCTAATTCAGGACCAACGTTTACAAAAAATTTATTGAAACCACTGACCACATCCTCCATATTATTTATCAAATTGTCATTTTCAGTAAAATATTCTGGATAATTAGCATTCTTTGATCAGTTACTAATAATCCCATTTAGCACTTGCCATATTCCTTTGAAGTTATTTTTTATTATCCTCTAATATTCTGTTGTAGTTTTCTTTCTTACAGGTCCTCATTATATTAGTAAGCTTGTTTTTATATCTTTTATATTTGATCTCAGTCTCTACCATTCTGCACTTAATGAATTGTTTATTTAATGTATTCTTTTTACATGCATTTATTAACCCCTTGGTGACCCAAGGATTATTTTTGTTTTGTTGTCTGTCACTGTATTGTTTTATAGGACAGTTTTTATTGTACAGTGATTGAAATATTTGTAAAAATTTATCATATGCTTCATTTATATCATTTTCATCACAAACTATCTTCCAGTCTTGCATTCATAATTCCTTTGCCAGTAAATACATAGATTCTTCAGTTCTTATTCTTTTATATTTAATATTTTTGGTATACTTTTTCTTCCTATAATCACATTGATAGACAACAAAAATCGGCAGGTGGTCACTGATGTCATTCAATAAAAGCCCACTCATGATACATTTTCCATAATGTTTGTGAATATGTATTATCTATTAATTCAAAAAGAGGTATAAACATTTGCTGAAAGAATATACAGTGGGGCAAAAAAGTATTTAGTCAGCCACCAATTGTGCAAGTTCTCCCGCTTAAAAGATGAGAGAGGTCTCCAATTTTCATCATAGGTATACCTCAACTATGAGAGACAAAATAAGAAAAAAAAATCCAGAGAATCACAATGAAGGATTTTTAATGAATTAATTGGTAAATTCCTTGGTAAAATAAGTATTTGGTCACCTACAAACAAGCAAGATTTCTGGCTCTCACAGACACGTAACTTCTTCTTTGAGAGGCTCCTCTGTCCTCCACTCGTTACCTGTATTAATGGCACCTGTTTGAACTCGTTATCAGTATAAAAGACACCTGTCCACAACCTCAAACAGTCAGACTCCAAACTGCACTATGGCCAAGACCAAAGAGCTGTCAAAGGACACCAGAAACAAAATTGTAGACCTGCACCAGGCTGGGAAGACTGAATCTGCAACAGGTAAGCAGCTTGGTGTGAAGAAATCAACTGTGGGAGCAATTATTAGAAAATGGAAGACATACAAGACCACTGATAATCTCCCTCGATCTGTGCTCCACGCAAGATCTCATCCTGTAGGGTCAAAATGATCACGAGAACGGTGAGCAAAAATCCCAGAACCACACGGGAGGACCTAGTGAATGACCTGCAGAGAGCTGGGACCAAAGTAACAAAGGCTACCATCAGTAACACACTACGCCGCCAGGGACTCAAATCCTGCAGTGCCAGACGTGTCCCCCTGCTCAAGCCAGTACACGTCCAGGCCCATCTGAAGTTTGCTAGAGAGTATTTGGATGATCCAGAAGAGGACTGGGAGAATGTCATATGGTCAAATGAAACCAAAACAGAACTTTTTGGTAAAAACTCAACTTGTCGTGTTTGGAGGAGAAAGAACGCCATACCTACTGTGAAGCTTGGGCGTGGAAACATCATGCTTTGGGGCTGTTTTTCTGCAAAGGGATCAGGACGACTGATCCGTGTAAAGGAAAGAATGAATGGGGCCATGCATCGTGAGATTTTGAGTGAAAACCTCCTTCCATCAGCAAGGGCATTGAAGATGAAACGTGGCTGGGTCTTTCAGCATGACAATGATCCCAAACACACTGCCCGGGCAATGAAGGAGTGGCTTCGTAAGAAGCATTTCAAGGTCCTGGAGTGGCCTAGCCAGTCTCCAAATCTCAACCCCATAGAAAATCTTTGGAGGGAGTTGAAAGTCTGTGTTGCCCAGTGACAGCCCCAAAACATAGAGGAGATCTCTAGAGGAGATCTGCATGAAGGAATGGGCCAAAACACCAGCAACAGTGTATGAAAACCTTGTGAAGACTTACAGAAAACATTTGACCTCTGTCATTGCCAACAAAGGGTATATAACAAAGTATTGAGATGAACTTTTGTTACTGACCAAATACTTATTTTACTGAGGAATTTACCAATTAATTCATTAAAAATCCTTCATTGTGATTTTCTGGATTTTTTTTTCTCATTTTGTCTCTCATAGTTGAAATATACCTATGATGAAAATTGAAGACCTCTCTCATCTTTTAAGTGGGAGAACTTGCACAATTGGTGACTGACCAAATACTTTTTTGCCCCACTGTATGTTAGAAGGGTAGTATTTATATGTACGATTCACTATGCTCACTCTGGGACACTATGGAATGGTGGGTGGGACAGCACTGTGTATATAAGATAAGATAAGATAAGATAAGATAAGCCTTTATTAGTCCCACAATGGGGAAATTCCAGGATTGCAACAGCACAGGGATAGCAACACTCAGAGCAACAATCAGAAGGCAAGAAAAAACAAGAACAGCTAGTAAACATATGTACATATTACTATATATATATATATATATAGACACACAGTGCAGAGCATTATGGTTAGTGAATGTGCAGCAGAAAGTCTAAGCTCTCTCTCCGCGGATGCGGCGGGCCAGCTGGAAGTCTTTGGGCATGATGGTGACCCTCTTAGCGGAGAAGAGACCCACCAGGTAGGCCTCGCTGGCCTCCTGCAGAGCCATGACGGCGAAGCTCAGGAAGCGCAGGTCGGTCTTGAAGTCCTGAGCGATCTCCCTCACCAGGCGCTGGATGGGCAGCTTACGGATGAGCAGCTCCGTGGATTTCTGGTAGCGACGGATCTCTCTCAGAGCCACGGGCCTGTGACGGTGAGGCTTCTTCACTCTGCCGGTGGCCGGAGCGCTTTTCCGAGCAGCCTTGGTGGCTAGCTGCTTCCTGGGGGGCTTTTTCCTCCAGTAGATTTTACGGGCGGTCTGCTTGGTTCTTGCCATCGCTCTTTATTATTCTGTCTTATATTTCTTGCACGCCGCCTAAACTCCAGCCCGGCACCCGCGTTGTTTTCGCTACAGTTCCCGGTATGTCGAGTTTCACCGTTAGCACCAGGTGGCGGTTGAGTGCTAGCTAGCACTAGCACTTCCTGCTGTAACGTCTCCTGCTGTAAACAGTGGCTCCGTCCGCCGACTCGGGAGACCTTTGGGGCGATCTGTGTGTCCGTGATATATATATATATATATATATAGAGTGAAAGGTGTAGAAAGAAGAAGGAAGAAAAAAAAAAAAAGGCTGTTGCAACGGGCAGCCAACTCGTGTGGCGCCACCGGTCCGGTTTTGATGTATGGACATCAATGTATGTTAGGATGGATGGGTGTTAATGTTGATATGTACAAAATATAGTTAATTGTTTACTTGGGGTCTTAAAAGTGGTAATTTGCATATAATTCACATGGGTGTATTTATGGAAAAGAGAAGTTGGAATTAATAAGTGTTCACTTCTTCCTTCTCCCTTTCGAACACTATACTGTTACTTTATTGCATTTGTCATTTGTTTTGTTTTTGTTTTACTTTTTTGTTTGAAATAAAGTATGTATTAGTGTTGCACTGTGTGACATGATTCTGCTAGGTTTGGTGATTGTTGGATGTAAGCCCATACTGTACATTGTGTTGATAAATTCTTCTGTCAAACTATGTTGTTTTGAATTCATAAGATCTATATTGAAATCCCCACAGATGAACATAACTTTATGAGTTAGTTTTGCAGACATTTTTTCCATCCAGTCCTTAAATAAGTCAAATGTGGAGAGAGGAATAATCAGGCCAGGCATTCACAGCAGACAAATTTTATTCACTCTCTCACTTCTCTCAGAATCCGAAAAAGCATTGACCTCATGCTGCAGGATCTCTCCTTTGTATTACAACTGTAGCATCATCGTCTCCTCAAACCAAGACAGAAGATCACTTCTCTCCATTCTACAGGAATTTCACTTTATTCCTTCTACAGGAATACCACTTTTCTGCATTTTACAGGAATATCACTGGCTTTCATATCAACTCATCCAGGCCTCATCCAGGCCTGACCAAAGATGTTTGTTTTCCCAGGACCCCAATGTAAACAGTTGCCTCTTGCAGAGATTGTAAGGATCAGAATTTGCTTTTAAAGACTCAAAGGAACATAAACTCGGGAGACCAGACCTCCAACGTGAACACTGCATTTGGATAACATCCCCCTTTACAGGAAGCCAATGCTCTTAAAAGGGTCATAAACGGCTTAATCAGATGGGTTTATAACCTCCAATGTTTTCCAGATTTCCTTCCAGATCCCATGGACCTAAAAGAAATCATCTACAGCTCAACAGTACCTCCTAGCGGATACCTACGAAATGTGTTTCAGTACGTAGGATGACTTTTAATTTGTTCTAAACATTAAGTTTCTTTCAGCTTATCCTCTTCTCCCCTGGATCCTAAGGACACTGAAAATCATCCCTTTTATCACCAACCATGGTTTGCTGTACTACATTAAGCTTTGATCTAAATATGAATGCATGTATTATAATTATGTATAAGAAATGTTATATTCATGAGTGTTATTCAAACAAATGTAATATTGGAGTAATGGTATAAATGCATGATCACCAAATATTAGCCAAGTCATTTAATTTAGTTAGATTTTATATTGAGCACCTAATTTCATAAGAACTGACTGAGTGTTGATTTTTCTCTGCAATTTCATGGGATGGTGTCTTTGTTTGATTGGCTGCTCTCAAACAAAGAAATGTTCTCACATTGGATGGCAGCCATTTCAAACTGCTTTTGATAAAGTCGATTGGTCAGTCTTGCGATCGACATCACCAGTTTACAACCAGGCGGAGTAACTTTAAAAAGTAGTTGAAGCTGCTCTGCAGAGTAAGAAGATCAGAAGAAGAGAGAGAAAGATTCAGAAAAAACACAGGATTAAGAATTAGAAACACAGAAAAGAAGAAAGAAAGAGATTTTGTGAAAGATTAGGAACTAAATTAAGATTAAAGAAGCAGAATAGTAATCTAGATCTCAGAGGAAGATTTTATTCCACCGTTTCAAGGTCCTGTGTAGTTTTATTCTATCTAAATTGTTTTTTGTGAAGTTTGTCAAATCCTGCGTTAGTTTCTGGTTACTGAGGAGAAAACACCTTTTCTTTAGAGCTCACTTTTTCAGAGAATCAAATTCTCAAACTTTTTCCTTCACCTCAGAAGCCATTCTTATCCTAGTAAATGTTTTTCTCATTTTTTTTTATGACTTTTCACGCCATTAAAGTGGACCTTTAATTTTCCTAATTTAAAGTGAACAGAGACTGTGGTGTTTTTTTTTTACTCTCTTTCCGGCCTCATACCTGCCTGACTGAGAAGTGGTTCCTTCAGTTTTTTGGTCTATCCCGCTCCTAGAGACTTCACCGATTCGGCCGGACTTGTTCCAAGGATTTTCACGCCGCCCTGAGACAAACCATCCACGGCTGCCACTGTCTCCTTGAATGAATGAATGAATGAATGAATAAAGTTTATTGTCAATACTACCATACGTAATACATACAGGAGAATTGAAATTTGACTTGACATTGGGCGCGCTCAGTAAGCGCATCCCATAGCCGGGGCAGCCCGAAGGCGCCAGTCGAATGGGGGGGGTGAAGAGGGGGGAGGGGGGAAGGATAGGGAAAAACACAATAGGAGAGAGAAAAAAGCATTGTTGATCAAAATAGAGCTCATTTATGACCAAAATTTTGATTACAAGAAAAAAACTCTTGAATACACAATTAGCAGACAATAGATCACACAATGACAAAGCAGTAGTTGAGAGAGTCAGTGTATTGTGAATATATATCAGTAATTGTGTCAGTAGTGTAATGTTGAATGCAAGTGTAGGTCTGTCAATTGCTAGTGAACAGCAGAGGGCGCCTCCTGGCAGTGGATAGATGTTAAAGTCACGTGATCTAAACAGTCTAGCATCTCTCGCTCTGCTTGCAGGTGGTAAATTGTCACATGGTGCACTGTCCTTGAGCGTTCATCTGTTGAAACAATAACAACTGTGTCTTGTTTGGGTTAGCAGGCAGAGCCGCTCCTTCCGCTTATCTTCGTCAGGAGGAATGTAAACACGGGGCACCAAAGACAAGGTCAAATCAAATCAGCACAGTGCACTCAGAGAATAGAATTTTTCCTCACCCGTGCAATTCTGTGCTTTCATAATTTCCATGTGCAGGCTTAAGCTTTTTTCCATGGAGAGCACAGGGCTCCAGATGTATTCCTCCACTGAATCACTGTCATTCAGTTCACCTTTGCCGCTACTCGTGCCCTCCCCAACTGGTCGAATTTGATGAAGGAGCTTGCCGGGTCCGCTTTGATCAGCTCTCTCACCTTCCTTCAATTTCTGATGCATCAGGGAACTTCACAGCCAAAAATAGAAGTCCTGAGATCATAACCAATAATGTTTCCACGGACGCATGAATTCCAATGTCCATGAGTCTCCTCGCAGGTTCCAATTCTTGGGCTCCCCCTTGGCCCGATTCTTGTTGAAAAATAGTGACAATAGCACATTTAAGCCGCTTCCAAATCCATAATTTCCGAAGGGCCCCCAGCCGAGTTATCACTTCCACGGCTGTGAGGAAGTAACAGCAGCCGCTTCCTCCGACGTCCTAACTCCCAACTCGGCCGGTATCGACCCGCTGAAACGTGGACCCACAGCTGTTTTTCGTAAGTGAAACTCCTACTTCTCCTATCTGCTGGGTTCAAAACGTGATGTCCTAACCATTAAATTACAATTAAATATAGCCCGTGTTTCAGGGCTCAATTAGTCTCAGCCACAGGGTAAAGCTGTAAACTGAAGGAAAACTCTTAGTCATTTTTAAGTAACTTAATTTTGTAACTTAACTTTTAAGTAACTTAATTTTAAGTAACTTAATTTTGCCCTTAATTTTGTAGATTAATTCAGAAGTCATTTTTAGATAATTAGCTTATGCATTTTCCCCATAAAATTGTGTTGTTTTCAGCCTCATTTACTGTTGAAACATAAGTCTGGTTCCTCCTTGGTTCTACAGAGGTGTAATGCTGGATTTTATGTCCAGGAATCCAATATCAGTTGATGTGATATCGTACACTGTTATCATTTGAATCTGTTTATCCATCATTCGAATGCCATGCCATGTAACCTGAATGAGTTTAATAAAAGGGTGAATGAGAGAAGTTGAAGTGTTTTCCTTTCGCATATATATGTTTCCTAATCACGGCAGGACAAGAACTCACCGAAACTTTGAGACTGATTCATTAAGTAATTGAAGGTACAAACTTAATTAAAATTAAAGTTAATATTATTGTCCATTGGTGACTGGTGCCCCTTTTTACGAGTGCTTTTATTTAATTTAGCGGGTGTAGAAGCGACGGTTAAACTCCGCCCCCTTTCACACCTACTATTAAATAAAATAAATAATTCCTGTACCTTATGACAAATATTTTATTATACAATTTACGTTACACAACACTCACTCCCCCTGCTGCCTGAGGTCTTGCATCACAATACATTCTCCCATCACAATTCCTATTGTCTCCCAGTTGCTTAACCCCCCATGCTCTTCCGGCAGAGGAATTTACTGCCTCTCCCTTCCTTCCAGTCTGAGATGAATATCACAGCATGGGTTCCCCACACCGCCCCCCTCCCCCAGAGTCTCAGACTGAGCGTTAGCTCTCACGTCCTTTCGGCTTCAGCCTCCTCCGATAATCTGCTGTAACGAGGGGTCTTCGGCTCCGTGGCGCTGCTGTGCCGGTGGGGGGTTCCTGGGGGTGTGTCCGTCTGTGGGTGGACAATGGCGGGGGGGGGGGACATTCAGCATGCTCGTGTGACTGCTCTGATGAATCGTTTACCTGGGGAGTTCTCAGTGGGGGTCTTCCATGCCAAGGAGCTCGAGCCAACATCACCTGCTCATCTGCCACCACAAAGGCAGGCTTAAGCCTGTCTATACAGATTTTCTCCCGGCAACCCCCCAAATCTAACACAAAATGTTTGTCTCCTGGTTCCAGCACTCTAAACGGGCCATCGTAGGGTGGGCGCAATGGGGGCCGGTGGGCATTGTGCCTGACAAACATGAACGCCGCATTCTTCAAAGTTTTTGGCACAAAAGCGCGTGGAAAACAGTGGTGGGCCGGGCCAGGTAGCGTGCCTGCGTCTGCACTATGCCATGAACGCAGGGACGGATGGGTGTTCAGCACGGGGTTATCTGGTAAAAATTCCCTGGGGAGCCGCAGCGGTTGAGAAAAAACCAGCTCTGCTGGGGAAGCCTCAAAATCCTCTTTTGGTGCGGAACGCAACCCTAATAGAACCCACGGCAAACGGTCCACCCAATTTGCATCTGTAAGCAAAGCCCTGAGCACTGCTTTCAGTGACCTATGGAAATGCTTGCATAACCAACCCATTGGCTTGTGGGATGTACACGGTTGTGCGATGAATTGCGACGCCCAGGCTACAGGCCATTGAGGACCAGAGGTCAGAAACAAACTGAGGGCCCCGATCGGACGTGATGTCCGAACGGATGCAAAAATGTGCCACTCATGTTGTCAAAAAGGCACGCGCCACGTCCGCAGATGCGGTGGAAACTAGCGGGACTGCTTCTGGCCATCGTGTTGTGCGGTCCACCACTGTCAGGAGGTGCATGAACCCCTGCGATGGCGGCAGGGGGCCCATGAGGTCCACTTGAACATGGTCGAACCTCTTAGCCGGGATACGGAACGGCTCCAAAGGGGCCTTTGTGTGCCTGTGTGCTTTGGCTTGTTGGCACGCTACGCAGGCTGCAGCCCACTTATTCACCTGTTTGCGCAGGCCCGGCCATACGAACTTCGCTCCCACCATTTTGACTGACGCGCGCACTCCTGGGTTCACCAGGGCATGAACGGACTCAAAAACGCGGCAGCGCCAAGCGCATGGGACCGCCGGGCATGGGCATCCTGCGGAGATGTCACAGATTGGGGGGGCCCCCCGTCTTGCAGCACTCTGCTCCCCAGCCTTAACCCTGTTGGTCCAGACTGGAGTGCACACACGTCCACATCGCCAATCTACTCTGTGGCCATGGCCGTGTAATCTATCCCTATGTAGACTGGGGCCACTACTGCGCGCGAGAGGCACGCTCTGCTCCTACCACCTCCATTTTGGAGAGGATGCATGCCGATGCGTGCCACCGTGCCAATTCAAGCATTCGGGAAAACGGCAAGGCCGGCAGTCGGTAGCAGTTGCGACTGCCGGTGAAGCAAGCAAGCTGCTCTACGGGACAGACTCACGCTCGGGGAGACGGTTCCTCGTGGACTCTGGCTCCCAAAAGAGCCTCATCCTGCTGTCCTACGCCGACCGGCTAGCGGGTGCTAGCGGCCCTGAGCTGACGGCCGCAAACGGCTCGGACATTAAGACTTTTGGTGAAAAGACAGTGACTGTATCCCTACACGGCTGTACATACCAGTGGACATTCGTCATAGCGGCATGCAGTTTCCCAATCTTAGGTGCTGATTTTTTGTGTGCACACAGACTACTAGTCGATGTTGCTAACAGACGCCTGATTAATGCAATGTCTTTTGATTCACTCCCCCTACTGCCAAGAACCGGCGACGCATTGCTCCAATACGGCTCCTATGGCCACGTCCGAGGCGTCGGTAGTAAGCGCTATCCGAGCCGCCGGATCCGGGTGCACCAGCAGTGCAGCGTACAATGGCTGCATGAGCTGGACTACGCGGGGGAGGAAACAGTTATAAAAGTTAACCATCCCCAAAAACTCCTGCAGCGCCCTGACCGTCTGAGGCCGGGGAAAATTTGCCACTGCGCGCACCTTGTCCGGCAAGGGTATCGCTCCCTCCGGTGAGATGCGGTGTCCCAAAAAATTGATCCCCGCCACGCCAAACTGGCATTTCGCCGGGTTGATTATTTACCCGTGCTCCTCTAACCTCCGGAAAACCGTCCTGAGGTGGGTTACATGTTCATCCTCGGATGCGCTGGCCACCAGGATGTCATCCAGGTAGACGAACACAAACGGCAGATCGCGCAACACCGCATCCATCATGTGTTGGAATGTCTGTTCTGCGCCTTTTAATCCGAAAGGAATGTGTAAAAACTCAAACAGACCAAACGGGGTTATTATCACCATTTTAGGTATGTCCTCCGCGTGCACCGGGACCTGGTGGTAACCATGGACCAGGTCTATCTTAGAAAAAATATGTGCCCCGGTGAGGTGAACGGAAAAATCCTGAATATGGGGGATCGGGTAGCGGTCGTGCGCTGTTACGTTGTTTAATCTGCAGAAATCTCCGCAAGGTCGCCACATTCCCTCGGCCTTAGGGACCATATGTAGTGGGGATGCCCATGGGCTGTTTGAGCGCCTGATGATACCCAGCCTTTCCAAGTTGGCAAACTCCTCGTGCGCTATGGCCAGTTTAGCTGTGTCCAGGCGCCGAGGTCGTGCAAAAACAGGCGGCCCAGTGGTGGTAATAAAATGCTCCACCCCGTGTTTAGTGATGGCCGCCGAAAACGTTGGGACCGTGAGTGCTGGGAACTGGGTGAGCAGTGTGTGGAACTTAGCGTCTGTTAGCAACATCGACTAGTAGTCCGTGTGCACACAAAAAATCAGCGCCTAAGATTGGGAAACTGCATGCCGCTATGATGAATGTCTACTGGTACGTACGGCTGTGTAGGGATACAGTCAGTGTCTTTTCACCAAAAGTCTTAATGTCCGAGCCGTTTGCGGCTGTCAGCTTGGGGTCGCTAGCACCTGCTAGCCGGTCAGCGTAGGACAACAGGATAAGACTCTCTTGGGAGCCAGAGTCCACAAGGAACCATCTCCCCGAGCACCTGTCTGTCACATAGAGCAGCTTGCTTTCTTCACCGGCGGTCGCAGCTGCTACCGACTGCTGGCCTTGGCGTTTTCCCGAATGCTTGAATTGGCATGGTGGCACACATCGGCGTGCATCCTCTCCAAAACGGTGGTGATAGGAGCAGAGCGTGTCTCTCTGGCGCTTCCTGGCCCCCGCTGCCGCTACCATCGCTGGCTCCTCGCTTCTGCTGGGCGTCTCGCTGGGTTCCGACGCCGCTGCGTTCACTGTGAGAGCTCTGGTGGTGAAGATGATCCGATCTGCCTCCTGGGCTAGCGCACGGTAGTCACGCGCGGCCAGCAACGGCGAGTTGGCAAGGACCGCTCTGGCCACCGTTGGGAGGTTCTAGAGGAAAAGGTGGACAAACAGAAAATGCCTGTTGTCCGTGCCCTATCAACGCCAACATCTTCTCCATTAGTTCGACCGCCGACCCATGTCCTAACTCGGAGCGTGTCAGGAGCCTCTCTGCTCTCTCGCAGTCCGAGAGCATGTAGGGCCGGGTCAGCGCGACGTTGAGAGCCCCGTATTTGTCGCGGGCTGGGGGCTGTTGGAGCAGGCTCGCTACTTGCTGAGTCGTGCGAGCGTCCAGCGCTGCGACCACATAGTAATATCTGGTGTCATCTGCCCCATATTCCACGGAGCGCGAACTGGGCCTCGGTGTGGAGGAACCAAGACTTCGGGTCGTGCAGCCAAAAGTCTGGTAGTTTGACCGAAATGGCACACGCATTGCTGGAGCTTCCCATCTGGGTCATCTCCGGGGTGTTTGCCTTGTGTTCCATTATTCGTCAAGGGTCACCAGGGTGGAGAGAGGAATAATCAGGCCAGGCATTCACAGCAGACAAACTTTATTCTCTCTATCACATCTATCAGAACCAGAAAAAGCATTGACCTCATGCTGCAGGGTCTCTCCTTTATATTACAACACTCACTCCACCTGCTGCCTGAGGTCTTGCATCACAATACATTCTCCCATCACAATTCTGATTGTCTCTCAGTTGCTTAACCCCCCATGCTCTTCCGGCAGAGGAATTTACTGCCTCTCCCTTCCTTCCAGTTTGAGATGAATATCACAGCATGGGTTCCCATACAACATTTGATCCAGGTGTTCTATATCCACAGCTCACTGCTATATTATTCATATTGTCCAGACAGATTTCTTTTGTAATACATTAAAATAAATCATCCACAGTCACTGACAAATTTTCAACAACCTTGTATTGCAAGCTCTTGTCAACATAAATTGCAACTCCTCCTCCTTTTTTACTTTTCTATTTATATAATTTAATTCATAGCCATCCATGTTAAAATCCACTCCTTTCTCTTCACTGAGCCACGTCTCTGATATTGCCACAATATTGAATGGCTCTTTAAACCGATGTAAATAATCTTTAATGTTATTAAAGTTGGCACAGAGACTTCTGCTGTTGAAGTGAATCATAGAAATATTGAAATCAGATGGGACCATTGCGTTAAACTGTTCATCCGTGTAGTAACTACAGTTATTATTGATGGAGCTAAATAAATTATTGTCAGGGTCTATGTTATATTCTACGTCCTGTGGGTTGTGATCCGTATATTCAAAAACTTTCAGTTCATGTTGTTCCTGTTTGTTGATCTTTTGTTTCATGTAGTTATGCAGTGGGGAAAAAAAAGTATTTAGTCAACCACCAATTGTGCAAGTTCTCCCACTCAAAAGATGAGAGAGGTCTCCAATTTTCATCATAGGTATACCTCAACTATGAGAGAAAAAATGAGAAAAAAAATCCAGAAAATCACATTGAAGGATTTTTAATGAATTAATTGGTAAATTCCTTGGTAAAATAAGTATTTGGTCACCTACAAACAAGCAAGATTTCTGGCTCTCACAGACCTGTAACTTCTTCTTTAAGAGGCTCCTCTGTCCTCCACTCGTTACCTGTATTAATGGCACCTGTTTGAACTCGTTATCAGTATAAAAGACACCTGTCCACAACCTCAAACAGTCAGACTCCAAACTCCACTATGGCCAAGACCAAAGAGCTGTCAAAGGACGCCAGAAACAAAATTGTAGACCTGCACCAGGCTGGGAAGACTGAATCTGCAATAGATAAGCAGCTTGGTGTGAAGAAATCAACTGTGGGAGCAATTATTAGAAAATGGAAGACATACTCTCCCACTGATAATCTCCCTCGAGCTGGGGCTCCACGCAAGATCTCACTCCGTGAGGTCAAAATGATCACGAGAACAGTGAGCAAAAATCCCAGAACAACATGGGGGGACCTAGTGAATGACCTGCAGAGAGTTGGGACCAAAGTAACGAAGGCTACATCAGAAACACACTACGCCACCAGGGACTCAAATCCTGCAGTGCCAGACGTGTCCCCCTACTTAAGCCAGTACATGTCCAGGCCCATCTAAAGTTTGCTAGAGAGCATTTGGATGATCCAGAAGAGGATTGGGAGAATGTCATATGGTCAGATGAAACCAAAATAGAACTTTTTGGTAAAAACTCAACTTGTCGTGTTTGGAGGAGAAAGAACAGCATACCTACTGTGAAGCATGGGGGTGAAAACATTATACTTTGGGGCTGTTTTTCTGCAAAGGGACTAGGATGACTGATCCATGTAAAGGAAAGAATGAATGGGGCCATGTATGGTGAGATTTTGAGTGAAAACCTCCTTCCATCAGCAAGGGCATTGAAGATAAAACGTGGCTGGGTCTTTCAGCATGACAATGATCCCAAACACACTGCCTGGGCAACGAAGCAGTGGCTTCGTAAGAAGCATTTCATGGTCCTGGAGTGGCTTGGGAGAACTTGCACAATTGGTGGCTGACTAAATACTTTTTTCCCCCACTGTATGTCCTGTTGCAGATGAGTGTGATCCTTCAGTGATCCTTCAGTGTCCTACAATTGTCTCTTGCTGCTGTCGACTCCAGTTCATAATGTTCATTGAAATTTGTCCAGTTCCATACTATTTCGGATGTTAATGACCTTGGCTTCTTCAGGTGATCCATTTAATTTGATGTATATTTTACAGTTTGATGTCCAGGTGTTTTGAATCTTTTTCTGCTTTCTCATGTATGTTGCTTTTCTGGCTATTTCTGTGTTTTCTTTTGTGAGGTGCTCGTTTATACAGATGTTCGTTCCTTTCAGTTTCCTCCCTTGTTTTAGCAGCGCAGTCTTGTGTTTTCTGTTGACAAACCTTATGATGACAGCTGGTTTGTTGCTGTTTTTCCTGGGCAGAGGGTGGCAGGCCTCAGTGGTGTTACAGTCCAGCTGGATTCCTTTGGACAGCAGGAAGGCCGCCACCTGTTGCTCCATGGATTCTGCTTCCAGCTCACCGAGTCCCCCTCCACTGTCCGCGGCCACTGCCCAAGCATATGATCGGGGATTAATGTGGAGCCCTGTGATGACCACATCGTTCACCCGGGTGTATTGTTCCAGGTCCGACACTCTCCTCTCCAGACACGCCAGCCTCTTGTTGACATAACGCACGGCTCAGGAGATGCACACACACAGGCTCAGAGAAGTTCAAATAGTTTATTAGCAACAAGAGTGAATGGATGTGTGTCTGCGGGATGTAAATGTATTGGTGGCGGCGTCTGCTTCGGGCACAGAGGCAGGAGACCGTACAGCCGGCAACCCTATGGGAGAGAGCACAAGGAGAAAGGGTGACGGGCACACACCAACACAGGAGGAGAATGAGCGAGAGAGGAGCTTACTTGGAAGAGACAGATGACTGGCACCACAAGGACGGGACCCGGTAGACAGCCACCTGCAGGACTCGGTGCAGCAGCGAGGAATGGGCGAGGGAGGGATGTCGTCCGCCGCCAAGGAATCCACCTGTGCACAGGGGAGCAGACTGGGAAGGAAAGGAGGTAAGGACTTCTTACCAAAATGTTGCGCTGAAGAATAGGTTTGACTCACGATGATGAGTGACGAAGTCTGACGGCTTCAGGCCGAAGCTCAGGGCGAGGCGGCTTATATCCCTCGCCGCTGATGACGAGCAGGTGTGCGAGCAGGTGGCACCGCTGATGAGCGGCGCGGCGTGACACTTGTCCTTCTTGGCGTTCTGGATCCACAGCGCTTTCACCTCCTCGACCAGGTCCAGAATGTTTTTTTTTGCTGCAGCTTAACAGCAGAAACATCTTCAACTGAGAACTTGAGCGACCTTTTAATATTGTCCACCTCCTCAGTCTGCTGAGCTTTCTTAGGACCCATGATCCCGGTTGATTTATTTTGAATGCTAAAATAAGTTTATGAGTTGCAGAAATGTTTGGTGACTCCACTAAGTTGAAACATGTCAAAGTACAGTAGCTGACAACATGTTTTATGTTTATGATCTTGTTTCTGCCAAACTACTGGCTACTGTAATTTCTTATTGGTTATATGTTATATATAGCAATGCACATTTTTTGATATACACTTTAAAAAAACTGTTCTTCAGAAGGGAAAGAACAAACTCAAAATTGAGAGGTTGTGATAATAGGAGGTATTGTTTTGTTGTTGTTGTTGCCACACAGACCTCAGGTGTGTGCATGGGGATCATGTTTTGGTGTGACACCTGTGGAGTAGTCATTGCTGGATGTGCCCAGTGTTGTATGGAAGGCCGCAAAGTGTTATTAATAAATGAGTTACCCGGTTGGGCCTCAACTACAAATTCTGTGTCTGCGTGTTGAAGGCAGCAGAATATAACAATAGTTCTGTGAGGAACCTTGGAGTTATTTTTGATCAAGATCTGTTAATTCACAAATTAATCTTGTTTTTAAGACTGCCTTCTATCATTTGCGTAATATTGCCAAGATTAGGAGCATCTTGTCTCAGAGTGATGCTGAGAAACTGATCCACGCTTTTTTTAGCTCTCAATTAGATTATTGTAATTCTTTATTATCAGAGTGTCCTAAAACATCTTTAAAAAGTCTTCAGCTGATCCAAAATGCTACAGCAAGAGTTTTAACAGGTACTAGAAAGTGAGATCATATCTCTCTGGTTCTGGCCTCCCTTCACTGGCTTCCCATAAAATTTAGAATTAAGTTTAAAATCCTTCTTCTCGCCTACAAAACTCTAAATAATCAGGCCCCTTTTTATTTAAAAGATATGATACTACCTTATCATCCTAACAGAGCACTACGCTCCCAAAATGCAGGATTACTTGTAATACCTAGAATCTCCAAAAGTACAATGGGAGGCAGAGCTTTCAGTTATCAGGCTCCTCTCCTTTGGAACCAGCTGCCAATCTGGATTCAGGAGTCAGATTTGAGCTCTGTTTTTAAGACTAGGGTTAAAACCTTCCTTTTTGATATAGCCTATAGTTAGGGTGGGATCAGGTGACCCTGAACCCTCCCATAGTTATGCTGCTAATAAGTTTAGACAGCCGGGGGACCTCCAACAATGGACTGGGCTTCACTCCTTTCTTCATTCTCAATGAAATATTTTTGCTGGTCATTAACATCTGTTTGTTCTCTCCCATAGATTGAGTCCCCATCATGCTGTTTTCTCTCCACATGTCTGTTCTTTTCTTCTTCTTCTTCTCTGTTCCCTCACCCCCCAGCCAGTCGCAGCAGATGACTGCCCCTCCCCTGAGCCTGGTTCTGGGTTTCTTACCCACACCATGTTCAGTTTCAGGATGACCAGATTAGCCTGCTGTTCCTCACACCCAGCTTTGGAGTCCTCCCAGGACTTGAATGTCCGACTGAAGTGAAAACAGTGGTAGCCAAACTCGATCCAACCCTGAGGACAGGGGGCTTTAGTGGCTGAACCTGAAAGACAAGGAGAAGTCAGTATGTGTGTTGAGTGTGAGTCAACACAGATGACCATAAAGTGGGAAACACCACCTTGAACTTGCTTCAGTGAGGAGTCCAGTGATTGGAGAGTGCTGTTCATGCTGGAGACACTCTGCTCCAGAGATGACAGACGGCTGGACATTTTCATGCCTGAAAACATAAATTCACCAACAGATATGTCATGTAGAATATCGCTCTTTTACTCAAAAACTAGAAAGCACTCAGAGAATGCAAACCTCCACCAAATGTCCAATGTCCTGTCCATTACCTTGAACTTGTTTCAGTGAGGTAACTAGTGATTGGGTGATGTCGCTCACCTCGGACAGCTCAAGTAAGTTCATTTTGTCTTCTTTTAATTATTTACCTTTCATTCTTATTAACGACAAAAATAGACAGGAGATGTTTTTACCTTCTTTACATGTTTCAACTGTGCGTCCTAGGAGGCACTGAAAAAAAAAAAAGCTGCATTTCCGTTCTTCCGCTACAGACACAGCCGCGAACAGAAAGCCAAAGGAGTGCTTTGATTGGTTTAGATGTGATTGACCTCTCATTCGACTAATAAGAGCCTTGAATTGGGTTTCTGAAACCTTGAAGAATCAATGACTGAAAACCTAGCAAGAAGGACCCGCCTACCAACGGCTGCGAATACAGCGAGCCAATTGAAGCACAGTAGTTCGAAAGCGTGCCTCCCTTGCAAAATCTGTTTTGTTTTAGCCGCTGAGTGACACACATGCGTTCGCCAGTCTTTTTTTCTTACTACTGTTCTTATTTGTTTTGAAAAATCGTTCGCCAAAACCGCAATCATGGAAGCGCAAAACCGCAATAATGGAATTATGGTTTGACTGGGTCGCATGACCAGAACCACGAGTCCGTAACAAGCGGACCAGCGTCATGTTCGTCTGACAATGAGGAAGAGAAGTTCGCCAGCGACACTGCTGTTGTGGACAGGTAAGTGTTAAAAGCTAAATTATTCTTTATCCCTGAAAATTGTAATCAAAAATGACTTTTGACCGATCGGTAAATTACAACTGTGCGTAGTAGACCGCGGCGCACCGTGACCGCGACGCACCGAGCGATGTCCGTCCTCTGTAGTGGGGGATGGGGGGTGGGAGTTGTTATCTTCTACATTACAGATATTTTAGTATATTTTTTAGTGCACTGTAGGTTATTTTTTCTTGTAAAAAAAGCCACACATTTTTTACGTGGCATGCTTCTTTGTGTGTGGGGGCTTGTTTGTTCATTCATTCATTCATGAATGAATAAACAACCCCCCCACACATACACACACAGCCCTGAGTGTCACCTTTCATTAGAGCCCAAGATGAAGCTTCTATATTGAATCATTCAAAAGTTACAGACGTTTTTCCAAACTCTGCCATTTGGCACAATTTGGCACAGTTCAAAAACGCCTGGGAACAACCTGTGAAGAAAGCTGTGTAATATATTAATTTTTTGTGGTATTGTTACAAAATTTTGACCTCAGCTGGATAACAATTGGTTCTACATTTCTGTTGCATTTTCCAGCCCAGATCTAACAGCTGTGTGTTATTTGCAAGCATTTGTATAAAAAAAAAACACCCAGGTGAAATTTATTTTCTTCAAGTTCAGTATGTTTAGATGACTGTTACTCAGTGGCAGGAGAACTTAGAGAGATTATGACTGTTTTGCCAAAAAATTCAGTGTTTTCTTTTAAATGAGACCAACCCCATGAAGATGCTGCAAAGGGTTCAAGAACAGCTTTTGATTTACTTTGGGTACGTTATTTTTTGGCATTTTTAGGGAAATTGACCAGAGTGCAAGGGGTTAATTGTTTTATTTTTCTACAATGCATTTGTAATTCATCTGGTTCCATTATAACTCATATGAGTTGAGTGCAGTTCCGTACGCCGACCAATAGATGGCGCATGTCGCACAATGATAGAGAGTAGACTCGCCCACTGGAGGACGAAGAATAAACTCCTCTGTAAAGTAACGGCACGAAACATGTTCTCTGTATATTCTCCTATCACAGGTTGGTAAACACTAATAATTCAAGAGTGCAATATAAACTGTAAGAGTCCTAAGATGTCCGAGATTATATTGTGATAACTGTGAGACGAAAAACGGGTTTGTAAGGGTATTTCTGTTAAAATTGATGTGTTGTTGTATAAGCTAACCTGCTAATGTTAATGATCGAGTGTATGGGACGTGCCGCAAGGGTGAAGTCCGCCCACATGTTAGGATCCATTTGATTACTTTATTTAAAGACATTTATGAAATGGTTTTCATACAGTATGACATTTACTGGTTTTATTTGTCACCAAGTGTGCATATTTCGGGTGTATTACTGAATACCAGGAATACTATTGTAAAAGTGTATTAGGTACACAGTGGCCAGGTTAGTGCATTGTTAAGAATAACACCACATGCTGTACATTTATGACTTTATTGTTTAAGGCGGATCTCTGGCGCCTTAAAACCAGATGCTTCGGGTAGATGGTGGCTCGTCAACCTGGGAAGGTAGCCCATCTAGGGGAAGGTAAACCCTGATTTCAAACCTCTGCTGCCTTGCGGCATACCCGGTCACGGGAAAGGCTTCGGGAGTCAACCCTGAGGAAAAATCCGGAGTCGGAGCCCCTAAGGCAGTTCTATGTTGTGCTCAACATCGTTCTGGCAGCTCCTGCAATGGCGCTGGTGCCAAACTGTAGCAGCCCTGCTGTTCCTTTGGATTCATCAGTGACGTGGAGAGGGGGGACATGCTGCATGGGCAACATCTTGTCCTCCATATCTTCCTGCCCAGGCTTGAATCCTACCAACGCCCAACGCCGGAAGGCAGAACACCGGATCACTGGAGAGGACACTCCAGCTTCGCCTTTGGCGTAGACAAAACACGGGGAATGACAGTTACCGGTTATAAGCCACTGCTCAATTGGCGTAGAGTGTGGCGCCAGGGGTTGTTCCCGACGGTGGGAGGGATCATCAGATCTCACTGGACAGCTACCGCCCGCCTCAAGCTGGGCAGCCCCCAGCCAATAAGGTGTTGTCCCGCCACAGCTTGCTTTCCTCATTGGGTGCATGGGGATAAGGAAAAATCCAAACAGCAGGCTGAGAACCTTCGCACCAGGCAAGACAATAAAACAAAAGAGACCAACTCTAAAACTGGGAACTTGGAACGTCCGCACTATGATGACAGGACTCGCTGCTAACCTCAAGGACATCAACGACACCAGGAAGACTGCCATCATCAATAATGAGCTGAAGAGACTGGGAGTGGATATCGCCACTCTCCAGGAAACATGGTTAGCTGATGCAGGCACACTGAGAGAGAAGGACTACACGTTCTACTGGCAGGGAAAGGGCAGTGACGAACACAGGGAACACGGAGTGGGCTTCGCAGTGAAGAACACTTTGCTGAAGATGGTGGAACCGGGCAGCACTGGCTCTGCACGACTCCTCACCCTCCGCCTGAACACCACTGAAGGCCCAGTCACCCTCGTCAGTGTATATGCCCCAACACACACAGCCACACCAGAGGCAAAAGACGAGTTCTACGAGAATCTCGCAACAACTGTCAGGATCATCCCCAACTCTGAACAACTCATTCTCCTTGGAGACTTCAATGCCAGAGTGGGTGCTGACCACGACTCCTGGCCCTCCTGTCTTGGACCTTTTGGCATGGGCAGAATGAACGACAACGGACAGCGGCTGCTCGAGTTCTGCACATATCACGATCTGTGCATCACAAACTCGTTCTTCAAGACCAAGCCCCAACACAAGGTTTCCTGGCAACATCCGCGCTCAAAGCACTGGCACCAGCTAGACTTGATCCTGACCAGGCGCACCTCACTGAAGAACGTGCTAATCACCCGTTCGTTCCAGAGTGCAGATTGCGACACAGACCATTCATTGGTGTGTTGCAAGGTCAAGCTGCAGCTGAAGAAATTCCATCGTGCTAGACAACCTGGAAAGGCACGGATTGACACCAGCAAGATGGCCCAACCAGAACTTGTTGAGCAGTTTGCCTCCACCTTTGAGAAGGAACTTGGTGTACCACAAGGAGGAGAATCTGCAAAGCAGAAGTGGGAAGAGCTGCGAAACACCATCTACCGCACAGCCTTGGCTACCTTTGGGAGGAAGACCTCGAAGTCACAGGACTGGTTTGATGCCAAGTTGACCGAGATGACCCCCGTCATTGAAGCCAAGCGCTCAGCACTTGCTGAGTACAAGAAGTACCCAAACGAGAAGAATCTCCAGATTCTCAGGGCTGCGAGAAGCAAAGTTCAGCAGACTGCTCGGCGCTGTGCCAACGAGTACTGGACTCAGCTCAGCCAAGACATTCAAACCGCTGCCATAACAGGGGACATCCATGGTATGTACGATGGCATCAAGAAAGCACTTGGTCCGGCTCAGAGCAAGACGGCCCCCCTCAAATCTTCCACTGGGGAGATGATCACAGAGAAGAACAAGCAGATGGAGAGATGGGTGGAACACTACTCCGACCTCTACTCCAGACAGAACACCGTGACACCGTCAGCCCTTGATGCCATCGACTGCCTGCCATCCATGGACGAACTTGACGCCGAGCCAACCATCGACGAACTCAGTAAGGCCATTGATAGCTTGGCCGCTGGCAAGACACCCGGCAACGACGGCATACCCCCTGACCTGATCAAGCACTGCAAGACTGCCCTACTGCTGCCATTGCATGACGTCCTCTGCCAGTGCTGGAAGGAAGGTGCCGTACCACAGGACATGAGGGACGCCAAGATCATCACCCTCTACAAAAACAAAGGGGAGAGAAGCGACTGCAACAACTACAGGGGCATTTCCCTCCTCAGAGTTGTTGGCAAAGTCTACGCACGAGTTGTTCTCGTTCGTCTACAGAAGCTTGCCGAACGTGTCTACCCCGAGTCTCAGTGTGGCTTCCGCGCTGAGCGATCGACGGTAGACATGATATTCTCCATCCGCCAACTCCAGGAGAAATGCAGAGAACAGAACATGCCTCTGTACGTTGCCTCCATCGACCTCACCAAAGCGTTCGATCTGGTCAGCAGAGAGGGCCTTTTCAAGATCCTGCCAAAGATAGGATGCCCACCAAAGTTGCAAAGCCTCATTGAATCGTTTCACACCAACATGCAGGGGATAGTGCAGCACAATGGCAACGTCTCAGAGCCATTCAACATACGCAGCGGAGTGAAACAGGGCTGTGTACTTGCTCCAACCCTCTTTGGGATTTTCTTTGCTATGCTCCTGAGGCATGCCTTCAGCACAGCAACAGAGGGAATCTACCTGCACACAAGATCTGACGGCAGGCTTTTCAACCTCGCCCGCCTGAAAGCCAGAACCAAAGTACGCGAGGCTCTAATCAGAGACATGCTGTTCGCAGACGACGCTGCAGTCGCAACCCACACACAGTAGGAGCTTCAGACCCTGATGGACTGCTTCTCCCAGGCATGCAAGGACTTCGGGCTTACCATCAGCCTGAAGAAGACTAACGTCTTGGCGCAAGGCACGGAAGCACCACCAACCATCACCATTGATGACTACAAGCTGGAGGTCGTGAATCAGTTCACGTACCTGGGGTCCACGATCAGCAACAACCTCTCCCTTGATACAGAGATCAACAAGAGGATTGGAAAATCAGCCTTCACACTCGCTCGCCTCACCACACGAGTGTGGGAGAATCCCAAACTCTCTGTCAAGACGAAGATGGCAGTGTACAACGTCTGCGTCATCAGCACACTGCTCTATGGGAGTGAGACGTGGACAACATACGCCCGGCAGGAAAAGAGACTGAACTCCTTCCACTTCCGCTGCATTCGCCACATCCTGGACATATCCTGGCAGGACAAAGTGCCCAACACAGAAGTTCTGTCCCGCGTCGGCCTTCCCTCCATGTTCACTCTACTCAGGCAGCGCAGGCTCCGCTGGCTAGGCCACGTTCACCGTATGGAGGATGGCAGAATCCCCAAAGACGTCCTCTATGGAGAACTGGCAACTGGCAGGAGAGACGTTGGCCGCCCACAGCTGCGCTTTAGAGACGTCTGCAAGAGAGACATGAAGGCCCTGGATATCAACACAGAGCGCTGGGAGGACCTTGCAACGGACCGCTCCAAATGGAGAGGCACCCTGACCAGACAGCTCAAGGCGGGTGAAGAGAGACTGACTGCTGCAGCAGATGAAAAAAGGACCCGCAGGAAGAACCGCCACAGACCCAGCAGCACGGAGACCACCCACAAGTGTGACCTGTGTGACAGGGACTGTCATTCGCGCATTGGCCTGTTCAGCCACAGGCGGTGCTGTTCCAGCAGAGTAGACGTTTAGGATTCTCTTCCATGGCCATCATAGACCGACGGAGGCCGACGATGATGTTTAAAATATAAATATTTGAACAAGTTAAAAGCTATATACATGGGAAGGAGATAAAAACAATTCATTTCATGTTAAGATAATTTATTAAAAATGTTAAGTATACAGTTAATGTCACATCGAAAATTGTGATAAATGGACATGATTGTGTTTTGTTTAATGGTGATGTGATCAGATAATAAGAGAGAAACTATGGACTTTGATAGTAAATACTAGTCAGTTGATGTTGGTCATGTGAATGATTTGGGAGAAGAATAAACTCCTCTGTGTGAAGTAACGGCACGAAACGTGTTCTCTGTCTGTTCTCCTATCACAGGAGAGTTGACTTCCACATCCACGTTGCCTCCTCCTGGGCCGCTACCCAGGGGAGCAACAATTTTGGGGGCTCGTCCGGGATTAGCGCCACCTACTGGTCTGGCACTAATCATTGAAGAACCAAGGGATGCTGACCACCTGTTCCTGAGCCATCGACCTAAGCAACTGACTACAGGAAACCACAGCCATGTCTGCTCTACATGACCTGAGATGGGAAATCCAGCAAGAGCTTCACCAGCTGACCATTGCCCGCTGCAGAAATGTTCTTTACAAGCTGGCCGAGTCGTTCAAGGATGAGGCGGGAGAAGATTTGCCAGGTGCAGAATCGACCAAAGTGGAACTCTTCGACTTCATTGTTGACTTGCTGAGAAGTCCACAACTGAAGAGCCTTGAGGACCAGGGGATGTCTCCCCTGCTTGCTTTCCGTGACCTCATCATTGAACTGCAATCGCCCACAGCAGCTGGAGAAGTGGATGCAGAGGTGCCACCCGACGATGATCCGGCCATCGTAGTTCCTGTGACCACTGGAGCTGCAGCACCATCAGGGAAGAACCATCCAACATCACCATCTGTAGTTCCTGACCCAGGGTTAGTCAGACTGACTGAACTTACGTCACTGTTGCCACGTAGAGAGTACAAGATTCATGGTGGTCAAATCTCTGATTTTAATTCTGATTTGAGTTACAATAACTTGTGCAAACAGCTTGATGAAGGGCTAAATGAAGGGTTCACAGAGGCTGAGATTATCAGAACGGTGTTTAAGATAATTAAGCCTGGTACCTTTAAAGATATGCTTGTAACCAAGGATGGCCTTACTGTAGCTGAGTTAAAACGTTTCTTAAGGACACATCTACGCGAGAAAAGCAGCACTGAATTATTTCAGGAGCTGAGTAATGCTGAGCAAAATGGCAAAGAAACACCACAACAGTTTATGTATAGACTAATGGGGCTAAAACAGCGTGTGTTGATTGCATCTAAAAACAGTAGTGGGTTTCATTATGACAACAAGTTGGTACAAGGTGTGTTTATCCATTCACTGTATCAGGATTTGAATGAAAAATACTCTTATGTCAGGAGAGACCTTAAACCTTACATCTCAAACACCAGTGTCACAGATGACTCCATCCTGGAGCTCATAGCAAATTCTGTTAGTGAAGAGACAGAGAGATTAAGTTGGTTGGGACAAAGTCACAAACAGAAAGTCACCAGTGTTAATGCGGCACAGGCAGAGACAGATCAAAGCTCTATTAAAATGCACACTGAAGTCCAAGCTAATCGTGTAGCTATCCAGGAGCTGACGGCACAGGTCTCCTCCCTAACCAAGAGTTTAGAAAAGGCCCTAACCCCAATGGTAAATACAGTAAACACCAGTCCCACAGCACCTGTCCCTAAACAGCCAGCACTGAAACCCGCAGTGAAAGGAAAGTGCCCAAGTGTATCGCCCAAGAGATTGAGCGCTGCACACACTGTTTTCAATGTGGAAAGGAGGGGCACAGAGCTATAGGTTGCCTTCAGAAAAGCAATGTGTCGGGAAACTGGAGGAGGTCGCTGGGGAGGGACCACCAGTGACTGAACCACCAGCAGAGTCCCACAACACTAAAAGACTGAACTCCGAACAGACTACTGCCAAGTCCCAAAAGTTACCCAACACAAAGCATGTGGCACAGCTCATTGGCGGTAGGTGTATGATCAGTTGCCAGTTAAATGGAGTAAACCTACAGATGTTATTGGACAGTGGGGCACAAGTAAGCATTGTTGAAAAGTCATGGGTACAAGCAGCCTTACCAAATGTGAAAATACAGCCACTCGAGAGCCTACTCACAGGCCATCCACTCGAAATCACCGCAGCCAATGGAACCGATGTTCCTTTCAAGGGGTGGATAGATGTCCTGCTCGAGATCACAAGTTCACAGTATGGTTCTGTATCCTTGTATGTTCCAATGCTTGTCAGTCAGCAGCGTTTAAGCACTCCGTTGCTGGGCTTTAACGTGATCCGAGAGATAATAATGGCAAACGGTGAACAAAGTGACGATATTAGCTTAGTGGGCTTACTGTCAGAGACTTTAAAGGTCCAGAAAGGTAATGTTGAATCACTCATCTCTGTTGTCCACGCCAAGTCAATAGAAAATGAACCAGAAAGTCCAGTGGTGAGAGTTGGAAAAAAAGGACTCACTGTTCACAGTAACCAAATCTGTATGGTAAAATGTCACATCAGAGCATTTCCTGGAGGAAATGCCTCAAGGATCGTTACCACAAGGATCGTCACTTCCTTGTGGTAACGTATCGTCACTTCCTGTTTTGCTGTCTGCCTGTGTGGTTTGCTCTCCAGCTCTCGAGCCACTAGCTATGGCTACTAGCTCTCTTTCCTCTCCTCCTCTGGTGTGCTCTCTCTGTCAGATGTTTAGCTACACCTCTGCCTCTTTTAGTGATAACGGTAAATGTAATAAATGTTGTCTTTTTGAGGCGCTCGAGGCGAGGTTGTCTGATTTGGAATCCCGGCTCCGCTGCATTGAAACACCGTCTGCGCCAGTTAATCTCGACGGATGCCCATTAGCTGCAGCGGAGCTAGCTAGCTTAGGTCCCCCTGTCACCGGTTCCCCGGCTCTCCTCAGCAGCGAGGAGACTGGGTGGGTGACGGTGAGAAGGAAGCCTAGTCGCAAAGCCCCGGTTCACCACCAACCTGTTCACGTTTCTAATCGTTTTTCCCCGCTCAGCGACACACCCGCTGAGGAAAAAACTCTGATCATTGGCGACTCTGTAGTCAGAAACGTGAACCTAGAGACTCCAGCGGCCATAGTCAAATGCATCCCTGGGGCCAGAGCAGGCGACATCGAGTCAAATTTGAAAATGCTGGCTAAAAGTAACTGTAAATATTCCACAATTGTTATTCACGCCGGCATTAATGACATCCGTCTCCGGCAGTCGGAAGTCACGAAACTTAATATAGAATCGGTGTGTGACTTTGCCAAAACGATGTCTGCCACTGTAGTATTCTCTGGGCCCCTCCCCAATCTGACCAGTGATGACATGTTTAGTCGCTCGTCATCCTTGAACCGCTGGCTGTCTGTGTGGTGTCCTAAAAATGACGTGGGCTACATTGACAATTGGAGCTCTTTTTGGGGAAAACCTGGTCTTATGAGACGAGACAGCATTCATCCCACTTTGGATGGTGCTTCTCATTTATCTAACAATCTGGCATCTTTTTTATCCAAATTTCCAAAACCATGACTACTCAGAGTTGGGACCAGGAAGCAGAGTTGCAGTCTTACACGCCTCTCTGCAGCTCCTCTTCATCCGCCACCCCTCAGCTTAGCCCCTGTCTTCCCCATCAGAGAATCGTTGTCTGCTCCCTCCAAAGTAAATAAAAATATAATGTATAAGCATCCCAAAGTGATAAAGCAAAATATTGGTAAAACTCAAATTAAACATAAAGCCTCTAAACTGAATGATTTGGCCTCTGTTCCTCCTCATAATTTAAAAATTAAATGTGGTTTATTAAATATTAGGTCTCTAACTCCCAAGTCTCTGTTAGTCCATGATCTGTTAATTGATCATCAGATTGATTTAATTTCCCTTACAGAGACTTGGTTAGGGCAAGAGGATTATGTTGGTTTAAATGAATCAACTCCCTCTGGTTATTTAAACTGTCAAAATCCCAGAAGTTCTGGTCGTGGAGGAGGAGTAGCAACAATTTACCATTCCAAATTACTAGTTAATGTAAAGCAAAAAACATGTTATAATTCCTTTGAGGGCCTGGTCCTCAGTGTTGGGCACTTTAGCAATTCCAGGTTAAACCCAATTTTATTTGCCATAGTTTATCGTCCCCCATCAACCTATTCAGAATTTTTATCCGAATTTCCTGATTTCTTAGCTGATTTAGTGCTGAAATCTGATAGAATAATTATAGTAGGGGACTTTAATATACATGTGGATGTAGATAGTGACTGCCTTAATGTGGCTTTTAATTCAATATTAGACTCGATTGGGTTTTCTCAGAAAGTAGGAAATTCTACTCATTACCTCCACCATACATTGGACCTTGTTCTGACATATGGCATAGAAATAGAAAATATTGTAGTGTCTCCTCATAACCCTGTACTGTCAGACCATTGTCTGTTAACCTTTGATTTTACTATTTCTGACTATTTGGCTCCTAAAGAAAAATATTATCACAGTAGATGCCTCTCAGATGATGCTGTTTCCAAATTTATGCAGATTGTTTCCTCTATGCCATGTGTCAACACAACGGAAATAAGCTATAGACAGCTTGCTCCTTCTGTAATTGATAACATGGTGGATAGTGTTTCAGCTTCTCTGCATCAGGCTCTAGACTTGGTGGCCCCCTTAAAAAAGAAAAAGTCTAATCAGAGATTTCTAACTCCTTGGTTCAACACAGAAACTCGTAGCTTAAAACAGAAGACTCGTCAATTAGAAAGAAAATGGCGCTCTACTAATTTAGATGAAATCTATTTAGCTTGGAGAAATCATCTTTTAATTTATAAAAAATCTCTTAGAAAAGCTAGAACGAGTTATTACTCTGCATTAATAGAAGAGAACAAGAATAATCCTAGGTTTCTTTTCAGTACTGTAGCCAGGTTGACAAAGAGTCAGGACTCTGTCAATCCTAGCATCCCGTTAGAGCTTACTAGTCAGGACTTTATGAACTTTTTCAATAATAAAATTTCATCCATCAGAGATAAAATCAATCAGATTCTTCCCACAGTTAACTTAAATACTGTAACTACTACAACTCCTTCTATTGATGTCTGTCTTGATGAGTTTACTCCAATCGACCTTTGTGAGTTAGACAAAATAGTTTCCTCATCCAAACCTTCAACTTGTCTTTTAGACCCTATTCCTACCAGGTTATTTAAAGAAGTCTTCCCACTTATTGGTAGCTTTATTCTTCATATAATCAATTCTTCATTAACTTTAGGCCATGTACCGCAGGCTTTTAAAACGGCTGTAATTAAACCCTTACTCAAAAAGCCAACGCTAGATCCAGGAGCTTTAGCTAACTATAGACCAATCTCTAATCTCCCTTTCATTTCAAAAATCTTAGAAAGAGTTGTTGCTACGCAATTATTTGACCACCTGCAGGGAAATGGTTTATTTGAGGAGTTTCAATCTGGGTTTAGAATCCATCATAGCACTGAAACAGCCTTAGCGAAGGTCACTAACGACCTCCTCATTGCATCTGATAATGGACTAGTTTCTGTACTTGTCCTTTTAGATCTTAGTGCAGCTTTTGATACTATTGATCATAATATTCTACTTGATAGATTAGAACACTATGTTGGACTTAATGGAACTTCGTTGCAGTGGTTTAGATCTTATTTATCTGATAGGTTCCAGTTTGTTCATGTAAATGATGAGTTTTCTCTCAGCTCAAAGCTTAGTCATGGAGTTCCACAGGGATCTGTGCTTGGCCCTACTCTTTTTAGTTTATATATGCTTCCGTTAGGCAACATTATTAGAAAGCACTGTATACATTTTCACTGTTATGCAGATGACACACAATTATACCTGTCAATGAAGCCAGATGATACTAATCAATTAGCCAAGTTAGAAGCCTGTCTTAAGGAAATCAAAGTTTGGATGACTTGTAATTTCCTGCTATTAAATTCAGATAAGACTGAAGTCATTCTTGTTGGTCCAAAAAACCTTAGAAATTCCTTTCCAAATCAAACTTTCAGTTTGGATGCAGTTACTCTTTCTCTTAATAGCTCTGTGAGGAACCTTGGAGTTATTTTTGATCAGGATTTGTCCTTCAATTCACATATTAAATTTGTTTCTAAGACTGCCTTCTATCATTTGCGTAATATTGCCAAGATTAGGAGCATCTTGTCTCAGAGTGATGCTGAGAAGCTGATCCACGCTTTTGTTAGCTCGAGATTAGATTATTGTAATTCTTTATTATCAGGCTGTCCTAAAACATCTTTAAAAAGTCTTCAGCTGATCCAAAATGCTGCAGCAAGAGTTTTAACAGGTACTAGAAAGAGAGATCATATCTCTCCGGTTCTGGCCTCCCTTCATTGGCTTCCCATAGAGTTTAGAATTAAGTTTAAAATCCTTCTTCTTACTTACAAAGCTCTAAACAATCAGGCTCCTTTTTATTTAAAAGATCTGATACTACCGTATCATCCTAACAGAGCACTACGCTCCCAAAATGCAGGTTTACTTGTAATACCTAGAATCTCCAAAAGTACAATGGGAGGCAGAGCCTTCAGTTATCAAGCTCCTCTCCTGTGGAATCAGCTGCCAATCTGGATTCGGGAGTCAGACTCGATCTCTGTTTTTAAGAATAGGGCTAAAACCTACCTTTTTGATATAGCCTACAATTAGGGAGGGATCATGTGTTTCTGAACCCTCCCTTAGTTATGCTGCTAATAGGTTTAGTCAGCCGGGGGACCTCCAGTAATGCACTGGGCCTCACTCCTTTCCTCACTCTCTATGAAATATTTTTTTTTGCTGGTCATTAACATTTGTTTGTTCTCTCCCATAGATTGAGTCCCCATCGTGCTGTTTGCTCTCTACATGTCTGTTCTTTTCTTCTTCTCTGTCCCCTCACCCCCCAGCCAGTCGCAGCAGATGACTGCCCCTCCCTGAGCCTGGTTCTGCTGGAGGTTTCTTCCTGTTAAAAGGGAGTTTTTCCTCTCCACCGTCGCCAAGTGCTTGCTCACAGGGGATCGCCTGATTGCTGGGGTCTTTCTGCAACTGTGGGGGTCCTCCCTACAGTTGATAGTGCTATGAGATGACTGTTGTTGTGAAATGGCGCTATATAAATAAAGTTGAATTGAATTGAATTGAATTGAATTGAGGAGGAGAAATGTTGTTTGAGCCAGCTGTGAAATGTAACTTACCGGATGGATTGGAGTTATTCCCAGCTCTTATTGATGTACCCGCTGGTGCTTTAAAAACTGTCAAAATCCCAATCCAAAACTCAACAAAGCACAACATTTTTCTAAATCCAAAGACTGTTTTAGGACTTATTTCAGAGATCACTGAATACAAACCTGTAAATGTTTGTTCCAGTGCTGAAAATGCAACCAAAACTACAGACAAGCCATTTTGTCACTCTGCTCAAGTGACAGTCAAGGTGAGGGTGAAGAAACATTAAGCACTGCTCCCTCACACCTGAGATGGCACCCTAATGTCAATTTAGACCATCTCTCAGAGGGTGATCGGGAGGTGGTTCGGCAGATGCTCTATGAACAGTCTGACGTGTTTGCTCATGATGAAGGAGACATTGGATGTATTCCTGGATTACAGCTAAAAATCAACACCACTGACAACACACCTGTGCAGAAAAGTTGCAAGTCCGTTCCAAGACCACTGTATAAAGAGGTGAAGGAGTATGTTCAAAACCTTTTAAGCAGGGGCTGGATCAGAAAATCAGTGTCAAACAACTCGTCGCCAGTAGTGTGTGTGCGTAAAAAGGACAATACTTTGCGCTTGTGTGTTGATTTTCGTGAGCTGAAGTGAAAAATCATACCTGACAGGCATCCGTTACCACGGATACAAGATCTATTGGACAGTCTTGGGGATAACTCCTGGTTTTCCATATTGGATCAGGGAAGTGCCTACCATCAGGGTTTTGTAAGTGAGGAGTCAAGACATTTAACTGTTTTTAGCACACCCTGGGGACTATACAAGTGGATGCGGGTTCCATTTGGGTTGTCAAACGTACCGGCCGCATTCCAAAGGTGTATGGAGGGGGTGTTAGAAGGGATCAGAGACGAGTGTTGCGTGCCTTACTTGGACGATGTACTGTGTTACTCCAAAACCTTTGATGAGCACGTAGAACACCTTAAACAGGTTTTGTGCAAAATGCGACAACACAGCATAAAACTTCGGCCAGTCAAATGTGAACTGCTCAAAAACCAAGTACGCTACCTGGGTAGACTAGTGTCGGGAGAAAGAGTCCAGATTGACCCAAAAGACTTGGATGCTGTGTTCGCTCTGAAAGACAAGAAACCTTGCACAGTCGGAGAACTCAGAACGTTACTGGGTTTTCTCAGTTATTACCAATCATTTATTCAAGATTTTTCACGTCTGGTGAGACCCTTGTTCGAACTCCTCCAGAGCACTAATGAAACAAGCAATGACAATAAACCAGCACCAAAAAGGAGTAAAGGCAAACAAAGAAAGGAGACAAAAACCAGCTTCCTTTTCGCACACCAATAATATGGACCAGTGAACATCAGGAAGTTGTGTCAAGATTTGTGGACATTCTGACTAATCCTCCCATTCTAGCCTATCCCAATTTGGACCTTCCATTTGTATTGTATACAGATGTGTCAGACAAAGGCCTGGGAGCCGTCTTATATCAAAAACAAGAAAACACACTTAAGGTGATTGGCTATGGATCCAGAACTCTCACACCTGCCGAGAAGAATTATCACTTACATTCCGGTAAATTAGAGTTTCTAGCTCTCAAGTGGGCCATCTGCAACAAATTTCGCGACTATCTGTATTATGCACCGACTTTTACTGTCTATACGGATAACAATCCTTTAACCTATGTCCTCAGTTCAGCCAGGTTGAATGCAGTGGGTCATAGGTGGGTTGGGGAGTTGGCTGACTTCCATTTTGATATCAAGTATAGGCCAGGGGAAAGGAATGCAGATGCAGATATGTTGTCCAGACACCCATTAGATCTGCAAGAGCAAATGAATGAGTTCACAGAGACAGTTTTACCGGAAGTAGTGTCCGCAGTGTGGCAAGGGAGTAAGGCAGCACAAAACAGTGACGTACCATGGATAGCTGCATTACAACTGAGTTCTAATGACAACAATGTGCCAACTGACAGTGTTTTGAGCATGACACCTAAAGACATCAATGCTGCTCAACAAGATGATGAGTCAATTAGAGAAGTAATCTCACTCAAACTCAAAGGATGGACACCAAACGATAAACGGACAATGAGTAAACAAACACGGAGACTACTGTATGAGTGGAACAAGTTGGAAGTTGACAATGGATTATTGTACAGAAAAACAGAGCACAACAAACAACTTGTCCTACCTGAACAGCTAAGGCCGATGGTGTTAAAGAGTTTACACAATGACATGGGTCACATAGGGTGTGATAAGGTGATACATCTGGCCCGTGAGCGTTTCTATTGGCTATATATGCAACAAGATGTTGAAGATTTTGTAACAAAAAAATGTTGGCGCATCAAACAAAAATGCCCAAATGTTCCCCAGACAGCTCCAATGGGATCTATCACAACCAGTGCTCCCTTTGAGTTAATCTCCATCGACTACTTACACCTTGAGCCAAGTAAAGGAGGGTATGAGTACATCCTCGTACTAGTGGACCATTTCACTCGTTTCGCACAGGCATACCCTACAAGGAATAAATCAGGCAAAACAGCTGCAGAAAAGCTATTTCAGGATTTTATTCCTCGTTTTGGGTACCCTGAGAAGTTGCATCATGATCAGGGACCTGAGTTTGAAAACAGTCTCTTTCACAGATTACAACAACTGTCTGGAATTTCTCACTCACGAACCACTCCATACCATCCACAGTGCAACCCCGTGGAGCGCCTGAATCGTACACTACTCCAAATGCTTTGTACCCTACAGCAGGAGAAAAAAAGTGAATGGAAGGATCACTTACCCCAAATTGTACATGCTTACAATTGTACAAGACACGAGTCAACAGGCTATTCTCCATTTTTCCTTTTATATGGCAGAGTCCCAAGGTTGCCTGTAGATCTACTGTTGAACCAGATAAAAGACACTGACACACACAACCATCAAACCTACGCTAAAAAGTGGGCTGATAGGATGCGTGTTGCTTACAAAATCACTGCAGACAACAGTCAAAAGTCTTCAGATAAAGGCAAAAAGCAGTACGACAAACGCTTAAAAGGTGTCACACTCCAACCAGGCAACGGGGTGTTGGTCAGAAACCTCTCTGAAAGAGGAGGTCCAGGGAAATTGCACGCTTACTGGGAGTCAGCAGTACATCGCGTAATTGAGAGAGTGGGAGATGGACCAGTCTATAAAGTACAAGCAGAGAGAGGCAGCAAAGTGATGCGAGTGTTACACAGAAACCTATTGTTGCCTGTAAATGACTTACCTTTAGAAGAACTGCCTGCAAAAGAAAAGACAAAACAGAAACGGAAGAAGAGGACAGAGACAAATCCTAACACTGACAACACAGACAATGACAGCTCGGAGGAAGAAGAGGAAAATACTTACCGCTACAACCTCCGTAGCCAAATCCCATGTTACAGACTCGTAAATCCTCAGCAAAATGCCTCAAATCTCCCAGAGCAAAATACTCAGCAACCAGTACCTGTCATGCCAGAACAAAATCCTCAAAATCAGCAAAGGCTTCGTGCGACAGCTAGAGAGTTCTGCCCACCAGTAAGACAGGAACCGGTCCCCGTTCAACGGGATGCTGAGGAGCAAGTGGATGGATCAGCTTTGCTGCAGGAAGAATGTCAAGGACAAGTGGAGGTGATGGATGGAGATAATGGAGAACAGGAGGAACTGAGAAGGTCACAGCGGAGAGCAAGGCCAGTAGAGAGACTTACCTACGACATCCTGGGACAGCCATCGTACCAGCCTTGGATTGCAGACGCAAGACCTCTCTTACTCCCTACCTCTGTGCCGCTAACTCAAAACTATATGCCATTCCAATACCCCACCCAACCTCAGTCCTATGGTTATAACTGGTACACTCTCATGCATTAAGTCACCCTAGAACATGAAATGTCGGGAGACATTTATTTGAAGTAGGGGAGAGTGTAGAGGCTTGGAAATAGTTAATAGTTATGTAAAAGGTGCTAAAAAGACATTTGGATAAAAAAAACAGGCATCCCTACAATTTTTATTTTATTCTTTAATTGTTTTATTTTTCTACAATGCATTTGTAATTCATCTGGTTCCATTATAACTCATGTGAGTTGAGTGCAGTTCCATGTGCCGACCAATAGATGACGTATGTCGCACAATGATAGAGAGTAGACTCGCGCACTGGAGGACGAAGAATAAACTCCTCTGTGTGAAGTAATGGCACAAAATGTGTTCTCTGTCTATTCTCCTATCACAGGTTGGTAAACACTAATAATTCAAGAGTGCAATATAAACTGTAAGAGTCCTAAGATGTCCGAGATTATATTGTGATAAGAGTGAGACGAAAAGCGGGTTTGTAAGGGTATTTCTGTTAAAGTTGATGTGTTGTTGTATAAGCTAACCTGCTAATGTTAATGATCGAGTGTATGGGACGTGCCGCAAGGGTGAAGTCCGCCCACATGTTAGGATCCATTTGATTACTTTATTTAAAGACATTTATGAAATGGTTTTCATACAGTATGACATTTACTGGTTTTATTTGTCACCAAGTGTGCATATTTCGGGTGTATTACCGAATACCAGGAATACTATTGTAAAAGTGTATTAGATACACAGTGGCCAGGTTAGTGCATTGTTAAGAATAACGCCACATACTGTACATTTATGATAGTGCTTAGTGATTAATTTAAATGTAAATTCATGGGTTATTGTTTACAATATAAATATTTGAACAAGTTAAAAGCTATATACATGGGAAGGAGATAAAAACAATTCATTTCATGTTAAGATAATTTGTTAAAAATGTTAAGTATACAGTTAACGGAGACCACCCACAAGTGCGACCTGTGTGACAGGGACTGCCATTCGCGCATCGGCCTGTTCAGCCACAGGCGGTGCTGTTCCAGCAGAGTAGACGTTTAGGATTCTCTTCCATGGTCATCATAGACCGACGGAGGCCGACGACAGTTAATGTCACATCGAAAATTGTGATAAATGGACATGATTGTGTTTTGTTTAATGGTGATGTGATCAGATAATAAGAGAGAAACTATGGACTTTGATAGTAAATACTAGTCAGTTGATGTTGGTCATGTGAATGATTTGGGAGAAGAATAAACTCCTCTGTGCAAAGTAACAGCATGAAAAGTGTTCTCTGTCTATTCTCCTATCACAGGAGAGTTGACTTCCACATCCACGTTGCCTCCTCCTGGGCCGCTACCCAGGGGAGCAACACATGGTGCAGCGTGTGCTCGCCCTCTGTCACTTTGTCCAACCAGTCTGAATCCCACACCTCAGCACCCTCCACAACCGGAACAGGTCAGCCCCACAATCCACATCCAGACCATTCTTCACCCGACACGTTAGTGATGGAGAACCCAAGACTGTAAAATAGGTTGCAACCCATAACGTTAACCCTGGATGCTGAAACATTGATGCGAACACTGGGCGCCACACTGTCCTTATACCGGACCTCCATTTCCACATAGCCCAAAATAGCCAACCTGTTCCGTCCATAACCATAAAATTCTACCTGTTGCCTTCTTATCTGTCGGTGAGGAAACAGTCTCTCCATGGTTTCCAGATTCAGGACGGAAATCACCGCTCCAGTGTCCACCAAAAGCGGGATCTTGACGCCATCTAGCGTGACAGTGCAGCCAATCCTCCCTGTTGTCTCCGGGGAGACGGTATACACCACTGTCGGAGTCTTCTGCGCAGCACCTGATTCACTCCTACGGATCCTGCATACAAAGTTTTCGCACACCCTGGCAAAATGGTTCAAAACATCGCACTTGCCACAACGCTTTCCTTTCGCCGGGCACATCCTGGACTCTCATCCTGGACTGCTCAGTGGACCCACACCCAGACCTTATCCCGACCATAGGGGCAAAATCTTCCTCTCCGCACTCGCCATAACAAGGGTCCATGATCAGTGCCTCAGCACGAGACTCATTCTTTTCTAGAGAAGCCCCTCGCGATGGTCTCTGCCACCTCGAACTGTTGGGCAAGCTTGACAGCTTCAGCTAACGTCATCTCCCCTGGGTGTATCAACAACCTGGACCGAGCTGCTGAGCAGCAGATGTGCTCTGCCAGCTGGTCCTGAATCATCTCGTCCTCCAGGGCCCCAAATCTGCATTCCCTTGCCAGCTCATGGAGGTCTGCCAAAAATCTTCTTACTGGCTCTCCCGACCGCTGGTTGCACTGTTGAAACTGAATGCGCCTCACAGTGACGTTTTCCGGCACCCTAAAGTACTGCGCCATTAGCTGCACTACCTCATCAAAACTGTCAGCACCTCCAAGGTTCTACAGAATTTTCTGCCCTTCCATTCCCAAATTATGGACCAACACAGCTCTCGCTTGGGGCTTCTCCATCTCGCCCAGGTTTAAGACAACAAGATAGTTGATAAAGGCAGCAAACCAATGAGGCCACGGCATGGGCGGGTTGCCCAGGGCCTCCAAAAAAGGCCAAAAGCTGGCAATCGAACTCTCCATTACCACTTTTACCTCATTGCCAAATGTTGTGCCCATAATTATGAAAATGACGAGTAAGTCAAGACTCGGTTAACAGGGTTTGTTCAGGATTAAACAAACTATATACAAAGGCTTACAGCACTCGCCTGCATGCCAGGTGGCTCCATGACGAAAAAGGCAGAGCCTCTTCTGCCCACTTCCTTTATATCCCGGGTGGTGACACTACCGGAAATCGGTAGTCAACCACCCCCGGTCCACCCACGTCCAACCCGGCCGCCATCTTGCTGATACCAGCCTATTTACATATGTAACACTGTGTTACAACAGTATATTCACTCCTCAGTTGTCAGATGCACAGGCCACATTTGTGGGTGTGGCCCAGTCCGTTTTCTTATCACAGCAGCAGGAATATGGTCTCTGCACCAGGTGAAAAGGGTGAGGAGACTAAAGTGAACTGTAGTCACGATGACTTGTTTAAGGTGGGTTTTATACTGGCCAAAGGGTGTGTGCGAAAATGTACACGATGGTAATGCTGCTTGGTATTAAGCAGGAATTAATCACAGTTGATGGCCAGTTAGTTATTTTAGAGAGGACAAATGAAGAAGAGATGATGTTGGGCTGAACAATCGAGCTGAATGGTTTAACATAGTGCCCACGCATGCAACACACACACATGAATGGATTTGAAACTTCAGGAAAAGGATGATCCGCTGGATATTTTCAGAAACCCACAGACTACTTTTTTCTCTGTGCAGTGGAAAAACTCTGATATTTCTCAAATGAATTGGAATCAATAGCGGACTGGGGTAAAATTAAGGCCGGGAAATTGACTCCATCACAGGCCACCCCATTGTTACGAATCAGAAACCATCGCTGCTACATTTATGGACTGCCATATGCATATCAGGTGTCAAACTGCTTCTAAATGTGGCTACAACCTTTAGGTGGGAGGATAAATATCCATTTTTAAAGTATTTTTCAGTCAATCATTTTCTCATCTGCACGTCTCTCCCTCTCTCTCTCTCTCTGCACATCTTGTTGCTCTGCAGAATGAGATCAAAATTAAATAACAAAATTTAACCTGAACTTCTTGAGCAGACAGTAATTCTACACGCCCTGATTACATCCATATAACAGCATACCTACATATTTAGGACTGTGGTTCTATGTAGTACCTTAAGGTTCCTGCTCTGTGTCTGAAAGTGAACTCAGATACTCAGTCGGTGTAGAAGCAGCTCTGGTGCTGCTGCTTCCTTCTTCACCTTCTCAGAAAAACAAAAACCAGATTTTCAGTTTAGCTGACTGCTGTTTCCATTCAACCCATGGCTAAATGTGTGTTCTATAGAAAGGAATCATAATATTGTTCCATGGGCTACATTCAGGTCCAAAATCAGATACTGTCTAATAACTGAAATGTTAAATTCTGGATTTCTGGGACACGATAATACCACAAAAACCTTCAATTCCTGCCAAAAAAAAAATCAAAAATCAACCCTTCTGACAGTCCAGTAACCCCCCCCCACACACACACACAGTTGATACAATGCATGAAAAGGAATCCTTTTTTAAGTTGCATGCATTTTAGAAAGTGTTCCATGTCTTCTGAAAACGAGCTATCTCATGATTTAAATATAAAAATGTGGCTCCTATAACTGTTCAGTACAGATGCAGAGCCAGGGGCTGTTAATAAATAGACTTAACCTCTTAGCAGACTTGACCTCTTAGCAGAACCTTCCTGGGACCTTCCTGTGGTAACATATCATCACTTCCTGTTGCTGGCTGTCTGTGGTTTGCTCTCCTCGTTCTTTACAATTAAATAATTAAAACACAATTGTAAAATACAATTAAAGGATTTTGCCTTTAATTGTATTTTAATCACTTTTTTCCATCTACCGTCACCTCTCACTTCTGTTTATCAAGCCTCTTGCACCTGTGTGCGCACTCAGTGTTACCTAATCACTCTCTTCAGCCTTCTGTTCACCTTTCATCGGTGTTCTTGCTTCGGGTTAGCCTCTAGCTATGGCTACTAGCTCTCCTTCCCCTCCTCCTCTGGTGTGCTCTCTCTGTCAGATGTTTAGCTACACCTCTGTCTCTTTTAGTGATAACAGTAAATGTAATAAATGTTGTCTTTTTGAGGTGCTTGAGGCAAAGTTGTCTGATTTGGAATCCCGGCTCCGCTGCATTGAAACACTATCTGCACTAGTTAATAATGATGGATGCCCCTTAGTTGCAGCAGAGCACCCTAGCATAGGGCGGCCTGTTAGCGGTTCCCCGACTCCGACCTCCCCTGAGTAGCCAGGAGGGAACAGGTGGGTGACGGTGAGACGGAAGCGTAGCCACAAGCCCCTGGTTCACCACCCACCTGTTCATGTTTGTAATCACTTTTCCCCGCTCAGCGACACGCCCGCTGAGGAAAAAACTCTGATCATTGGCAACTCTGTAGTCAGAAACGTGAACCTAGAGACTCCAGCGGCCATTCAACCATATCTCACTGTCCCCCATTCTGCCCATGTTCACCCAGTATGTCACATGCAACACTAGAGACAATAAAACACTGGACTTATTCGATGCAAATACTAATGAGGCGTACACCTCATCACCACTCCCCCACTCGGGAGATCGGATCACAACTTGGTTCATCTCCTGCTGGTGTACAAACCCCTAGTACACAGACAACCTCCGGTCATGCGCACAGTGAAGTTATGGTCTGAGGAGGCAATGGACGCTCTAAAGGGCTGTTTTGAAACCACCGCCTGGGAGCAGCTCTGCGATCCACATGGTGAGGACATCGATGGCCTCACTCACACCATCACGGACTACATCAACTACTGCGTGGACAACACTGTTCCCACCAAGACCATACGGTGTTGCTCAAACAACAAACCCTGGATCAACCCTGAGATAAAAACACTTCTGAGAAAGAAGAAGAGGATCTTCAGGTCGGGGAACAGGGAGATGCTGAAGTCCGTACAGAGGGAGCTGAGGAGGGAGATCAGAGAAGGCAAGGACAGCTTCAGGAAGAAGATGGAGGACAAGCTGCAACAGAGCGACATCGGCGGGGTCTGGAAAAACCTTAAAACCATCTCTGGGCTCCAGAATACCTCCTCCCAGGCCATGGGGAGCGGGAAGTGGGCAAACAATCTGAACCTGTTTTTTAATAGGTTTGACAAACCGCCCTCCCCACCGTCTGCAAACCAACCACTGCTGCCTCTAAAGTCATCGAGACCTGCTGTCCACACCCCACTCCCCCAACAGCCCCCCAACCTGACCCTCACTAAGACCCAGGTGAGGACGGAGCTGAGGAAGATCAAGGCGAGGAAGGCCTCGGGACCGGACGGCATCAACGCAAAGCTCCTCAAGTCCTGCACAGACCAACTGTCTGGGATTGTGGAGCACATCTTCAACCTGAGCCTGAAGCTGGGGAGGGTACCACAGTTGTGGAAAACATCTTGGGTGGTACCTGTACCAAAGACTTCCCACCCCAAAGACCTGAACAGCTACAGACCAGTGGCCCTGACATCTCACATGATGAAGACCCTGGAGAGACTGCTCCTTGCTCACCTCCGCCCCCTGGTAGGACCAGTGATGGATCCACTCCAGTTCACCTACCAGCATGGCATTGGGGTGGAGGATGCAGTGATCTTCTTCCTTCACCGTTCCTTGTCCCACCTGGAGAAGCCCGGGAATGTGGTGAGGATCATGTTCTTTGACTTCTCCAGTGCTTTCAACACCATCCAACCGATGATCCTGAAGGACAAGCTGCTGTGCGCAGGGATGGACCAGCATCTGCCATGATGGATTGTGGATTACCTCACTAACCGGCCACAGTTTGTGAGAACCCGAGATCGTGTGTCTGACACGATCATCAGTAGCACGGGGGCCCCCCAGGGAACGATTTTGGCTCCCTTCCTGTTCACCCCTGATACTGCGGACTTCTCACACAACACAACACACTGCCATCTACAGAAGTTCTCTGATGACTCTGTGATCGTCAGCCTCATCTCCAATGGAGATGAAGCTGAGTACAGAGGACTTATCCAGGACTTTGTGGACTGGTGCCATCGGAACTGCCTCCAGATCAACGCGAGGAAAACTAAGGAGCTGGTGGTGGACTGCCACAGGCAAGGACAACCCCTCACAGCACCAGTAAACATCCAGGGAACAGACACTGAGATGGTGACATCCTACAAGTATCTGGGTGTTCATCTGAATAATAAACTAGACTGGTCACACAATACCGATGCACTCTACAAGAAGGGACAGCGCATGCTGTTCCTACTGAGGAGGCTCAGGTCTTTTGGTGTACAAGGGGTGCTCTTGAAGACATTCTACGACACGGTGGTGGCATCAGCCATCACTTTTGGAGTGGTCTGCTGGGGCAACGGCATTACAGCAGCCGATAGGAAGAGACTGAACAAACTAATCAAGAAAGCTAGCTCTGTCCTGGGGCAGCGCCTTGACCCAGTGGAGGAGATAGGAGAGAGAAGGACGGTGGCTAAACTGTCATCTCTGCTGGAGTCCAAGTCCCACCCTATGCAGGACATACTGAATGCACTGAGGAGCTCATTTAGCAGCAGACTACATCATCCTAGGTGCACAACCGAGAGGTTTTGCAGGTCCTTCCTACCTACGGCTGTCAGACTGTACAACCTAAGCAGGGCTGCTTGCAGAGATAGCAAAAAACGTTATGACCTAATAGTATTGAATGCAGAAGACACAACAGACTTACACAAATAGTCACCTCCAGTATACAACTAAGACAATATCACTCGCTACGGAGGGTGACAATATGTATGGGTACATGTTCATACCATGTAGGGTAACTAAATAGATGGTTATGCCGTTTATTCCATCTAGCACTGTGTATATATATTTATACATATATTGATGTGTACATATGCATATTCACTGCTCTTATTTCCTTATCTTCTAAATTATTGCTCTGGGTGTTGCTATCCCTGTGCTGTTGCAATCCTGGAATTTCCCCATTGTGGGACTAATAAAGGCTTATCTTATCTTATCTTATCTCATAGTCAAATGCATTCCTGGGGCCAGAGCAGGCGACATCGAGTCCAATTTGAAAATGCTAGCTAAAACTAACTGTAAATATTTCACAATTGTTATCCACACCGGCATTAATGACGTCCAACTCCAGCAGCCAGAAGTCTCAAAACTTAACCACTTGCACTCCGGGCAATTTTCCTAAAAATGCCAAAAAATAACGTGCCCAAAGTAAATCGAAAGCTGTTATTCAAACCTTTGCAGCATCTTCATGGGGTTGGTCTCATTTAAAAGAAAACACTTTGAATTTTTTGGCAAAAAAAACATAATCTCTCTACGTGCTCCGGCCACTGAGTTACAGTCATCTAAACATACTGAACTTGAAGAAAAAAAAATTGGACACAGTGTTTTTTTGGATACAAATGCTTGTAAATAACACACAGCTGTCCGATCCAGCTGGAAAATGCAACAGAAATGTAGAACCAAGTGTTATCCAGCTGAGATCCAAATTTGGTAACAATACCACAAAAAATGAATATTTTACACAGCTTTGTTCTCAGGCTGTTCCCAGGCGTTTTGGAACTGTGCCAAATTGTGCCAAATGGCACAGTTTGAAAAAACGTCTGTAACTTTTGAATAATTCAATGTAGAATCTTCATTTTAGGCTCTAATGAAAGGTCACACTCAGGGCTGTGTCTCTGTGTGTGTGTGTGTGTGTGTGGGCGGGGGATCGTTCCCCCCCCCCCGCTACCAAGGACCGACTTCGGCCCTCGCTACATGACGGATTACACTCCTTGCATGTTTTCACAGCGGCTCCCCCCCCCCCGCTACTGTGTGTGTGTGGGGGGGGGGGGGGAACCATGAACGGACCGTGAACGCCCCCCGCCCCCTCGCGACAGAAGAGGGCCATCGCAACATGATGGAATAGACTCATATGCTTCCCCCCGCGGACCGGGGAGCGTTCGGACCGTGAACGCCCCCCCCCCCGCTCCTCTTCTGCAGCGGGGGGGGGGGGGCGTTCACGGTCCGAACACGGCAAATGAACCGTTTATCGCGGCGCACGCACTTCGTACTTCGTGCGCAGTACAGTTGTAATTTACCGATCGGTCAAAAGTCATTTTTGGATTACAGTTTTCAGGGATAAATAATAATTTAGCTTATAACACCTTACCTCTTCAAAGCAGCAGAGTCGTGGCGAACATCTCTTCCCCCATTGTCAGACGAACGCGACGCTGCTCCGCTCGTGGATCCCGATCAACATAATTCCATTATTGCCATTTTGGCGAATGATTTACGACTTTTGTCGTCGGCCTCTGTCTATTCTGCTGGAATGAGTGCAGGTCCCACTTGTGGGTGTTCTCCATGCTGCTGGGTGAGCCTGGGTCTGTAGTAGATTCGTCCAGCGTCCTTTGTTTTCATCTGCTGCAGCAGTAAATATCTCTTCACCCAGCCTGAATTTCTGTGCTTCAATTGGCTCCTGCGTTCACAGTAGGCGGGTCCTCCTTCCTAGATTTTCATTCATTGGCTCTTCAAGGTTTCAGAAACCCAATTCAAGGCTCTTATTAGTCGAATGAGAGGTCAATCAGATGAACTAATCTGTTCGCGGCTGTCTCTGCAGTTTTTTTTTTAGTGGCGCTTGGACGCCACTACATCACCATCACCACCATCATGCGTCATGCGTCCAAGCGCGCACGAGGGCGCTCTCGTGCGCCCTCGTGCGTCATAGGACGCAGAGACTTGCCCGCCCGCGGAACAACGGAGTGCAAGTGGTTAAAGTGGAATCAGTGTGTGACTTTGCCAAAACAATGTCTGCCTCTGTAGTATTCTCTGGGCCCCTCCCCAATCTGACCAGTGATGACACGTTTAGCTGCTTGTCATCCTTCAACTGCTACCTGTCCAAAATCTTGACAACTCAGAGTTGGGACCAGCAGGAAGCAGAGTCGCAGTCTTGCACGCCTCTCTGCAGCTCCTCTTCATCCGCCACCCCTCAACTTAGCCCCTGTCTTCCCCATCAGAGAATCATTGTCTGCTCCCTCCAAAGCAAATAAAAATATAACAAAAAAGCATCCCAAAGTGATTAAACAAAAAGCTGGTAAAACTCAAATTAAACATGAAGCCTCTAAATTGAATGATTTGGCCTCTGTTCCTCCCCATAATTTAAAAATTAAATGCGGTTTGTTAAATATTAGGTCTCTAACTCCCAAGTCTCTGCTAGTCCATGATCTGTTAATTGATCATCAGATTGATTTACAGACGTGGACAAAATTGTTGGTACCCCTCTGTTAATGAAAGAAAAGCCCACAGTGGTCACAGAAATAACTTAAATCTGACAAAAGTGGTAATAAATAAAAATTCTATGAAAATTAACCAATGAAAATCAGACAATGCTTTTGAATTGTGGTTCAACAGAATTATTTAAAAAAAAAAAAAAACAAACTCATGAAACAGGCCTGGACAAAAGTGATGGTACCCCTAGAAAAGATTGAAAATAATGTGACCATAGGGACATGTTCAACCAAGATGTGTCCTCTAATTAACATCACAAGTGTCTACAAACTTGTAATCAGTCAGTTGGCCTATTTAAAGGGTGACAAGTAGTCACTGTGCTGTTTGGTGACATGGTGTGTACCACACTAAACATGGACCAGAGGAAGCAAAGGAGAGAGTTGTCTCAGGACATTAGAAAGAAAATTATAGACAAGCATGTTAAAGGTAAAGGCTATAAGACCATCTCCAAGCAGCTTAATGTTCCTGTGACTACAGTTGCACATATTATTCAGAAATTTAAGATCCACGGGACTGTAGCCAACCTCCCTGGATGTGGCTGCAGGAGGAGACGGATAATACGAATGGTAACAAAAGAGCCCAGAACAACCTCTATAAACACATTCATGGTGAACTCCAAGGTCAAGGTGCATCAGTGTCAGATCGCACCATCCGTCGTTGTTTGAGCCAAAGTGGACTTCATGGGGGACGACCAAGGAGGACACCACTGTTAAAAACAAATCATAAAAAAAAAGCCAGACTGCAATTTGCCAAACTGCATGTTGACAAGCCACAAAGCTTCTGGGAGAATGTCCTATGGACAGACGAGACAAAACTGGAACTTTTTGGCAAGGCACATCAGCTCTATGTTCACAGACGCAAAAATGAAGCATACCAAGAAAAGAACACTGTCCCTACTGTGAAACATGGAGGAGGTTCTGTTATGTTCTGGGGCTGCTTTGCTGCGTCTGGCACAGGGTGTCTTGAACCTGTGCAGGGTACAATGAAATCTCAAGACTATCAAGGTATTCTAGAGAGAAATGTGCTGCCCAGTGTCAGACAGCTTGGTCTCAGTCGCAGGTCATGGGTCTTGCAACAGGATAATGACCCAAAACACACAGCTGAAAACACCCAAGAATGGCTAAGAGCCAAACATTGGACTATTCTAAAGTGGGCTTCTATGAGCCCTGATCTAAATCCTATTGAACATCTGTGGAAGGAGCTGAAACATGCCGTCTGGAGAAGGCACCCTTCAAACCTGAGACAACTGGAGCAGTTTGCTCATGAGGAGTGGGCCAAAATACCTGCTGAGAGGTGCAGAAGTCTCATTCTCACAGAAATCATTTGATTGCAGTGACTGCCTCAAAAGGTTGTACAACAAAATATTTTTTTCTACTTCTGGTGCCACACGAGTAGGTTGCCTTTTTGCAACAGCGGATCAATTTCTTCCTATTTCTATTTACTATCTGGCTCTCTTGCTAATCTTTCTGTCTCGGCGACACCTTGATCCATCACAGACACGTAGATCGCCCAAATGTCTCCTGAGCCAGCGGACGGATCCACTGTTTCTTGTAGGAGGCAGTACAATAAGGACCAGCTGTTAGCACTTAACCGGCCCACAATGCTAACGCAAAAACTCGACATACCGGGAGAAATAAGACGGAAACGACGTGGGTGTCGTGCTGGAATAAGACTGCGGGTGAGGAATAAAAGGTACAGACCCGCCCTCCCATCCATTATTATGGGGAATGTACGATCGCTACTCAGGAAAACAGATGAGCTAGCAACTATCTCCTGCTACGATAGCATATACAGGGAGAGTTGCCTGAAGCTCTTCACGGCGACGTGGCTAACAGAACTAGCAACAGATGCTAACATTGAACTGGAGGGTTTCCATGCAATACGGGCAGACCGAACACCAGACAGTGGGAAGGCAAGGGGCGGTGGAGTGATGATGTATGTCAATAACAACTGGTGCAGACCGGGACATATCATGGTTAAACAACAACACTGCAACAAAGACATGGAGTTGCTACCTGTTAGCATGTGGCCTACCTATCTCCCGAGGGAATACTCACACATGATCTGCACTGTTATTAGGAGCTTTAGCTAACTATAGACCAATCTCTAATCTCCCTTTCATTTCAAAAATCTTAGAAAGAGTTGTTGCTACGCAATTATTTGACCACCTGCAGGGAAATGGTTTACTTGAAGAGTTTCAATCTGGGTTTAGAATCCATCATAGTACTGAAACAGCCTTAGCGAAGGTCACTAACGACCTCCTCATTGCATCTGACAATGGACTAGTTTCTGTACTTGTCCTTTTAGACCTTAGTGCAGCTTTTGATACTATCGATCATAATATTCTACTTGATAGATTAGAACACTATGTTGGACTTAATGGAACTTCGTTGCAGTGGTTTAGATCTTATTTATCTGATAGGTTCCAGTTTGTTCATGTAAATAATGAGTTTTCTTTCAACTCAAAGCTTAGTCATGGAGTTCCACAGGGATCTGTGCTAGGCCCTACTCTTTTTAGTTTATATATGCTTCCGTTAGGCAACATTATTAGAAAGCATTGTATACATTTTCATTGTTATGCAGATGACACACAATTATACCTGTCAATGAAGCCACATGATAGTAATCAATTAGCCAAGTTAGAAGCCTGTCTTAAGGAAATCAAAGCTTGGATGACTTGTAATTTCCTGCTATTAAATTCAGATAAGACTGAAGTCATTCTTGTTGGTCCAAAAAACCTTAGAAATTCCTTTCCAATTCAAACTTTCAGTTTGGATGCAGTTACTCTTTCTCTTAATAGCTCTGTGAGGAACCTTGGAGTTATTTTTGATCAGGATTTGTCCTTCAATTCACATATTAAATTTGTTTCTAAGACTGCCTTCTATCATTTGCGTAATATTGCCAAGATAAGATAAGATAAGATAAGATAAGCCTTTATTAGTCCCACAATGGGGAAATTCCAGGATTGCAACAGCACAGGGATAGCAACACTCAGAGCAATAATCAGAAGGCAAGAAAAAACAACATCTACTAAACATATGTCCATATTACTATAAATATATATATATAGACACACAGTGCAGAGCATTATGGTTGGTTGGTGAATGTGCAGCAGAAAGTCTAAGCTCTCTCTCCGCGGATGCAGCGGGCCAGCTGGAAGTCTTTGGGCATGATGGTGACCCCCTTAGCAAAGAAGAGACCACCAGGTGGGCCTCGCTGGTCTCCTGCAGAGCCATGACGGCGAAGCTCAGGAAACGCGGGACGGTCTTGAAGTCCTGAGCGATCTCCCTCACCAGGCGCTGGACGGGCAGCTTACGGATGAGCAGCTCCGTGGATTTCTGGCAGCGACGGATCTCTCTCAGAGCCACGGGCCTGTGACGGCGAGGCCTCTTCACTCTGCCGGTGGCCGGAGCGCCTCTCCGAGCAGCCCTGGTGGCTAGCTGTCTCCTGGGGGGCTTCTTCCTCCAGTAGATTTTACGGGCGGTCTGCTTGGTTCTTGCCATCGCTCTTTATTATTCTGTCTTATATTTCTTGCACGCCTCCTAAACTCCAGCCCGGCACCCGCGTCGTTTTCGCTACAGCTCCCGGTATGTCGAGTTTCCCATTAGCTCCGGGCGGCGGCCAAGTGCTAGCTAGCACTAGCTCCTCCCCGCTGTAGCGTCTCCCGCTGCAAACCGTGGCTCCGTCCGCCGACCCGGGAGACCCCCGGGGCGATCCGTGTGTCCGTGATATATATACAGAGTGAAAGGTGTAGAAAGAAGAAGGAAGATTAAAAAAAGGCTGTTGCAACAGGCAGCCGACTCGTGTGGCGCCGCCGGTCCGGCGGAACTGGAACCGGAAAAAAAAAAATTAGATTAGGAGCATCTTGTCTCAGAGTGATGCTGAGAAACTGATCCACGCTTTTGTTAGCTCGAGATTAGATTATTGTAATTCTTTATTATCAGGTTGTCCTAAAACATCTTTAAAAAGTCTTCAGCTGATCCAAAATGCTGCAGCAAGAGTTTTAACAGGTACTAGAAAGAGAGATCATATCTCTCCGGTTCTGGCCTCCCTTCATTGGCTTCCCATAGAGTTTAGAATTAAGTTTAAAATCCTTCTTCTTACTTACAAAGCTCTAAACAATCAGGCTCCTTTTTATTTAAAAGATCTGATACTACCGTATTATCCTAACAGAGCACTACGCTCCCAAAATGCAGGACTACTTGGAATACCTAGAATCTCCAAAAGTACAATGGGAGGCAGAGCCTTCAGTTATCAAGCTCCTCTCCTGTGGAATCAGCTGCCAATCTGGATTCGGGAGTCAGACTCGATCTCTGTTTTTAAGATTAGGGTTAAAACCTACCTTTTTGATATAGCCTACAATTAGGGAGGGATCATGTGTTTCTGAACCCTCCCTTAGTTATGCTGCTAATAGGTTTAGTCAGCCGGGGGACCTCCAGTAATGCATTGGGCCTCACTCCTTTCCTCACTCTCTATGAAATATTTTTTTTTTTGCTGGTCATTAACATTTGTTTGTTCTCTCCCATAGATTGAGTCCCCATCGTGCTGTTTGCTCTCTACATGTCTGTTCTTTTCATCTTCTCTGTCCCCTCACCCCCCAGCCAGTCGCAGCAGATGACTGCCCCTCCCTGAGCCTGGTTCTGCTGGAGGTTTCTTCCTGTTAAAATGGAGTTTTTCCTCTCCACCGTCGCCAAGTGCTTGCTCACAGGGGATCACCTGATTGCTGGGGTCTTTCTGCAACTGTGGGGGCCCCCCCTACAGTTGATAGTGCTATGAGATGACTGTTGTGAAATGGCGCTATATAAATAAAGTTGAATTGAATTGAATTTATGCAAATCCGACAGCGAACGCTAGGAAAGCGCGTAACGTCATCCACTCAGTAACTGGCAGGCTGCATACAGAACACCCAGATGCTCTTCTCCTCATCTCAGGCGATTTCAACCACATTTCACTGTCTCCCATTCTACCCATGTTCACCCAGTATGTCACATGCCACACTAGAGACAATAAAACACTGGACTTATTCTACGCAAACACTAAGGAGGCGTACACCTCATCACCACTCCCCCCACTCGGGAGATCGGATCACAACTTGGTTCATCTCCTGCCGGTGTACAAACCCCTAGTGCACAGACAACCTCCGGTCATGCGCACAGCGAAGTTATGGTCTGAGGAGGCAATGGACGCTCTAAAGGGCTGTTTTGAAACCACTGCCTGGAAGCAGCTCTGCGATCCACATGGTGAGGACATCGATGGCCTCACTCACACCATCACGGACTACATCAGCTTCTGTGTGGACAACACTGCACCCACCAAGACCATACGGTGTTGCTCGAACAACAAACCCTGGATCAACCCTGAGATAAAAACACTTCTGAGAGAGAAGAGGATCTTCAGGTCGGGGAACAGGGAGATGCTGAACTCCGTACAGAGGGAGCTGAGGAGGAAGATCAGAGAAGGCAAGGACAGCTTCAGGAAGAAGATGGAGGACAAGCTGCAACAGAGCGACATTGGTAGGGTCTGGAGAAACCTTAAAACCATCTCTGGGCTCCAGAATACCTCCCCCCAGGCCACGGGGGGCAGGGAGTGGGCAAACAATCTGAACCTGCTTTTTAATAGGTTTGATCAACCCCCCCCCCCCCCGACTGCATAACAACCACTGCTGCCTCTAAAGACATCGAGTCCTGCTGTCCACACCCCACTCCACCAACACCCCCCACTCCCAACACACAGCCCCCCAACATGACCCTCACTAAGACCCAGGTGAGGACGGAGCTGAGGAAGATCAAGGCGAGGAAGGCCTCGGGACCGGACGGCATCAGCGCAAAGCTCCTCAGGTCCTGCGCAGACCAGCTGTGTGGGATTGTGGAGCTCATCTTCAACCTGAGCCTGAAGCTGGGGAGGGTACCACAGTTGTGGAAAACATCTTGTGTGGTACCTGTACCAAAGACTTCCCACCCCAAAGACCTGAACAGCTACAGACCAGTGGCCCTGACGTCCCACTTGATGAAGACCCTGGAGAGACTGCTCCTTGCTCACCTCCGTCCCCTGGTGGGACCAGCGATGAATCCACTCCAGTTCGCCTACCAGCATGGCATTGGGGTGGAGGATGCAGTGATCTTCCTCCTTCACCGTTCTCTGTCCCACCTGGAGAAGCCCGGGAATGTGGTGAGGATCATGTTCTTTGACTTCTCCAGTGCTTTCAACACCATCCAACCGATGATCCTGAAGGACAAGCTGCTGTGCACAGGGGTGGACCAGCACCTGTCATCATGGATCCTGGACTACCTCACTAACCGGCCACAGTTTGTGAGAACCCAGGATTGTGTGTCCGACACGATCATCGGCAGCACGGGGGCCCCCCAGGGAATGGTTTTGGCTCCCTTCCTGTTCACCCCTGATACTACGGACTTCTCACACAACACAACACACTGCCATCTACAGAAGTTCTCTGATGACTCTGCGATCGTCGGCCTCATCTCCAACAGAGATGAAACTGAGTACAGAGGACTTATCCAGGACTTTGTGGACTGGTGCCATCGGAACTGCCTCCAGATCAACGCGAGGAAAACTAAGGTGCTGGTGGTGGACTGCCACAGGCAAGGACAACCCCTCACAGCACCAGTAAACATCCAGGGAACAGACATTGAGATGTTGACATCCTACAAGTACCTGGGTGTTCATTTGAATAATACACTAGACTGGTCACACAATACCGATGCACTCTACAAGAAGGGACAGCGCAGGCTGTTCCTACTGAGGAGGCTCAGGTCTTTTGGTGTACAAGGGGTGCTCTTGAAGACATTCTACGACACGGTAGTGGCATCAGCCATCACTTTTGGAGTGGTCTGCTGGGGCAACGGCATTACAGCAGCCGATAGGAAGAGACTGAACAAACTAATCAAGAAAGCTAGCTCTGTCCTGGGGAAACGCCTTGACCCAGTGGAGGAGATGGGAGAGAGAAGGATGGTGGGTGTCATCTCTGCTGGATTCCGAGTTCCACCCTATGCAGGACACACTGAATGCACTGAGGAGCTCATTTAGTAGCAGACCACATCATCCTAGGTGCGCAACTGAGAGGTTTCGCAGGTCTTTCCTACCTACGGCTGTCAGACTGTATAACCTAAGCAGGGCTGCTCGCAGAGATAGCAAAATAATGTTATGACCTCATAGTATTGAATGCAGAAGACGCAACAGACTTACACAAATGGTCCCCTCCAGTATACAACTAAGACAATATCAGTCGCTACGGAGGGTGACAATATGTATGGGTACATATTCATACTATGTAGGGTAACTAAATAGATGGTTATGCTGTTTATTCCATCTAGCTACAATGCTCCACACTGTGTATATGTATTTATACATTTAAGTGTACATATGTATATTCACTGCTCTTATTTCCTTATCTTCTAAATTATTGCTCTGAGTGTTGCTATCCCTGTGCTGTTGCAATCTTGGAATTTCCCCATTGTGGGACTAATAAAGGCTTATCTTATCTTATCTCATAGTCAAATGCATTCCTGGGGCCAGAGCAGGCGACATCGAGTCAAATTTGAAAATGCTGGCTAAAAGTAACTGTAAATACAGTATTTCACAATTGTTATCCACACCGGCATTAATGACGTCCGACTCCGGCAGTCAGAAGTCTCAAAACTTAAAGTGGAATCAGTGTGTGACTTTGCCAAAACAATGTCTGCCTCTGTAGTATTCTCTGGGCCCCTCCCCAATCTGACCAGTGATGACACGTTTAGCTGCTTGTCATCCTTCAACTGCTGCTTGTCCAAAATCTTGACAACTCAGAGTTGGGACCAGCAGGAAGCAGAGTCGCAGTCTTACACGCCTCTCTGCAGCTCCTCTTCATCCGCCACCCCTCAACTTAGCCCCTGTCTTCCCCATCAGAGAATCATTGTCTGCTCCCTCCAAAGCAAATAAAAATATAATAAAAAAGCATCCCAAAGTGATTAAACAAAAAGCTGGTAAAACTCAAATTAAACATGAAGCCTCTAAATTGAATGATTTGGCCTCTGTTCCTCCCCATAATTTAAAAATTAAATGCGGTTTGTTAAATATTAGGTCTCTAACTCCCAAGTCTCTGCTAGTCCATGATCTGTTAATTGATCATCAGATTGATTTACAGACGTGGACAAAATTGTTGGTACCCCTCTGTTAATGAAAGAAAAGCCCACAGTGGTCACAGAAATAACTTGAATCTGACAAAAGTGGTAATAAATAAAAATTCTATGAAAATTAACCAATGAAAATCAGACAATGCTTTTGAATTGTGGTTCAATAGAATTATTTAAAAAAAAAAAAACTCATGAAACAGGCCTGGACAAAAATGATGTGATGATGTTACCCCTAGAAAAGATTGAAAATAATGTGACCATAGGGACATGTTCAACCAAGATGTGTCCTCTAATTAACATCACAGGTGTCTACAAACTTGTAATCAGTCAGTCGGCCGATTTAAAGGGTGACAAGTAGTCACTGTGCTGTTTGGTGACATGGTGTGTACCACACTAAACATGGACCAGAGGAAGCAAAGGAGAGAGTTGTCTCAGGAGATTAGAAAGAAAATTATAGACAAGCATGTTAAAGGTAAAGGCTATAAGACCATCTCCAAGCAGCTTGATGTTCCTGTGACTACAGTTGCACATATTATTCAGAAATTTAAGACTGTAGCCAACCTCCCTGGATGTGGCCGCAGGAGGAGACGGATAATACGAATGGTAACAAAAGAGCCCAGTGCTGTTACAATCCTGGAATTTCCCCATTGTGGGACTAATAAAGGCTTATCTTATCTTATCTTATTAAGTTAAGGGTACCATCATTTTTGTCCAGGCCTATTTCATGAGTTTGTTTTGTAAAATAATTCTGTTGAACCACAATTCAAAAGCATTGTCTGATTTTCATTGGTTAATTTTCATAGAATTTTTATTTATTACCACTTTTGTCAGATTCAAGTTATTTATCAAATCAACCTTTATTGTCATATTGCTGTACATACAACTGTAGTGCAGGCAAGATGAAATTGTGTTTCTCTCGGCATCCATATAAGTAAAAGAACATAATTTAAGACACACTCACGCACACCCTCACCCCCACCCCACCACATCCTTTCACACATCCCTGAGACATACTTGAAAAACTAACCAGAACTATAATATACAAATAATATACATAATGTCCATAGGTGCAGTAGTGTGTATGAGAGATTCCGTATCAACTGTTCAGCATCCTAACAGCTTGTGGAAGGAAGCTGTTAATCAGTCTGGTGGTTCTGCCTCTGATGCTCTGGAATTGTTTGCCAGATGGCAGGAGTTCAAAGTGTTAATGCAGAGGGTGAGAAAGGTCCTTGACAATGTTCAGTGCCCTGCTCCTGCAACGGTTCTGAAAAAGTTCTTGGACAGAAGGGAGGGAGACTCCAATTACCCTCTCAGCTCCCTTAACTATCCTCTGCAGGGCTTTTTTGTCTGACATAAAGCAGCTGGAGTACCATGTAGCAATGCAGTACATCAGAACACTCTCCACCACACCTCTGTAGAAGGTCCTGAGGATGCAGATGGGGAGAGAGGCCTGTTTGAGTTTCCTCAAGAAGTGCAGTCTCTGCTGGGCCCGCTTCCTAATCCCCAAGGAATTCTTGCTCCAGGTTAGGTCCTGCGAGATCTGCACTCCGAGGAACTTGATGTTCTCCACTCTCTCTACTGAACGGCTGCCGATGCTGAGGGGTACGTGTTCAGGCCGTGACCGTCGGAAGTCGATAATCATCTCCTTCATTTTGTCCACGTTGAGCACCAGATTGTTCTCCCTGGAGCAGCCCTCCAGGTCTCTCACTTCTTCCCTGTACATTGATTCCTCATCCCTCTGAATAAGTCCCACCACTGTGGTGTCGTCTGCAAACTTAATAATCTGGTTCCCCTCGTGTCTGGATACACAGTCATGTGTTAGAAGTGTAAACAACAGTGGACTGAGTACGCAGCCTTGAGGGGATCCGGTGCTAAGCGTGACAAAGTTGGAGATGTTGTTTCCAACCCGGACAAACTGAGGTCTCTCAGTCAGAAAATCCAGGATCCAGAGACATGTGGCGGTGTTAAGACCAAGAAGGAGTAATTTCTCCATCAGTCTCTGGGGAATAATGGTGTTGAATGCTGAACTGAAATCAATGTACAGGAGTCTGGCGTAGGTGTCTTTCTGATCCAGGTGGGTGATGACAGAGTGCAGGGTGGTGACTATAGCATCCTTCGTGGAGCGGTTTGAACAATATGCAAACTGGAGCGGGTCATGTGATGCAGGGAGGCAGGCTGTGATGTGTGGTTTGACAAGTCATTCGAAACACTTCATCACAATTGGTGTTAGTGCAACAGGACGATAGTCATTCAAACAGGACACAACTTGTTTCTTTGCCACCGGTACAATGATAGAGGTCTTGAAGCATCTGGGAACGATGGCCTGACTCAGGGAGATGTTATAAATGTCAGTCAGGACATCCGCCAACTCGCTCACGCAGTCTCGGAGCACACGTCCCGGGATGTTGTCCGGACCTGCAGCTTTACGTGGGTTGACCCTGGTTAGGGTCCTCCGTGTGTCCGCTGTGTTGATGGTGAAAGCTGGTCTGACCAGTGGTGGGGATGGGCCAGCCCTCCCTCTGATTGTCGGATTTGATGCTTCAAAACATGCAAAGAAGTCGTTGAGCCTGTCTGGAAGCGAAGCGTCGTCATCATCGACCCCCTGCCTAGACTTATAGCCCGTCAGTGTCTGAACTCACCGCCACATCTGCTTGGTGTTCCTAGTGTCACAGAGGTGTCCCTGGATTTTCTCCGCATAGGCGCGCTTTGCCGTCTTAATTCCCTTTGACAGCGCAGACCTGGCTGAGCGGAGGGCGATCCTGTCCTTCACTCTGAAGGATGCATCTCTGGCTGTAAGCAGCGAGCGCACCTCTGCGGTCATCCAGGGCTTACGGTTTCCCCGTACAGTGATCCTCTTCACTGTAGTGACATCCTCTGTGCACTTTGCGATGTAGCTGGTGACCGTTTCAGCATACTCCTCCACGTCTGTCTTGTCTTCCTGGGAGGCTGCTATTTTGAAGACCTCCCAGTCTGTGTGCAGAAAACAGTCTTTCAGTGCAGAGGTTGCACTCTCTGGCCAAATCCTAATTTTTTTCACTACTGGCCTGCTGCGCTCCAGTAGAGGTTTGTAGGCAGGCACCAGCATCACAGATATGTGGTCCGAAAGGCCGAGGTGGGGGCGGGGTATAGCCTTATATGCATCTGTGTTTGTGTACACTAAGTCCAACATATTCTGTCCTCTGGTCTTAAAGTCTACACATTGTTTAAACTTGGGGAGCACAGTCTAAGCTGGTGTGGTTAAAATCCCCCGCAACCACCACAAAACTGTCCGGGTGTGAAGTTTGGATTTCACTAATAGCATTGTGCAGTTCCCCAAGTGGTTCCTTAGCATTAGCATTTGCGCACGGCGTTATGTAAACAGCAGCTACAAACACGTTGCTGAATTCCCTCGGCATATAATATGGCCGCCAATTTACAATAAGGAACTCCGCCAATGGAGAGCAGTGTTTAGACACTAACATGGCATTAACGCAGCAGTTCTTGTTAACATAGATGCATAGCGCGCCCCCCCCCCCCCGGCTCTTACCGGAGCTCGCAGTTTCTCTCTCTGCTCGGAACACCGCCATACCTTCTAGTTGAATGGCCTCGTCAGGGATGTTGTCGTGGAGCCATGTCTCCGTGAACGCAAGCACACAGCAGTCCCTCCACTCTCTCCGGGTTTCTCTCAGCAGACGCAGCTCGTCCAGCTTGTTGTCGAGGGAGCGGACGTTAAAAGAGAAGAAACGACGGTACTGCTGGTCTGGAGGGGTTAGCCTTTAGCCTAGCGTGAATCCCGGCCCTTTTTCCACGCTTTTGCTTGCATTCCCTTCGCTTACGCTTCCTCCTCTCCCGTGTAGCCTCCAGCAGGGACTCCAACAGAATTCCATGCTGGCGTAGAATCTCCAAGTCACAACCGAGCGCCGCAATTCTTGCAGCGTGCAGTACCTTGATGTTTAATAAGGTCTCACGGTTGTAAGTTTTAAAGAATGTACGTCTGGGATGATCAAAACTCTTCACACTCGCTGATGCCAAGAGGGGCCGCTGCGTCTAGGCGCGCCGCCATCTCCGCCACCTGTGACCATTGTGGGTTTTTCTGTCACTAACAGAGGGGTACCAACAATTTTGTCCACGTCTTCCCTTACAGAGACATGGTTAGGGCAAGAGGATTATGTTGGTTTATGGTGAATATGCTGTTCTTGTGCTGCTTGATTTAACTGCTGCCATTGACAAAGTGGACCATCATGTTTTAATTTCCCGTTTGCAGCACCTAGTGGGCATTTGTGCCACTGTTCTCAACTGGTTTAGATCCTATCTGTCAGACAGAACTTTTAAAGTTAGCATGTCTGGGTTTGAATCCTCTTCTGCTCCCCTGCCTTACGGGGTCCCACAGGGGTCAATTCTAGGGCCCATGCTTTTTTCTCTGTACATACTTCCACTGGGTTCCATTTTTAAAAAGCATGGTATCTCTTTCCACCTGTACGCTGATGACTGAGCTGCCCCATCAGTAAACTCACTCCTGGCGTGCATTGAAGACATAAAGTCTTGGATGGCCCTAAACTTCCTAAATTTCAATGATAAGAAGACCGAAGTGATGGTGTTTGGACCTAGTCGCCCCTGTGAGTCCCTTCCTGTATACTTGGGCCCCCTTACTCCTTATGTTAAATCCACAGCTAGGAACCTTGGTTTTATCATGGACAATGATTTTAAATTAGACATGCAGATTTGTTCTGTAATAAAATCCAGCTTCTTTCATCTAACGCGTTTAGCAAAGTAAAACCCATTCTCTCTAGACCACACTTGGAAATAGTAATCCTTTAGAGAGTGCATAATGGTGTAGCATCTTAGACTAGAACAAAGAGCATTAGACTAGAACAAAGAACAGAGTTTCCCAGAGTTGCCCTTGGAGATAACAGGGAGGTGTGAAGGACGAATGCAGAGTGATCTTTTGTGTATCAGAGGCTGCGAGGATGTTAAAGGATTAAGGAAGTGAATGCAATGTGACCTTTGATGTGTAGAAACTGCTGGAAGAAGGCCTGAGTATTTAAGGGAAGAGTCTTGTCTGAGATGCCCTCTTTTCTGACTATGCTCATGTGTGAGAATGTGTAATAAACTGTCTGCTTCAAATCCGCCTCGTTATTGACACACTCCACACTGGTGACCCAAGACGAATCATGCAACACGACAAAAGATCCCCGGAGCCAGCCTCGTTGGGAGCCCCCAGCCAAGCATACGCTGTTACAATCCAGCTACCGGATTTTTGGCAGCACAATCCGTGCTCCTGGTTCCACCTAGTCGAGGCGCAGTTCGTCCTCCGGGGGATATCAGCGGATGACACGAAATTCTACCATGTGGTCGCAAAGCTCGACACCCACACAGCTCAGCATGTGGAGAGCCTGCTGGATCAGCCACCAACCAGCGACAAGTACGGCGCGTTGAAGGCTGCACTCATCCAGCACTACACTCTCGGTTGAGGAGAGAGCAGAGAGACTCCTGACGCGGACCGGGTTAGGAGATGGGTCGGCTATTGACCTGATGGAGAAAATGCTGAGGTGGAAGGGCTCGGATGACGACCACTTCATTTTTACCCACCTCTTCCTCCGGAACCTTCCGTCAGCGATGAGAGCGACCCTGGCCAATTCGCATTTGCTGGCCGAGCGGGACTATCGTGCGCTGGCCCGAGAGGCACACCGGATCATCATGACCAGCAGAGAGCTCACGACCACGGCGGCAGCGACGGAGCTCGGCGCGATGGCTGGAGGAGGCGAGAAGCCATTGACAGCAGTAGCAGAACCACCGACGACGGCGGCGGGGGGGACCAAAGAACGCGGAGGAGACATCCTTTGTTTCTACCACCGCCACTTTGCAGAGAAGGCACGCAAATGTATACCACCGTGCCAGTTCAAGCGCTCGGGAAACGCCAAGACCGGGGGTCGGTAGCAGCTGCGGCCCTCGGGGAGGAGAACAAGCTGCTCTACTTGACGGACGCACGCTCGGGGAGGCATTTCCTCGTGGACACCGGTGCCCAGTTGAGTTTCATCATGCTGTCCTACGCCGACCGGCTGGCAGGATCTAGCGGCCCCGAGATGGCAGCAGCAAACAGCTCGGAGATTAAGACCTTTGGTGAGAGGACTCTACTTCTGTCTCTACACGGCCGTGCATTTGAGTGGACTTTTATCATAGCAGCATTGAATTTCAATATATTGGGGGCTGATTTTTTTGTGCTCACATGGTTTGTTGGTTGATGTCGCTAACAGGCGCCTGGTTAATGCACTGTCTTTTGATTCTATCCCCTGTACAGCTCGAGCGTCCTGGCCAACAGCACAAGCCAATGTCACAGCTGCATGCGGTAAGTTCCACACACTGCTCACTCAGTTCCCAGCACTCACGGTCCCCACATTTTCAGCAGCCGTCGCTAAACACGGGGTGGAACATTTTATCACCACCACCGGGCCGCCCGTTTTTGCAAAACCTCGGCGCTTGGACGCAGCTAAACTGGCTATAGCGCGCGAGGAGTTCGCCAACCTGGAGAGGTTGGGCATCATCAGGCGTTCAAACAGCCCATGGGCTTCCCCGCTACACATGGTCCCTAAAGCTGACGGTTCGTGGCAACCTTGCGGGGATTTCCGCAGGTTGAACAACGCCACAGCGCACGACCGCTACCCAATTCCTCACATCCAGGATTTTTCCATTCACTTGGCAGGAGCGTGCGTTTTTTTCTAAAATAGACTTGGTCAGCGGTTACCACTAAGTCCCAGTGCGCGCTGAGGACATACCCAAAACAGCGGTGATAACTCCGTTTGGTTTATTCGAGTTTTTGCGCATGCCATTTGGGCTTAAAGGGGCTGCACAGACGTTCCAATGCATGATGGACGCAGTGCTGCGCAATCTCCCTTTTGTGTTCGTCTACTTGGACGATATTTTGGTAGCCAGCGCGTCCGAAGACGAACACGAAACCCACCTAACGGCAGTTTTCCGGAGGTTGGGAGAGCACGGTTTAATAATCAACCCAGTGAAGTGCCAGTTCGGGGTGACACAGATTGATTTTTTGGGGCACCGCGTCTCTCCCGAAGGAGCGGTTCCGCTGCCTGACAAAGTGCGCGCGGTAGCAGATTTTCCCCGGCCGCAAACGGTCAGGGCTTTACAGCAGTTTTTGGGAATGGTGAATTTTTATAACCGTTTCCTTCCCCGCGCAGCGCAGCTCATGCAGCCACTGTACGCCGTGCACAAAAAACAGAAACCCGCGAATAAGATCGAATGGTCCCCGGAGCGAGAGCGAGCGTTCTCGGAAGTCAAAGCAGCCCTGGCAAATGCTGCGTTGTTGGCACATCCAGACCCAACAGCCCGCATACCGCTCACTACCGATGCGTCAGATGTGGCCATAGGCGCGGTCGTGGAGCAGCGTGTAGCCGGGGCTTGGCAGCCGCTCGCCTTTTTCAGCAGGACTTTGCGCGATAGTGAACGTAAATACAGCGTGTTCGACAGGGAGTTACTGGCTCTCCACTTGGCCATTCGCCATTTCCAGTTCTGGCTGGAAGGGCGCCGTTTCACCACGTTCGTTGACCACAAGCCGCTAACATTCGCGATGGCCAAGGTTTCAGAACCGTGGTCGGGCCGGCAGCAGAGACAGCTGGCCGCGATCTCAGAGTTTACTACCGATATTCAGCATGTGTCGGGTAAAATGAATGTAGTGGCAGACTGCCTCTCCCGTGCCGTGGCTGCCCCGGTCCGCGTGGGGATAGATTACACAGCCATGGCCGCGGAGCAGGTTAGTGACGCGGATGTGCGTGCGCTCCAGTCTGGACCAACAGGGTTAAGGCTGGAGAGCAGGGTGCTGCAAGACGGTATGCCCCCCCTAATCTGTGATGTCTCCACAGGGCGACCGCGTCCCGTGGTACCGGCCGCGTGGCGCCGCCACGTTTTTGACTCTAACTAACTACTAACTAACCTGCACTTATATAGCGCTTTTCTAGTCACAAAGACCACTCAAAGCGCTTTCACTAGTAATAACCCTCTATTCTAAGGGCCTATAGGAAACAGATATCTAGGGACAATTTAGAACAACCAATTAACCTAACATGCATGTCTTTGGATTGTGGGAGGAAACCGGAGCCCCCGGAGTAAACCCACACAGCACAGGGAGAACATGCAAACTCCATACAGAAAGGTTCCAACCCCTGCCAGCCTGGGGATTCGAACCAGGAACCTTCTAGCTGTAAGGCAACAGTGCTTACCACTGCACCACCGTGCTGCCCGATTCATTCTTTGGCACACCCGGGAGTGCGCGCGTCGGTCAAAATGGTAGGAGAGAAATTTGTGTGGCCGAGGCTTCGCAAACAAGTGAAAGAGTGGGCAGCAGCCTGCATTGCGTGCCAATGAGCCAAAGTACACAGACACACGAAAGCTCCTTTGGAGCCGTTTCACATCCCGGCTAAGAGGTTCGACCATGTTCACGTGGACCTCGTGGGCCCCCTCCCGCCGTCACAGGGGTGCACGCACCTTCTGACAATGGTGGACCGCACCACGCGCTGGCCGGAAGTGGTCCCACTGGCGGCAACCACAGCCAAGGACGTAGCGCGCGCGTTCTTAACAGCATGGGTGGCGCGTTTTGGAGTCCTGTCGGACATTACGTCCGACAGAGGCCCTCAATTTGTTTCCGAACTTTGGTCAACAATGGCCCACAGCCTGGGTGTCACAATTCACCGCACTACCACATACAATCCACAGGCTAATGGGTTATGCGAACGTTTTCATAGGTCATTGAAAGCGGCTCTCAGGGCGTCACTGACGGATGAAAATTGGGTAGACAAGCTACCGTGGGTTTTATTGGGGTTACGTTCTGCGCCTAAAGAGGATTTGGAAGCTTCCCCGGCTGAACTCGTTTTTGCGCAGCCACTTCGGCTGCCCGGGGAATTTCTCCCAGATAATCCCGCGCCGGGCAGCTCCCCATCTCAGCTGTTGCAGCGTAGCATAGACACAAGCACGCTGCCGGGCCCTGTTCACCACAGTTTTCCGTGCGTTTTTGTGCCTAAAACTTTGAAAAACGCGGAGTTTGTTTTGTCAGACACGATGCACATTGACCCCCACTGCGCCCACCTTATGATGGACCGTTCAGAGTGCTGGAAACAGGAGACAAGCATTTTTTGCTAGATTTGGGGGGTAGGAGGGAAAGAATTGGCATAAACAGACTCAAACCCGCTTTTGTTGTGGCGGACGAGCAAGTGCTGTTGGCGAGGGCCCCTCGGCGTGGAAGACCCCCGCGGGGAGCTTCCCAGAGAAAAGATTCCCCAGAGCACCCACAGGCACAGACTTTTACCCGTCAATCATCAACCCCCAAGCATTCATCAGCCCCCCAGCATGACAGCGCCACGGAGGCAGTGAATCCTGGTTACAGCAGATACGGGAGAAGACTGAAGCCCAAGCAGCATGTGGATTGATGTTTAATGATTTTACCACAGCTTATGGACTGTCATTCTATTGTTCTATCCAAGATGCTCGGGGGGGTTGTTTAGAGAGTGCATAATGGTGTAGCATCTTAGACTAGAACAAAGAGCATTAAACTAGAACAAAGAACAGAGTTTCCCAGAGTTGCCCTTGGAGATAACAGGGAGGTGTGAAGGACGAATGCAGAGTGACCTTTTGTGTATCAGAGGCTGCAAGGATGTTAAAGGATTAAGGAAGTGAATGCAATGTGACCTTTGATGTGTAGAAACTGCTGGAAGAAGGCCTGAGTATTTAAGGGAAGAGTCTTGTCTGAGATGCCCTCTTTTCTGACTATGCTCATGTGTGAGAATGTGTAATAAACTGTCTGCTTCAAATCCGCCTCGTTATTGACACACTCCACAATCCATGCTTTTATTTCATCTGGGCTGGATTACTGTAACGCACTTTACGCCAGTGTCAGCCAGTCATCTCTTTCCCATCTGCAGCTGGTTCAAAATGCCACTGCTCGTCTTTTAACAGGTACACGTGGAAGAGATCACATCACATCCATCTTAGCTTCACTCCACTGGCTGCCCGTGTATTTTAGAGTTCATTTTAAAATTCTTTTATTTGCTTTTAAATCCTTGAATGGACTTGCTCCACCATACTTCTCTGAGCTTCTGCATCCCTACGCTCCCACCCGGTCCCTTTGGTCAGCTGAACAGCTGCTTTTGGAGGTACCAAAGGCGAGGCGCAAGCTCAGAGGGGACAGAGCCTTTTCGATCATAGCCCCCAGGTTACGGAATGATTTGCCCCTGGACATTAGACAAGCACCTTCAGTGTCCATTTTTAAAACACGTCTTAAAACACATTTTTACTCCCTGGCCTTCAACCCAGTATGAGACATTGATTTTATTGAATGAAATGGATTTTTATTTATTTTACTTTTTATTTTATTTATGAATTTTATTTTATTATTTTTTTATTTTTTTTTACTGTGGTTCTTGTGTTAGTGCCCTTTGTGTTCGTGTCCTGCTTTTATGTTCTCTTGCTGTACAGCACTTTGTGTAGCGAGTGTTGCTTTTAAAGTGCTTTATAAATAAAGTTGATTGATTGATTGATTGATTGATTGATTGGTTTAAATGAATCAACTCCCTCTGGTTATTTAAACTGTCAAAATCCCAGAAGTTCTGGTCGTGGAGGAGTAGCAACAATTTACCATTCCAAATTACTAGTTAATGTAAAGCAAAAAACACGTTTTAATTCCTTTGAGGGCCTGGTCCTCAGTGTTGGGCATTTTAGCAATTTTAGGCTAAACCAAATTTTATTTGCTATAGTTTATCATCCTCCATCAACCTACTCAGAGTTTTTATCTGAATTTACCAAATTCTTAGCTGATTTAGTGCTGAAATCAGATAGAATAATTATAGAAGGGAACTTTAATATACATGTGGATGTAGATAGTGACTGCCTTAATTTGGCATTTAATTCAATATTAGACTTGATGGGGTTTTCTCAGAAAGTAGGAAATTCTACTCATCATCTCCACCATACGTTGGACCTTGTTCTGACATATGGCATAGAAATAGAAAATCTGGTAGTGTCTCCTCATAACCTTGTACTGTCAGACCATTGTCTGTTAACCTTTGATTTTACTATTTCTGACTATTTGGCTCCTAAGGAAAAATATTACTACAGTAGATGCCTGTCAGATGATGTTGTTACCAAATTTATGCACATTGTTTCCTCTATGCCATATGTCAACACAACGGAAATAAGCTATAGACAACTTGCTCCTTCTGTGATTGATAGCATGGTAGATAGTGTTACAGCTTCTCTGCATCAGACTGTAGACATGGTGGCCCCTTTAAAAAAGAAAAAATCTAATCAGAGATTTCTAACTCCTTGGTTCAACACAGAAACTCGTAGCTTAAAACAGAAGACTCGTCAATTAGAAAGAAAATGGCGCTCCACTAATTTAGATGAAATCTATTTAGCTTGGAGAAATCATCTTTTAATTTATAAAAAATCTCTGAGAAAAGCTAGAACAAGTTATTATTCTGCATTAATAGAAGAGAACAAGAATAATCCTAGGTTTCTTTTCAGCACTGTAGCCAGGCTGACAAAGAGTCAGGACTCTGTCAATCGTAGCATTCCCTTAGCGCTTACTAGTCAGGACTTTATGAACTTTTTCAATAATAAAATTTCATCTATTAGAGATAAAATCAGTCAGATTCTTCCCACCGTTAACTTAAATACAGTAATTACTACAACTTCTTCAGTTGACATCTGTTTGGATCAGTTTACTCCAATTGATCTTTTAGAGTTAGACAAAATAGTTTCCTCATCCAAGCCTTCAACTTGTCTTTTAGACCCTATTCCTACCAGGTTATTTAAAGAAGTCTTCCCATTTATTGGTAGCTTTATTCTTCATACAATCAATTCTTCATTAACTTTAGGCCATGTACCGCAGGCTTTTAAAATGGCTGTAATTAAACCCTTACTCAAAAAGCCAACGCTGGATGCAGGAGTTTTAGCTAACTATAGGCCAATCTCTCATCTCCCATTCATTTCAAAAATCTTAGAAAGAGTTGTTGCTACGCAATTATTTGACCACTTGCAGGGAAATGGTCTATTTGAAAAGTTTCAATCTGGGTTTAGAATCCATCATAGTACTGAAACAGCTTTAGTGAAGGTCACTAATGACCTCCTGATTGCATCTGATAATGGACTTGTTTCTGTGTTTGTCCTTTTAGACCTTAGTGCAGCTTTTGATACTATCGATCATAATATTCTACTTGATAGAATAGAACACTATGTTGGACTTAATGGAACTTTGTTGCAGTGGTTTAGATCTTATTTATCTGATAGGTTCCAGTTTGTTCATGTCAATAATGAGTTTTCTTTCAACTCAAAGCTCAGTCACGAGTTCCACAGGGATCTTTGCTAGGCCCTACTCTTTTTAGTTTACTGTATATATGCTTCCATTAGGCAACATTATTAGAAAGCACTGTATACATTTTCATTGTTATGCAGATGACACACAATTATACCTGTCAATACAGCCAGATGATAGTAATCAATTAGCCAAGTTAGAAGCCTGTCTTAAGGAAATCAAAGCTTGGATAACTTGTAGTTCCCTGCTATTAAATTCAGATAAGACTGAAGTCATTCTTGTTGGTCCAAAAAACCTAAGAAATACCTTTCCAAACCAAACTTTTAGCTTGGATGCAGTTACACTTTCTCTTAATAGCTTCTGTGAGGAACCTTGGAGTTAGTTTTGATCAAGATCTGTTTTTCAATTCACACATTATATTTGTTTCTAAGACTGCCTTCTATCATTTGCATAATATTGCCAAGATTAGGAGCATCTTGTCTCAGAGTGATGCTGAGAAACTGATCCACGCTTTTGTTTGCTCTAGATTAGATTATTGTAACTCTTTATTATCAGGTTGTCCTAAAACATCTCTAAAAAGTCTTCAATTGATTCAAAATGCTGCAGCAAGAGTTTTAACAGGTACCTGAAAGAGAGATCATATCTCTCTGGTTCTGGCCTCCCTTCATTGGCTTCCCATAGAGTTTAGAATTAAGTTTAAAATCCTTCTTCTCACTTTCAAAGCTCTAAACAATCAGGTCCCTTTTTATTTAAAAGATCTGATATTACCCTATTATCCTAACAGAGCACTACCCTCCCAAAATGCTGGATTACTTGTAATACCTAGAATCTCCAAAAGTACCGTATTTTTGGGACTATAAGGCACACCGGATTATAAGGCGCACTATCAATGAACGGTCTATTTGATGGTCTAATTTCATACATAAGGCACATCGGATTATAAGGTGCATTAAAGCGAGGTAGTCGGAGCCGGGAAAAAAATATTTTTTGCGTGCATGGAATGAAAATCCTATCTATAGTCATTATAGACACATATAGCGCGATTGTCTGTGAGTGTCAATGACCTGTTCCATGAGCAGGCGGAACGTTTTTCGTCCGTGGCTGTTCATCGCCATATTGGCCAGGATACTCGCTGGGTACTCACTGGGTACTCGATACGGCTCGATCTCCGGCAGCGGCCCTGATAAGTAAACATATGCCGGGACACTTGAATTCTTTCGTCCCAAAAATATAATTTTTGAATATTTAATTACAGCTAAACGAGAGCAGTTTCGATGCTGAAATTTCACATACAAATCCTAATATACGTGTTCTATACACCATCGGCTTTTGGGTATCGACTGTAGTCGGATCTGGGAATTTAATTTTTTTTTTTTTTTTTTTTTGCGTGCATGGAAAGAAAATCCTATCTATAGTCATTATAGACCCATATAGCGCGATTGTCTGCGAGTGTGAATGACCTGTTCCATGAGCAAATGTACGTTTTTTGGTCCGTGGCTGTTTACATCGCCATAGTGGCCAGGATACTCGCTCAGTACTCGATACGGCTCGCTCTCCGGCGGCAGCCCCGAGAAGTAAACAATGCAAACAAATGCCGGGACGCTTGAATTCTTTCGTCTCGAAAATATCATTTTTGAATATTAACCTCTTGCACTCCGGTGTACCGCGGACGGGCATGTCTCTGCGTCCAAGCGCGCACTGAAAAAAAAAAGCTGCATTTCCGTTCTTCCACTACAGACACAGCCGCGAACAGATCAGATATGATTGACCTCTCATTCAACTAATAAGAGCCTTGAATTGGGTTTCTGAAACCTTGAAGAACCAATGACTGAAAACCTAGCAAGAAGGACCCGCCTACCAACGCTGCGAATGCAGCGAGCCAACTGAAGCACAGAAGTTCGAAAGCTGTTTTGTGTAAGGCTGTGTGGAGTTTGCATGTTCTCCCCGTGTAGCGTGGGTTTACTCCGGGATTTCTCCGGTTTCCTCCCACATGCCAAAAACATGCAGGTTAGGGATATGGGGTGCTTGCGCACGCAGCGACCAGCAGCTGGTGGCTTGTCACCAGACTGCAGAACAAATCTACCTACAGGTACAAAATAAGTACAAAAAAAAAAAAAAAAAAGGCTGGGTGGAGAGACTGACTGCTGCAGCAGATGAAAAAAGGACCTGCAGGAAGAACTGCCATAGACCCAGCAGCACGGAGACCACCCACAAGTGCGACCTGTGTGACAGGGACTGCCATTCGTGCATCGGCCTGTTCAGCCACAGGTGGTGCTTTTTTTTTTTTTTTTTATTCCAGCAGAATAGACGTTAAGGATTCTCTTCCATGGTCATCATAGACCGACGGAGGCCGCCGATGAAGGCTGGGTGACACACACGCGTTCGCCAGTCTTTTTGAATTACTACTGTTATTTGTTTTGAAAAATTGTTCGCCAAAACCACAATCATGGAAGTGCAAAACCGAAATAATGGAATTATGTTTTGACCGGGTCGCGAGACCAGAACCAGCGTTGCGTTCGTCTGACAATGAGGAAGAGAAGTTCGCCAGCTACGCTGCTGCTGTAAACAGATAAGTGTTATAAGCTAAATTATTCTTTATCCCTGAAAATTGTAATCAAAAATAACTTTTGACCGATCGGTAAATTACAACTGTGCGCGGTACACGGTTTGTGTGCCGCGTCCGGACCGTGAACGCCCCCCCCCCCCGCTACTCTTCTGTAGCGAGGGGGGGGAAGACGCGGTGACTGCGCCGCGGTCGCCACATCGCCACATGACTATTCTGTCATGTAGCGATGGCCGATGTCCTTCCACTGTAGCGGGGGTGGGGTGGGGGGGATGTTGTTATCTTCTACATTACAAATATTTTAGAATAATTTTTAGTGCAGGTTTAGGTTATTATTTCTTTTTAAAAAAAGCCACACATTTTTTATGTGGCATGCTTCTTTGTGTGTGGGGGCTTGTTTGTTCATTCATTCATGAATGAATGAATAAACAACCCCACACACACACACACTCACAGCCCTGAGTGTCACCTTTCATTAGAGCCCAAGATGAAGCTTCTATATTGAATCATTCAAAAGTTACAGATGTTTTTCCAAACTGTGCCATTTGGCACAATTTGGCACAGTTCAAAAATGCCTGGGAACAACCTGAGAACAAAGCTGTGTAATATATTCATTTTTTGTGGTATTGTTACCAAATTTTGACCTCAGCTGGATAACACTTGGTTCTACATTTCTGTTGCATTTTCTAGCCCGGATCTGAAGCTGTGTGTTATTTGCAAGCATTTGTATCCAAAAAAACACCCAGGCCAAATTTATTTTCTTCAAGTTCAGTATGTTTAGATGACTGTTACTCAGTGGCAGGAGCACTTAGAGAGATTATGACTGTTTTGCCAAAAAATTCGAAGTGTTTTCTTTTAAATGAGACCAGCCCCATGAAGATGCTGCAAAGGGTTGAAGAACAGCTTTTGATTTACTTTGGGCACGTTATTTTTTGGCGTTTTTAGGGAAATTGACCGGAGTGCAAGGGGTTAATTACAGCTAAACACGAGCAGTTTCGATCCACGATCCATTGGCAGATAGTGGCGTAACTTGCTAGCAATTTAACTTTGAACGACCTGTTGACACCAATATAGTGGTTGGAGTTATTTGGTTAATCCACCCAGAATGATGGCAAGCTCCGAATTAGTTTCCTTCAGTTGGGTTTTGACAGTATCGGTGAGATGGGCGTGCATGGAGTGGCACATCAATAGGGATGGAGATTTGTGGAAAAAACTATTGCAGGCCTTCAGAGCACAGAGCGCAGTAATCGTGTGTTTTTAGATGGTTTTAATTCAGACACAGAGCTGGCTAATGCTCTTAATTGTTTTTACGGTCATTTTGACTCCTTTGATTTTAGCACAGAAACCAAAGATTTGAAACAGAAACTCAAAGACAATCAGCACTTTAATATTGAGGTGCAGGATGATAAAAGGGAGTTCTGCGCTGTAAAAGTGAACAAAAGTCAGGGCCCTGATAATATATGTGGGCGCTTGGTAAAGTCCTGTGCACATGAACTGAGTCCTATATTTCATTACATTTTCAATAAGTCCTTACAGACACAACATGTGCCTAAGATCTGGAAAGAAGCCGTGGTTGTTCCCGTTCCAAAATCCAGCTGTCCTAAAACGGTAAACGACTTTAGACCACGTAATACGTCAAACAGGTTCATTTTGTCTTCTTTCAATTATTTATCCTTTTTTTTTTTTCCTTTGAAAGACAAAAGTAAAATAGAAAGATGTCTTTACCTTCTTTACATGTTTCAACTGCACTGCAGCCTTCATCAGAAGAGTCAGCTGATTGCTGCCAGGTGACATTTATCAGCTGATTTTCTGGAGATTTCATTCTCCAGAGACCATCTGACGGCGGGAGGCGGGGCCGGCTCAGCGGATCTGACAGATCTGCTGAGCTGGCCCCGCCTACGAAAATCAGCTGATAAATGTCACCTGGCAGCAATCAGCTGACTCTTCTGATGAAGGCTGCAGTGCAGTTGAAACATGTAAAGAAGGTAAAGACATCTTTCTATTTTACTTTTGTCTTTCAAAGGAAAAAAAAAAAAAAAAAAAAAAGGATAAATAATTGAAAGAAGACAAAATGAACCTGTTTGACGTATTACGTGGAAGTTATGGACAAGTTTGCATTAAAGACTTCCGCCGGCTGGAGAAATTGGAGAAAACACGGGCACGCTTCAGAAACCACCTACGATTCAACCTCCGTTGCAGAGATGAGGAGGTCACACCCCAAAGCCTCAATATAAGAAATCCAATCCCGACCAAGAACGCAGAAAAAATCATCAACAAAGCACGGAAAGACCTCATAAAAGAACGTATAAGAATAACGGCAAATAAAGTAGACAAAATAAACAACCAAATCAAAGAGGAAACGGACATGTTTAAGCAACGCTACCCGACGGACCAGAAAACGCAGGAGCAGATAAAAGCACAACTGAAACACGCACACGAACAAGAATTCATCACAACGAAAAACCGCCAATTGAAAAAATTAAAAAAACTCACAGAAAGAAAGAACGGACGAAGACAAACACACACGGAAAAGAACGATAAGTGGGTCAAAAACCTATCACAACGCACACTCACGGACACGGAGAAAACAGTGCTGAACAGAGGACTGAACTTCGCCATCACACCAGCCAGAATCCCCCATGAAGAATACATCCTCGCAACAGAACTGGCATGTGAAAAAATCCAGGACCAAGGAGAAAAAGCAGCACTCCGGAACGCAGTCGCAGGAATCCTCAAAACGGCCAAATTACCACAAAGCAACGTTACAAGAAAAGAAGAAAAAGCATTAAACTCACTCAAGACAGATAAAACGATCACAATACTCCCAGCAGATAAAGGCAGAACAACAGTAATTTTGGACACGGAAACATACGAAAAACAGATGGAAACCATGTTGGCAGACAGTAACACATACGAAATCATTAAAACAAACCCGACAGAAGAAAAGAAAAAAATGCTCAAAGCCCTTCTAAAACCTCTATTAGAAAGCAATAAAATCACAAAGGACGCATATGATCACCTGATCCCCACAGCCAGCATCACCCCTCGGATTTATGGAACACCAAAAATACATAAAAAGGATATCCCACTGCGGCCAATAATAGACAGCATTGGATCAGTCACATACAACTTATCAAAAGCCCTAGCTGAAATCATCAAACCCCTCCTTGGACTATCAGACTTTCACTGTAAAAATTCAAAAGAGCTGGCACAAGAACTCAAAGACATAAAAATAGAATCAGACGAGATCCTCATCTCACATGACGTCATCTCTTTATTCACAAAGACTCCTATTGACGTCACACTACATATAGTGCAAGAACGCCTCAACAAGGACAGTACCCTAAAAAGACGCACCAACCTCACAGTCCATGACATATCCAAATTATTACAGTTTGTTGCAAAATCCACTTATTTTCAATTCAGAGGAAAAATCTACAAACAAAAAGAAGGATTTGCAATGGGAGACCCACTATCAGCCATCATGAGCAGTTTTTTTATGGAGGATCTGGAAAATAAAGCCATCAACACAGCACCCACAATATGCAAACCCACCCTTTGGAAGAGATACGTAGATGACATTCTGGAAAAAATAAGGAAAGGACATACACAAGAACTCACTGACCATCTGAACAGTACAGACAGTACGGGGAACATAAAATTCACACACGAAGAGGAGGAAAATGGCACCATAGCCTTTCTGGACATGAAAATCCACCACAACGAGGATGGCAGCATAAAAATCACAGTCTACAGGAAACCAACCCACACAGATCAATACCTACTTTGGACATCGGAACACCCCACAGCACACAAGCTATCAGTCGTCAGGACATTATATGAACGAGCCACCATCATCACGGAACAAGAAGACAGACAGGAAGAGGAAAACCACATAAAACATGCACTTATACGCTGCCAATATCCAGTATGGGCCATAAACAAAGGGAAACAGCAAGTCAAAAACAAAGAAAATAAACAGGACACAAGACACAGAACAAAAGCTGAAATCAAAAACAAGGAAACCATAACTATACCATACATACGAGGGATCACGGAACCAATTCAAAGGATCATGAAAAAATACAAAATAAACACAGCAGTCAAACCACACAAAAAATTAAGACAGTTATTAGTACACCCCAAGGACAGAATAGAACAAGACAATAAATGCAATGTATTATATGAAATATCATGCAGATCATGTAACAAAACCTACATTGGAGAAACCGGAAGATTATTCACCACAAGAAAAAAAGAACACCAAAAGGAATGTGAGAAGGAAACGCAAGGACGACTCACAAGATCACAAAAAGAAAAAGCAGAACAAGAAACATTAAAATCAGCTATATCGGACCACTGCAAAAGAAATAATCACATCATGGACTGGGACAACACAAAAATTATTGGATCGGAGAGCAACAGACACAAACGTTGGATCAAGGAGGCCATAGAGATCAGAAAGCGGGGAAAAGACACCATGAACCGAGATGAGGGGGCCTTTATGCTTTCTCACACCTGGGACCACATTCTCCAGAGACCATCTGACGGCGGGAGGCGGGGCCGGCTCAGCGGATCTGACAGATCTGCTGAGCTGGCCCCGCCTACGAAAATCAGCTGATAAATGTCACCTGGCAGCAATCAGCTGACTCTTCTGATGAAGGCTGCAGTGCAGTTGAAACATGTAAAGAAGGTAAAGACATCTTTCTATTTTACTTTTGTCTTTCAAAGGAAAAAAAAAAAAAAAAAAAAAAAAAAAAAAAGGATAAAAAGACTTTAGACCAGTTGCTTTGACTTCAATTTTAACGAAAATTTTTGAAAAACTGGTCAGGTGTGAGGTCCTAAAGCAGACTGAGCATGCATTGGATCCTCTGCAGTTTGCCTATAGGCCTCACAGAGGAGTGGAGGACGCCACTGTCACTCTGTTTAACATGCTTTTTAAACATCTGGATTTTAATGGGACACACACCAGACTTTTATTTGTGGACTTTTCCTCCGCCTTTAATACAATCCAACCTCATATCTTAGTTGAAAGGCTCCTGAAGCAATTTGATTTGAGCAATAATCTGGTGGGTTGGATTCTGGATTTCTTAACCAACAGGACGCAGAGAGTAAGGGTCAATGGTACATTGTCTGACCTAAAGTGCTCTTCTACTGGCTCTCCTCAGGGGTGTGTGTTGTCACCACTACTCTTCATCCTGTACACAAACATGTGTCGGAGCAGACATGACAACAGACACATTATAAAGTATGCTGATGACTCAGTTATTGTCAGTCTCCTCCAGGATGGTGAGAGTGGCCACGGCCCAGTAGTTGATGATTTTGTTCACTGGTGTGAGGATTCCTACCTGCAGCTGAATACGACAAAAACTAAAGACATGATTATTGACTTTAGGAGGAAAAATCCCAGGCACAAAGTCACCGTACTAAAAGGCCAGACTACCGAATGTGTACAATCCTACAAATATCTTGGGACGATTATTGATAGTAATTTAAACTTTGAAGAGAACTGTGAAAGGGTGTGCAAAAAGGGTCAGCAACATTTGCATTGCTTGAGAAAACTTGCACACTTCCAAGTTGACCAAACCATAATGACAGTGTTTTATCGGGCTTTTATTGAATCTGTTTTATCCTTTTCTTTAGTGTCATGGTTTGAGTCAGATAAAACTGAAACAGAGGAAATCCTTGGATCAGGTAGTTAGATGGTCCAGTCGTTTGCTTGGTGAGCCACAGCTGAGCCTGACATCCCTGTACACCAGACAAGTACAGAGGATGGCTACCTCCATTTTAAATGATGACTCCCACCCTTTGCACTGCAACTTTCAGCTTCTTCCCTCAAGACGGAGGTTTGCGGTCCCAAAAAGTAGAACCCAGTGCTACAAAAACAGCTTTGTTCCTGCTGCTGTCAAAGAGTTGAACAAGCTGTAACAATATATTGCACATAATTTAGGTACCTATTTATTAACTCCATTTTATATTTACTTATTTTTGTAGGATGTCACTTGGGTTCTAAATATTTTATTGGGTTTTAGACCTTTGAGTTTTTAACCTCTTTGACTAGTTTTTAACTTTTAATATGACCCTTTTCTCTTACCTCTGGTTTTTCTCTCATCTCTTTGTCTTTTTATACCCTGATTGATGGAGCCTTGAGTATTTTTATCATGTTTATAGTCAGCTTCATATGTGCCTGTGTTTGTGTCTATGTTGAATGTAATTTGTGGCTTGTAAATATGGATGTCACCAGACTGCAAAACAAATCTACCTATGGGTACAAATAAAGGAACCTGAACCTGAACCTGAACCTGAAAAAGCCATCCGGCCATTATGTTGAAGCACATATTACTCCGCAAGGCTCCTGACTACCGTAATGCTCCGACAATCCATCAAGCGGTTCGGCTTCGTAGCTTACCAAAGTCGTACTGAAACATTTTTGACAGATTTTTGAGAGCCGTGTACCACATAAAATCAGTTCAAGGTCAGTAAGCACAACTAGAATTAATACATAAGGCGCACCGGATTATAAAGTGCACTGTCTATTTTTGAGAAAATTAAAGGATTTTAAGTGCGCCTTATAGTCCAAAAAGTACGGTACAATGGGGGGCAGAGCCTTCAGTTATCAAGCTCCTCTCTTGTGGAACCAGTTACCAATCTGGATTTGGGAGTCAGACTCGATCTCTGTTTTTAAGAATAGGGTTAAGACCTTCCTTTTTGATATAGCCTACAATTAGGGAGGGATCATGTGTTTCTGAACCCTCCCTTAGTTATGCTGCTATTAGGTTTAGACAGCTGGGGGACCTCCAGTAATGCACTGGGCTTCATTCCTTTCTTCACTCTCAATGAAATATTTTTTTTTTTTTTGCTGGTCATTAACATCTGTTTGTTCTCTCTCATAGATTGAGTCCCCATCTTGCTGTCTGCTCTCTACATGTCTGTTCTTTTCTTCTTCTCTATCCCCTCACCCCCCAGCCAGTCGCAGCAGATGACTGCCCCTCCATGAGCCTGGTTCTGCTGGAGGTTTCTTCCTGTTAAAAGGGAGTTTTTCCTCTCCACCGTCGCCAAGCGCTTGCTCATAGGGGATCGCCTGATTGCTGGAGTCTTTCTGCAATTGTGGGGGTTCCCCCTACAGTTGAAAGTGCTATGAGATGACTGTTGTGAAATGGCGCTATATAAATAAAGTTGAATTGAATTGAACTTAAATAATAAAAAGTTGCATGAACTTGAAAACGCAATATAAAAATGGGTTGACAGACCATACGCTATAGTATGACTTTAACCTGGATGGAAAAAATATCATATTTTATAAAGTATTTACTCAGGTTGTGGATTTATTGTATAAAAATTATTTGGAATTTTACTGTATGCCCAGTATCAGGAGTTTTATGATGAGCCACAGACACAAAACAAAAAGAATTACATCAATAACACAAAGACAATGATTGGAAAACCAGGGGGTTCACTCTGCAGAAGCCTCCTGAGCCTACGTAAAAGTCTGTTTTCACATCCTGGTGATTTTGCTGCAGTTTGCTGCAGCTGTGATAAGGGCCTTTAAAGTGCTGATGACATGTTTTTGACTTACTCTAATTTTTCAACACATAATACAATATGACGAAATAGGTTGGTCTGTGCAATTCTAAGTCAAACAGGCTTTTTTCATGCAAATATCCAATGTTTTCATGAGCGCCACGTCACCAATTGCGTCAGTGGCTGGAAAACCCCGCTGCCATGTAGTCACGTCATCGACAGAACACAGCGCTTGGCTGCCCATTGTACACACAGGATGGAAGCAGCTGAAAACATCAACGATGGTTCCAGCACATGTAGTCTGGAATTGGTTTGTGTTGTCCCATCTTCAGACGATTATGGTTCCGAAGAATGGGATGATGATGAAGAATCTGGGGGCATCAGACTGTATGGGTTTGAGCCGTGCCAAGCGGGCATCGTGCCTAGCGAGACACACTCAGAGAGTGACAGTGGAGAGGCACACATGCCTGCCGCAGCAGCAGCGACAAACACACGGCAGGGGAACACCAATGTTATTCTTTTGCTACAGATATTGCAACAAATTATTTGTTCATAAATATAATTTATCTAAACCCAATTTTTCAATAAAATCATAGCAGTGTATTCTCTGTGGCTCAAGCATCGGATTTATTTTGAGTTCTTGTTGTTTTTGTACATGTGGTTTATGTGCGTTTTGAGCCACTTTCAGGTGGGCACTGTCCAAGATTTGCCAGTCCGAACACACACGCCCTCTCTCTTTGACAGTCAGCTGTTCATGGTTTGTGTGCATCATCTGCCGTGTTGTCAGCCAGCCAATATTGCCAACACTATCACGACGTGTTAGCCACTCCACACAGCCGTGGTTCTGTTGTGCCCCTTAAAGCGATGTCGGCCCTGGGGTGCAACTGTAGTTAACACGTCTCCTCTCCATGTTTGCTGGGCGATGCCAGCCCCGAACGCCAACTGTAAGTGTTTCTGTTTATTTTTGTGGGTCTTCACCTTTTTGGGAACTGTTGTCATCATTCTTATGTTCAATACATGTGCTGTGGTGAATTCTGCACCTAAATCCATTCATCATGACCCTCTGTGCGCTCTTACACAGGGCAGGGAGAGGGAGGATGAAATAACGAGGATTTACGTGTAGGGTTCACCACAGCACATTTAATACAGAAAGACAGACAATTCCCTGAAAGGTGAAGACATACAAGAAACAGACACACTTGCTGATGGTGTTTGGGGGCCGGCATCGCCCAGAGAACGAATGAGAGGAGACATGTTAGCCACAGGTGCACCCCAGAGCCGACATCGCTTCAAGGATGCATGAGAACCACGGCGAACATGGCGTGACTAGCGCGTCGTGAGAGTGCTGAAAATACTGGCAGACTAACAACACAAATGACAATACTATGGACCACTAGTGCATGACTGGCAAACGGCCGCGAAGTCCACACACTGCTGGTGATGGTGTGATTAGAAGTACCTGGGCGAGGACCAGGAAACATGATCAGCAGGAGTTTGAATCAGCTGGTGACAATGACAGAGGGGACGTGGCCGGACCAGTGAGACGTCAGCATGGGATTACAGAAAGTAGGTCAAAGCTGCGCATAAATCCATTAATCCTTCCCCTCCTCGTGCACTCCTCCTGCATAAAAGCGCATGAGGAGGCTTATAACAGTTGGAGATGAAGCATGTGATGTGGTCTTTCACAGTTTGATATTTATCTAATCCTGCGACACAACGCGAAGGCACAGCCATAAAATTAAAACAAGAAACCAGAGAAACTGTGAGCTACAAAGCTTTGATGATAACTAGTTCATGCAGGCGCGGTTGTAAATGTTATATTGATCATCGACAATGACTTTTGGGTTTACACAACATCCTAAAAAATGTCAAAATCGAGTCATCAGCCCTTTAAACTTTGAATTCGCTTCCTCTCTGCTCTTCCTTTCCTTTTCTTTTGACCACCACCACCTTCCAGTTTGCCGTATCTCTGATTTTATACTGATAGCAATACATTTTTAACCCTCAGCTGAGTAAATTCAGAGCTCTCCTGTCACTCATCCACTTCTTCTGCCCCCTGCAGCCCTGTTCATGTAGCTCAGACAACACAGAACTACTGAACTATAACACACACCTGAACATAGCAAAACACATACCAGTCCAGTGTTGGGCAAGTTACTAAAAAATAGTAACTAGGGACAGTTACTAGTTACTTCTTTTCAAAAGTAATTGGGTGACTTTACCAATTACTGCATGATTAAAGTAACTAGTTACTTGGAAAAGTAACTTTCACATTACTTTTAAATGCATACTTAAATCATCTTGCACACATAGCAAGATAATGTAATTAATGGATTTCATTAAATGGATTAATGGGTTGCTGTTCTACTGCTGTTGTTGTTGTATTGTGTCATTTGCGTTATTGTTGTATCGTGTTATCTGCTCTATGTGCCTGGCATTGGCTGGCCAGGGGACACTAGATGGAAATTAGCTTCAGCTATAATCTTGTATGCTGCATATTTACATGTCTTAGGTTGATCAATATGCACTGTCCCTTTTATAAATAAACAAACTTATAAACTTACATTACGGGCTTATTAATGTCAGGCTGAAAACAGACTGTTTCAGACAGAGCTTGTAGAACGTGTTCAGTCTGCTTCATCCTGCCTTCAGAGCTCAGATTGTGAGAAAAATCTAAAGGAAATGAATATGATATTGCCAGTAATTTTCTCCTTTTGGAGAGACAGTTGGCAACACTGCATGAAGCTGTCCATGTTTATCTGACCTTTATGATATGGATTTAATCAGATGTGCAGTGATCCAAAGAAAATGTCCATTATGCACAGTCCAAATGTCTGCTGTGACAGAGATATGATTCAGTTCTTCAAATTCCTTTTGGAAAAACCCTTATCCAGGTAGCAAGTAAATGTGTTTCAACTTCAGTGGATTACAGTCCAGCTGTCTGATAGAAAGTGACTGTTATCACGTCTTCAGTCTGTAATGACGTATCTGGCAATCAGGTTTAATTCTTGCTGGGTCACAAACTGTCCAGATGCATACCTGTGCTTTAAATCCAGCCGTGGCTGTGGAGACAAGAGTATTTCCACTTTACATCCAGCTGTGGCTGTTCAGATGGCACAGAGCCACTGTTGTTAGCATAGCTAGCTGTTACTTAGCACTAGCTATGTCGGAGCTTTGTTGCTGTTCTCAGGCACTTCTGAAGATTGCAGTAGGTCTCAACCGCACTTTAGCTTCCAACCCACCAATATGCTTTTGTCCTTTACCACAACATAGGAAAAATAATGTGTCTATTTCCACAAAAACAAAGTAGCTTCATCTTTTCCTCTGCTCAGTAGTGGAGACTAAGGCTCTTTGCAACAGGTCACATCGACTGACAGCTGCGTCACGTCAGCCACGGTAGGATCAGTTTGTATATTCATTTATTTGTGCTAAAAATATCTATCCATATTAACAAAACGAGTAACGAGTAACACATCTGATCAAATTTCAGAAGCTGTAATACATTTGTAACCCAGCTGAGAAAATGACCCTTTTTCTCAGATGTCAATTGTATTAATACAATTGTGTGATTTTATTTTGAAAACCGATTATCTTGGGGAAGAGGAAGTGTACTCCTCGTTGTCCAGCTTTTAAACTTCTGGTTTGCGGTCACGTTGGGTGGTCTGGGTCTTCCCATTCGTTAAGAGCGATATTAGCCCCGCCTTCCGAGCAGAGTGCCGAAGCATGCACTCGGGGTTCGCTCTTTTCACGATCTGAGAGCGGAGAGAGAAGCTGGTGGGACGGTCTGTCCTCATGCTGACACCTCTTCTTGGTAAGCTAATTCAGATAAATACTGTGACGTATGCGGGATTCACACAAGGAAGAGGAACAAGATGGTTGTGACGAACAGGCTTTATTTACACACCACCAACCCCAATTACTTCTGAGCACAGAGAGGAGGGGAGGTCATTCTCCCAGACCTCCGTTTCAATCATGGTTACACACACATGATACATCTTGCCCTAATCCTGCTAAACACTGCTGGGTCATTATAACTGCGTTATAATGACCCAGCAGTGGGAGTCGGCAGTGGGAGACCTGGCAGAGGTGGGAGTCGGCCGGAGCGGGCATGGGACTCCCGCTGCCAGGTCTCCCAGGCGGCCGCTGGCCCGCGTCCATGCGTCCAGCCCTTGCCGCGCCTGGAAAAATGGCCGGATCTTCGTCCTGCTCGCTCCACTGCTGCGCGTCGCTGCTGCGCGTCGCTGCTGCACCGAGGGCCTCCGTGACGTCACCGAAAGGGGAAGCATCTGCGGGTGGCGGTAGGACACGGACAGTTCCACCGCTGCCAGGACCTCCCAGGCGGCCGCTGGCCCGCGTCCAGGCATCCAGCCCCTGCCGAGCCCGGGAAAAGACTGGATCTGTCCTGCTCGCTCCGCTGCTGCTGTGCTCCAAAGGCCTCTGTGACGTCACCGCCGGGGGAGCATCTGCAGGAGGCAGCTTTTTCCCCGTCCATGCCACCTCGCTCTAATTTAACGTTGGCGAGGGGCCAGTTTGTCGTGCGCTGCGTGCGGGGCAGTACCGTGCGATGTACCCTGGCTCTGCGCAGCGGAAGCCACCCTTCCTCGCGTCACCGCCGCTGTCTCCTCCCTGCACGCACTGCCGTGGTCTGCCGTAGCTCCTCCTCCCACTCGCTCTCAGCACGGTGGTTTCCTCCGATGACCAGTCGTTCAGCGCGGCAGCCAACTCGACCTGGGCCAGGTGGTCATCCAACAGGTTCTCGCCGTTGTAGCGGGGAATCTTGGCCCGCTGCCGGATGGATGGGACGGTCACCTCCCGGTCGATTGCTGCTCCTAATCGCTCTGGAATCGCCAGCCCGTCCTGCCCTGAAAAGGGCGGGAAACGGGGCTGGTTTGCTCTGCTCGGCCCGCGCTGCCTTGAAAAAGGCAGAGCAGTCCCGTCGAGTCTGCTGCTCCGTCCATTGCGGCGAGCCACTCCGGAGGCCGGCGTCTCAGCTCTACGCTCCGTTCCCAGCCGAGCGATGAAATGCCCCGACCACTGGACCTCCACCTGGGTCCTCATCTTGCTCCATCCCCACTCCTGACACCAGTGTGACGTATGCAGGATTCACACAAGGAAGAGGAACAAGCGGGTTGTGACGAACAGGCTTTATTTACACACCACCAACCCCAATTACTTCTGAGCACAGACAGGAGGGGAGGTCATTCTCCCAGACCGCCGTTTCAATCATGGTTACACACACATGATACATCTTGCCCTAATCCTGCTAAACACTGCTGGGTCATTATAACACAGTTATAATGATCCAGCAGTATAATAACTCAGTAATAACACATTTAATACACACACACAGTAACGTTTCAACTGGCAAAGCAGGCTGGGAAATCCCTGCCCCCCTTAACATGGCCCCGACATTACACTACTATAAATGGATCTAAACACTCTCCCAACGCTAATTTGCAACCTTTATTATCCTAAGTTGATGGGAGCATGAGCTTGAGAGGCTGTGAAGCGGTGACTTCTGCTGTGTTCACCTTGAATCTCATCTTGGTGAGTGAGATACATGCTAACGTTAGCATTATGCTAATGCTAATCGCGAGTGGATTTTTTCCTGTTAAAAGCAATGGAAAAGGCTGTCTTTGTGTCTGTACGGTTTCCCTAAATGTGATTTCAGTTCCCAACAGTATGCTTAAGTACTTTTAGCTCTTACGCACCATTTCTGTCGAATGTAATGTGTAGTTTGATGCTAAAAGCACATGGTGTTAGCCCTCTAGGTAAAAGTATAGGTTATGCTAAACCCAGTAGCTAAGACAGGGTTCTTCTGATTTTTAACAGGGAATATTGGAAGTTATGGGACAGTATATTCCCTGGTTATGTGATAAATTAATTGTGATTCATTTCATGAATTACAAAGACAAGGTTAAGGAGGATTAATCATAATTTCATGGTTAAATGATGTAGAGATAAGAAGAGGGATTCATTTAAGTGGTTACATGAAAAAAGGGGTATTTCATGTGCCACTAGAGAGATTGTGAGAAAAGAAAAAAAAAAGAACACATGCATGTACAATGCAAGATGTGAGATGTAAGATATTACTATATTGCTGGATTGTGATAATAGTAATATGAGAGAAGAATTTAAACACTAAGCTATGGTGTTATATAAGAAGGGATTGGAAGACGAATTACTCTAGCTGTAAACAATAATACCATTATTGTTGTGCAGGCTAGGTTTTTTTGGTTGCTGATAAAGAACCTTCTGGAACATGGATTCTCTCCGAATGGAGATGGCGAGCCTGACCCAAGACTGAACCAAGATTGAACTGAGATCTAACCAAGATCTCGAGTGAAGAGCATCTTTCCTGTCTCCAGTGCCCAGGATTGGAAACCTGAGTCTGGAGATACGAGATATCCTGACTGGTCAAACGACTAATCCGAACGGGAAATCAAACACTGAGCTCAGTAGGACATCTTTGGGGTTTTATTCCATGCCGGCCGTTGTCATATTTGTACAGTTGTAAATTATCTGTATATTTTGCTCACTTTATCACTGTAAATAACAACCATTATTGTTCATTTCTTGCCTCCAGCTATTTCATTCCACACTCACTTTAATTCCCTACTGTAACCCTTACGAACCTAGCAACTGGTCGTCGTCGGCCTCCGTCGGTCTATGATGACCATGGAAGAGAATCCTAAACTAAATTAAATACTCTGCTGGAACAGCACCGCCTGTGGCTGAACAGGCCGATGCGCACCGGTGTTCTACCTTCCAGCGTTGGGCGTTGGTAGGATTCAAGCCTGGGCAGGAAGATATGGAGGACAAGATGTTACCCATGCAGCATGTCCCCCCTCTCCACGTCACTGATGAATCCAAAGGAACAGCAGGGCTGCTATAGTTTGGCACCAGCGCTGTCGCAGGAGCTGCCAGAACAATGTTGAGCACAACAGAGAACTGCCTTAGGGGCTCCGACTCCGGATTTTTCCTTAGGGTTGACTCCCGAAGCCTTTCCCATGACTGGGTGTGCCGCAAGGCAGCGGAGGTTTGAAATCAGGGTTTACCTTCCCCTAGATGGGCTACCTTCCCAGGTTGACGAGCCACCATCTACCCGAAGCATCTGGTTTTAAGGCACCAGAGACCCGCCCTCACCCCTTCTCCTATTAGTAAAAGCAGTTCCGCCAGGCTTAGAGACTAAACCACACGGGCAGGCTAGGAGTTGGACTTAGTTGTCAGAGGCTTTTCGAGACGCACGCCGTAAGGAGCATTTTATGAGCACTGGGAGCTTAACCCCAGTACCGCTCCTGGCTATGACAACCTTGGAACCAGCAACTGGTCTACACTTAATTATTTCCCTTACCTAATTAACATCAGGCAAGGGTTACAATAAGAAGTGGCAAGCCCAGCCAGGAGCCTTTTTTTTTCTCTCCCTTACGTTATTTCAAGCCTATAACGTACCCAAAATGGATATTGTTGAACGTCAATCTGTGAAAATTCCAAATGCAGTGATAGTGAGTGAAATCGCTGGAGATGAGCAACTTGATGAAGTGACTGAGTTTTTGAAACGGTATGGATCGATTTCAAGAGTCATAAAAGTAACAGATAGTAAGTCTGAGTTTTTCCAGAGTGCTATTTTTGAGTATCACTCAGGTATTGCTTTTGAAACTCTTGACCCATTGCCATGTACCCATGTATCTGATAGCGGAGCCAGCTATATGATACAATCCCTTGCCAGTGTTTATACGCACCGTGTAGGGAGAGATAGGAACAAGTTATTTCTCACTGACCTTAAAAACCTAGTGAAGATGAGTGGCAGAGATTTTGCAGATGTCCTGAAAGACGTGATGTTACAGATTTCTGAGGCAATCAAAGAATCTGAAAATGATCAATCAGAGCAAGTTAAGTTACCTGATAACTTACCTGAAGCTTGCTTGGATGAACCTCAACCTCAGCCTTCTGCAGCTGAGTCAAATCACACTGCGAGCACCCCAACTCGAAGTATGCCCACCATTTCTGCACATGATTTAAATCCCCCAGAAGTGCAACGTGCAGTAGTTGAGCACATTGTAAAAAGGGAAGATTTTTCCGTGCAGCCGTTTTCACAAAAGCTCGGAGCTTTTTCTGGCAACTACCTCCGACCAACTTATGAGCTAGATTATGATACTTGGCACTCCAGTGTCGAATTAAGCTTGACTGATCCTGCTATGTCCAAATTGCAGCAATCCCGAAAGATCATTGAGTCTCTATTACCCCCAGCAGCTGATGTAGTCAAGTACGTGAGCCCCAACAGCTCACCATCAGAATACCTTCAGCTGTTAGATTCTGCTTATGGTACAGTTCAAGATGGTGGAGAGCTTTACGCCAGGTTTATTGACACCTTCCAAAACACAGGTGAGAAACCCTCATCATATCTACAACGTCTTCAAGTAGCTTTGACTCACGCTGTGAAGCGTGGTGGTGCTTCAAGCCAGGATTTTGACAGGCTGCTTGTCACACAGTTTTGTCGAGGTTGTTGGGATGATTCCCTTTTAACTGCACTCCAGTTAAAACATAACCGAACAAATCCCCCAACTTTTCCTGAATTGCTTCTCTTGCTACGCACTGAAGAAGACCAAATTGCTGCCAAAACTTTGCGAATGAGACAGCATTTGAGCAGTTCAAAACGAAAGTCGGAGGTTCGAAGACGACCAGATACCGTCGTAGTTCCGCCCATAACTCCCGACTGAAGTCATTCTTGTTGGTCCAAAACACCTTAGAAATTCCTTTCCAAATCAAACTTTCAGTTTGGATGCAGTTACTCTTTCTCTTAATAGCTCTGTGAGGAACCTTGGAGTTATTTTTGATCAGGATTTGTCCTTCAATTCACATATTAAATTTGTTTCTAAGACTGCCTTCTATCATTTGCGTAATATTGCCAAGATTAGGAGCATCTTGTCTCAGAGTGATGCTGAGAAGCTGATCCACGCTTTTGTTAGCTCGAGATTAGATTATTGTAATTCTTTATTATCAGGCTGTCCTAAAACATCTTTAAAAAGTCTTCAGCTGATCCAAAATGCTGCAGCAAGAGTTTTAACAGGTACTAGAAAGAGAGATCATATCTCTCCGGTTCTGGCCTCCCTTCATTGGCTTCTCATAGAGTTTAGAATTAAGTTTAAAATCCTTCTTCTTACTTACAAAGCTCTAAACAATCAGGCTCCTTTTTATTTAAAAGATCTGATACTACCGAATCATCCTAACAGAGCACTACGCTCCCAAAATGCAGGTTTACTTGTAATACCTAGAATCTCCAAAAGTACAATGGGAGGCAGAGCCTTCAGTTATCAAGCTCCTCTCCTGTGGAATCAGCTGCCAATCTGGATTCGGGAGTCAGACTCGATCTCTGTTTTTAAGAATAGGGCTAAAACCTACCTTTTTGATATAGCCTACAATTAGGGAGGGATCATGTGTTTCTGAACCCTCCCTTAGTTATGCTGCTAATAGGTTTAGTCAGCCGGGGGACCTCCAGTAATGCACTGGGCCTCACTCCTTTTCTCACTCTCTATGAAATATTTTTTTTTTGCTGGTCATTAACATTTGTTTGTTCTCTCCCATAGATTGAGTCCCCATCGTGCTGTTTGCTCTCTACATGTCTGTTCTTTTCTTCTTCTCTGTCCCCTCACCCCCCAGCCAGTCGCAGCAGATGACTGCCCCTCCCTGAGCCTGGTTCTGCTGGAGGTTTCTTCCTGTTAAAAGGGAGTTTTTCCTCTCCACCGTCGCCAAGTGCTTGCTCACAGGGGATCGCCTGATTGCTGGGGTCTTTCTGCAACTGTGGGGGTCCTCCCTACAGTTGATAGTGCTATGAGATGACTGTTGTTGTGAAATGGCGCTATATAAATAAAGCTGAATTGAATTGAATTGAATTGAATAACTGATACCGGATGGGGGCAATACTGAAAATGATCACATTACAACTCAACCAATACTGACAATGGACAGTCTTGGTTGCACATGCAACGGGACGTGCAAAATAATTAGCGGGGGAGAGTGTAACCCAGCTGAGAAAATGACCCTTTTTCTCAGATGTCAATTGTATTAATACAATTGTGTGATTTTATTTTGAAAACCGATTATCTTGGGGAAGAGGAAGTGTACTCCTCGTTGTCCAGCTTTTAAACTTCCGGTTTGCGGTCACGTTGGGTGGTCTGGGTCTTCCCATTCGTTAAGAGCGATATTAGCCCCGCCTTCCGAGCAGAGTGCCGAAGCACGCACTCGGGGTTCGCTCTTTTCACGATCTGAGAGCGGAGAGAGAAGCTGGTGGGACGGTCTGTTCTCACGCTGACACCTCTTCTTGGTAAGCTAATTCAGATAAATACTATAAATGGATCTAAACACTCTCCCAACGCTAATTTGCAACCTTTATTATCCTAAGTTGATGGGAGCATGAGCTTGAGAGGCCGTGAAGCGGTGACTTCTGCTGTGTTCACCCTGAATCTCATCTTGGAGAGTGAGATACATGCTAACGTTAGCATTATGCTAATGCTAATCGCGAGTGGATTTTTTCCTGTTAAAAGCAATGGAAAAGGCTGTCTTTGTGTCTGTACGGTTTCCCTAAATGTGATTTCAGTTCCCAACAGTATGCTTAAGTACTTTTAGCTCTTACGCACCATTTCTGTCGAATGTAATGTGTAGTTTGATGCTAAAAGCACATGGTGTTAGCCCTCTAGGTAAAAGCATAGGTTATGCTAAACCCAGTAGCTAAGACAGGGTTCTTCTGATTTTTAAAAGGGAATATTGGAAGTTATGGGACAGTATATTCCCTGGTTATGTGATAAATTAATTGTGATTCATTTCATGAATTACAAAGACAAGGTTAAGGAGGATTAATCATAATTTCATAGTTAAATGATGTAGAGATAAGAAGAGGGATTCATTTAAGTGGTTACATGAAAAAAGGGGTATTTCATGTGCCACTAGAGAGATTGTGAGAAAAGAAAAAAAAAAAAGAACACATGCATGTATGATGCAAGATGTGAGATGTATGATATTACTATATTGCTGGATTGTGATAATAGTAATATGAGAGAAGAATTTAAACACTAAGCTATGGTGTTATATAAGAAGGGATTGGAAGACGAATTACTCTAGCTGTAAACAAAAATACAATTATTGTTGTGCAGGCTAGGTTTTTTTGGTTGCCGATCAAGAACCTTCTGGAACATGGATTCTCTCCGAATGGAGATGGCGAGCCTGACCCAAGACTGAACCAAGATTGAACTGAGATCTAACCAAGATCTCGAGTGAAGAGCATCTTTCCTGTCTCCAGTGCCCAGGATTGGAAACCCGAGTCTGGAGATACGAGATATCCTGACTGGTCAAACGACTAGCCCGAACGGGAAATCAAACACTGAGCTCAGTAGGACATCTTTGGGGTTTTATTCCACGCCGGCCATTGTCATATTTGTACAGTTGTAAATTATCTGTATATTTTGCTCACTTTATCACTGTAAATAACAACCATTATTGCTCATTTCTTGCCTCCAGCTATTTCATTCCACACTCACTTTAATTCCCTATTGTAACCCTTACGAACCTAGCAACTGGTCGACACTTAATTATTTCCCTTACCTAATTAACATCAGGCAAGGGTTACACATTACTGAATTTTTAAACAATTTCATTACAGTATAGTTACTGTACAGTAAAGTTTACTGCAAAAGTAAAGGCGTGACAGTAACATGTTACTTTGCAATGCGTTACTCCCAACACTGGACCAGACAGAACTCAAAGACATCCGTTACAGACTGCTCATCCAGGCCACTTTGGTTCCTGATTGGCCAGGCCACCAGGAAATGTCCTGCCCCTCCCCATGCTCAGTCCACACCTGATTGAATAGTCTATATTACAGGGTGTAGGTGAATAGTCTGCAGTTTACTGTCCTCAGATTAAGATAAGATAAGATAAGATAAGCCTTTATTAGTCCCACAATGGGGAAATTCCAGGATTGCAACAGCACAGGGATAGCAACACTCAGAGCAACAATCAGAAGGCAAGAAAAAAAAAAAAAAAAAAAAAAAAAAAAAAAAACAAGCAAGCAAGAGCAGCTAATATACATATGTACATATTACTATAAAATATATATATACACACACACACACAGACACACAGTGCAGAGCATTGTAGCTGGATGGAATAAATATATGAATATATGAACACACAGTGCAGAGCATTGTAGCTAGATGGAATAAATATGTAAATATATAAACACCCACAGTACGGAGCATTGCAGCTAGGTGGAATAAATATGCAAGTATATAAACACACACAGTGCGGAGCAATGTAGCTAGATGGAATAATATGTAGATATATAAAAACACAGTGCGGAGCATTGTAGCTAGATGGAATAAATATATAGATATATAAATATAAACACACCCAGTGCTGAGCATTGTAGCTAGATGGAATAAATATGTAAATATATAAACACACACAGTGCAGAGCATTGTTGCTAGGTGGGATGAAACAGCATAACCGTCTATTAACCGCAGATTAATAGATTTAACAGGAAAATGACAGCTGAGTGGGCATTTTTCATTACACCAGACAGGACGTGCACGTGAACAGACAAAAGATTGATCAAAGGAGATGACTGGGGACACAAATACAATAGATTATACGTGGAGAGAATAATACATTGTCACAGCAGAGAGGTTTGCAGTTTAAAACCTTGAGACTGACAGTTCCATCCCACCATCTCCAGCCACCAGACACAATCACAGAGGCTGCACCAGCCGAGGCAGGTTCACTTCCTGTCTCCACAACTCTCTTGAAGTTACAGGATGTTGTGAAAAGTAAAACATGCACACTCCCTGTGCACGTTTTACTTTTACTAATACTGCAGGAGAAATGTGAGGTGCAACGCTGACAGCACTAGTTCAGAAAATGTCTCCTGGGAAGAAATGACTGGAAGACTGGGGCAGGTCACTGCAATATCAGTGGCCTTGTCCTGCTTCAGAAGTGAGTGGAACATAACCTACACATGTTCATACGTTACCTTGAACTTGCTTCACTGACAAGTCCAGTGATTGGACGATGTCATTCACGTCAGAAAGTCTCTGCTCCACCGATGATAGATGATTGGACATGTTCATTCCTGATAAGTCAAAGTACCAAAATAACCGAGGGTTAGCTCATGTAGAATGTCACACTGATGTCCAACTCTGGGACTTCACCACACTTGAGCCATCCCAGTGAAGCCTGGAGGACATCATCAGGAAGAATGTCCTACTTGATGTAAACCTCAGTGATGGTCCAGTTAATGTTTTTTTGTGAGTGTAGGAATGGATCATCAACTTCTGGCTACAGAAGTTGATGATCAACATGTGTGACATTCATGTGTGCGTTACCTTGAACTGAGGAGTCCAGTGATTGGACGATGTCATTCACGTCAGAAATTCTCTGCTCCATAGAAGACAGACGATTGGACGTGTTCATGCCTGGTAAGACAAAATAATGTAGATGTAGGTCATGTAGAATGTCCCACTTTGACTCAGAAACAATGAACTGAAAAAGGTCATATTTAGACAATGGAAAACCAGCAAGCTAATACCTTAAAATATCCTGGTTTGACTATAAAGTCGGAGTTGCACTTTTAATCAAGTCCTGTTATAAGTGTGATGATCCACTGATAACTTATTTAGGGTATAATCCTGTCATTGTGTGAACACTAAGATGGATGGATGGATGGATGGATGGATGAATGATGGGTGGATTGGTGGGTGGATGGATAGATGGATGGATGATGATGGGTGGGTCAATGGATGATGGATGGATGGATGGATGGGTGGGTGGACGAAGGGTGGATTATGGATGGATGATGGGTGGCTGATGGATGGGTGGATGTATGGATGGACGGGCGGATGGATGATGATGGGTAGGTCAATGGATGATGGATGGATGGATGGATGGATAATGGAGGTATGTATGTATGTATGTATGGATGGATGGATGGATGGGTGTATGATGGATAGGTGGATGGGTGGATTATGGGTGGATGGATGGATGATGGATTATGGATGGATGATGAATGGGTGGATGTATGGATGGTTGGATGTATGGATGATGGGTTGATGGATGGATGGATGATGGGTGGCTGGTGGATGGATGGATGATGGGTGTATGATGGATAGGTGGATGGATGGATGGATGGATGGATGATGGGTGTCCAGTCATGTACCACGGAGGGCCAAGACCCTGCAGGCTTCACCTCCAACCAGCGTCTTCAACAGCAGACTGACTGCTGATCAGTGAGAACATCTGCTGAAGAGACTGGGTAGAAGAGAGAACCTGCAGGGCCTTGGCCCTCCATGGCACATGACTGGACACCCCTGATCTACAGGAACATTTCTGTCCTCATTTCTAGTTCTACTGTGATCATGACTGAGCAGTTTTACTCCATCATGATGTCAGCATGTTCTGAGAGCAAGCTCACTGGTAACTGCCAGCATGGTGATGAGACCCAGAAGAACCAGAACCATGACAGAGGGGAAGAGCCACCGTCTGAATCTGGATGGGGAGGGGGTGGACGCTTCTACAGGAGAAGAAGAGAGAGAAGCTTCATTAGAAACAGGACGGGGTCTAAATAAGAGCAGCAGAGAGGAGGTACCATCATGGAAGAGGGCTCCTCGGTCAGCATGGTAGTCGGCCATCTGAATCAGCTGGGACATCTTGGACATCTGGACACAGCTGGACAAAGAAGTTCATGTGTTCATTTTCCCCAGAGATAGAAGAGCAGTTTTCAGAAGACAAGTTTACGACTGAATGGTGACAGGTCAGGCCCCTGAAGTCACGCTCGTGTCCACGCTGGCTTATGCTCAGGTCATGTGACCCCACATCAGCCCTGTGTCTACCTGTCGTCCCTCACCAACATTCACAGGGGCAAATCAGCGGGACACGGCAACTTGTCTGGCAAAAATTTGATAACTTTTTCTCAAAAATTTGCATCTTTTTCAAAAATATGGCAGTTTTCCCTGTAAACTGCATTTTTTTCTCCTCGATTTGCTACTTTTTTCCTCAAAAACTCACAGCGTTTTCCTCAAAAAGTAACTAATTTTTTCTTGTTAATTTGAGATTGAGATTTGAGATTCAACTTTATTGTCATTACACATGTATGAATACAAGGTAACGAAACGTGACTTGGCATTTGGGCACGCTCTGCAGAGCGCATCCAAGGCCGGGGCAGCCGCTAGGCGCCAGTCATAAAGAAGAAAGGAAAAAAAAGAAAAGAAAGGATATGACACAATAGGCGAGAGAAAAAAACATGTTTTATCAAATTGACGCTTAATGAGTAAGCGAAATTTTGATTGCAGGCAAAAAAAACCCTCAATGCATATTTAGCAGACATTTAGTAGACAAATCACACGCAGAAGGAGAGCAGTGTGTGTATATCGTATGCATGTAGTGTTGTATGCATTGTGTAGTGTAAATGTAACAGTTGTTAGTGAGCAGCAGAGGGCGCCTCCTGGCAGTGGATAGATGTTACAATCATGTGACTTATAAACAAGTCCAGAGTCCAGAGTCTATCTCTCTCTCTCTCTTGCTTGCAGAAGGCACATGGGCATTGTCCTTGAAGGTCCAATCCGCTGACGACAAACAACTGATTGTTGATTGTTTGGGTAGACATGAGCCGATCCTTCCGCTTATCTCAGTCAGGAGGAATGTAAACACGGGGCAAACAAGGTCAAATCAAATCAAATCAAATCAGCACAGTGCACTCAGAGAATAGAATTTGTCCTCATCCGTGTAGTTCTGTGCTTCCATTATACGGTGGGGCAAAAAGGTATTTAGTCAGCCACCAATTGTGCAAGTTCTCCCACTTAAAAGATGAGAGAGGTCTCCAATTTTCATCATAGGTATACCTCAACTATGAGAGACAAAATGAGAAAAAAAATCCAGAAAATCACATTGAAGGATTTTTAATGAATTAATTGGTAAATTCCTCAGTAAAATAAGTATTTGGTCACCTACAAACAAGCAAGATTTCTTTCTCTCACAGACCTGTAACTTCTTCTTTAAGAGGCTCCTCTGTCCTCCACTCGTTACCTGTATTAATGGCACCTGTTTGAACTCGTTATCAGTATAAAAGACACCTGTCCACAACCTCAAACAGTCAGACTCCAAACTCCACTATAGCCAAGACCAAAGAGCTGTCAAAGGACACCAGAAACAAAATTGTAGACCTGCACCAGGCTGGGAAGACTGAATCTGCAATAGGTAAGCAGCTTGGTGTGAAAAAATCAACTGTGGGAGCAGTTATTAGAAAATGGAAGACATACAAGACCACTGATAATCTCCCTCCATTTAGGGCTCCATGCAAGATCTCACCCCGTGGGGTCAAAATTATCACGAGAACGGTGAGCAAAAATCCCAGAACCACATGGGGGGACCTAGTGAATGACCTGCAGAGAGCTGGGACCAAAGTAACAAAGGCTACATCAGAAACACACTACGCCACCAGGGACTCAAATCCTGCAGTGCCAGATGTGTCCCCCTGCTTAAGCCAAGTACATGTCCAGGCACGTCTGAAGTTTGCTAGAGATTATTTGGATGATCCAGAAGAGGATTGGGAGAATGTCATATGGTCAGATGAAACCAAAATAGAACTTTCTGGTAAAAACTCAACTTGTCGTGTTTGGAGGAGAAAGAACACCATACCTACTGTGAAGCATGGGAGTGGAAACATCATACTTTGGGGCTGTTTTTCAGCAAAGGGACCGGGACGACTGATCCGTGTAAAGGAAAGAATGAATGGTGCCATGTATCATGAGATTTTGAGTGAAAACCTCCTTCCACCAGCAAGGGCATTGAAGATGAAACGTGGCTGGGTCTTTCAGCATGACAATGATCCCAAACACACCGCCCGAGCAACGAAGGAGTGGCTTCGTAAGAAGCATTTCAAGGTCCTGGAGTGGCCTAGCCAGTCTCCAGATCTCAACCCCATAGAAAATCTTTGGAGGGAGTTGAAAGTCCGTGTTGCCCAGTGACAGCCCCAAAACATCACTGCTCTAGAGGAGATCTGCATGGAGGAATGGGCCAAAATACCAGCAACAGTGTGTGAAAACCTTGTGAAAACTTACAGAAAACGTTTGACCTCTGTCATTGCCAACAAAGGGTATATAACAAAGTACTAAGATGAACTTTTGTTATTGACCAAATACTTATTTTACCGAGGAATTTACCAATTAATTCATTAAAAATCCTTCAATGTGATTTTCTGGATTTTTTTTTTCTTATTTTGTCTCTCATAGTTGAGGTATACCTATGATGAAAATTGGAGACCTCTCTCATCTTTTAAGTGGGAGAACTTGCACAATTGGTGGCTGACTAAATACTTTTTTACCCCACTGTATATGCAGGCTTAAACTGTTTTTCCATAGAGAGCACAGGGCTTCAGATGTATTCCTTCACTGAATCACTGTCATTCAGTTCACTGTTTGCCGCTACTCGTGCCCTCCCCAACTGGTCGAATTTGATGAAGGAGCTTGCCGGGTCCGCTTGATCAGCTCTTCACTTTCCTTCAATTTCTGATGCATCAGGGAACTCCACAGCCAAAAATAGAAGTCCTGAGATCATAACCAATAATGTTTCCATAGACGCATGAATTCCAATGTCCATGAGTCTCCTCGCAGGTTCCAATTCTTGGGCTCCCCCTTGGCCCAATTCTTGTTGAAAAATAGTGACAATAGCACATTAAGCCGCTTCCAAATCCATAATTTCCGTTTAGATTAAAATTCAGCAGAAGAAGAGCGACTAAACACAGACAAAAACGCAATATTGCAAAAGCTGGGAATAGATCAGGAAGGCAGGGGAGGAGGGAAGAAAAATGCGACTGCTCTCTCTCAAGGCAAGATGGAAAATAATTTAAAATTATCTAAAAAAAATAATAATTTGCATTTTTCCCAGATTTGTAACTATATTCTCAAAACTTTGCATCTTTTTTCTTCAAATGTGTGAATTTTTCTTTAAAATAAGCAGTTTTTTCCTTTAAATCTGCAAAAAAAAATTTCCTGAAAATTTGTATTTTTTGTCACCTAGATTTGCAACTTTTTTTTTCTAAATTTTGGCACTTTTTTCTCAAAAAGTACCTATTTTTTCCTGTAAATTTGCAACTTTTCAAAAATATTGCAGCTTTTTTCCTCTAAATTTGAAAAATTTTTCTCCTAGATTTGCTTTTTTTCATAAATCTGCACCTTCTTTCCTCTAAATTTGCATTTTTTTCTCCTCGAGTTGCAACTTTTTCCTCATAAATTTCTAACTTTTCTGTCATAAGTTTGCAGCTTTTTCTTGTAGATTTTCACCCTTTTTTCCTAATTCCCAAAGTTCACCTGGATGCTCATTAAATTTGTATTCAGTGTAATTAAATTGTAACTTTTTCAAATTTTAAATTGACAACTTTTATCGTGTTTTTGCACCTTTACTCTTGCAACTCTGTGCCTCATTTCCATGTTTGCAGCTCATGATGAATAAGCGAATCCTCCCCACCCCCATCGTTAGCAAAACACCCCGCTGATCAAACCTGAGCACTTCTGATGTGGTGAAGCCATGTCTACCTGAGCAGAACTCCAGGATCCCACTCCTGTCTGCAGAAACCTTGAACCTCGGCACTTGAATCCGAAACCTAAATGCCTTCCTGTCTACCTGGAGGTTTGAACGTGCGACGGCAGAATGATCAGAGTTACCTGTTGTCCGTCTGCAGTCAGGACGATGAAGAAGCTGCTGCTCGTCTGGCTTCTCTTCACCGTCTCCCAACTATTAAAGCTCCCACAGAAACCGCCCCGTCATTGATTTATCCATAAATCAGCACTTTCACAACTGCTCTGCTTCCCAGGAATGAGGAACTGCAGCATTCAGAGAAAAATGATCACGTTCAGAAGTTCCCTTCTCATCTAGATGACACTGCTACATTTAGAAGAAAGGTCACTGCTCTTGGAGCAAAAAAAGTGTAAATACAAAAGAAAAAAGAACTGAAAATTACAAGTAAAAATATGTGTGTGTGGGGGGGGGCAGAAGAGTGAAAACAGGGAACAGGCCTGGCGGGGAACTGTCACCTCGCTCTGTTTTTAAGGCCTTTACAAACTGGCCAGGTCATTTCAGACTTCACAAGAAACTCAGGTGCAGAGCTGCTGGAAGTTCACATTCCTGTCCGATCACACAGTCGTTCTTGGACGCCGCAAGAAAAAACGTTCTGCCACAGTGACGTGTCCAGAACAAGCTGCAAGAACTCCCAGACCAAGGCAACAGAGCGGTTGGTTCTGCCTGAGGACTGAGGCAAATCACCAACTATCGGCCTCAGGCTTCTAAAGGTCAGGATGACAAAGCCCTTTGTCAAAAACTGTCCCAACATTACGCCCGTTTTGACACCTCGTCAGCTGTGTCCAACTCACCCACTCCACCCAGCTCCACTGCTTCCTCAGCCCCTAATTCATCAAAAGCGGTCCCCCCCTCCTCCTCCTCTTCCTCCCCCCCTCCCCTTGTCATCAGTGAGCAGGACGTGCACAGACAGTTCCCCGGACTGAACCCGCGCAACGCCCCCGGGCCGGACGGTGTGTCTCCCTCCACCCTGAGACACTGTGCGAAAGAGCTGGCTCCTGTCTTCACAGACATTTTTAACACCTCCCTTAAGCAATGTCACGTGCCGACCTGCCTCAAATCCTCCACCATCATCCCTGTCCCCAAGAAGCCACGGATTACTGGACTTAACGACTACAGACCTGTAGTGCTCACCTCTGTAGTCATGAAGTCCTTTGAGCGCCTGGTCCTGTCTCACCTCAAGTCCATCACCACACCCCTCCTAGACCCGCTGCAGTTTGCCTACTGTGCTAACAGGTCTGTGGATGACGCAGTCAACCTGGCCCTCCACTCCATCCTGCAGCACCTGGACTCCCCGGGAACCTACGCCAGGATTCTGTTTGTGGACTTCAGCTCCGCATTCAACACCATCCGCCCCGATCTGCTCCAGGACAAGCTGTCCCTGCTCAACGTGCCTGACTCCCTCTGCAGGTGGATCACCGACTTCCTGACGGACTGGAGGCAGCATGTGTGGCTGGGGAAGTCTGTCTCGGACTCTGTTAGCATCAGCATTGGATCACCCCAGGGCTGTGTACTTTCCCCCCTACTCTTCTCCCTTTATACCAACTCCTGCACCTCCTCCCACCAGTCTGTTAAGCTGATTAAGTTTGCGGACGACACCACCCTCATCGGGCTCATCTCCAACGGCGACGAGTCCGTCTACAGGAAAGAGGTGGCCCAGCTGGTGTCCTGGTGCAGCCATAACAACCTGCAGCTGAACGCTCTGAAGACAGCGGAGATGATTGTGGACTTCAGGAAAGTCACAACCCCCCTGCCCCCCCTCACCATCACAGGCTCTCCCATCACCATTGCAGATTCCTTCCGCTTCTTGGGCTGCACGGTGGCGCAGTGGTTAGCACTGCGGCAGCACAGTTTACCCTTGGCCGGGGGATTGTGGGGATCGTGGGTTCGATCCCAGCCCCCGACCAACAGTGATCTGTGTGGAGTTTGCATGTTCTCCCCGTGTTGCGTGGGTTTACTCCGGGATTTTCTCCGGTTTCCTCCCACATGCCAAAAACATGCATGTTAGGTTAATTGGCTGTTCTAAATTGTCCCTAGATATTTGTTTCCTATAGGCCCTTAGAATAGAGGGTTAGTATTAATGAAAGCGCTTTGGGTGGTCTTTGTGACTAGAAAAGCGCTATATAAGTGCAGGTTAGTTAGTTAGTTAGTTAGTTCTTGGGCACCACCATCACCCGGGACCTCAAATGGGAGCCAACCATCAGCTCCCTCATCAAAAAGGCCCAGCAGAGGATGTTCTTTCTGCGGCAGCTGAGGAAGCTCAAGCTACCCACCAAGATGTTAGTGCAGTTCTACACGGCCATCATCGAGTCCATCCTCACCTCCTCCATAACTGTGTGGTATGCAGGAGCCACTGCCAGGGACAGACTAAGGCTGCAGCGCGTCGTGCGCACTGCTGAGAAGGTGATCGGCTGCAAGCTCCCATCTCTCCAGGACCTGTACATCTCCAGGACCCGGAGGCGTGCTGGCCGGATCATAGCCGATCCTTCACACCCTGGTCACGTACTGTTTGCCCCCCTCCCCTCAGGTAGAAGACTTCGGTCCATTCGGACTAAAACCTCCCGGCACATGAACAGCTTTTTCCCCTCTGCCATCAGACTGCTGAACATTAAGTGACTTATTGACTCTCGTGCACTATGTACAGCAGCTCAACCAGACTCATGTCATTCATCACTGTTTTTTCTGTTGCATTATCAACTGCACTGTGGTACCCCATATTATCTGCTATTTGCTAATTTTTTTAAAACTGCCTTGACTAGTACTACTCATTATTACTATTATTATTATTATTATTATTACTTATTTTTCTACACTTATTGCACGTTTTTAGTCCTTAGTTTTTTAGTTTATCTCTTTATCTCATCATGTTTTTAATGTTGCAGCATGGCACCGAGACAAATTCCTAGTTTGTGTACTACATGAACAATGGCAATAAATCTGATTCTGATTCTGATTCTGCCACGGCTGCAGGAGCAAAATGTCGTCATTTAGCACCTTGAGGGAGCCAGATTATTTAGCATCTCAGACAAGAGACAGTGGATAAACATGGGAGAACAATGCACAGGAGGTTCCTGGTGAGATAGCAGGAAGGAGTCAAGGACGTAGGGTGTTGAATACAGTGTAATGCAAATGTCATGTTGTGTGTGGAGAAATCCATGAAACTTAAGAGGAGAGTGCCTGCTGAAATGTTCTGTCTGTTCTTTTCTTGTGAAATGTGAGTGTGTAATAAATCGGGTGAAATGAATCAGCCTCTTATTTCACACACTCCACACTGGTGACCCAAGACGTATTATGGAACACGAGGCAAGATCCCCGGAGCCGGCCCGGTCAGGAAGCTACAGCGAGGTGGCAGCCATCCCACAGACAGCCCGAACTGGAACCCCCAGCCACGCGTGTGTGGTTTCAGTCAAGCTACCGGATTTCTGGCAGCACAACCCGCGCTCTTGGTTCCACCACACCGAGGCCCAGTTCGCCCTCTGGGGAGTAACGGCAGACGACACCAGATTCTACCATGTGGTCGCAGCGCTGGACGCCCGCACAGCCCAGCAGGTAGCGAGCCTGCTCGATCAGCCACCAGCCAGCAGCAAATATGAGGCGCTCAAGGCTGCGCTCATCCAGCGCTACACGCTCTTGGACTGTGAGAGAGCGAAGAGGCTCCTGACGCGGACCGAGTTAGGAAATGGTTCGGCCGTAGACCTGATGGAGAAGATGCTGGCGTTAATGGGCACGGACGACGGGCACTTTCTGTTTGCTCACCTCTTCCTCCGGAACCTTCCGACAGTAGCGAGAGTGGTTCTGGCCAATTCACCGTTGCTGGCCGCGCGCGACTACCGTGCGCTAGCCCAGGAGGCAGACCGGATTATCCTCACCACCAGGGCGATCACAGTCAACGCAGCAGCGGCGGAGCACAGCGAGACGACCAGAGGAGGCGAGGAGACACCGACGGTAGCAGCAGCGGGGGCCAAGGAGCGCCAGAGAGACACGCTCTGTTTCTACCACCGCCGCTTCGGAGAGAACGCACGCAGATGTGCGCCACCATGCCAATTCAAGCGCTCGGGAAACGCCAAGGCTGGGGGTCAGTAGCAGCTGCGACCCTCGGTGAAGAGAACAAGCTGCTCTACTTGACGGATGCACGCTCGGGGAGACGTTTCCTCGTGGACACCGGAGCCCAGAAGAGCTTCATCCTGCCGACCTACGCTGACCGGCTGGCAGGACCTAGCGTCCCCGAGATGTTGGCAGCAAACGGCTTGGATATTAAGACCTTTGGTGAGAGGACTCTGCTCTTATCTCTACACGGCCGTACATATGAGTGGACTTTTGTCGTAGCAGCACTGAATTACCATATCCTGGGGGCTGATTTTCTGTGTGCACATGGTTTACTGGTTGATGTTGCTCACAGGCGCCTGGTTAATGCACTGTCCTTTGAATCTCTCCCCTGTATAGCTCGAGTGACCCAGCCAACAGCACAAGCCAACGTCACAGCTACAGGCGGTAAGTTCCACACACTGCTCACTCAGTTCCCAGCATTCACGGTCCCGACGTTTTCCACGGCCATCGCTAAACACGGGGTGGAGCACTTTATCACCACCACCGGGCCGCCCGTTTTTGCAAGACCTCGGCGCTTGGACGCAGCTAAACTGGCCATAGCGCGCGAGGAGTTTGCCAACCTGGAAAGGTTGGGCATCATCAGGCGCTCGAACAGCCCATGGGCATCCCCGCTACACATGGTCCCTAAGGCTGAGGGATCATGGCGACCGTGAGGGGATTTCCGCAGGTTGAACAACGCCACAGCGCACGACCGCTACCCAGTTCCCCACATACAGGATTTTTCGGTTCACCTTGCCAGAGCACGCATTTTTTCCAAAATAGACCTGGTCCGCGGTTACCACCAAGTCCCAGTGCACGCTGAGGACATACCCAAAACAGCGGTAATAACTCCGTTCGGTCTATTTGAGTTCCTGCGCATGCCATTTGGGTTAAAGGGAGCGGCACAGACGTTCCAGCGCATGATGGATGCAGTGCTGCGCGATCTCCCATTCGTGTTCGTCTACCTGGACGATATCCTGGTAGCCAGTGCGTCGGAAGACGAACACGAAACCCACCTCACGACGGTTTTCCGGAGGTTGGAGGAGCACAGGTTAATAATTAACCCGGTGAAATGCCAGTTCGGCATGACAGAGATTGATTTTTTGGGGCACCGCATCTCTCCGGAAGGAGCGATCCCGCTGCCCGACAAAGTGCGCGCCGTGGCGGATTTTCCCCGGCCTCAGACGGTCAGGGCGCTGCAGGAATTTTTGGGAATGGTGAACTTTTATAACCGTTTCCTTCCCCGCGTGGCACAGCTCATGCAACCATTGTACGCCGTACTCAAGAAACAGAAACCTGCGGATGGGGTCGAATGGACCCCGGAGCGAGAGCGGGCATTCTCGGAAGTTAAAGCAGCCCTGGCAAACGCCGCACTACTGGCGCATCCGGACCCGGCGGCCCGCATAGCACTCACCACCGACGCTTCAGACGTGGCCATAGGGGCTGTCGTGGAGCAGCGCGTCGCTGGGGCTTGGCAGCCGCTCGCCTTTTTCAGCAGAACTTTGCGCGACAGCGAACGTAAATACAGCGCGTTCGACAGAGAGTTGCTGGCTCTCCACCTGGCCATACGCCACTTCCAGTTCTGGCTGGAAGGGCGCAGCTTCACCGCATTCGTGGACCACAAGCCGCTAACGTTTGCGATGGCCAAGGTTTCTGAACCGTGGTCGGGCCGGCAGCAGAGACAGCTGGCCATGATCTCAGAGTTTACTACCGATATTCAACATGTGTCGGGTAAACTGAATGTGGTGGCGGACTGCCTCTCGCGCGCCGTGGTGGCCCCGGACTGTGTGGGGATAGATTACGCAGCCATGGCCGCGGAGCAGATTAGCGATGCAGACGTGTGCGCGCTCCAGTCTGGACCAACAGGGTTAAGGCTGGAGAGCAGGGTGCTGCAAGATGGCGCCCCCCGCCCCCCCCAATCTGCGATGTCTCCACGGGTCGCCCGTGTCCGGTGGTCCCGGTTGCGTGGCGCCGCCGCGTGTTTGAGTCGGTTCACACTCTGGCGCACCCAGGAGTGCGTGCGTCGGTCAAAATGGTGGGAGAGAAGTTTGTGTGGCCGAGCCTACGCAAACAAGTGAACGAGTGGGCTGCAGCCTGCGTGGCGTGCCAACGAGCCAAGGTACACAGACACACGAAGGCTCCCTTGCAGCCGTTTCGTATGCCGGCTAAGAGGTTCGACCATGTTCACGTGGACCTCGTGGGCCCTCTCCTGCTATCACAGGGGTGCACGCATCTCCTGACAGTGGTGGACCGCACCACACGCTGGCCAGAAGCAGTCCCGCTGGCGGCAACCACGTCTGCAGACGTAGCGCGCACTTTTTTAACAGCATGGGTGGCGCGTTTTGGAGTCCCATCAGACATTACATCCGACAGGGTCCCTCAATTTGTTTCCGAACTCTGGTCCGCGATGGCCCGCAGCCTGGGTGTTACAATTCACCGCACAACCGCGTACAACCCACAGGCCAATGGGTTATGCGAGCGTTTTCATAGATCACTGAAAGCAGCACTCAGGGCTTCATTGACGGATGCAAATTGGGTAGACAGGCTGCCGTGGATTTTATTGGGGTTGCGCTCCACACCAAAAGAGGATCTGGAAGCTTCCCTGGCAGAGCTCGTTTTTGCGCAGCCCCTACGGCTGCCCGGGGAATTTCTACCAGATAATCCTGCGCCGGGCAGCTGCCCGTCTCAGCTTTTGCAGTGTAGCGCAAACACAGGCACGCTGCCGGGCCCTGCCCACCAGAGTTTTCCGCGTGTTTTCGTGCCTAAAACTTTGAAGAGCGCGGAGTTCGTGTTCATCAGACACGACGCCCACCGCCCTCCATTGCGCCCACCCTATGATGGACCGTTCAGAGTGTTGGAAACAGGAGATAAGCATTTTTTGCTAGACTTTGGGGGTAGGCAGGAAAAGATTGGCATAGACAGACTCAAACCCGCTTTCGTTGTGGCGGACGAGCAAGTGCTGTTGGCTAGGGCCCCTCGGCGTGGAAGACCCCCACGGAGAGCTCCCCAGGGAAACGATTCACCAGAGCAGCCCCCCCTAGTCACAGCCCACCCGCAGTCAGACACACTCCCAGCAGCCCCCCACCGGCACAGCAGCGCCACGGAGGCGGTAAACCCCAGTTACAGCAGATACGGGAGGAGACTGAAGCCCAAGCAGCATGTGGACTGATATTCTATTGTTCTATCACAGCATGTGGACTTTTATTCTATTGTTCTATCTAAGATGCTGTGGGGGGGGGGGAAGTTTAGCACCTTGAGGGAGCCAGATTATTTAGCATCTCAGACAACAGACAGTGGATAAACATGGGAGAACGATGCACAGGAGGATCCTGGTAAGATAGCAGGAAGGAGTCAAGGACGTAGGGGGTTGAATGCAGTGTGATGCAAATGTCATGTTGTGTGTGGAGAAATCCATGAAACTTAAGAGGAGAGTGCCTGCTGAAATGTTCAGTCTGTTCTTTGCTTGTGAGATGTGAGTGTGTAATAAATCGTGTGAAATGAATCTGCCTCTTCATTTACACACTCCACAGTCACTTTGGTCCTGCAGCCGTGGCAGACAGAACCAACTGCTCTGTTCTTGTGGAGGACGCAGCGGCCTTTACGCTTTGCACTTTTTTGGGCAAATTTGTGACTTTTTCCTATAAATTGTCAACTTTTTCTCTTGGAAGTTTTCAACTTTTTGCATCATTTTCTCAAAAATGCAAAACTTTTTTCTTATAAATATGCAACTTTTTTCCTGTAAATTGTTGACTTCCTTTTTGTTGTAAATTTTCAACTTTTTTCTTGTACATTTTCCATTTTTCTTGTAAATTTTCATTTTTTTCTTGTAAATTTGCAACACTCATTGAAATGCTGATTATTTTTTTTAATTCAAAGTAATTAAATTGTAGTTTGTGAGGTTTTGAATTTTTAAACTGGCATCTTATCTCATGTCTTTGCACCTTTATTCTTGCACATTTGTATCTAATTTTCATTGACCCATTTGTACCCCCCCCCCCCATTAAAGATGACAGCCCACCAGCCATTGTGGACTGGGGGAAGGATGTGGGAGTGGTTGAGGACTACAGATATCTGGGTGTCAGGATCAGCAACGGGTTTCAGCGCCATTTTCTTTGCTGCTGTCTGTTGGGGTAGCAGTATCACGGCCAAAGGCACCAACAGACTTGACAAGATCATCAAGAGGGCTGGCTCTGTAATTGGTCTCAGACCTGAGACCTTTGAGACAGTGATGGAGAGGAGAACACTAAATAAACTGTGATCCATCATGGACAATCCTAATCACCCCCTCCACCACATACTGGACAGACAGTGGTGCACTTTCTCCAGTAGACTACTACAGCTTCGCTGTTGGACGGTTAGTTACAGGAAATCTTTCCTGCCACATGCAATTTCACTGTACAACAACTCACTCTGATGATGTATTCTGGTCATAGCTATGCTGCCACACTGCGCCTTACAGACTAACTGGTACCTCACATTTCACTCTGCTCCTGATAGTCCTGCATTGCACAGCGGGTACATGTCGGGTCACCACCTATTCATCTGTGATGTATATTGTAACGTTGGGGCCATGTTAAGTGAATTTCCCAGCATGCTTTGCCAGATGAAAACATTATGTGTGTGTAACCGTGATGTAAACAGAGGTCTGGGAGAATGACCTCCCCTCCTGCCTGTGCCCAGAGTGTGTGTGAAAAATAAATCAGGTTGATCACAGCCATCTGCTCCATTGTCTTTGTGTGAACCCTGCAAACGTCACACTGGTGTCAGGAGTGGGATGGAGCAGATGGATGCCAGGATCAGAATGGAGATCCAGCAGCTGGAGCAGTTCATTGCTCAGCTGATGATGGACGATGGGACCGAGACACCACCCCCGGGAGCCGGGAGCCGGGACGAACGAAGCGGCGGCGGACCTGACGGGGCCAGCGCACCCCGCCTTCTGTCTTTTTCAAGACAGAGCGGGCAGAGCAGAGCAAACCAGCCCCGCATTCCGCCCTTTTCAGGACAGGACGAGCTGGCGATCCCACGGCAATCGAGAGTGACGATTGATCAGGAGGCGGCCATCCCATCTGTTAGGCAGCGGGCAAAGATTCCCCGCTTCAACGGCGAGGCCACGTTGGATGACTACCTGACCCAGGTCGAGCTGGCCGCTGCGCTGAACGGCTGGTCACCAGAGGAAACCGCCGTGCAGGTCGCGCTGGCCTTGGAAGGGAGAGCTCTCTGCACGCTTTCTGATCTCCTGCCTGAGGAGCGCTACAGCTGGCCAGCGCTACAAGGGGCGCTCCAGAGACGATTTGGGAGAACGGCGGACGCTGAGCACGCCCAGGAACAGCTGACCCGCCGCCATAGAAGCAACCAGGAAAGCCTAGGAACCTATGCTGCAGACATACGGCTGCTAACCCGGCGCAGCTACCCGGATTTCGCACCGGAGGCGGTAGAGAAGCTCGCCCTCCGGAGCTTCATCCAAGGTCTCCGCCCGGCCCAGCTCCAGAGCCACGTACGGATCCACGCCGCGAGCGACTGGGAGACTGCAGTGGCAGAAGCAGAGCGGGTGGAGCCGCTGATGAATCGCACAGTTGAAGCGCCAACGCACAGACAGAGAACCTTCCAGGCCACGATGGAGAGCGAGGAGGAAGAGGAGGAATTACGGCAGACCACGGCGGAGCGTCCCCGGAGAAGAACGCCCCTCGCCGGCGTTAAACTAGAGCGAGGTGGCGTGAACGGGAACAGGCCGCCTCCCGCAGATGTTTCCCCCGAGGAGCCGGCACCACGCGTGGGCCGAATTGGACACTCTCCAGGGATCTATCTACAGTGCAGCTTGGGGAAGACGTCGATCCGGGCCCTGATTGACACCGGCTCTACAATCTCCCTGGTTCGACCCGGTGTGCTGCCGGGCACGAACAATACGGTCCCACGGGGGTGGGAACCCACCAAGCGCTGCGTCACCACGGCTACCGGTGAGCGCGCCAGACTGGGGGGGCGGAGAGTTTTGGTGGTGGGGGTGGCCGGTCAGAACATAAGACACCCATTCTGGCTGGCTGACATCCAAGACCCCTGTATTATTGGACTAGACCTGCTCACAGCCTGGAACGCCAAGATCGACACCGCCGGACCTTCCCTCCAGCTGGGAAACCGGACCATCACGCTCCACAGCAGAACCCAGAGAAGGAACACGGGGGCCTGCGCGATCGAGGGATCGCCAAGACAGACCGGACCAGGCAGGCCACCGCGAGGACTGGACACGATGACGTCACCAGCGCGGACAGAGGGAGCACGAACGCACACAAGGACAGCAAGGGGAGGGGTCAACGTGTCAGCAGAGACGCAGCAGGCGGTGGAGGAATTATTTCAGCGGAGCTGCAGCGGGCTGGACCCGGAACAGGGACGCCAGCTGCGGGAGCTATTGGACTGTTTTATGGGTGTTTTCGCCGCGAAGGATGAGGAGTGCGGCCGGACCGGGTTGGTGCAGCACGAGATCGACACCGGTGAGGCCAGGCCGATTCGACTCCACCCACGCCGGCTGCCCTTTTCAAGGCGGGCAGCGGCGGAACAAAAAGTGCGAGAAATGCTGGAGGCAGATGTTATTGAGCCCTCCAGCAGCCCCTGGGCGGCGCCGGTGGTGCTGGTCAAAAAGAAGGACGGGTCGTGGCGGTTCTGTGTGGATTACCGACGCCTGAACGACGCCACCAGGAAAGATTCCTACCCCCTGCCCCGCATCGATGACGCATTGGACCACATCGCCGGCTCCAGCTGGTTCAGCTCGCTGGATCTACGCAGCGGCTATTGGCAGGTAGAGCTGTCACCTGAGGCCCGCCAAAAAACAGCCTTCTCCATCGGGCAGGGACTGTACCAGTTTAAAGTGATGCCGTTTGGACTCTGCAACGCCCCGGCCACCTTTGAGCGCTTGATGGAGCGAGTGCTGGCTCACGTGCCCCGGAGTCGCTGTGTTGTTTACCTGGATGACCTGCTGGTGCATGCAGCTGATTTTGACAGCGCCCTGTCAAATCTCAGAGAGGTGCTGGGAGCCATCCAGCAGGCGGGGCTACAGTTACACCCTAAGAAATGCCACCTGTTTCGGCGGGAGACCACCTTTTTGGGCCACGTCGTCAGCGCAGCGGGGGTCGCCACCGACCCGGAAAAAGTGGCAACAGTGAGAGACTGGCCAGTGCCGCGGAACGTTGGAGAACTGAGGAGTTTTCTTGGATTGGCCTCCTATTATAGGAGGTTTGTGAAAGAGTTCGCCACCATCGCCAGCCCGCTGCATCAGCTGACGCAGAAAGGACGCACGTTCCAGTGGAGTGACAGCTGTGCTGCTGCTTTCTCCCAGCTTCGCGCAGCGCTCATCAGAGCCCCCGTCCTGCAATATCCCGACCCGAACCGCCCTTTCATTGTGGACACGGACGCCAGCAACCAGGGCATCGGGGCGGTGCTATCCCAGGAGGGAGAGCATGGAGAGCAGGCAGTCGCTTACTTCAGCCGCACTCTCAGCAGAGCCGAGAGAAATTACTGTGTGACTCGCAGAGAGCTGCTGGCTGTCATTCAAGGACTGCGTCACTTCCGCCCGTATGTGTACGGGGGGAGGTTCCAGCTCAGGACGGACCACGCTTCCCTGACCTGGTTGTTAAACTTCAAAGAACCGGATGGACAGTTGGCGAGATGGCTGGAGGCACTGCAGGATTATAATTTCCAGATTGTGCATCGGGCAGGCCGCCTCCATGCCAACGCTGACGCGCTGTCTCGGCGCCCCTGCGTGACAGAGGAGTGTCGTCACTGTCAACGGGCTGAAGATCGGGACCAAACCGCCCCACGGGCTGCCGCTCTCCGAGCCGCTGCGAGCAGGAATAACGCAGCGACGCACAGCCCCTCCTCAGATGATCAGGCAGTTCTCCCCAGCGATGACGTCACAGAGGTTCTTGGCACGCAGCAGCTGCAGAGCGAGCAGGACAGAGACCCGGTCATTTCGCGGGTTCGGCAGTGGCTGGACGCAGGACAGCGGCCCGCCTGGGAGGTTGTGTCACCGCTGGATCCAGAGACTAAGGCCCTACACTCCCAGTGGGCCAACCTCCGCTGCTACGAGGGCGTGGTGTATCGGCAGTGGCAGACTCCAGCTGGGCGGCGGCACGTCTGGCAGCTGCTGGTTCCTCGTCGACTCCGGCCCAAAGTACTCCAGCTGGTTCATGGGGCGGTAGGAGCGGGCCACTTCGGAGTGACAAAGACGCTGCAGCGCCTTCGGGCCCGGTTCTACTGGCCCGGTTGTCATCAGGACGTGGAGCTCCACGTTCATCGCTGCGACACATGCACAGCTCAGAAGGGACCAACTCAGCGATCCCACGCTCCCCTGCAGCAGTACCGGGTGGGAGCACCGATGGAGCGAGTGGGAGTGGACATCCTGGGCCCTTTCCCGACCACAGACCGGGGGAACCGCTACATGCTGGTCACGATGGATTATTTCACTAAGTGGCCAGAGGCGTACGCGGTTCCGGATCAGAGCGCCGCTACGACGGCATCAATGCTGGTGGATGAAATGTTCTGTCGGTTTGGCGCACCGGAGGAGCTGCACAGCGATCAGGGTCGGAACTTCGAGGCGGAGGTCTTCGGAGAGGTCTGCAAACGGCTGGGCATCCGGAAGACCCGGACCACCCCACTGCATCCACAGAGCGACGGCCTGGTCGAACGATTCAACCGGACCCTCACCACCCAGCTCGCTATCCTAGTGGACCAGCGACAGCGAGACTGGGACCTGCATCTGCCTTTTGTTTTGTGGGCGTACCGGACGGCAGCTCAGGAATCTACCCGATGCACCCCTGCGGCGCTCATGTTTGGACGCGAGCTGCGCACACCGGTGGATTTGGTATTCGGTTGCCCCCCCTGAGCCGGAGGTGGAGGGAAAACCCGGATTGGATTATTTTTTTTGTTTGAAAGAACGTCTCCACACGGTGCACGAGCTGGCTCGAGAGGCCCTGGCAGCGGCAGGGGGTCGGCAGAAGCGAGCATATGACTCCCGCTGCCAGGGGAGGGACTTTGCACCGGGAGATCGAGTCTGGGTTTTCTGCCCTGAGAGGAAGAGAGGACGATCACCGAAGCTGGCGAGCCAGTGGTCGGGGCCATGCGTGGTCCTGGAGAGACTGTCAGATGTGGTGTACAGGGTGAGGCTTAGAAAAAGGGACCGGGTTGTGGTCCTTCATCGTGACCGTCTCGCCCCGTATCGGCCATCTGCACCGCTGGTGGACGAACCGGAGCTTCCATCCCGGCCCGATACCCCGACCGAGACCCAGATGGACACTAGGGGGCCTGTACGTGTTGGCCGCCGGCGCCGAAGACCGCCCCGACACCTGGATGAGTTTGTATTGGACTTTTAAATTGGACTTTAATTTTTCTGGGGACAGAAACCAGTCCGGGGGGGGGGGCAGTGTAACGTTGGGGCCATGTTAAGTGAATTTCCCAGCATGCTTTGCCAGATGAAAACGTTATGTGTGTGTAACCGTGATGTAAACAGAGGTCTGGGAGAATGACCTCCCCTCCTGCCTGTGCCCAGAGTGTGTGTGAAAAATAAATCAGGTTGATCACAGCCATCTGCTCCATTGTCTTTGTGTGAACCCTGCAAACGTCACAATATGTTATTTAGGCAGTTTTCCTTTCCTGGGTAATTCCTTTGTCTATTATGGTCGTCTACTGTCATGGTGCTGTTACACTGTAATTTTCCAGTTTGAGATCAATAAAGTACATCTATCTACCTATCTATCTATCTCAGTGTTTCCTCTGGCCTAAAGACCTTGGTGTGGTGGCAACGTATTTTTCGGGGGGGGGGGTGGCAGAAAACATATGAAACTATTGTCACCGGAAAATGTTAATTTTATACTATTTATTTCGTTTTTTAAATTTTGCACAGTAACTTTTGTAGCAATATACAGAGTAACACACAGGGTATAATACCACTGGGTAATTGGGTAACACCCACTAACACCTGCGATCGCCAGATTTTTGTGTGTAACCCTTACTAACACCCACTCACCCTACTCACTTTAGGTATAATACCCTTTTTTGGTAGTGGTGTGTTATGGCAATGTAACCTTAACTTTACTACCTGAGGCAGAGGGATAATTGGGCCAGGTCAGACCGACTCTGGGTTCGTAGGAGCCTGGGAGGTGCAACAACAGATGACACATACACAGCCATATAGAACTTGCAACTATGTATATTATTTACAAATATGTACACATAAATAAATACACAGTGCGATAAAAGAAAATACAATCCATAAACTCAAATTATATTTACAATGTGTTCAGTCCTGTTGTATCAGTTCCAGGTGACCCCACTAGTCACTAGGACTCGGGCTTCGGCTTGCCATCCAGATTTGGAGATCCACGCTCTGGTCAAACCAGTCCAAAGCAAAAAAAAAAAAAAAACCTGACCTTGTGGGAATGTGCAATTGATGAGGCAGGTTTGTCTCAAGGCAGCTTTATTACACATTCACCATCATCTCAAAGTAGAAAGAGAAGATCACAGGAAACTCTCGTCCCTTAAATACCCAGGACTCTCACAGCTCACAAGTCACATTGCATTATAATCACCAGTAACAATGCATCTCCTCTTAATCCCCTAATATCACCCCCACAGTCTCAGGCCCTGCATACCAAAGCTAACACCTTCACAGCTTCCTGTTATCTCTAAGGAAACTCTGTCTTTGTTCTTATCTAAAATGTGAGGCCTTATTTAAGTCACAAAGTAGGTCACATGTGTGTCCACACTACCCCCCCAAACATTTAGATTGAACACAGAATAACAGTTTGCATGCTGTGATAACATCATTGCACATCAATCCACATGCTGCTTGGGCTTCAGTCTTCTTCCGTATCTGCTGTAACCAGGTTTCACCGCCTCCGCAGCGCAGTCATGCTGGGGAGCTGCTGTCTGGGGGTGCAAAACTTTTGACAGTCTCTGCGGGTGATCTGGGGAAATATTACTCTGGGAAACACCCCGTGGTGGTCTGCCGCGTCGAGGGGCCCTTGCCAACCGCACTTGCTCGTCCGCCACCACAAAAGCGTGTTTGAGTCTGTTTATGCCAACCTTTTCCCTCCTACCCCCCAAATCTAGCAAAAAATGCTTGTCCACTGTTTCCAACACTCTGAATGGCCCATCATAAGGTGGTCGCAGTGGTGTGCGATGCGCGTCATGTCTGATAAAAACAAACTCCGCGTTTTTCAAAGCTTTAGGCACAAAAACGCGTGGAAAACTGTGATGGACGGGGCCCAGCAGCGTGCCTGCATCAACGCTATGCTGCAACAGCTGAGACGGGGTGCGGCTTGGTGCAGGATTATCCGGGAGAAACTCCCCGGGTAGCTGAAGTGGCTGCGCGAAAACGAGTTCAGCTGGGGAAGCCTCTATGTCTTCTTTAGGCACAGAACGCAACCCTAATAAAACCCACGGAAGCTTGTCCACCCAATTTGCATCCGTCAGTGACGCTCTAAGTGCAATGACCTGTGAAAACGTTCGCACAACCCATTAGCCTGCGGATTGTACGCGGTTGTACGGTGAATTGTGACACCTAGGCTGCGGGCCATTGTTGACCAAAGTTCAGAAACAAATTGCGGGCCTCTGTCAGATGTAATGTCCAACGGGACTCCAAAACGCGCCACCCATGCTGTTAAAAACGCGCGCGCCACCTCCTCGGCCGTGGTTGACGCCAGCGGAATCACTTCTGGCCAGCGCGTGGTGCGGTCCACCATTGTCAGAAAGTGTGTGCACCCCTGTGATGGCGGAAGGGGGCCCACGAGGTCCACATGAACGTGATCGAACCTCTTGGCCGGGATGTGAAACGGCTCCAAGGGAGCTCTCGTGTGCCTGTGTACTTTGGCTCGTTGACACGCCACGCAGGCTGCTGCCCACTCTTTAACTTGTTTGCGAAGGTTCGGCCACACAAATTTCTCTACCATTTTGACCCGACGCGCGCACTCCCGGGTGCGCCAAAGAATGAATCAAGTCAAAAACGCGGCGGCGCCACGCGGCCGGTACTACCGGACGCTGTCGTCCAGTGGAGACATCGCAGATTAGGGGGGGCATACCGTCTTGCAGCACCCTGTTCTCCAGCCTTAACCCTGTTGGTCCAGACTGGAGCGCGCGCACATCCGCGTCACTAACCTGCTCCGCGGCCATGGCTGCGTAATCTATTCCTACGCTGACTGGGGCCGCCACGGCGCGCGAGAGGCAATCTGCCACTACATTCAGTTTGCCCGCCACATGCTGAATATCAGTGGTAAACTCTGAGATCGCGGCCAGCTGTCTCTGCTGCCGGCCTGACCATGGCTCGGAAACCTTGGCCATCGCGAATGTTAGAGGCTTGTGGTCAACGAACGCGGTGAAACAGCGTCCTTCTAGCCAGAACTGAAAGTGGCGGATGGCCAAATGGAGACCCAGCAGCTCCCTGTCGAACGCGCTGTATTTACGTTCATTATCGCGCAAGGTCCTGCTGAAAAAGACGAGGGGCTGCCAAACCCCGGCTACATGCTGCTCCACGACCGCCCCTATGGCCACATCTGACGCGTCAGTAGTAAGCGCTATGCGGGTCGTTGGGTCTGGTCTACGCTGTTTTTACCTCCGAGAACGCTCGCTCCCGCTCCGGGGACCACTCAACCTTATTTGCGGGTTTCTGTTTTTTGAGCATGGCATAAAGCGGTTGCATGAGTTGCGCTGCGCAGGGGAGGAAACGGTTATAAAAATTCACCATTCCCAAAAACTCCTGTAACGCCCTGACCATCTGCGGCCGGGGGAAATTTGCTACCGCGCGCACTTTGTCAGGAAGCGGAACCGCTCCTTCGGGGGAGAAGCGGTGTCCTAAAAAATCAATCTGCGCCACCCTGAACTGACACTTCGCTGGGTTGATTATTAACCCGTGATCTCCCAACCTCCGGAAAACTGTCGCTAGGTGGTTTTCGTGTTCGTCTTCAGACGCGCTGGCTACCAAAATATTGTCCAAGTAGACGAACACGAAAGGGAGATCACACAGCACCGCGTCCATCATGCGTTGGAACGTCTGTGCAGCCCCTTTAAGCCCGAATGGCATGCGCAAAAACTCGAATAGGCCAAATGGAGTTATTACCGCTGTTTTGGGTATGTCCTCAGCGCGCACTGGGACTTGGTGGTAACCGCAGACCAAATCTATCTTAGAAAAAACACGCGCCCCTGCCAAATGAACGGAAAAAATTTGGATATGCGGGATTGGGTAGCGGTCATGCGCTGTGGCGTTGTTTAACCTGCGAAAATCCTCGCAAGGTCGCCACGAGCCGTCAGCCTTCGGGACCATGTGTAGCGGGGAAGCCCATGGGCTGTTCGAACGCCTGATGATGCCCAACCTCTCCAGGTTGGCGAATTCCTCGCGCGCTATGACCAGTTTAGCTGCGTCCAAGCGCCGAGCTTTTGCAAAAACGGGCGGTCTGGTAGTGGTAATAAAATGTTCCACCCCGTGTTTAGCGACGGTTGCCGAAAATGTGGGGACCATGAGTGCTGGGAACTGAGTGAGCAGTGTGTGGAACTTACCGCTTGCAGCTGTGACGTTGGCTTGTGCTGTCAGCGGGGCCACTTGCGCTGTACAGGGAATAGAATCAAAAGAAACTGCATTAACCAGGCGCCTGTTAGCGAGATCAACCAACAAACCATGTGAGCACAAAAAATCAGCCCCCAACATATTGAAATTCACTGCTGCTATAACAAAAGTCCACTCAAATGTACGGCCGTGTAGAGACAGAAGTAGAGTCCTCTCACCAAAGGTCTTAATCTCCGAGCCGTTCGCTGCTGCCACCCCAGGACCTCTGGATCCTGCCAGCCTGTCCGCGTAGGAAGGTGTGATGAAACTCAAATGGGAGCCTGTGTCCACAAGGAAATGCCTCCCCGAGCATGCGTCCAACAAGTAGAGCAGCTTGTTCTTCTCTCCGAGGATCGCGGTTGCTACCGACCCCCGGTCTTGGCGTTTCCCGAACGCTTGAACTGGCACGGTGGTACACATTTGCATGCCCTCTCTGCAAAGCGGCGGTGGTAGAAACAAAGGGTGTCTCCTCCGCATTCCCTGGCCCCCGCCGCCGCCGCCGCCGTCGGTGGTTCTGCTACCGCTGCCCCTGGCCCCCTGCCATCTCCGGCCGTCGCGCCGAGTTCCGCTGCTGCAGCCGTGGCCGCGCGCTGTCTGCTGGCGTTGACAATTCGATGCACCTCCCGGGCCAGCGCGCGGTAGTCCCGCTGGGCCAACAACGGCGAACTGGCCAGGGTCGCTCTCGTCACCGACGGTAGGGTCCTGAGGAAGAGGTGGGTAAAGATGAAGCGGTCATCGTCCGAGCCTTTCAACCTCAACATCTTCTCCATCAGGTCAACGGGCGTGCCATCTCCCAACTCGGTCAGCGCCAGGAGTCTGTCTGCTCTCTCCTCCACCGAGAGAGTGAAGTGCTGGATGAGTGCAGCCTTCAACGTGCCGTATTTGTCGCTGGCCGGCGGCTGCTCCAGAAGGCTCTCCACATGCTGGGACGTGTGGTTATCAAGTTTTGCGACCACATGGTAGAATTTTGTGTCATCTACCGATATCCCCCGGAGGTTGAACTGTGCCTCAACCGAGTGGAACCAGGAGCGCGGATTGTTCTGCCAAAAGACCGGTAGCTGGACTGTAGCGGCATTCGCTTGGCTGGGGGCTCCTGACGAGGCTGGCCCTGGGGAATTCTCCTCTTGCTGCATGCTACGTCTTGGGTCACCAGTGTGGGAATGTGCAATTGATGAGGCAGGTTTGTCTCAAGGCAGCTTTATTACACATTCACCATCATCTCAAAGTAGAAAGAGAAGATCACAGGAAACTCTCGTCCCTTAAATACCCAGGACTCTCACAGCTCACAAGTCACATTGCATCACAAGTCACACTGCATTATAATCACCAGTAACAATGCATCTCCTCTTAATCCCCTAATATCACCCCCACAGTCTCAGGCCCTGCATACCAAAGCTAAAATCTTCACAGCTTCCTGTTATCTCCAAGGAAACTCTGTCTTTGTTCTTATCTAAAATGTGAGGCCTTATATAAGTCACAAAATAGGTCACATGTGTGGCCACAACCTATAAAATAGGTCAGAACAACAACAAATAAACTATTGCTCTAGGCTTATCACAAAATAATTCCAGGGTGTACAACAAATAATATTTTTAAACATCTTTTAACCATAGATGTAATATTCACCCTTAAACAACAATCAGTGGCAAGTGAAATGAACCGTTTGCTAACCATTAAGCTAGCACAACAATTTATCACCATTTCCGCACTTTAAAACACATATAAATCGCAGATTCAACCTTCATCATCAAGTAGCAATCAATGGCAAGGGAACTGGGACCTTTGCTAACCGTTACAGCCTTGAAAAATAGCTTTTTCTGATGAAAAAACTAGCCGAATTTAGCATCGGCGGCTAGCGTTTTTAAGCTAGCGGTTAGCATCCACACACACAATGAATAGATAGCACTCACCATGCTAAGTGGCTCGTGCGTCAATGGGATTCCCGCGCTCAACGGCGTCGACAGCCCCCGGATCCCAATCTTAAAATTTAATAGACGGGGCATTTGGAAATACCGCAATGTCTCATTTCTCATTTTAGTTTAGGCTTACCAATTTCAAGGGTTTTAACCAGGCAAACGCTGCTATTAGCACGTTAGCGTCGCCATATCACCAAGGACCGTCTCTCTCTCTCTGGTCTGCGTCTTTCATCGTCTGGCGTGACTGAGCCAAAAATGCAAGTCATCCCAGACCCAGGGAGAGAGCGCTTAACCCATTGGCTGGCGTGACCCAGCAACGGCACAGCCATTGGTTACTCGAAATATCAACACACAATACTAGGAACTTTATCAGAACCTTCTAGAAAATGTTCCTAACTATTTATGAATATATATTTATTTAAATATTCATATTCAAATTATGTATTCCCATTGTGAAATGGGTGTTTTTCTTTTTAAAAGCGGTATCGACATTTATAATTCCATCCACGTTTTTAACACTGGGTTCCACTTTGTATATGGAATTTACCATCTGAAGTGCTGTACAGCCGAGGCTTGAATGTTGGAACATTGGGCCAGTTGGGATCCCACCCAGACGTCCTGTGTTTGGACTTTTTAGTGGCGTTATCCTTCTCTCCGTCCTCTGCCTGAACACTTTCCTCTCATTGGCTCCTCTCTTCTGTCTCATCTTTCCCCCTCTCAGCTCTGTCTAATTCAGGTTCTCTCTCTGTCTATGGTAGGATACAAATAGGTTAGATAATATCAAGTGTCATGTTTTGTCCTGCAGGATTTTTTTTGTCATGGTTTACATAAATAACAGAAATACAGTATGTTTATTTTTTGTATGTTTATTCTAGTGTTTCTTTTTTCCATTGAGAGAGCAGGGAAGGGAAAGAAACATTCATTCTAGTAATGTACTCATGCATACTTAAATTATATGATCAGGTGGGTATAGTAACCAGAAATTCTACTCATGTAAAAGCAGTGTACTCCTGTACATTGATTTCAGTTCAGCATTCAACACCATTATTCCCCAGAGACTGATGGAGAAATTACTCCTTCCTGGTCTGAACACCGCCACATGTCTCTGGATCCTGGATTTCCTGACTGAGAGACCTCAGTCTGTCCGGGTTGGAAACAACATCTCCAACTCTGTCACGCTGAGCACCAGATCCCCTCAAGGCTGTGTACTCAGTCCACTGTTGTTTACACTTCTAACACACGACTGTGAATCCAGACACGAGGGGAACCAGATTATTAAGTTTGCAGATGACACCACTTCTTGAGGAAACTCAAACAGGCTTCTCTCCCCATCTGCATCCTCAGGACCTTCTACAGAGGTGTGGTGGAGAGTGTTCTGACATACTGCATTGCTACATGGTACTCCAGCTGCAGTATGTCAGACAAAAAAGCCCTGCAGAGGATAGTTAAGGGAGCTGAGAAGGTAATTGGAGTCTCCCTCCCCTCTGTCCAAGAACTTTTTCAGAACCGTTGTAGGAGCAGGGCACTGAACATTGTCAAGGACCGTTCTCACCCTCTGCATAAACACTTTGAACTTCTGCCATCTGGCAAACGATTCCGGAGCATCAGAGGCAGAACCACCAGACTGATTAACAGCTTCCTTCCACAAGCTGTCAGGATGCTGAACAGTTGATCCGGAATCTCTCATACATACTACTGCACCTATGGACATTATGTACTGTATATTATTTGTATATTATAGTTCTGGTTAGCTTTTTCAAGTATGTCTCAGGGATGTGTGAATGGATGTGGTGGGGTGGGGTGGGGGGTGAGGGTGTGTGTGAGTGTGTCTTAAATCATGTTCTTTTACTTATATGGATGCTGAGAGAAAAGCAATTTCATCTTGCCTGCACTACAGTTGTATGTACAGCAATATAACAATACAGGTTGATTTGATTAATAATAGAAAGTAGACAACCAAAAATTTCTAGTTGAGTTAAAAGTACAAAGAGCAGCCACTTAAAAACTTGAGTAATGACTTCAGTCTTGAAGGTTTGAGGTTTTTCTCCAAAATTTATAACTATTTTCTGATAGTTTTGTACTTTTCTCTGTAAATTTGTCTAAATTTGAAACCATTTTCCTCAAATTTGTAATTTTCTCTTGTAAAATTGACTTTTCTTGTACAATTGAAACTTTATTATAAATTTGTGGATTATTTTATAGCTAATTTTTGTCTATTTTTTAAAAATAAAATTACCGTTTGTTTTTTTTTAATAAATTTGAAACAGACTGTGGTAATTTTATTTATTTTTTCCTGATAACAATTTACATTTTTGACCATAATTTTGCAGTCAGAACAGAACAATAATTTAAATCTGATTTCAAAGAAAAAAACATGCAAACTCATGTTTCTCTTGGACAGTGATGCTAGCGAGACACTCTGCCTGGCGACTGGAGCGGTCACATGGGTGCAGTGCTTCTGAACTCTGCGCGGATGACGGTCACGCCTGTTGTTCGTGTGTGTGCTTGCGGACCGTCATTCCTTCATAGTTTTTCTTAAATTTATATTTCCTCATAGAGTGGCAGAAAATTTACAAGCGTGGCGGGCCGCCACTGGGAAATGTTACCAGAGGAAACCCTGCATCTATCGATCTATCTGGTTCACTTTAGTTTTTCTTTTAAACATGCCTTTTTACGGCTTTCCATGTCCATTCAGTCTTTCGAACCTTTATTAGTCACAGACGGTTTACAAATTCATCATCACTTAGCAGCTGAAGCCTCCTGAAGAGCAGACAAAGATGTACAGAAACAATCAGCCAATCAGAAGTCACTGCTGGTTTAATGGGGGGGTGGGTCATCCCTCGGTGAGGTCGTCGTTGAAGTGGAGGAGGACGGCGGGGACAAACTCGTCTCGGTCCAGCCTGAGACGCTCCAACTCGTGGTCATCGTCGTGGATACCGTTCTCCTCCAGAGTCTGGTCCATGTCCAGCGTTCTGCCGCCGTGCTTCCACGTGTAGCTGCGGGCGTGAGCGTTGTAGCGGAGATAACGGCCAAGGATTTCCTCCAGAGTCTCCTCGGAGCAGACCTGAGGACGTCAGCGTAGAGGAGAACAGAGTTCACTTTATTTAGGATTGATGACAGTGATTAAAAGAGCTCAGACATGATGGACGTGACAGCTGCTGCTTCTGTGTTCATCACCTCCAAGCCTCATCAGTTCTCTCAAGTTTAATTTCTCTTTTTACATTTTACTGAACATCAACAGAAATCATTTGTCATTAATGTGCTAAATTTCCACACTCATGTAATCAGACTGGTTTGTCTGTCTGTCAGCAGGATTACCAAAAACTCCTGGACGGATTTGGATCAACTTTTCACCAGAGGGGCTTCTTGGGCTAAAGAGGAACCCAGAACATTTTGGTGATGACCTGAGAATGCATACCTCCACCAAGGCTCTTATCTTCTCACATGCGGCTGGGGAAGTCTGTCTCAGACTCCCCCCTACTCTTCTCCCTTTATACCAACTCCTGCACCTCCTCCCACCAGTCTGTTAAGCTGATTAAGTTTGCGGACGACACCACCCTCATCGGGCTCATCTCCAACGGTGACGAGTCCGCCTACAGGGAAGAGGTGGCCCAGCTGGTGTCCTGGTGCAGCCACAACAACCTGCAGCTGAATGCTCTGAAGACAGCGGAGATGATTGTGGACTTCAGGAAAGTCACATCCCCCCTGCCCCCCCTCACCATCTCAGGCTCTCCCATCACCTTTGCAGATTCCTTCCGCTTCTTGGGCACCACCATCACCCGAGACCTCAAATGGGAGCCAACCATCAGCTCCCTCATCAAAAAGGCCCAGCAGAGGATGTTCTTTCTGCGGCAGCTGAGGAAGCTCAAGCTACCCACCAAGATGTTAGTGCAGTTCTACACGGCCATCATCGAGTCCATCCTCACCTCCTCCATAACTGTGTGGTACGCAGGAGCCACTGCCAGGGACAGACTAAGGCTGCAGCGCGTCGTGCGCACTGCTGAGAAGGTGATCGGCTGCAAGCTCCCATCTCTCCAGGATCTGTACATCTCCAGGACCCGGAGGCGTGCTGGCCGGATCATAGCTGACCCTTCACATCCTGGTCACGTGCTGTTTGCCCCCCTCCCCTCAGGTAGAAGACTTCGGTCCATTTGGACTAAAACCTCCCGGCACATGAACAGCTTCTTCCCCTCTGCCATCAGACTGCTGAACACTAAGTGACTTTTGACTCTCGTGCACTATGTACAGCAGCTCAACCAGACTCATGTCAATCATCACTGTTTTTCTGTTGCATTATTGACTGCACTATGTGGTACTTCACATTATCTGCTACATGCTAATTTTTTAAACTGCCTTGACTAGTACTACTCATTATTACTAGTATTATTATTATTATTACTTATTATTACTTATTTTTCTACACTTATTGCACGTTTCTAGTCCTTTAGTTTTTTAGTTTATCCCTTTTTCTCATTATGTTTTTAATGTTGCAGCATGGCACCGAGACAAATTCCTAGTTTGTGTATCACATGAACAATGGCAATAAACCTGATTCTGATTCTGATTCTGATTCTGATTCTGACATGTGTGAGCAAGAATCCTCCACAACTCCTGGACAGACGGATCATTTTCCCCAGAACTGGGCTGTGGCCCACACAAGAATCCGTTACAGTTTGGAGGTGATCTATGAGGGACAGAAGCAACCTGGTGGAGGGATGCGCTCTCTGAGTGCTTTACTAGTTTTCCCATTAGTCTGTAGCATTTTTCCTTTGAACTTTGGACATTTCTCCCTGTAAACGTGCAGCTCTTTTCATGTCGATTTGTGACGTTTCCTTATAATATTTGCAACATTTTCACAACTTTACTTTTTTGCAGCCTGTAAATGTCTGGTGTCTTTATAAACATTTTCTAATTTTACACATAAATTTACAACTTCTACATAAATGTTGCACTTTTTTCATATAATCTGTATAAATTTGCAACTTTTGTTATATATTTTACAACTTTTTTTGCATATATTTGCCATTTTTTTCATGTAAATCTGCAACCTTTTCACATAAATTTACACATTTTTCCCCATAAATGTTCAGCTTTTTTCATATAAATTTGTGATTTTTTTGTGAGTTTTGGCTGCGGCGGGATCTGGTTTATTGTCATGAACATCTCAACTCTGTAGAGCCCACATGGATCCTGAGGAAGTCCACATTTAACGTGAGCTGGACTGAACCACCCAGAACTGGACCTTGTATCAGCACCAGTAAAAAACTGGACAATCCTGACTGGAATGTGGCCACAGACTTTTGACGTTTTGTAAATCTGGGGTTTTAGAAGTGATCGAGTGGTTGGATAAAAGCCAAATTCAGGAGAAGTCTGGGAATATAAAGCAGAAATGACAGACTTTCTTTACCCAGAATGCACCTGTGATGCAGGGCTCACCTCCAGGAGCTGCTCCAGCTACGTCAGCGTGTTCACCACTCGGATGTGCTGCGCCTTCTCCGTCAGTCGGCCCATGTCGCAGCTCCGGTCCCTCCACCAGGGGTCGCCACTGACGCCGGCCCAGTCAGAGTGCGGCCCGGCAGGGGGCATGTGAATGAAGCGCCCCCTGGGGGTGAAGTGCCGCACGCAGCTGGTCACAGGGTCCACAAACGTCTGGATCTGAGGATGGAAGATGTACATCTTTACTCGTCTTTTTTTGGTGTTTTGGGAAGAAATTTACAGAAGAAAAACACGAAAACTTATCTGAAATAAGAGCAGAGATGTGAGCTGGCTCCTGATTGGCCAGTTAGTTTGAGTGACACTCACGTCTTTGGTTTTGGGGTCAAACCAGCTGCTGATGTCACGCCCCACCGACTCCAATGTTCTCAAATGTTCTCAGGAAATTTGAGAATTTTTGTTAGTGACACATGACACTGGTCAAAATTGGGAATCTGTCTCTGAACAGTAGAAGCTGTTGACCTCTGTGCTCGTGGAAACAACATCTAGCTAGTGGACCAAGGAGTTACGAGAGCTCACCCAGTCATCATCGGTCAGGAGGATGACCAAGTGAGACTCGTGTCCGTTGCACCAGTCTCTGGCATCATTCCATGATAACGCCGTCTTGCTGAAGTAGCAGCAGCTGGAGCCAAAAGGATCCCACTCTAAAGGGCAGCAGCCATCTGCCAGAGAGCCTGGGACAAGAAAGAAAGGAGCGAAAATGAGTCAACAGAAAGGAAAAGTTGAGTTGTTAGTAGTAATAGGTGCTGATCGTCACTTCCTTGTGGTAACGTATCGTCACTTCCTGTTTTGCTGTCTGTCTGTGTGGTTTGCTCTCCTCACTCTCCTGAGCTTTTGGGTTAGCCACTAGCGATGGCTACTAGCTCTCCTTCCCCTTCTTTTCTGGTGTGCTCTCTGTCAGATGTTTAGCTACACCTCTGCCTCTTTTAGTGATAACGGTAAATGTAATAAATGTCTTTTTCAGGCGCTCGAGGCGAGGTTATCTGATTTGGAATCCCGGCTCCGCTGCATTGAAACTCTGTCTGCACCAGTTACTCTTGACCAGGGGTGCTCATTACGTTGATCGCGATCTACTGGTTGATCGCAGTTTGTACGACTGTTGACTGATTTCTGTACCTTTATCTTGTTCTCAATAAAGTTTGGGAAAAAAAAAAACCTGGTCGATCGCAGCGTGACATTAAAAAAAATATTTGTCAGCCTATCAAACATCCCGTCAGTTGATTGACATACAGGGCAACCATTCAGATGACAACTGAATTTTGACCTTTAGGTCACCGCTCATGCATAAACAACGGTGCTAAGCGCAGCAAAACTTACAAGCTAGTCAGCGAATTACCTCAGATTTTAAGCCAGGGGTTGGGAACCTATGGCTTGCGAGCCAGATGTGGCTCTTTTGATGGCTGCATCTGGCTCGCAGACAAATCTTTAAACTTTAAAGATTCTGTTTTTACAAGAGCGCCGAGTGTCTGCTGCTCTGTATATAGTTTTAGAATCATCTTCCGTGTTGCGGCCATTACGAGCTCAGATCACACGAGACGGCCCGCTGAATTTAAGCATTTATTTATTTATTTTCTACTCGTTTATGTTCTGCATTTAATATGAACCCTGAGTTTGAAATAAACGTTTGAATTTGAATATCCCAAAAGCCGCTGCACATCCGGGTACTCCAGGCTCAGCCAATATTGAGCACCAGAAGTCGCATTAATGGTAAGAAATGCTCATCATTGATTAGCAACAGCATAACAATGTTATTAAAAAGAATTCAGAGACTTATTGTACTTTAAAAGTGTTGAAATTACATAAAATGCACACATTTACTTGTATTTTTAGTTTAAAACATATTGTATGGCTCTCACGGAATTACATTTAAAAATATGTGGTGTTCATGGCTCTCTCAGCCAAAAAGGTTCCCGACCCCTGTTTTAAGCCCTTGCTAAAACATATGGTGATCAAAATGAGTCGGACTGTTCATGGAAAATACGACATCGACTTTCCGCCGAAAAGCCAGCTGAGAAAGAGAAAGGTGGAGGAACTAAAATCCCAGTTGTCCGGACAGCAGTCATTTTTCACTCAACAAACTTCAAAAGCGAAAGCCGCCACCGAAGCATCGTTCCGGGTGAGTCACGCCATCGTTAAAACCAATAAGTCCTTCCAAGACGGAGAGATGGTAAAAGAAGCATTCGTTGAAGCAGCTGACTCATTTTAATTTTAATTTAATTAAAATTAAAATGATTGATTAATTTAATTAAAATTAAAATTAAAAAAATTTAATTTAATTTTAATTTTAATTATATGTTTTGCATTTTTGTAGTGGGTAGATCATTTTGACTTGGTTGTTTTATAAGTAGCTCGCATGCTGTAAAAGTGTGAGCACCCCTGCTCTTGACTGACGCCCCTTAGCTGCAGTGGAGCTAGCTAGCATAGCTAACCCCGTTAGCGGTCCTCCGGCTCTCCTCAGCAGCGAGGAGACTGGGTGGGTGACGGTAAGAAGGAAGCCTAGTCGCAAAGCCCCGGTACACCTCCAACCTGTTCACGTTTCTAATCGTTTTTCCCCGCTCAGCGACACACCCGCTGAGGAAAAAACTCTGATCATTGGCGACTCTGTAGTCAGAAACGTGAACCTAGAGACTCCAGCGGCCATAGTCAAATGCATTCCTGGGGCCAGAGCAGGCGACATCGAGTCAAATCTGAAAATGCTGGCTAAAAGTAACTGTAAATACTCCACAATTGTTATTCACGCCGGCATTAATGACATCCATCTCCGGCAGTCGGAAGTCACGAAACTTAATGTAGAATCAGTGTGTGACTTTGCAAAAACGATGTGTGCCACTGTAGTATTCTCTGGGCCCCTCCCCAATCTGACCAGTGATGACATGTTTAGCCGCTCGTCATCCTTGAACTGCTGGCTGTCTGTGTGGTGTCCTAAAAATGACGTGGGCTACATTGACAATTGGAGCTCGTTTTGGGGAAAACCTGGTCTTATGAGACGAGACAGCATTCATCCCACTTTGGATGGTGCTTCTCATTTATCCAACAATCTGGCATCTTTTTTATCCAAATTTCCAAAACCATGACTACTCAGAGTTGGGACCAGGAAGCAGAGTCGCAGTCTTACACGCCTCTCTGCAGCTCCTCTTCATCCGCCACCCCTCAGCTTAGCCCCTGTCTTCCCCATCAGAGAATCGTTGTCTGCTCCCTCCAAAGTAAATAAAAAATATAATATATAAGCATCCCAAAGTGATAAAGCAAAATATTGGTAAAACTCAAATTAAACATAAAGCCTCTAAATTGAATGATTTGGCCTCTGTTCCTCCTCATAATTTAAAAATTAAATGTGGTTTATTAAATATTAGGTCTCTAACTCCCAAGTCTCTGTTAATCCATGATCTGTTAATTGGTCATCAGATTAATTTAATTTCCCTTACAGAGACTTGGTTAGGACAAGAGGATTATGTTGGTTTAAATGAATCAACTCCCTCTGGTTATTTAAACTGTCAAAATCCCAGAAGTTCTGGTCATGGAGGAGGAGTAGCAACAATTTACCATTCCAAATTACTAGTTAATGTAAAGCAAAAAACATGTTATAATTCTTTTGAGGGCCTGGTCCTCAGTATTGGGCACTTTAGCAGTTTTAGGTTAAACCCAATTTTATTTGCCATAGTTTATCGTCCCCCATCAACCTACTCAGAATTTTATCCAAATTTGCTGATTTCTTAGCTGATTTAGTGCTGAAATCTGATAGAATAATTATACACCATCCTCACCATCCTCTACAGCACAGTGTCCACTGTGGACTCCTTCAAGTTTCTGGGTACCACAATCTCCCGGAACCTGAAGTGGTCCTCCCATATAGACACTGTCCGGAAAAAGGCCCAGCAGAGGTTGTTTTTTCTGCGTCAGCTCAAGAAGTTTGATTTGCCTCAGGAGCTGCTGGTTGTCTTCTACACCGCCATCATCCAATCTGTCCTCTGCTTTTCCATCACTGTCTGGTTTGGATCTGCCACTAAACAGGACAAGACCAGACTGCAGCGGATCATTAAGTCTGCGGAGAGGATCATTGGTACTGACCTACCCTCCATTGAGAACTTATATCGGTCCATAACCAGGAAACGGGCGGGAAACATCTGTGCTGACCCATCACACCCCGGCCACAAACTGTTTGAACTTCTATCTTCTGGTCGTCGTTACAGATCACTGAAGGTCAAAACCACCCGTCACAGGAACAGTTTCTTTCCTCAAGCCATCACTCTGATGAACTCCTAACATTCACCTAGTCCTACCTGTTGCTGTACTCAAGACTTTTCATCCATTATTACATTGCACATAACTCTCACACTGCTTTTTACTTCATTCACATTATATCACTGAATCTGAGTTCACATTGAAATACTGTGTGACTGTATATTTTTTCATATATTTCTGCAAAGTGTGGTTAGTCTGAGTAAATAACTGCATATATTCCTGTATATATTTGCATCCTTTTATAGAAACGTGGACAGACTGTAATTTACTGTACATACTCTGTTGTCATTGAATCCTTATTTAAATCCTCCACCTGAACAATGAGAGCAAGTTTTTAGCCAAAGTCAAATTCCTTGTATGTGTTGTGCATACTTGGCCAATAAAGCTGATTCTGATTCTGATTCTGATAGTAGGGGACTTTAATATACATGTGGATGTAGATAGTGACTGCCTTAATGTGGCATTTAATTCAATATTAGACTCGATTGGGTTTTCTCAGAAAGTAGGAAATTCTACTCATTACCTCCACCATACATTGGACCTTGTTCTGACATATGGCATAGAAATAGAAAATCTTGTAGTGTCTCCTCATAACCCTGTACTGTCAGACCATTGTCTGTTAACCTTTGATTTTACTATTTCTGACTATTTGGCTCCTAAAGAAAAATATTATTACAGTAGATGCCTCTCAGATGATGCTGTTTCCAAATTTATGCAGATTGTTTCCTCTATGCCATGTGTCAACACAACGGAAATAAGCTATAGACAGCTTGCTCCTTCTGTAATTGATAACATGGTGGATAGTGTTACAGCTTCTCTGCATCAGACTCTAGACTTGGTGGCCCCCTTTAAAAAAGAAAAAGTCTAATCAGAGATTTCTAACTTCTTGGTTCAACACAGAAACTCGTAGCTTAAAAAAGAAGACTCGTCAATTAGAAAGAAAATGGCGCTCCACTAATTTAGATGAAATCTATTTAGCTTGGAGAACTCATCTTTTAATTTATAAAAAAATCTCTTAGAAAAGCTAGAACGAGTTATTATTCTGCATTAATAGAAGAGAACAAGAATAATCCCAGGTTTCTTTTCAGCACTGTAGCCAGGTTGACAGAGTCAGGACTCTGTCAATCCTAGCATTCCCTTAGAGCTTACTAGTCAGGACTTTATGAACTTTTTCAATAATAAAATTTCATCCATCAGAGATAAAATCAATCAGATTCTTCCCACAGTTAACTTAAATACTGTAACTACTACAACTCCTTCAATTGATGTCTGTCTTGATGAGTTTACTCCAATCGACCTTTGTGAGTTAGACAAAATAGTTTCCTCATCCAAACCTTCAACTTGTCTTTTAGACCCTATTCCTACCAGGTTATTTAAAGAAGTCTTCCCACTTATTGGTAGCTTTATTCTTCATATAATCAATTATTCATTAACTTTAGGCCATGTACCGCAGGCTTTTAAAACGGCTGTAATTAAACCCTTACTCAAAAAGCCAACGCTAGATCCAGGAGCTTTAGCTAACTATAGACCAATCTCTACTCTCCCTTTCATTTCAAAAATCTTAGAAAGAGTTGTTGCTACACAATTATTTGACCACCTGCAGGGAAATGGTTTACTTGAGTCTGGGTTTAGAATCCATCATAGTACTGAAACAGCCTTAGCGAAGGTCACTAACGACCTCCTCATTGCATCTGATAATGGACTGGTTTCTGTACTTGTCCTTTTAGACCTTAGTGCAGCTTTTGATACTATCGATCATAATATTCTACTTGATAGATTAGAACACTATGTTGGACTTAATGGAACTTCGTTGCAGTGGTTAAGATCTTATTTACCTGATAGGTTCCAGTTTGTTCATGTAAATAATGAGTTTTCTTTCAACTCAAAGCTTAGTCATGGAATTCCACAGGGATCTGTGCTAGGCCCTACTCTTTTTAGTTTATATATGCTTCCGTTAGGCAACATTATTAGAAAGCACTGTATACATTTTCATTGTTATGCAGATGACACACAATTATACATGTCAATGAAGCCAGATGATAGTAATCAATTAGCCAAGTTAGAAGCCTGTGTTAAGGAAATCAAAGCTTGGATGATTTGTAATTTCCTGCTATTAAATTCAGATAAGACTGAAGTCATTCTTGTTGGTCCAAAAAACCTTAGAAATACCTTTCCAAATCAAACTTTCAGTTTGGATGCGGTTACTCTTTCTCTTAATAGCTCTGTGAGGAACCTTGGAATTATTTTTGATCAAGATCTGTCCTTCAATTCACATATTAAATTTGTTTCTAAGACTGCCTTCTATCATTTGCATAATATTGCCAAGATTAGGAGCATCTTGTCTCAGAGTGATGCTGAGAAGCTGATCCACGCTTTTGTTAGCTCGAGATTAGATTATTGTAATTCTTTATTATCAGGCTGTCCTAAAACATCTTTAAAAAGTCTTCAGCTGATCCAAAATGCTGCAGCAAGAGTTTTAACAGGTACTAGAAAGAGAGATCATATCTCTCCGGTTCTGGCCTCCCTTCATTGGCTTCCCATAGAGTTTAGAATTAAGTTTAAAATCCTTCTTCTTACTTACAAAGCTCTAAACAATCAGGCTCCTTTTTATTTAAAAGATCTGATACTACCGTATTATCCTAACAGAGCACTACGCTCCCAAAATGCAGGATTACTTGTAATACCTAGAATCTCCAAAAGTACAATGGGAGGCAGAGCCTTCAGTTATCAAGCTCCACTCCTGTAGAACCAGCTGCCAATCTGGATTCAGGAGTCAGACTTGGTCTCTGTTTTTAAGAATAGGGCTAAAACCTACCTTTTTGATATAGCCTACAATTAGGGAGGGATCATGTGTTTCTGAACCCTCCCTTAGTTATGCTGCTAATAGGTTTAGTCAGCCGGGGGACCTCCAATAATGCACTGGGCCTCATTCCTTTCTTCACTCTCAAAGAAATTTTTTTTTTTTTTTTGCTGGTCATTAACATCTGTTTGTTCTCTCCCATAGATTGAGTCCCCATTGTGCTGTTTGCTCTCTACATGTCTGTTCTTTTCATCTTCTCTATCCCCTCACCCCCCAGCCAGTCGCAGCAGATGACTGCCCCTCCCTGAGCCTGGTTCTGCTGGAAGTTTCTTCCTGTTAAAAGGGAGTTTTTCCTCTCCACTACCGCCAAGTGCTTGCTTACAGGGGATCGCCTGATTGCTGGGGTCTTTCTGCAACTGTGGGGGTTCCCCCTACAGTTGATAGTGCTATGAGATGACTGTTGTTGTGGAAATGGCGCTATATAAATAAAGTTGAATTGAATTGAATTGAAAATTGTTTAGTGTCCGGGAATGAGCTTCTGAAACCACACACCTGCAGCACTACTAGCCTAGTCAGTGTAGTTAGCTTAGCAAAGCTACCAGGATGTTCCTCCACTTTATATAAAATCTACCAACTGGTTCATCAATCTACAATCAATATAGACATTAGGTTTTTTTTTTTTTTTTTTTTTTTTTTTGTCAGGTCAGGCATTGGCTTGCTTGCTACCGGATAACCATGAAAACCAGTATGATCTGTCTCATGGGTCGGGCCGTTGGCGACTCAACCGGCATCCCCACCCTTCCGAGGGCGTGCAGGGTGAAACACGGCATCCTGGCAGAACTAAAAACAATATCTATCACAGGTCTGTGGTAGACCACTCCCAGTTACACGGGGTGAGACTGGACATCCTGGCAGATAAATATATCTGTTGCAAGGTTTGTGTTGGACTGTGCCAGTCGATGCATTGTGACATGCACTACACAAAGAGCAGAGATAAACAAACCTATCATCTGGTCAGTCACTGCAACAGATACTGGAGTCAGTTTGTCTTGGCTTGTCCTTGCCACTGATAATACCTGTATCTTCCAAGAATGTGCTGCTAGTCCAGCAAAAGCTAGCAGTACTCAAATACTTTGCAAGCAGTTTCATGAAATGGTCAATCAGAAAGCAACTCATACTGGCTCGGACATCGTCCTGGCTTACAAGGTCCACGCTGATCTGGTCACACTCCGACAGGCAGCGAAAAGTAAGCTAGGAGAAGGAAGACAAAAGAAGAGGAAAACAGCAGCCTTGTGAGTAGCAGAATGGAATGTACGTACTCTGTTGGACAGAACAACATCACAGGGCCCAGAAAGACAGACCGTGCTTGTGGACCTGCAAATGAACAGGTACAATGTAGACATAGCTGCACTTAGTGAAACAAGATTGCTTGGTTATGACAGCTTGGAAGACCATGGGTACATCTTCTTTTGGAGTGGGAGATCAACTCAAGAAAGGAGAGAAGCAGGAGTGGGCTTTGCAGTTAGAAAGGAGATAGCAGCAATGCTTGATGGGGAACCGGTGCCAATCAACAACAGGATAATGACTATGAGACTCCCACTACAGCGGAAGATGTATGCCACACTCATCAATGTATATGCCCCAACAATGACCAACACAGAGGAGGTGAAGGAAGAGTTCTACAGTGATTTACGTGAGACTATCAGGCGTGTACTCACTGATGACAGGCTGATACTCGTTGGAGATTTTAATGCCAGAGTTGGTTCGTACAGTGAGAAATGGAAAGGAGTGCTAGGCAGTCATGGAGTAGGCAAGTGCAATGCTAATGGAGAACTTCTACTTGCACTATGTTCAGAGTACAACCTTGTGATAACCAACACTCTATTTAAGCACAAGGACACAGACAAGAAGACATGGATGCACCCAAGATCCAAGTACTGGCACTTATTAGACTACATCATAGTCAGGCAGAGAGACATAAGGGATGTATTGGACACCAGAACAATGAGAGGCGCAGACTGTGGTACTGATCATGTTATGCTGAGATCTAGATTAAGGGTTTGCAGATGAAAACAGCACTGCAGGAAGGGTGCAAAGCCACCACGGAAGCTAAACACTAGTGCACTGAAAGGCCAAAAGAAGCAGGAAGAACTTACACAGGAAATGGACAAAAACTTGAAAGACTGGGACAGCAACAGCTCAGAGAATGACTTAGAAGAGAAATGGGCAACACTGAAGGATACGGTGTATCAGACTGCGAGTGACGTATTAGGCCACCCTGAGAGGAAACATCAAGATTGGTTTGATGAGCATGATGAACACCTGAAGAAACTACTAGAAGCGAGGAATACAACTAGGCAGGAAAACCGACAGTGTAACACACGGTCGAAGAAGAAATACTCAAAGGCTCAGAGTGAGCTACAAGAGTACACCAGAGAGATGAAGTCCAACTGGTGGGATGAAAAAGCGGAGGAACTTCAAACTGCAGCAGACAGAAAGAACATGAAAACATTCTTCACAGGTTTGAGAGAAATCTACAGCCCTAAACCAAGAGGATTGATCCAACTAAAGGCTATGGATGGTGAAACGGTTTTGCAGGAGAAAGACAAGATCCTAGACAGATTTGCAGACCACTTTGACCAACTACTAAACAACCCTGGAGATCTCACTAAAGAGACTAAAGAAGCTCTAGTGCAGCGACCAGCTGTATCAAGTCTGGATGAACCACCAAATTTTGATGAACTAATGGTAGCTATCAGGACAACACAGGATGGTAAAGCTCCAGGAAGGGATGGAATTCCAGCAGAAGTGTGGAAATTTGGTGGTGTTCAGTTGACCAACTGCCTGCACAAGCTCATCCAAGAGATATGGGATGCCCAAAAGGTACCTCAAAACTGGAAGGATGCAAGTATTGTGCCTTTGTTCAAGAAAGGTGACAGGAAAGATTGTGGAAATTACCGAGGTATATCACTGCTAGCCACTGTTGGTAAGATTCTCTCACGTGTACTACTGAACAGACTCAATGAACACATCTCGCAGAATATACTACCAGAAACCCAGTGTGGCTTTTGAAGTGGAAGAAGCACAATGGACATGATTTTCTGCTTGAAACAGGTTCAAGAAAAGTGTATCGAACAGAACATGCCGCTTTGTAAAGCCTTTGATACTGTTTCGCGACAAGGACTTTGGCAGGTACTCAAGAAATATGGCTGTACAGAGAAGTTTGTCAGTCTGATCGAGGCACTCCATACAGGTATGCAAGCAAACGTGGCAGTGGGTGGTTCAGTATCTAAAGACTTTTCAGTAAGTAATGGGGTGAAATAAGGGTGTGTGCTGGCACCTACACTCTTCTCACTATATATGGCAGCCATGCTTGAGGTGGCCTTCAAAGACACTTCAGAAGGAGTATACATTCAAACAAGGAAAGAAGCAGACTTGTTCAGTGTGGCACAGTTTAAAGCCAAGAGCAAGACATCGATAAAGGTAGTAAGAGAAATGGTCTTTGCCGATGACAGTGCCCTAGTTGCACACAGCGTGGAAGATATGCAATCTTTAGTGGAGAAATTCGCAAGAGCAGCTAGCCAATTCAGCCTCCAAATCAGCATCAAGAAGACAGTGTAGAATATGTAGAAAGAAAGTGGCTGACAGCACTTAGCCACTCCTTAAGATCTCAGTTGTTCATTGTGGAATATGTATGTGTGCCGCTGGGAATCTCGGGGTATTCTGGCTACAGCTTGGAGAGCTGGTGGCACGCCTCTAGAGTGAGGCTAAAAATAAAGCTCGTACTCTGAACCTCACATGAATTCCTGTGTATCTTCAACATTTCTACATGGTGTCAGAAGTCAGTCTCTGCCCAGCATGTCGCAGAACCTCCGACGGATTAATCCACTCGTCTCTGACGAAAACATCGCGGACAACTGGGTCAAATTCAAGCGCGAATGGCGCGTTTACAGCATCGCGGGGCTAACGTCGGCTAGCAAACAGGTGCAAGCGTACACGCTCCTCAACCTCGCCGGTCCCGATGCGCTGGACAAGTACGACACATTCACCTTCGGACAAGACGAAGATCCGGAGGATCCTGACACACTGGTAAAGAAATTTGATGAAATTTGCCTTCCTATAAAAAACGTCATTATGGACAGACATGCGTTCAATACTACAGGCCAGAAACCACACCAGTCTATCCAGTCATATGCAGCCACGTTAAGGTCTCTGGCCAAGAAATGTGAGTTCGGCCCGTTACATGATGAACTGATTAGAGACAGGTTGGTGTGTGGCGTCCGCGATGACACCCTCCGCACCCAGCTACTGAAAGAAAAGAAATTGACGCTAGATGCAGCCATGGAGATGTGTGTGCTACACGAGCAATCTGAAAAGGGCAACATGGAACTAAAGAAGGAAAAAGACGACAAAGAAATGAAAAAGGAAGGAGATCTGTGTGCAGTGCAATTCAATTTGTGCTCAAACTGTAGTGGGCAACACCCACCCGATCGCAGCAGCTACCCAGCTTTCAATAAACGCTGCAACTCGTGTGGAAAATGGAACCACTTCTCCAAATGCTGCAGATCGAGCGGGGAGCGTAAACCCAGCGCACAGCGTGGGCAGCAGCCGAGCAGACCACCCCGCACCCCACGCAGAGGAGGATACGCGCACAAAATAAGCAAACTGGACACAGAGACCGCACATGACCCAGCCGAACTCTTCTACTGTGAAAGCGTGGAAACGGCTACAGACAAGGGCGAGATATTCACCATGCTGTCGTCCTCCACCACCGGAAAACAACTGAAAATAAAGATTGACACTGGAGCTCGGTGCAATGTGATCTCCAAGGCCACTCTTGACCACACCGACCCCAATGCGGACATCGACCACAGCCGTATAATCAACCTCGTGGCCTACGGAGGACAGGTGATAAGAACAATGGGCATGGCTACTGTGCATCTCACATGTGGGACATTACACTTTCATGTTGTTGACAGTGATGTGAAACCTCTTCTCGGTCTCATTGATAGTGTAAAACTGGGCTTTGTGAAACTGGGACCAAATGTGCATGCACTCCAACAGGGAGCGCCAGAACTGACAGAATACAGAGACTTGTTTGACAACAGCACTGTAGGCAAGCTTCCGGTGGTGTACCACATGCGTCTGGACGACACAGTGCACCCCACAATCTGTGCTCCCAGGCGGGTACCACTAGCAATGAAGGACAAGATCATTCAGGAGCTCAACAGAATGACCAAGCTGGGAATCATCAAACCAGTCCACGAACCCACAGAATGGGTATCTGCAATGGTGGCTGCCTGCAAGAAGGATGGCAGCATCCGGCTGTGCATCGATCCAGTCCATCTCAACAAAGCACTTCTCAGGCCCCACCATCCCATGAAAACAGTCGAACAAGTGATAGCTGACATGCCGGGCGCCAAAGTGTTCAGCGTCCTAGACGCAAAATGTGGATTCTGGCAGGTGCCACTCAGCAGCGAGTCCTCCAAACTGACCACATTCATGACACCAGTGGGCCGGTATGCTTTCCTCCGAATGCCCTATGGGATATCGACGGGGAGTGAGGTGTTCCAGAGGTGCCTGGAGCAACTCTTTGAAGGGCAGCCATGTGCAATTGTCGTCGACGACATCCTTGTCTGGGGCAGCACTACAGAGGAGCATGACGCGCGTCTACATCAGGTCATGGAGAGAATGCGTGCCGTCAACCTCAAGCTGAACCCAGACAAATGCCGCTTCAGGGTGTCTGCAGTCTCATACGTGGGGCACCTGCTCACCGACCAGGGGATCAAACCGGATCCTGCCAAGACTGCCGCGGTTCGCCTGATGCCTCCCCCAGAGGACAAGCATGGGGTCCAGAGATTCCTCGGCATGACAAACTACCTGTCAAAGTTCATCCCAGGCTACAGCAAAGTCACAGCACCCCTGCGTCAGCTCCTCCTTCAAGATGTGGACTGGGTCTGGCAGGAGCATCACACAGCGGCCTTCAACAAACTCAAGGACCTTCTCACCAGCCCCGCAGTCCTCCAGTATTTCGATGTACACCAGCCAGTGGTGCTGTCTGCTGATGCCTCTCAGCATGGTCTAGGGGCTGTCTGCCTACAAAACAACAAACCTGTGGCGTTTGCCTCCAGAGCCCTCACGGAGACAGAGGGGCGCTACGCACAAATAGAAAAGGAGCTCCTGGCTCTAGTCTACGCCTGTCAAAAATTCCACGACTACATATATGGCCGTCCTGTGACAGTGGAGACCGATCATCAGCCCCTCATCACCATACCGCGAAAGCCCCTCCACTCTGCATCCGCTCGCCTCCAGAGAATGATGCTGAAGCTGCAGCGTTACAACCTTCAGGTTACCTACAAAAGAGGCAAAGAACTATATGTTGCAGACACCCTCTCACGTGCACATCTGCCGGCTGCTGACCAGACCGACAGTGCTGAAGACTACGATGTCATGACGGTGGAGGTGCTCTCCTCAAGAAGACTGGAGGAACTGAGACGTGAAACACTGGCAGACCCTACATGCCGCCGGCTAGCTGAGGTCATCACCACAGGCTGGCCTGACTCGTCAAAGAAACTGCCTCATGATCTCAGACCATTCTACAGCATGAGAGATGAGCTCACGACGGACAATGGCCTGCTGCTTCGCGGTCTGCGCTTCGTCATCCCCCACTCTTTGCGACACTACTACGTCAAACAGCTGCATCAAGGCCACCCTGGCCCCGAAGCAACAAAACGCAGGGTCAGAGAAACCATGTTCTGGCCCACAATCAACCAGGACATTGAGAATGAGCTCTCCAAATGTGCTCCATGCAATGCACTGCGACCTCACCAGACAAGAGAGCCTCTGCAACTACATGATGTACCTGACCTACCGTGGGCCCTCACAGCAGCTGATGTCCTCGAGTGGGAGGGAAAAGAACACCTGGTGCTTGTCGACTCGTACTCTGGTTGGTATGAAATGGATCAGCTCCCCAACACCACTAGTGCAACCATCATCACCAGGCTGAAAACGGCACTTTGCCACACATGGTGCACCTCAGCAGCTCATGACTGACAATGCTGCATATTTCACTAGCAGGGAATTCCAGGAATTTGCCCACACATGGGACTTTACCCACGTCACCAGCAGCCCCCACTACCCACAATCAAATGGGTTAGCTGAAAGGGCCGTTCGTTCAGCCAAACACCTGCTGGAGAAATGTGCACGTGATGGTACAGATGTCTATGTGGCCCTACTCAACATACGAAACACACCAAGAGATGGACTGCCCTCGCCAGCGCAGCGTTTGCTGTCTCGGCGCACAAAGACCCTCATTCCCATGACCAAAGCAATGTACCTGCCCAGAGTGCAAACACAGGTGCAGGCTGCTCTCACCCACGCAAGGCAGCGACGCAAGGCACACTACGACAAATCAGCCAAACGCCTAACACCACTGCAAACAGGGAACACGGTCAGGATGCAGACGGCCAGGGGATACGACCGGCTCACAGTGGTCACGGGAGCTGCAGCACAACCCAACAGCTACCAGGTCCAGGTCGGGGATGCCACGTACACAAGGAACAGACGTCATCTACTACTCACCCCGGAGACCTACACCCCTCATACACCAACCCTCCCATCTAGCACCACTCCAGACCGACCAGCGGATCCACAACCTGTCGCCGCCCAGCCAGAGGCGGCCCCAGCCCAGGAAGGTGTGATCATCACCCGCTCAGGAAGAGTATCGAGGCCCAACACCCTCTACAAAGACTACACCACCTAGACACTTCCACTCACTCACTGACTCACTCACTCACTCACTCACTCACTTAAAAAAGTGTCACTGTACAATGTCACTGTTCATTCTTCATGCACGTTCTTATTCACGTTAAGTTAATGAATTTGTAATATAGTTGAATATTGTTATTCTGGCATTCCTAACTTCCCCTCATGTGCCTTACCCTAATAGGAGCACTTAGGCTGTTCTTTCATCTGTCAAAACTGCTAACCTCCCCTGTTTGTTATACTTTATTGAGAGGGGGGATGTAGAATATGTAGAAAGAAAGTGGCTGACAGCACTTAGCCACTCCTTAAGATCTCAGTTGTTCATTGTGGAATATGTATGTGCGCCGCTGGGAATCTCGGGCTATTCTGGCTACAGCTTGGAGAGCTGGTGGCACGCCTCTAGAGTGAGGCTAAAAATAAAGCTCGTACTCTGAACCTCACGTGAATTCCTGTGTATCTTCAACATTTCTACAGACAGAGTGCTTTTATCACCCACCAAAGTTCCAATTATCAACATCACTACCAGAAGAGATCAGCATTGGTACAGAGCCACTAGCCAAGTGCAAGACTTTCAAGTATCTAGGGAGTACTGCTTCAGAGAATGCTAGGCTGGAGGATGAACTATCTCTCAGAATGGAAGAGTGAGCGCTGTGTTTGGAAACTTGAGGGAGAGACTGTGGAACAATCGACATGTGTCTAGCCGTGTGAAATGCAAAGTGTACAGAGCGACAGTACTGGCTACTCCATTGTACGGTGCTGAAACTTGGACTGTCTACAGAGTGCAGGTGAAGAAACTCCACGCGTACATAATGAGACACCTTCGAGCCATAATGAACATCTCATGGAAAGACATGATAACCAACATAGAAGTGTTGAAACGAGCTGGTCTACCATCAATGGAGGACATGCTAATACAGATGAACCTGAGATGGCTCGGACATGTTGAGAGGATGGACCACCAGTGTCTCCCTCGGCAGTTACTCTACTCACAGTTATGCAAGGGCAAACACAATCAGGGTAGACCAAGGCTCAGATTTAAAGACACTGTAAAACGAAACTTGAAGAAGTTGGACATAGACAGGAGTTCCTGGCAGCGGAAGGCTAAGGACAGAGCTGTGTGGAGGAATCTGATCAGACCTAAATGAAACAGTCATTGTCGCCCACGACAGACTGCTATGATGATGATGATGATGAGTTTGTTACATTTTGGCTAAATTGGCCGAGTAAAGATGCCAGCAAAATCCCTTGCTAAGTTAGCCTAGCTTAGTGTGTATGATTACTATAACTAACCCATCCCATGCAACATCTATTATCTACAAACGTCTGGCCATATAGCATATCTTAGACATTGTTTTAGCCTGTTTTAGTATAGTTACAGCCAGCTATTAACTCGTTCATGTTTTGTGCTTATTATTCCCCAGGGACCGGTTATATGGTACTGACTACTCACCAATGTCCACGATGATGGTTTCTTTCTATTTTACATTAGTTAGTTCAGGCTGTACCCAGCTAGTGTTAGCCACATAGCATGTTCCAGGAGTTAACTTGGTTAGAGTTTCCCATCAGTTGTCCACAGCTGTTAAATGGTATGCCCCCTGAAGTCTGATTTCTGAAATATAATTGCGTTCCGGCACAACATTTTTACAAAATTTGAAATCCAAGATGGATGCCTTAATGAAAGCTGGTACTAAACTAGCTAATTGGTACTGGTTCCATTGGACAATCTATGGCGTGACTCAAAATAGAGATGCAAAGCTGAATTCATGGCACAAACTCCTTGTTTTATTTAATTCTGGGTGGTCAAATCAGTTTGCTGGATTAACGCTGTCATACTATGTGGACATATGGACTGTGTCAATGCACAATCCAACTCTCAAAACGCAGGCACTGTTTCCAGTTGGACAGTCCAGCGTGACTGAAAACAGAGAGGCCCGGTTTATGGCACGGACTCCTCATTTTATTTAGTTCTGGGTGTTCTGGTCGGTTCCCTGGATTATTGCTGTCATACTATGTGGACATTTGGACCAAGGCGCACATGAAAAAAGAGGAGAAGCATCAGCATGGTTAATGAGGACGGCTAGCAGCTAAGCTAAAGGCTAACAGGCTAACAACTGGTGAAATGATGCTTAAGTGGTCATTATCATGCATAGTCATGATAGTTGTTTGCAGTACTTTTTTGGAGAATTTTCTGGATAACTGTTGTCATTTTTGACATGTCACCATATTTGTCCACTCCCATATTAATGAGCATGAAAAACTTTTAAAATGACAAGTTTAAGGTACATTTAATTGTGATTAATTGCAAATAACTGTAATCAGCAAAAGATTAATCACGAGTAAGAGTAAGTAATTATGATTTCAAAAAGATTACTCACAATTAATCAGAATCTATAATAGATTCATCACAATAATTTCAAATTTTTAATTGCTTGACACCACTACTTTGTCTGATTAAGCTCACATTTACAGTGAGTAGATCTGGTTAAATATGGAGTACCGTTGTTGATGTAGCGTTCCAGGGAGCATTTGAGTGCTGTGACCGTCTGGGTGATGGAGTCCAGATCCGCTAGACGCTTCAGAGCCTCTGAAACTGAGAAACAAACCAAAACACAATAAAACATTGAAGTCATTTAAACCCTGATGGAAAACTGGAAGCTGTGTGATTTTTGTTGTTTTATGGTGTTTTTCACCTAAGATCAGCTGGCCCTTGTTGCCCTCCACAGCGAACTTCAGCAGCCGAATGTCTTTCGCCGAGACTGGAACAGAAGAACCGGACAACAGGCCTCTGAGATCTGACACGTTTAGAAAGTTCTAGTACTGAGAGGAAAGTCCCAGATTTCACTGTAAATGTCTCATATTTGTGATAAAACGTGTTGTTGTACCTTTGGTGAGAACCTGGGTGGCGCTCAGGGACTCAGTCAGGTTTAAGACACTTTTCTCCATGTACCATAGCCGGTTCCATGTTGTCGTATCTGCACAAATAATTCTAATTTGTAGTATATTGAATATGCTGTAGGTTGAAAAGGATTTTTACACCCTATAATGAAAATGCAGGTCTGATCAGGGGTTACCGCTTGAAGCCTGTGCTCCACACGTAAAGCAGAGCTGACAGCAGCTACAAGAACAGGAGAACGTGCTAGGCAAAACAGAATGTGAGTATGGGCTGGTGCAGACCCGCCACTGACTGAGGAACAGAGTGTCAATGCCTTTACATACTCCGCAAGACCACAGAAATTTGTTCGCTCTCCCAGGGGTGCAAAAACAAAATGATGTCATTTTTTTTTTCTTGCAGCCCTGTTTGGGAGTTTTTGCAGTTTGTTCTTGACACATAATCTGGGCAGAACTTTTTTCTTGTGTGGTGTCCGATAACTATTGTGTGATTGGTCAGAAATTTGAATTTCCCGGGATTTCTGCGCTTGAGTTTCTTGTGAAGTATAAAATATCCTAGACAGACAGAACTTTGTTCTTGTTCTTGCCATCTCAAGAAAAAGAACAAATTTCTCTGTTCTTGCAGAGTATGTACAGGCCTTCACATGGGACGATGCATGGTTTATTGGTTGATCTTGCTAACAGATGTCTGGTTAATGTCTGGTTAAGTCTTTTCACTCTATTCCCTGCACAGCACGAGTGGCACCGCCAACTGCACAAGCCAACGTCACAGCTGCGGGTGGTAAGTTCCACGCACTCCTCACTCAGTTCCCAGCACTAACAATCCCAATGTTTTCGGTGACAGTGGCCAAACATGGGGTGGAGCATTATATCACTACCACCGGCCCGCCCGTTTTTGCAAAAGCTCGGCGCCTGGATTCAGCTAAACTGACCATAGCGCGCGAGGAGTTTGCCAACCTGAAAAAACTGGGCATCATCAGACGTTTGAAAAGCCCCTGGGCTTCACCATTGCACATGGTCTCAAAGTCTGATGGCTCATGGCGACCTTGCGGTGATTTCCGCAGGTTGAATAACGCCACTGCACACGACCGCTACCCGATCCCACACATCCAAGATTTTTCGGCTCATTTGGCGGGGGCGCGCATTTTTTCTAAAATAGATTTAGTGCGCGGTTACCATCAGGTTCCAGTGCGCGCCCAGGACATACCCAAAACAGCGGTAATAACTCCTTTTGGGCTTTTCGAGTTTTTGCGCATGCCTTTTGGACTCAAGGGGGCCGCGCAGACGTTCCAGCACATGATGGACGCGGTGCTACGCGACCTCCCTTTCGTGTTCGTCTACTTGGATGACATTTTAGTAGTCAGCACGTCCGAAGACGAACATGAAAGCCACCTCACAGCAGTTTTCCGGAGGCTGGCAGAGCACGGGTTAATAATTAACCCAGCGAAGTGTCAGTTTGGGGTAGCGCAGATTGATTTTTTGGGGCATCGCGTTTCGCCAGAAGGAGCGGTCCCTCTGCCCGATAAAGTGCGCGCAATAACACATTTTCCCCAACCTCAAACGGTCAAAGCGTTACAGGAGTTTTTGGGAATGGTTAATTTTTATAACCGTTTCCTCCCAAGCGCAGCGCAGCTCATGCAACCATTGTACGCTGCATTAAAAAAACAAAAACCCACGAATAAAATCGAATGTGTAGACTTTAAGACCAGAGGAGAGAATATGCTGGACTTAGTGTACACAAACACAGATGTAAGGACCTGTACATCTCCAGGACCCGGAGGCGTGCTGGCCGGATCATAGCCAATCCTTCACACCCTGGTCACGTACTGTTTGCCCCCCTCCCCTCAGGTAGAAGACTTCGGTCCATTCGGACTAAAACCTCCCGGCACATGAACAGCTTTTTCCCCTCTGCCATCAGACTGCTGAACATTAAGTGACTTATTGACTCTCGTGCACTATATACAGCAGCTCAACCAGACTCATGTCATTCATCACTGTTTTTTCTGTTGCATTATCAACTGCACTGTGGTACCCCATATTATCTGCTACTTGCTATTTTTTTTTAAAACTGCTTTGACTAGTACTACTCATTATTACTTTAGTAATTATTTAGTAATTATTTAGTAATTATTAGCATTATTACGTTTTTAGTCCTTTAGTTTTTTAGTTTATCTCTTTATCTCATCATGTTTTTAATGTTGCAGCATGGCACCGAGACAAATTCCTAGTTTGTGTACTACATGAACAATGGCAATAAATCTGATTCTGATTCTGATTCTGATGTATATAAAGCGATACCCCGCCCCCATCTCAGCCGTTCTGATCACATGTCCGTGATGCTGCTGCCTGCCTACAAACCTTTATTGAAGCGCAGCAGGCCAGCAGTGAAACAAATCAGGATTTGGCCAGAGAGTGCAACCTCTGCACTGAAAGACTGTTTTCTGCACACAGACTGGAAGATCTTCAAAATAGCAGCCTCCCAGGAAGACAAGACAGATGTGGAGGAGTATGCTGATACGGTCACCAGCTACAATGCGAAGTGCACAGAGGATTTCACTACAGTGAAGACCATCACTATGCGGGGTAACCATAAGCCCTGGATGACTGCAGAGGTGCGCTCGCTGCTTACAGCCAGAGATGCAGCCTTCAGAGCGAAGGACAGGATCGCCCTCCGCTCAGCCAGGTCTGCGCTTTCAAAGGGAATTAAGGCGGCAAAGCGTGCCTATGCGGAGAAAATCCAGGGACACCTCTGTGACACTAGGAACACCAAGCAGATGTGGCAGGGAGTTCGGACACTGACGGGCTTTAAATCTAGGCAGGGGGTCGATGATGACAACGCTTCGCTTCCAGACAGGCTTAACGACTTCTTTGCACGTTTTGAAGCTTCAAACTCGACAATCAGAGGGAGGGCTGGCCCATCCCCACCATCAGTGGGACCAGCTTTTACCATCAACACAGCGGACACACGGAGGACCCTAACTAGAGTCAACCCACGCAAAGCTGCAGGTCCAGACAACATCCCAGGACGTGTGCTCCGAGACTGCGCGAGCGAGTTGGCGGATGTCCTGACTGACATTTATAACATCTCCCTGAGTCAGGCCATCGTTCCCAGATGCTTCAAGACCTCTATCATTGTACCGGTGGCAAAGAAACCAGTGGTGTCCTGTTTGAATGACTATCGTCCTGTTGCACTGACACCAATTGTGATAAAGTGTTTTGAACGGCTTGTCAAACCACACATCACAGCCTGCCTCCCTGCATCACACGACCCACTCCAGTTTGCATATCGTTCAAACCGCTCCACGGAGGATGCTATAGTCACCACCCTACACTCTGTCATCACCCACCTGGACCAGAAAGACACCTACGCCAGACTCCTGTACATTGATTTCAGTTCAGCATTCAACACCATTATTCTCCAGAGACTGATGGAGAAATTACTCCTTCTCGGTCTGAACACCGCCACATGTCTCTGGATCCTGGATTTCCTGACTGAGAGACCACAGTCTGTCCGGGTTGGAAACAACATCTCCAACTCTGTCACGCTGAGTACCGGATCCCCTCAAGGCTGTGTACTCAGTCCACTGTTGTTTACACTTCTAACACATGACTGTGTATCCAGACACGAGGGGAACCAGATTATTAAGTTTGCAGATGACACCACAGTGGTGGGACTTATTCAGAGGGATGAGGAATCAATGTACAGGGAAGAAGTGAGAGACCTGGAGGGCTGGTGCAGGGAGAACAATCTGGTGCTCAACGTGGACAAAACGAAGGAGATGATTATCGACTTCCAGCGGTCACGGCCTGAGCACGTCCCCCTCAGCATCGGCGGCCGTTTAGTGGAGAGAGTAGAGAACATCAAGTTCCTTGGAGTGCAGATCTCGCAGGACCTGACCTGGAGCAAGAATTCCTTGGAGATCAGGAAGCGGGCTCAGCAGAGACTACACTTCTTGAGGAAACTCAAACAGGCCTCTCTCCCCATCTGCATCCTCAGGACCTCCTACAGAGGTGTGGTGGAGAGTGTTCTGACGTACTGCATTGCTACATGGTACTCCAGCTGCAGTATGTCAGACAAAAAAGCCCTGCACAGGATAGTCAAGGGAGCTGAGAGGGTAATTGGAGTCTCCCTCCCCTCTGTCCAAGAACTTTTTCAGAACCGTTGTAGGAGCAGGGCACTGAACATTGTCAAGGACCGTTCTCACCCTCTGCATAAACACTTTGAACTTCTTCCATCTGGTAAACGATTCCGGAGCATCAGAGGCAGAACCACCAGACTGATCAACAGCTTCCTTCCACAAGCTGTCAGGATGCTGAACAGCTGACCCAAAATCTCTCATACACACTACTGCACCTACGGACATTTTGTATATTATAGTTAGTTATTCTTTTTCCCCAAGTATGTCTCAGGGATGTGTGAATGGATGGGGGGTGGGAGTTGGGGGGTGGAGCTATGTGGGAGTGCGTCTTAAATCATGCTGCTTCTTATATGGATGCCGAGAGAAACGCAATTTCATCTTGCCTGCACTACAGTTGTATGTACAGCAATATGACAATAAAGTTTGATTTGATTTGATTTGATTTGATTTGATTTGATTTGATTTGAATGGTTTCCTGAGCGGAAGCGCGCATTCTCTCAAGTCAAAACAGCTCTGGCAAACGCAGCTTTGTTGGCACATCCAGTTCCAACAGCCCGCGTGGCCCTCACCACTGACGCGTCCGATTTAGTGGTAGGGGCGGTCGTTGAACAGTTTGTAGCGGGGACCTGGCAACCGCTCGCGTTTTTCAGCAAAACCTTGCGCGATAGCGAGCGAAAATACAGCGCGTTCAACAGAGAGTTGTTGGCCCTACACTTGGCCCTCCGCCATTTCCAGTTCTGGCTGGAAGGGCGCCGTTTCACTGCGTTCGTGGGCCACAAACCGCTGACTTTTGCGATGGCCAAGATTTCGGAACCTTGGTCGGGCCGGCAGCAAAGACAGCTGGCCACGATATCAGAGTTCACTACCGATATCCAGCATGTCGCAGGTAAACATAATGTAATGGCAGACTGCCTCTCGCGTGCTGTGCTGGCACCAGGCCCCGTGGGGGCAGACTCTGCAGCCATGGCTGCGGGCCAGGGTAGCGACGCGGAAGCGCGCGCGGCCCCGGTCCGCGTAGGGTTAGATTATGCAGCCATGGCCGCGGAGCAAGTTAGCGATGCGGACGTGCGCGCGCTCCAGTCTGGACCAACAGGGTTAAGGCTGGAGGACAGGGTGCTGCAAATGGGTATGCCTCCCCTAATCTGCCATGTCTCCACGGGACGCGGCGTACCAGCTGCGTGGCGCCGCCGCATTTTTGGCTCGATCCATTCTCTGGCGCACCCGGGGGTACGCGCATCGGTCAAAATGGTGGGAGAGAAATTTGTTTGGCCGGGGTTACGCAAACAGGTCAAAGAATGGGCGACAGCCGGCGTAACGTGTCAGCAAGCCAAAATACACAAACACACTAGAGCTCCTTTGGAGCCTTTTCGCATTCCGGCTAAGCGCTTTGATCATGTGCAAGTCGACTTGGTAGGCCCCCTTCCGTAATCACAGGGGTACACACACCTTTTGACGATGGTGGACCGCACCACGCGTTGGCCAGAAGCGGTCCCTCTGGCATCAACCACAGCGGAGGAAGTGGTGCGCGCGTTTTTAACAGCTTGGGTAGCGCGTTTTGGAGTTCCGTCGGACATAACGTCTGACAGAGGTCCTCAATTTGTTTCCGAACTCTGGTCATCGATGGCCCGCAGCCTAGGGGTAAAGATCCACCGCACCACCGTGTACAACCCCCAGGCTAACGGTTTATGCGAGCGTTTTCATAGGTCATTGAAAGCGGCCCTCAGAGCGTCGCTTACGGATAAAAATTGAGTTGACAAACTACCATGGGTCTTATTGGGGTTGCGTTCAGCACCTAAGGAGGATTTGCAAGCCTCTCCAGTTGAGTTAGTTTTTGCACAGCCTCTCCGTCTGCCCGGGGAATTTCTCCCCGATACTCCTGCGCCAAATTGCCCCCCCACTCAGCTGTTGCAGAGCGACACAGGATCAAACACGCTTCCTGGCCCGGTTCATCACAGTTTCCCACGCGTTTTTGTGCCGAAGGCTTTAAAAAATGCGGAGTTTGTTCTTGTTAGACATGACGCTTGTCGCCCCAACTTGCGCCTGCCTTACGATGGGCCGTTCAAGGTGCTGGAAACAGGAGAGAAGCATTTTTTGCTAGATTTGGGAGACAGAAGGGACTTGATTTGTATAAACAGACTCAAACCCGCTTTTGTTTTGGCGGATGAACCAGTGCAGTTGGCGAGAGCTCCCCGTCGAGGCAGACCCCCTAGAGGGCATTCTACAGAACACCCACAGAGATTGACTAACAGTTCTAATCCACAGGAGCAGGAGGACGCTGCAGAAGCAGCAAAGCCGGCTTTCAGCAGATACAGTAGGAGACTTAGAGCTAGGCAACTGGTGGATTGATATGTAGTAATGTTATTATGTCATGTATCTCTGGTTATGTTTGTCCCATTTTAGACATTTGGGGGGGGGGTCATGTAGGCACATATGTTGGCACATATGTTGGTTACATATTCTCTACAAGTGTATTGCTGTATGTTTATTGTGTGCTACACATCTCATGGAATAAAAGGGACTGAGCCTCTGAGAGACAACGGAAAGGTGTGAGATTCGGCCTTTGTTTCAGGGAGATGACCTGGAGAGATTTCCGGACCACCAGAAACTAAAGGACAATGGTGTGAGATCAAAGGGGTTACTTTGTGATTGGAATTAAGTGCCATGTGACTGTATGTTTGATTAAACACCATGTGACTGCTGTTTCGTGTCCGGGGTACAAAACCCAGATGTGAGATGATACTGCCTCTTTTCTTGCTTTGAGATTAATGGAGTATGTGATCTGTGAATAAAGCTGAATCTGAGGAATAAACTCAGTCTCATCCTTGAGCACATTCTCCACACTATAATAAATAAAGTTGACAATGACCAAAACTGACTTAGATCAGGATTGATTGATTCAACTTTATTGTCATTACACATGTATGAATACAGAGTAATGAAACACAGTTTAACATCCAATCAGAAGTGCAAAGGACAGCAGTACAGTATATACAATAATTGACAATATATACAATTTAAGCAAATATATACAGATAGGCCAGTGTGGAAGGTTGGAGTACAGTTATGTGCAACAATGTACAACTAGTTAGGTAGGCAGTTATGTACGGGTGAGGGTGGTAAGAGGTGGGAATAAGTTAGCATAAATTACAAAGAGCAAAGTACAGGTGAAGTGAGGTAAGTAGCAGACAATCTATCTAACTATACAGAGTGTCAATATACAGGAGAACAGTATGTAGATAATATGTATTGACAATATACAGAAGAGCAGTATGTAGATACATATGTATTGATAATATACAGAACAGTAATATGTAACAATATATAATGACAATATGCTGGTATGATATACGTATATGTACGTATATACAGTTTGAGGAAGCGCTGTGAATAGACTATAAGAAGTTAAAAACTATAAGAAGAATATAATGGTGTATGTACAATAATGTAGAAGAGCTGTGAACAGACTATAAGAAGACTACCACAAATATATACAATAATATAAAGAGCTATGACCAGGCTATAGGAAAATATAACAATGTATGTACAGTAATGTAAAGACCTAAACAAACTAATCTAGAGAAACTGTAACTGACTGACAGGAGAGTGATCTGGATGGTATGTCCATGGGCGGGCACGGGGGGTGGGGGGTGGGGGTCAAAGGGGAGAAAAGTGAAGGTTGAGCGAGGAACTGAGTTCAATAGCATGACAGCTGTTGGGAAGAAGCTGTTCTTAAACCTGCTGGTTCTAGTCCGAAGGCTTCTGAAACGCCTTCTGGAGGGGAGGAGCTGGAACAGTCCATGGGCAGGATGGGTGGAGTCCCTAAGAATGCTGTGTGCCCGGCGCAGACATCTTTTCCTGTAGACGTCCTCTATAGCTGGAAGTGGAGTCCCTGTGATGCGTTGGGCAGTTTTCACCACCCGCTGCAGCGCCTTACGGTCAGCGACAGAGCAGCTCCCAGGTTCAAGTTCAGGTTCAGGTTACTTTATTTGTACCCGTAGGTAGATTTGTCCCATACCAGATTGTGACACAGTTGGTCAGGATGTTCTCTATCACGCAGCGGTAGAAGTTGCCCAAGATGTCAGCTGACAGGTGGTTCTTCTTCAGTGTCCTCAAGAAGAAGAGGCGCTGATGGGCCTTCTTGATCAGGCTGGTGGTATTGACTGACCAGGACAGGTCCTCCGAGATGTAAGTCCCCAGGAATTTGAAGCAGGAGACACGTTCAAAAGCCATGCCGTTGATATAGATGGGTGATGGGGTCATGTGTCTCTCCCCTCTCCTTCCTGTAGTCCACTATGAGCTCCTTGGTTTTGCTGGTGTTAAGAAGCAGGTTATTGTCAGCGCACCAAGTAGCCAAGTGCTCAACCTCTGCCCTGTAGTCTGACTCATCGTTGTCTCTGATGAGTCTGATCACCGTGGTGTCATCTGCCAACTTTATGATGGAATTGGATCCATACATAGGCCTGCAGTCATGGGTGAAGAGGGAGTAGAGGAATGGGCTGAGCACACAGCCCTGTGGTACACCAGTGCTGAGTGTGATGGTGAAAGAGCGGTTGGAGCCTGACCTAACATGCTGGGGTCTGTTGGTCAGAAAATCCATGATCCAGTTGCAGGTGGAGGTACTAATTCCCAGGTCACCAAGTTTAGTGAGCAACTTGGAGGGGATGACTGTGTTGAATGCTGAGCTGAAGTCAACAAACAGCATTCTTGTGTAGGTGTTCTTGTCATCCAGATGTGAGAGTACACAGTGCAGCGCTGTGGAAACCGCATCCTCTGTACTCCTATTGCTCCGGTAGGCAAATTGGTGAGGGTCCAGTGTGGGGGGCAGACATTTTTTGAGCTGTGCCAAGACCAGTCGCTCAAAGTACTCCATGACTATGGGCGTCAGTGCCACAGGGCGATAGTCATTTAGGCACGATGGTGTTGAGTGTTTCGGCACTGGTACTATAGAGGTGGTCTTGAAGCAGGCTGGTACCACCGCCTGGGCCAGGGACAGGTTGAAGATGTCCGTGAAGACCCCTGCCAGCTGCTCAGCGCATGCCCTTAGCACACGCCCAGGAATGCCATCAGGGCCAGCAGCCTTACATACATTGATATGACTCAGTGCGTTACGGACGTCGGTATGGGTGAGTGTGAGGTGGTGGAGGTCATCAAAGGGTGGCGAATTGGTATTCTTTTAGTTATTGTCCTTGTCAAAACGAGCATATAAGTCATTTAGCTCATTGAGAAAGGACACAGTCGTGGCTGTAGGTATGGAGTTGCTGGGCTTATAATCAGAGATAGCTTGAATGCCCTGCCACATGCGTCAGGGGTCAGAGTCCACAAAGTGTACCTCCACCTTCAGCTTGTAGCTATGCTTAGCCTTCTTGATGCCCTGCTTCAGTTCTGCCCTGGATGAACTGTAGGCCTGTGCGTCACCAGATCTGAAGGCATTGATACGTGCCTTTAGCAGAAGCCGCACTTCTCTGTTCATCCATGGCTTCTGATTTGGGTACATGGTGATCTGTCTTTCCATGGTGACACTGTCAATAGTGGTATTGATATGGTCCAGAACTGAGTGGGTGTAAGAATCGATGTTTGTGTGGGAACCCCAAGTAGCCTGAGAGGTGAACAAACTCCAGTCTGTGTTCCTAAACTTTTCCTGGAGTACAGAATCAACCCTCTCTGGCCACACTTTGATGGTCCTCACTGATGGCTTCACCCGGTTGATGAGCGGTGCATACTGGGGGGTGAGGAACAAAGATAGATCAGACTGACCTAGGTGGGGGAGGGGAGTTGCTGTGTAGGCTCCCACAATGTTGGTGTAAACGTGGTCCAATGTTTTGTCCCCTCTTGTATGACAGGAGGCATGCTGGTAAAATTTAGGAAGCACTGTCTTGAGGTTAGAGTGGTTAAAATCATCCGCCACAATAAATGCTGTCTCTGGGTGTGCAGTTTGTTGTTTGCCAATAGCTGCATGGAGTTCGTTCATAGCAAGCTTAGCATTAGTATCTGGAGAGATATAAGCAGCTGTTATGATGGTACAAGTGAACTCCCGTGGCAGATGGAAAGGTCTACATTTAACCATGAGAAACTCCAGGTTAGCTAAGCAGTGTCTCCCAACAGTGACAGAGTTCGTACACCAAGCCTTGTTAATATAAATGCACACTCCCCTACCTCTAGTCTTACCGGAATCATCAGCTACTCTGTCTGCCCGAAAAGTGTGTTGTCCAGCTAGCTCGATAGCATTGTCGGGTATTCCACTGTGTAGCCATGTTTCCATGAAAATCATGATATTGCAGTTCATAAGTCTCTTATTGTTGGTGATCCGAAGCCGGAGCTCATCCATTTTGTTTGCCAGAGACGGTACATTAGCGAGAAAAATGCTGGGTAGAGAAAGCCAGTGCGGTGTTAGCTTTAGCTTAGCTCTTAGCCCTCCGCGCTTCCCCCGCCTTTGTTTACGGTCTCTACGCCGCCTGCGAGCACTTCTGGTTGGCCAGGTAGCTTGCCTCGCGTCGGATGTTCTCCAGGGCTCATGGATGAGACGTAGGTTACTGATAAAAAGATCGTTGTTTTGTAATCCAATGTCCAAAAGTTCATTTCGGGTGTAGGATATAAAAGCAAAACTGTTCTGAACGAACAGACCCGAAATGAGCAGAAATATCACTGCTAATCCACAAAATCTGAAGAGACGCTGAGCCTCGCGTTGTGCACGCGCCACCGCCATGTAGATAGTGTTACGACTCGCTCTCGCCTGTCTCCCGTTTCAGCTGCGTGCACACCTGCGCCTCATCAACCTCGGGCCATATAGCCCGCTCCGTCTGGAGCCTCGGTCTGGAGCCGTCTGCTCATCAACGTGCTTCACTCCAGCGCACACCTGCTCTCTCATGGCCTGCGCTCCTCGGATAATCCCTCATCCTGCACGTAAACTATCATCGACTTACCTTCTCTCCAGTTTCTCCCCTGTGCACAGGTGGATCCTCTGGCAGCGGATATTCCTCCCTCATCCTCGCCATCACTCTCCTCACCGCGCTGAGCGCGCTTCAGGATGCTGTCTTCCAGGCAGGAGACCTGCAGCTATAGCCAACGCCAGCCACCTTACCACCTGCAAGTAAACACCAGATTGAATATTAATTCCGCTGGGTGTTTGCCGGCTGTTAATCTCTGTGTTTGCTCTGCCCTTAGGGTTGCCTGGCTGTACGGCACTCCGTTCCGCCCTCGACGCATCCCGTCCCCCAGCATCACATTACACCCTGCACTCACTCACTCATAGACCAATTATTGTTTAATAAAATCACTGAATCACACTCGAGCCTGTGTGCATGTTCCCTGGGCCTGGACTTACTGTATGTCAGATAGTAGTTTAGACCAGGACATGCCATGACTAGAACTACTAATAATGCATCAGATTTATACAGCGCTTTTCACAGACACTCAAAGACACTTTACAATTGATACTTTATTCATTCCCTTCAGACAGACATTGATGGTGGTAAGCTACTACTGTAGCCACAGCTGCCCTGGGGCAGACTGACAGAAACATGGCTGCCAATCCACACCAACAGCCTCTCCAACCACTGCCAAACATTTATACACTTTCATGCCCAGTGTCATGGACACTGGAGGCAAGGTGGGTAAAGTGTCTTGCCCAGGGACACAACGGCAGTATTCTGGGAATAGCGGGATTCGAACCGCCAACCCTCTGGTAATTAGACGACCCGCTCTACCTCCTGAGCCACTGCTGCCTACATTTCCCTCCTCCGTTCCATTTTTGCTGAGCACCAAGCTGGATGGCAGGAAGTTCCATTTTTATATGGTCTTTAGCATGACGCAGCAGGGACTTGAACCCCAACCTCCCAGTTGTGGGGCGGATGCACTACCTCTAGTCCACCACTCCACGACTAATCAAAACCAGGACTACGAGTTAAGACCAGCTTTACTAGTTAAGACCAGGACAACTAGTTAAGAGCAGGACTACTAGTTCAGACTAGAACTACGAGTTAAAACCAGGACAATGAGTTTATACCACGACTGTGAGTTAAGATCAGGACTACTAGTTAAGACAAGGACTGTGAGATAAGACCAGAACATTGAGTTAAGAATAAGGCTACTAGTTAAGCACAACTCTAAGTTAAGAGTAGGACTACTAGTTAAGAACAGGACTAGTTTGTATCTGGGTGTTTGGTTGTTCTTTGACTCACTGCTGACTCCCAGAGAGATGATCACGATCAGGAGGACCGTCGCCGTGACAACAGGAAACAACCAACTCCTGAACCTGGAGGAGGGGAAGGGGATGGGACGAGGCTCTGACGGACAGATGGACAGACAGTTGGACGGACAGAAGGACAGAGGAACAGAGAGAAGGGCAGGTAGACAGATGGACGGACACAGGGACAGTCTGCCATCAGTAACACGCTGGCGTGTCGTCATCAACCCTCAGCCTGACCTTCTATAACAGGCTCTGCTACCTTTGTTCCAGAAGGTGCTGGCGTCCTCTTCCACGTCATGGTACTCCGTCGTCATAGCGATGTCTCTGTCTCCGCTGTCTGCCCTCTAACTGATGTGTCCCCCTCTAATCTTCTTATTTCCTCGTCTTATTTCACCTGTCTTCTTGTTGACGTGGACTGAACCGACCGACAGTCCAAACCCCTGATCTGCAGCTCATTGACCGACACATGCACTTTGAACTGGAAAGCTCCGTGTGTGTGTGTGTGTGTGTGTGTGTGTGTGTGCTGCACAAACACGTCACTCTGACTAAAAAAATGGACACTACAGTAAACACAACATTTGTGATAAAAGCTGGATTACTCAAAAAATAAAGCCCATTAGTGATGAGTCATCAATATTTATTGATATTTTCTCTCTTTGTCTAAATTTTCCTGGTAAAAGCTGCAAATATACAGGAAAAAATTCAAGAATTTTACCTGACAAATATGAACATGTATGGAGTAAAGTTGCACAGTTTTGTGGAAAAAAAGTCATATATTTACATTAAAAAACTGATTTGGAAGAGTCGACAAATTTAAAAAACACAAATGTGTGAAAATGGCAAATTTAAATTGATTAAAAAAGTTATTATTAATGTTGGCATTAGTGTTTAATTCTTAAAACTATTTTTTCCTTTAAATTGCATTTAAATTATGCAGTTTTTAAATCATGTTTGCAACTTTTTGAATTCTAAATTTGCAATTTTTTCCTCATAAACTTTTTTGCCAAATTTTCAACTTTTTTCTTTGAAATTTGCCATTTTTTCCCCCCAAAATTGCAATTTTTTTCCATTTTTTTTAAGAATTAGCACCTAATTTACATTTATCCATTTGAACCTCAAGCTAAATTTGAGACTCCCCTCCAACCCCTTGTTTAAAAGCAACAAACCACCCACTGCCCTACAATGTCCAATCAGGACCTTTCTGTTTCATCTTTGTTCTTTCAGAGAATCTCCACAAGTCACTTCAGAACTTCCCTTTTATTCAGAAACTTTTCTTTCTTCAGAGAGGGAGCACTTCCTTAAAAAATGAACTGTGCAGATTAAAATGGCATGTTAACAAACATTAACAGATTTGGCTGACAGACATGTTTTATTAGCTGCTGAGCACATCAAGTCACTTCCTATGTTCTGATTCAGCGAAGCCTAACGTCAGCTTATAGTTGAGTTTGCAGCAGGTGTGATCAGGTCCGAACGACGCGCTTCTGACAAATGAAACGCATCAGAACGGAGCAGTGGTTGTCATTGAGGAGACCGTCATGAGCAATGTGAGCGCAGTCCTCACCTCCACCCCGACCATGACCCGTCCAGTTATCAGGATTCCCGGGCCGCCACTTGCTGTGAGACAAATTTACAAGACAAAAAGCAGGAAATTCACAAGAAAAAAGTTCAAAATTTACAAGAAAAAACAGCAAAATTTTTCAGAGAAAAAATTGCTAATTTTTGACAAAAAGTTTCAAATTTAAGGAAAACAGCTGCAAATTTACAAGAAAAAAAAAATTGCAAAATTACAAGGAACAAGTGGCAAATTTATGACTAAAAAGTTTCAAATCTTGGAGAAAAAATGCAGGAAAAAATGGCAAATTTATGAGAATCTGTTTTCAAATTTACAAGAAAAAAGTTTCAAATTTATGAGAAAAAAGATTCGCATCTGACAAAAAATTGCAAATCTATGAGAAAAAAATGTTAATTTGCAGGAAAAAATGTGGCAAATTTATGAGAAACTTGTAAATTTATAAGAAAAAAGTTGCAAATCAAGAAAAAGCTGAAAAAAATCACAATTGAATTGACTGATGCTGTGAAGTCGTGACATGAAATAACAATCCAACAACCAAACAAATGTTATTTTATGTTAGTGAAGCAAACCTGGAGTCCATGCTGTACGACGTCTGGTCGGCCCACTCCCAACTCCCAGTTCTCCAATCAGACAGACCGACCCAGAACCACTGACCACTGGCCTCAGAGACCACAAACTCCTGTAGAGACAGAAGAACAGCCACACACAATCCTGTGGTTTAGAACCAGCTCAGAAGTTCTGAGGATAACAAGGGAAATACTAGAGGTTTCAGATTCTTTGTTTGTGACTATAATGAGTTTTCTTCAAATTCAAAGCCCAGTCATGGAGTTCCATAGGGATCTGTGCTAGGCCCTATTCTTTTTAGTTTATTCTGTGTCTGTGTGTTGAAGACAGCAGAATATAACATGGTGGCAGCGGCAGAGGACTTTGCCTAAATTTGCAATCCTTCATCAGAGGGAGAAGTAGCAGCTAAAGCTAAATTAAGTTAATCCCTTCCACAGCATGTGGGACACCATGTGGTGTATGGGGTGGCGCCTGTTATATATGGTAAAATAATTCTATAAAGGATGGGGCCAGGTGGCTGGACGAACTCAGCTTTATTGAACTTTGGTCATCACACGGACACACAGCAGACACCAGGCAGAGGGCACCGGTCGAAGAGACTGTGTATTGGACGCCCTCTGCTATTTATAGGGTGGTGCAGTGGCGGAACAGGAAGTGGCCACCACTACACCGCACTTCACAATGAAGGTGTTAAACCCCAACACCACATTTCCTCCCCCCTTAGAAAGTCCAAAATTACTCACTCAATTAAGAGCCTCCCCAATTTGGGACCCGAATCACACACTAACAAAACAAAAACTAATGTCTCTAAATGGCCTAACACATTCACACAACAAAACCTAAAATAGGGCAGACAGGTGGGCTGCCGTCCTGCCCACATGGCATGGTGGATTATTCTGCTGCCTGCTAAAATAAAGCAAAGTCCATTAATAAACTAAAATCATCGCTGTGTTCAACTAACAAAAAAAAAAAACACCAAACAACACAATTTTACTGCATAATAAACATATAAACATCAGAACTATTTTACAAAATTTACAGCACTGTCCCTTGGGCAGAACGAGTAGGACCGGCTTGTGGGGGGGCTCAGGGCCTTCAGCAGATGCGCCCCTGGAAGCAGCAGGCCCCCAGGATAGTGGCTGATCTCTCGGCCGAAAGCGCCTCTTCTCATCACCAGTGACTGTCGCTCTTGTCCAGCCCCGTCACCAGAAGCCTCTTCCTGGACACGCCGAAGCTGACTGGCGTGCCTCGCCGAGCCGTCAGACAGCTGGAAGTATGCTGTGCCCAGCTTAGCCATGATATGCAGATACCCCTGTTGTTTCACTGGCTGTTGTCTGGCCCATATTTGCCGTGGACGTTCCTGTCCTTGAACCCGGACCAAGTCCATAACCCTCAGAGGGGCTCGGCTCAGCCTGACATGGTGCAGCTGAACACGTGGCTTTTCCATGCCCATCGGTCTGGCCCCATCCTCTTCCGAAGTCATCGTAGCTGCAGATCCTCCATCCCTCTGTGGCCAAGTTCTGGAGGAATCTGGGGCTAGCACATCGGCGTCACTCACCAATGCAGGCACCTCGCCGCCATGCTCGGTACCCCCCTCTACCGTTTCCCGAGCGCCGGCACTGAGACTCTCCTGCGCCAAACCTGAGTGAGACTGGTCCTGCTTGACCGCCGTGGTGTCCGTTAGTTTTTTGTCCCACACAACGTCATCATCAACCACTGGAAATGGAGGGTTCCACTGGCCACAACCCGACCATTCCTTCCCACCACCATCTTTAATGGCAAAACCCAGTCTGTTGAACAAATCACAGCCCGGGATGTTGTCGCCTTGGACCATCACGTGAAACATGAAGTCAACCATAGTCACAGATTTACACCAAACTGTTAACTCCAAAATCCCAACCGTGCACAGCCTGCCACCTCCATAACCGTAAAGTGGTGCTGGGTTACTGGGTGAGGGACATTTTGGTATCTGACTTAAGTTTTTTGGTCTGGCACTGAATTTTGAAAATTTTATGTCTGCATATACAGTGGGGTAAAAAAGTATTTAGTCAGCCACCAATTGTGCGAGTTCTCCCACTTAAAAGATGAGAGAGGTCTCCAATTTTCATCGTAGGTATACTTCAACTATGAGAGACAAAATAAGAAAAAAAAATCCAGAAAATCACATTGAAGGATTTTTAATGAATAAATTGGTAAATTCCTCGGTAAAATAAGTATTTGGTCAATAACAAAAGTTCATCTCAGTACTTTGTTATATACCCTTTGTTGGCAATGACAGAGGTCAAATGTTTTCTGTAAGTCTTCACAAGGTTTTCACACACTGTTGCTGGTATTTTGGCCCATTCCTCCATGCAGATCTCCTCTAGAGCAGTGATGTTTTGGGGCTGTCGCTGGGCAACACGGACTTTCAACTCCCTCCAAAGATTTTCTATGGGGTTGAGATCTGGAGACTGGCTAGGCCACTCCAGGACCTTGAAATGCTTCTTACGAAGCCACTTCTTCGTTGCCTGGGCAATGTGTTTGGGATCATTGTCATGCTGAAAGACCCAGCCACGTTTCATCTTCAATGCCCTTGCTGGTGGAAGGAGGTTTTCACTCAAAATCTCACGATACATGGCCCCATTCATTCTTTCCTTTACACGGATCAGTCGTCCTGGTCCCTTTGCAGAAAAACAGCCCCAAAGTATGATGTTTCCACACCCATGCTTCAAAGTAGGTATGGTGTTCTTTCTCCTCCAAACATGACAAGTTGAGTTTTTACCAAAAAGTTCTATTTTAGTTTCATCTGACCATATGACATTCTCCCAATCCTCTTCTGGATCATCCAAATGCTCTCTAGCAAACTTCAGACGGGCCTGGACAGGTACTGTCTTAAGCAGGGGGACACGTCTGGCACTGCAGGATTTGAGTCCCTGGCGGCGTAGTGTGTTTCTGATGTAGCCTTTGTTACTTTGGTCCCAGCTCTCTGCAGGTCATTCACTAGGTCCCCCGATGTGGTTCTGGGATTTTTGCTCACCGTTCTCGTGATAATTTTGACCCCACGGGGTGAGATCTTGCGTGGAGCCCCAGATGGAGGGAGATTATCAGTGGTCTTGTATGTCTTCCATTTTCTAATAATTGCTCCCACAGTTGATTTCTTCACACCAAGCTGCTTACCTATTGCAGATTCAGTCTTCCCAGCCTGGTGCAGGTCTACAATTTTGCTTCTGGTGTTCTTGTTTTGTTGACAGCTCTTTGGTCTTGGCCATAGTGGAGTTTGGAGTCTGACTGTTTGAGGTTGTGGACAGGTGTCTTTTATACTGATAACGAGTTCAAACAGGTGCCATTAATACAGGTAACGAGTGGAGGACAGAGGAGCCTCTTAAAGAAGAAGTTACAGGTCTGTGAGAGCCAGAAATCTTGCTTGTTTGTAGGTGACCAAATACTTATTTTACTGAGGAATTTACCAATTAATTCTTTAAAAATCCTTCAATGTGATTTTCTTGATTTTCTTGATTTTTTTTTTCTCATTTTGTCTCTCGTAGTTGAGGTATACCTATGATGAAAATTGGAGACCTCTCTCATCTTTTAAGTGGGAGAACTTGCACAATTGGTGGCTGACTAAATACTTTTTTACCCCACTGTATGTTCATCTATGCTGCTGATGAGAGACTTTATTTCAAACAAAAAAGGCAAACCAAATGACAAGTGCAATAAAAGTGACCATGTACAGTGCTCGAAAGGGAGAAGGAAGAAGTGAACACTTATTTACTCCAACTCCTCTTTTCCCTAAATACAACCCATGTGAAATATATACAAATTACCTCATTTAAGACCCCAAGTAGACAATTAACTCTATTTTGTACATACCAACATTAACACCTATCCATCCCAACATACATACAGTCCATACATCAAAACCAGCACCAAGACTTCCGGTCTGGACACCATGGTGATAGCAGCTTAACGCTGAAGCTCCCAGACCCGATCTGTGAAAATACCTTGAAAATCAGATTTAACGGATTTTTGGAAGAGTGAAAATCAAAAGACAAAGTCATCATGCCTAAAGGAAAACAGAAGAGATCGACATTTACCAGGCCAAGACACGCATCGGCCGGAGAATCTGACCCGGAGGACATCCCCTCAGAAGCGGAGGAGCTGAATGAAGCTAGCAACAAGGTTAGCTTAAAAATGGTACTTCAAGAATTAAGACAATTTCATCGAGAGTGTTGGGCCGAATTTCGTGAAATTAAAGACGAAATAAAAAGGACAAACAGCAGAGTGGACCAGGCTGAGGACCGAATCATGGAAGCAGAGGAAAGAATAAAAGGGCTGGAAGAAACCGTGCTGGATTTACTTAAATGACAGTCAAGACTGGAGGCTAAGCTAACCGACCAAGAAGGAAGACTAAGAAGAGACAACATAAGAATTCATGGTCTGAAAGAAGGAGTCGAGGACGGTTTCACCACAATGGCTGCATGCGTGGAATCCATACTGAGAGAGAAGTTGGAAATTCCCCAATCCACCGACTTGAAGATAGAAAGGGCGCACCGTTCATTAGCCCCAAGGCCGTCGGCTGAAGCGCCACCAAGATCGGTGGTGGTGAAGTTCTCCAACTCCAGAATAAAAGAAGAGGTTGTGAGACTGGCTTGGCAGAAAAAAAGATTTATGCACCAAGAGAGAAAAGTTTTTGTGGAGCACGACTACGCCCCGGAGGTCCTTAAAAAGCATCAGGAGTACAACGACGCTAAAAAGGTACTACGAGAGAAGAAACTGCGCTTTCAAACTCCATTTCTGGCGAAGCTGCAGGTTTTTTACGGGGCTGAGACGTGTCTGTACAACTCGGCGGAAGAAGCAACCACGGATATGGCGAGAAGAGGGCTCCCAGTAACGGTGTATAAACCCGCAGCAAACCCGATTGAAAGAATCAAGGCTCAAACGTGGTCCACACAGAGACCCTCAAAATCCATGAGCCAGCAGCGGGAAACCCAGCGCCAGAGCTATAAGGAAAAACTGAGTGTTTTCAGGAGGGAATAACGATATTTTTAATCAATCTGCGCATCAAACCCTCCTCCTACAAGCTAACAAACATTAAAGGAGATGCAGAATCAACAAATACGAAGTGGTAAAACATTTCATGGAACAGACATAATATTAGAAACAAATAAGTATTTCAAAAAAAAAAAACTTGTTAAAATAGAAATGTGACAATGAACCACATGATCTCTCCACACTAACAAATACTGTATTAACGTGACTGTTTGCTGTGATGGTGGTGGGAGGTTGCACACAATTTCATAGGGTATAGGCATAAAAAAAAAAAAAAAAAAATAAAATCATTACAAGCTCGGATTGGGATCTGAAATTCACGTTAAAAACATGGGACAACTTACAGGGGTAAGAGAGGGCCCTCAGCACGTAACAGAGTTTGAGGAATTTCCCTCAGAGCCAACACACCATCAAGGCTCTTCTAAGGTCACTAAAAAGACCTCAGCTCAAGAAGATCTTTTGTCAGTTTTTTTTTTGTTTTAAAGTTTTGTATACTATGTTCTTAATGTTTTTTATGTTATTAATGTTCTTTCAGTTTCTGAGTAGCATAAAAGAGGGCCACTACACTGTTATACTAAATAAGACAATACAATGGAGAAACAGGGTGTAACCAAAATAATCTCATATAATGTAAAAGGGATCCTGAATCCAGTTAAAAGATCCAAGATTCTAGGCAAAATGAAAAAAGACAAAGTAGGAATAATATTTTTACAGGAAACCCACCTAACAGACGTGGAGCACACTAAACTCAGTAGACAAGGGTTTAAACTGATCTCTTCATCTTCATATAAGTCAGGGAGGAGGAGGGGGGGTAGTGACATTGATCTCAACCAAAACTATATTTGAAAAAAAATCAGAACACAAAGATAAAGAAGGGAGATACAGTATGGTACTTGGTCAGCTAGAGGGAGAAGATACCACCCTGCTGAATGTATATGCACCTCCAGGGGCTAACTGCAAATTTTATAAAAATGTATTTGACCTAATGATAACTAAAGCCCAAGGTTTAGTGATATGTGGTGGAGACTTCAATCTAAGACTGAATCCATACTGGGATGCATCAGGTAATTCTCCACAACAAAATAACACTCAAAGTAGAAAAACTTGGATACTACTAAAAGAAATGGGAATCTGTGACGTGTGGAGGGAATTCAACCCCAGTGTAAAAGATTATACATTTTACTCAGCACCACATTCAGCATACTCAAAGACTGACTATTTTTTTATGTTTAATAGAGACATTGGAAGAGTAAAAACATGTAAAATAGGACTGATGGATCTCTCTGACCACAGTCCGATCTATATGGACTTAAGTATCCAAAAATACACAAATAATACATTTTCTTGGAGGTTAAATTCAAATGTGCTGAAAGGACCACTGAAAGATGAATTGGAATCAGATATTCTCAGATATTTGGAAGAAAATGGTAATGGAGAAGTATCCCCTTTAATACTGTGGGATGCATGCAAAGCTGTAATAAGGGGAAAGATTATCGCAAAACTGGCACTCCAAAAGAAACTGAGACAAGAAAAACTAATCACATTAGAGTCCGAACTTAAGAAACTAGAAAAAGAGCACAAAGACAACACTCATTCTAATGACTCGCTCAAAATTAAGGAAATTAAAAAACAAATAAATGAGATCTACACAATAGAAATCCAGAAGAAACTTACATTTCTGAAACAAAAATACTATGAAACAGGTAGCAAATCGGCAAAATTACTAGCCTATAAATTGAGGAAACAACAAACGGAGAGAGCAATCTACAAAATCAGAGACCCAGTATCAAAGGAAATAAAATTGAGAATTCAGGAAATTCTTAAAAGCTTCAAGAACTACTACAAGAACTTGTACTCCCTCAAAAAACATGAAAACGCATCCGAAGCCTTCCTAAATACATTAACCTGTTGCACTCCTGTGTACCGCGGGCGGGCACGTCTCTGCATCCTAGAGCACACGAGGGCGCTCTCGTGCGCTCTAGGACGCATGAAGGCGCTGCGTCCTAAGAGCGCATTGGAAAAAAAAGCTGCATTTCCGTTCTTCCACTACAGACACAGCCGCGAACAGATCAGATATGATTGACCTCTCATTCGACTAATAAGAGCCTTGAATTGGGTTTCTGAAACCTTGAAGAACCAATGACTGAAAACCTAGCAAGAAGGACCTGCCTACCAACGCTGTGAATGCAGCGAGCCAATTGAAGCACAGAAGTTCGCAAGCTGTTTTGTGTAAGGGTGGGTGAAGAGAGACTGACTGCTGCAGATGAAAAAAGGACCCGTAGGAAGAACCGTCACAGACCCAGCAGCACGGAGACCACCCACAAGTGCAACCTGTGTGACAGGGACTGCCATTCGCGCATCGGCCTGTTCAGCCACAGGCGGTGCTTTTTTTTTTTTTTTTTTTTTATTCCAGCAGAATAGATGTTTAGGATTCTCTTCCATGGTCATCATAGACCAACGGAGGCCGACGACGAAGGTCGTAAATCATTCGCCAAAACCGCAATCATGGAAGCGCAAAACCGCAATAATGGAATTATGTTTTGACCGGGTCGAACAGAACCACGAGTCAGTAACAAGGGACCAGCGTCGCGTTCGTCTGATAATGAGGAAGAGAAGTTCGCCAGGATGCTGCTGTGAAGAGGTAACTGGTTCTAAGCTAAATTATTCTTTATCCCTGAAAATTGTAATCAAAAATGACTTTTGACCGATCGGTAAATTACAACTGTGTGGCACATTATGTGTGGCACATTATGACTGGTGCCTAGTGGCTGCCCCGGCCTTGGATGCGCTCTGCAGAGCGTGCACAAATGCCAAGTCACGTTTCGTTACCTTGTATTCATACATGTGTAATGACAATAAAGTTGAATCTCATCTCATCTCATCTCACATGAAGTCCGAAGTCCATGTGCCGCGATACATGGTTCGTGCGCCACATCCGGACCGTGAACGCCCCCCCCCCCGCTACTCTTCTGTAGCGAGGGGGGGGGAAGCCGTGGTGACTGCACCACGGTCGCCACATGAGTCTATTCCGTCATGTAGCGATGGCCGATGTCCGTCCTCTGTAGCAAGGGGGGGGACAACCCCACCACACACACACACACAGCCCTGAGTGTCACCTTTCATTAGAGCCCAAGATGAAGCTTCTATATTGAATCATTCAAAAGTTACAGACTTTTGGCACAAAAGAACTGTGCCAAAACTGTGCCAAATGGCAGTTTTTCCAAACTGTGCCATTTGGCACAATTTGGCACAGTTCAAAAACGCCTCCTGGGAACTACCTGAGGAAAAAGCTGTGTAATATATTCATTTTTTGTGGTATTGTTACAAAATTTTGACCTCTGCTGGATAACACTTGGTTCTACATTTCTGTTGCATTTTCCAGCCCAGATCTGAAGCTGTGTGTTATTTGCAAGCATTTGTATCCAAAAAAACATCCAGGCCAAATTTATTTTCTTCAAGTTCAGTATGTTTAGATGACTGTAACTCAGTGGCCTGAGCACTTAGAGAGATTATGACTGTTTTGACAAAAAATTCAAAGTGTTTTCTTTTAAATGAGACCAACCCCATGAAGATGCTGCAAACTTTCGATTTACTTTGGGCACGTTATTTTTTGGCATTTTTAGGGAAATTGACCGGAGTGCAAGGGGTTAAACCTTCCCCATCTTACTGAGTCATAAAATAAAACACTATTGTCAGAAATACAACCTAAAGAATTAGAAAAAGCAATTATAAAACTTAAAGCTAACAAATCCCCAGGAGCAGACAGCTTTACAGCAGAGTGGTACAAAACCTTTAAACAGCAACTATCTCCTCTCCTCCTGAAAACATTTAACTATGTCCTCCACACAGGGGAAATCCCCCCCTCCTGGAGAGAAGGGGTCATTGCAGTCATACCTAAACCTGAAAAGGATAAACTAGACTGCTCCAACTACAGACCAATCAGTGTGTTAAATCAGGACTATAAGCTTTTTACCACTATCCTTGCCAAAAGGTTAGAAAATATACTGACAGACTTAATTCATTTAGACCAAACAGGTTTTATAAGACAAAGACAGACACAAGATAACATTAGACGCACTTTACACATAATTCATCATATAAATAAATATAATTCAAATGCAGCCATATTGGGATTAGATGCTGAAAAAGCATTTGATTCGGTTGACTGGTCTTTCCTATATAGAATCTTATCCAGTTTCAATTTCCATAATAACTTCATTAGAACTATCCAGGCATTATATAAAAACCAACAGCTAAAATAGGGATTAATGGTAAATTATCATCATCTTTTGAACTGGAAAGAGGATGTCGTCAGGGTTGCCCCTTGTCTCCACTGCTCTTTGCAATCTTCATAGAACCTCTGAGCCAATGGATAAGACAGAATCAAAAAATTCAAGGTATTACACTTGGTTAGAAGGAACATAAAATAGCACTCTCTGCTGATGACATTTTAATATACCTGGGGCAGCCGGACACCTCTTTTCCAGAACTAATCTCAGTTTTTTCAGAGTATGGAGATTTATCGGGGTACGGATTAAACATGCATAAAACCCATTAACATTCAACTATGACCCAAATCAATATTTACTAAGGAAATTCAAAACTAACTGGGAGATGGAATCTATGAAATATCTGGGGGTCAATATCCCGAAACAACTCAACAAAATTATAACACTAAACTATGATCCACTGATGGCAAAAATAAAATCTGATCTAGCAAGATGGAATATGATACCATTCTTGGGTACCGCACAAAGAATTGAAGCAGTCAGAATGAATATACTTCCACGTCTTCTATACCTTTTCCAAACAATACCGGTAGAACCTCCCAAAAAAACATGGCAAGAACTGGACAGAAGCAGCAAACCACAGACAAAGACAATCTTCATATGGGACAATGAAGGCGTAGAAACTTAGAGAGGTTGTTTTTCTTGCACCGACTGGGGAGTCTTCCATAACTTGGAGTTGGAGGAGGCCACAGATACCATAACTGAGTACATAAAATTCTGTAAAGAAAATGTTTTACCTCAGAAAGTAATCACTATGTACCCCAATAATAAGTCTTATATTTCCAAGGAATTAAAACGGTGCATAGTACAGAAAAAGATTGCTTTTAAGAATGGGGACATGTTAGGTATGAAAAATATACAGTGTGGAGCGTGTTGGCATCTAGAAACTTCTCACACACAAAAGGTTACCTTTGCATCCTTTGTTCCTGTCTTAGGTGGTAAACCATTATGCACTCCCCAGGTTGCCACAACAGAAAGAAATTAATTACAAACTAAGAACAGCCAGAGATGAGACGAGGAAGAAATTTGAATCTGAATGCCTAGGAAAAAGTTCTAGGAAACTGTGGGACTCAGTTAAAGTTATGACAAAGATGACTCCATCCAAAACCTACATTAATGTAATGAATGAGGAAGAAAAGGCAAACGAGTTGAATAATTTCTTTTGCAGATTTGAGACTCGAGATTTTTCTCATGAACAAAAGCTGCTCTGGACGCTATATCAGTATTAGGTTCCGAAAAAATTATAGTTGACCAGCATGTTGTGGAAAGATTTTTCTCGCGTATGTGCCCCAGGAAGGCATCTGGACCTGACGGGATCTCTGGGCACTTACTGAAGTCATGTAGTGAGGAGCTAGCAGAAGCCTGGAGTCCCATCTACCAGAAGTCTTTAGATACGTGTTCTGTCCCAGTAATTTGGAAAAGCTCCATTATAATTCCTGTACCAAAGAAAGCAAGCTGTAAAGAGAATAATGACTATCATCCTGTTGCACTGACCTCACTGGTAATGAAGTGCCTCGAGAAGATTGTCATTGACATTCTGAAAACTGATTTTGAAGGACTTTTGGATCCTCTGCAGTTTGCTTATAAAAATAATAGAAGTACAGAGGATGCCATTCTAACCTCAACTCATTCTGTGTTTAAACATTTGGAGGAGACAACCTCATATGCACGTCTTTTATTGGTTGATTTTAGTTCAGCTTTTAACACACTGCAGCCACACCTTTTAATTAAGAGGTTAAATGATTTTAAAGTGCATCCTGTCATTATTAAATGGTACCACTCATTTTTAACTTATCGTAAACAGCAAGTTAGTGTAAATGGAATTTTATCTAAATCCAGAACCCTCAGCACAGGAGCTCCCCAAGGCTGTGTTAGTTCACCATTTTTGTTCACCTTGTACACTGATGAGTGCAGAAGTGTCTATCCAGGCAATCAAATTATTAAATATTCTGATGACACTGCTATTTTATCACTACCTCAAAAGACTCATGATCTGTCAAGCTATTTTATAGAAATTTAGAGGTTTGTCAATTGGTGTGATGACAGTCATCTCAGGTTCCAAGGTTGTCATAACCAGCAGCGGCACTGGGGTTAAGCTCCCAGTGCTCATAAAATGCTCCTTATGGCGTGCGTCTCGAAAAGCCTCTGACAACTAAGTCCAACTCCTAGCCTGCCCGTGTGGTTTAGTCTCTAAGCCCGGTGGAACTGCTTTTACTAATAGGAGAAGGGGCGAGGGCGGATCTCTGGCACCTTAAAACCAGATGCTTCGGGTAGATGGTGGCTCGTCAACTTGGGAAGGTAGCCCATCTAGGGGAAGGTAAACCCTGATTTCAAACCTCCGCTGCCTTGCGGCACACCCGGTCATGGGAAAGGCTTCGGGAGTCAACCCTGAGGAAAAATCCGGAGTCGGAGCCCCTAAGGCAGTTCTCTGTTGTGCTCAACATCGTTCTGGCAGCTCCTGCGACAGCGCTGGTGCCAAACTATAGCAGTCCTGCTGTTCCTTTGGATTCATCAGTGACGTGGAGAGGGGGGAACATGCTGCATGGGTAACATCTTGTCCTCCATATCTTCCTGCCCAGGCTTGAATCCTACCAACGCCCAACGCTGGAAGGTAGAACACCGGTGTGCATCGGCCTGTTCAGCCACAGGCGGTGCTGTTCCAGCAGAGTAGACGTTTAGGATTTTCTTCCATGGTCATCATAGACCGACGGAGGCCGACGACAGTCATCTCATTTTGAACACCGTACTGATAAAACAAAGGAGATGGTGTTTGACCCTCGGGGAGTTGGTGACCACAGGCCTGTGGTCATCCACAACCACACTACAACACAGGCTAGTTCCTATAAATATTTGGGAGTATTTATTGACAATTCATTAACCTGGAGCACACATACTGATTACCTCTGCAGTAGACTACAACAGCGGCTGCATTTCTTGCGTAGATTAAGAATACATGGCGTTGATAAAAGGATTATGTTAATATTTTACCAGGCTGTGTTGGAGAGCTGTATTAGATACAGCATTACAGCTTGGTTTGGCAACCTCTCTGTGAAACTAAAGAACAGAGTGTTGCATTTAATTCATACAGCATGGAAAATTATTGGAGTTAAAGAGTATTTACCCATGCAGATGTTACACGACCAGGCAGCCTGTAGACAAGCTCAAAAAATAATCAGTGACATGAGCCATGTACTAAACAATGAATATGTGCGGCTGCCCTCAGGGAGGAGATACAGAGTCCCCAAGTGCAGCTTCAATAGATACAAGAACTCATTTATCCCGACGTCAGTAAAACTTTTAAACTCAGATAAATAGGTCAGGGACACTGATAACTCCTGTTCTTAATGACTGCTGTTATATATTTATGTATGTATGTACTTGTATTATTTATTGGGTTTTATTTCATTTATTATGTACTACATCCATTGTGAATGTGTGGATTGTGTGGTTGCAGCATGGGTGACAAGTCAAAGACAAATTTCCCCTTGAGGGACAATAAAGTTTGTCTTATCTTATCTTATCTTATCTCAAGATTCATATGGCAGGGTAAGAGACCTAGAATCAAATATAGAACCCTACAGCTAAACAAAGACAAAGGTGGGCTCGCGCTGCCAAATATCAGGGACTATTTTAAAGCTGCACAATTTAAAACTTTAATAGAGATATGTAACCCAGTCTACACTGCACAATGGAAGGAGATGGAATGCCAAATAACAAGTGACATCCCCCTACAGGCGATAATAGGGAACAATGCCTTACCTAAACTTTTGAATAACACTAACCCGTGGATAGAGACCCCACTAAAAATTTGGTTTAAGATAGTCAGAGAGAATCAAACTAAAGAACCCTATCGACTTCTGCAATGGATCGCCTATGATTAAGACTTTACTCCTAATAAAACAGACACTAGATTTAAAAAGTGGAAAGAGAACGGACTGATAAAATATTACGATTTTTTTAAAGGGCAAATTTTAAGAAGTTTTGAAGATTTGAAAAAACAAGGTCTAATAAATCAAGACCTTTACAGGCTCTTTCAGCTTAGACACCACATAAACAATATACTTAAAAAGGAGGATTTGGAAAGGGCCCAGTCAGGTGTTCTGAAGGTCTTCTTAATGGCATATAAAGGGATCCCAGGGATCAGATACATTTCTAAAATATACCAAGGTCTTCAACACTTAAAAGGAGACAACACATCACATAAAAGAGAGATGGGAAAAAGAGGGGAATTTCACTTTACAACTGGAAATATGGGAAAAGCTAAATAAACAACAATGGAAAAGTACCTCATCCCTGCAGTGGAGAGAATTTGGATGGAAAAATTTGGTAAGATTTTTCAGAACACCTGCACAAAACAAATTTACTCGTAAGGGGTTGAACTGTTGGCGCTTGTGTGGTGAAGAGACTGCAAATCATTTTCATGTGTTTTGGTCATGCCCAGTTATCCACCAATATTGGACCAATGTACAGACAATATTGGGGAAAATATTCAAAATAACAGTTCCCTTTTCTTTTGTAACTTTGTATTTGGGTTTACTACCGGAATCACTGGAAAGACGAGGAGAAAAATACTTATTCACTGTTTTAATATTGGCAAGTAAAAAAGCTCTAACTAAAAAATGGATGTTAAAGGACTGTCCTACACCTGAAGATTGGACTAACGTGATCCAAGACATTTACTCGATGGAAAAGTTGACATTCGCACTGAGACAGGACATGGATGGGTTCTTGAACTTTTGGCAACCCTGGATCGCATATGAGTCTTCCATTAGATCTAATCTTTGACAAATACCATTTCAATAATGGTTCCGCTCTTTGTTCCAACACTACTCAGATGCTCTTTTATCTTTTTTTTTGCTCTTTTGTTTTGTTTTTGTTTTTTTTCGTTTTGTTTTTGTTCTTTCTTTAATTTCTCTTTTTCTTTCACTTAAAAAAGGGTGTTATAATAATTTTTCCGTTGTTGTCAAAAAACAAAAAAAAGGGAACATGTGATGAAAATGTAAACAATGCAATGCTGTAATGACATGTATACCCTTTACAAAAACTTAAATTAAAAAAATGTCAAAAAAAAGATTAAAACATTTCCACCTAAATTTGTCAAATTTCTGGCATAAATTTTCTACTTTTCTAATAAATCTGTTCTATTCTCCCTTGCAAAAAAACAAACAAACAAACAAAAAAAAAACAGCCCCAAACAACACAGACATACACAGCACTGTCCCACCCACCATTCCATAGTGTCCCAGAGTGAGCATAGTGAATCGTACATATAAATACTACCCTTCTAACATATATTCTTTCAGCAAATAATGTTTATACCTATTTTTGAATTGATTTCTGTTTGTACATAGTTTCACTTCCAGCTCCAGACTGTTCCACAAATCCACCCCACAGACAGATATGCACAGACTTTTCTTAGTTGTTCGTACCTTAGGTTTTGTAAAGTTTAAGTCTCCTCTCAAATTATAATCACTGTCTCTTTTTATGAATTTTTTTGTTTTTTACTTGGGAGTTGATTATTAATTGCCCCGTACATGACTTGTGCTGTCTTAAATTTAACTAAATCGATTAACTTTATGACATGTGACTTTAAAAACAACGAGCTGGTATTATCTCTATATCCTACATTATTTATTATCCTTATAGCTTTTTTTTGTAATGTGCATACTGGCTGTAGGTTGGTCTTGTAGGTGTTTCCCCAGACCTCTACACAGTAGGTAAGATATGGTAGAAACAGTGAATTATACAGTAAGAACAATGATTTATAGTCCAAGATGTGTCTCGTTTTCCCCAGTATCCCTATACATTTTGCCAACTTGGCCCGGATGTGACTGACGTGAGGTTTCCAGCAGATTTTATTGTCTACTGTCACCCCCAGAAACTTATTTTCCTGTCCCATTTCAATTCTGGTATCATCTATCATTACCATTATTTCATGATTTCCATCCATCCATCTTCTACCACTTTTCCGGAGGTCCGGGTCGTGGAGACAATAGTTCAACCACAGAAGTCCAGACTTCCCTCTCCTCAGCCACCCGTTCCACCTCTTCAGAGAGGATACCAAGGCATTCCCAGACCAGCTGGGAGACATAGTCTCTCCAGCGAGTCCTGGGTCTGCCCTGGGGTCTCCTCCCAGTGGGACATGCTCGAAACACCTCAAGTGGGAGGCGTCCAGGAAGCATCCTGATCAGATGCCCATACCACCTCAACTGGCTCCTTGCAATGTGGAAGAGCAGGGGTTCTAGTCTGAGTCTCTCTTGGATGACTGAGCTCCTCACCCTAATCCTGAGGGTGAGTCCAGCAATCCGACAAAGAAAGCTCATTTCAGCTGTTTAGACCCGCGATCTCATTCTTTCGGTCATTACCCAAAGTTCATGACCATATGTGAGGGTAGGAACATAGATTGACTGGTAAACTGACAGCTTTACCTTCGAGCATCGCTCCCTCTTCACCACAAAAGACCAGTACAATATCTGCATCACTGCAGATACTGCTTCGATCTGTCTGTCAATCTCTCTCTCCATTCTCCCCTCACTCATGAATAAGACCCCAAGATACTTAAACTCCTCCACTTGGTGCAGGAGCCTGTCCCCAACCTGGAGAGGACAATCCACCTTTTTCTGGCTGAGGACCATGGACTCAGACTTGGAGGTACTGATTCTCATCCCAGCTTCTTCACACTCAGTGGCAAAGCGTCCCAGCAAGTGAAAGGACATATGACAACAACTAAAATCCACACCAGGGTCCCAGTCCCTGCTACTCAAGATTCAAGTCCTATCCTCGTACTCTCAGGTATCAATGGCCAAAATACCCTAAATCCATCTGGACGGGTATCTCGTGATGGAAGCGGGAATGGATCGACATACTTACTGAAATGTAAGAAACAAACACTCTTTAGTACTTTCAACACTCATACTTTGTCAAAGGACCGCAGACTTCTCGAACTTGTCAGCTGTGCAAAACAACATATGATCAACATCCTGAGCATTCAAGAGCACAGATTACACCACCCAGATACTGCAGTTGAGTGCAAGACAAGTGATGGCTATCATCTGATTACATTGTCAGCATAGCGAAGTTCCCAAGGCTCTACTATTGGTAGAGTGCAGGCTTTTTGTTATCCAGACTCCTTCGGAATGTGGTTGAAGTTCTTCCGGAGGTGGGAGGTGAAGACCTCTCGGACAGGGGCCTCAGCCAGATGCTCCCAGCACACCCTCACTATACGTTTGGGTCTACCAGGTCTGAATGGCATCCTCCCCTGCCATCGGATCCAACTCACCACCAGGTGGTGATCAGTTGACAGCTCTGCACCTCTCTTTACCCAAGCGTCCAAGACATACGGTCGCAGGTGTGATGACACAATAACAAAATCGATCATCGACCTGCGACCCAGCATGTCCTGGTGCCAGGTGCACAAATGGACACCCTTATGCTTGAACATGGTGTTCGTTATGGACAAACTGTGGTTAGCACAGAAGTCCAATAACTGAACACCACTTAGGTTCAGATCGGGAAGGCCGTTCCTCCCAATCACCCCCGTCCAGCTTTCACTGTCGTTGCCCACATGCACATTGAAGTCCCCCAACAGGACAATGGAGTCTCCAAGAGGAGCACTCTCCAGCACCCCAGTCAGAGACTCCAAAAAGGGTGGGTACTCTGAACCATCATTTGGTGCATAAGCACAAATGATGGTCAGGACCCGTTTCCCAACCTGAAGACGCAAGGAAACAACCCTTTTGTCCACCAGGGAAAACTCCAATATAGAGGCAGGAAAATGGGGGGGGGGGGGATACAAGAATACCCACCCCTGCTTGTCTCCTCTCACCTGGGGCAACTCCAGAGTAGGCCAAGCTCCAGCCCCTCTCAAGGAGACTGGTTCTGGAACCAGAGCTGTGTGTTGAGGTGAGGCCGACTATATCTAGCCGGTATCTCTCAACCTCATGCACCAGCTCAGGCTACTTCCCCACCAGAAGAGGTGATATTCCACATCCCAAAAGCCAGTTTAGGAAGCTTGGGATCAGACTGCCGAGGTCTCCGCCTTTGACTGCCCCCTGATCCACATAGCACCGGGTCCCCATGGTCTTTTTAAAAATAAATCATAAAATAAAAAATTAATTTCATGATTTATTTTATAATTTCCAAACAACATAATCTTTGTTTTTTCAAATTTAGAGATACATGTAAGTTATTTCTGTTGAGCCACTGCGTTAACCTTTTCATTTCTGTTGTTACCACCTATAAAACGTGCTGAAAATTCTCACCAGTCCAAAGGATATTTGTGTCATCCGCAAACAAAATAAATTTCAGAATTTCTGGTACTTGGCATATGTCATTTATATATAAGATAAAGAGTTTGGGTCCCAAAACTGACCCCCGGAGCGCACCACAATTGATGTCCATGAATGATGATTTGTGCTCACCTGTTTCTACAAATAGTTGTCTGTTACTTAAATAAATTTCCACCAACTCAGTCCAACCCCTCTTATCCCAGACCTTTCCAATTTCATCAGTAGAATTATGTGACAAATGGTGTCAAAAGCTTTCTTTAAATCTATAAATACTCCTACAGCAAACGTTTTTTTTTTTTTTTATCTGTATAGATAAAAAAAAACTAGAAAATAATAATTTCTTCTATGAGTTCGTTCAGTGCCAAAGATGTAGATTTTTCCGCTCTAAAACCATACTGGCTGTCTGTAAGGAGGTTGTGTTTTTCAGTGAAATCATCCAGTCTCTTAGTGAAGATTTTTTCAAGTATTTTGGACAATTGTGAGAGTAAAGAGACCGGCCTGTAATTTGTGAAATGATGACTGTCTCCTGTTTTGTATAGTGGTATTACTTTTGCTATTTTCATTTTGTTTGGAGATTTACCAGTTTGAAATGACAGGTTACAGATGTGGGTGAGTGGTTTAACAATTCCTTCAATTACTTTTTTCACTATTGTCATGTCAGTTTCATTCCAGTCCATTGATTTTTTGTTCTTGAATTTACTCACAGTCTCAATAATTTCCTTTTCAGTAACTGCACCCAAAAAGAATGTGTTTGGATTTCTATCTTCTATTTCATTTACAGAACCACTGTTTGTTTCTGGTGTCACTATTGATTTTGCTAATTCTGGACCAGCATTTACAAAGAATTTATTGAAACCACTGACCACATCCTCCATATTATTTATCAAATTGTCATTTTCAATAAAATATTCTGGATAATTAGCATTCTTTGATCAGTTACTAATAATCCCATTGAGTACTTGCCAGATTCCTCTTAAGTTATTTTTATTATCCTCTAATATTCTGTTGTAGTTTTCTTTCTTACAAGTCCTCATTATATTAGTAAGCTTGTTTTTATATCTTTTATATTTGATCTCAGTCTCTACTGTTCTGCACTTAATGAATTGTTTATATAATGTATTCTTCTTTTTACATGCATTTATTAACCCCTTGGTGACCCAAGGAATATTTTTGTTTTGTTGTCTGTCACTGTATTGTTTTATAGGACAGTTTTTATTGTACAAAGATTGAAATATTTGTAAAAATTCATCACATGCTTTATTTATATCATTCTCATCACAAACTATCTTCCAGTCTTGCATTAATAATTCTTTTGCCAGTAAATACAAAGATTCTTCAGTTCTTATTCTTTTATATTTAATATTTTTGGTATACTTTTTCGTCCTATAATCACATTGATAGACAACAAAAATCGGCAGGTGGTCACTGATGTCATTCAATAAAAGCCCACTCATGATATTATTTTCCATAATGTTCCATAATGTTTCCATAATGTTGTGAATGTTTGTGAATATTTTCCATAATGTTTGTGAATTTTCCATAATGTCTGTGAACCGGAGTGGTGGCTCAGTTGGTAGAGCATCCGCCCCACACCCGGGAGGCAGGGCTTCAAATCCCGGCCGGGTCATGCCAGAGACCATATAAAAGTGGAACTTCCTGCCGTCCAGCTTGGTGCTCAGCAATAATGGAATGGAGGAGGGAAATTTGTGGCGGCGCCTTGCATGGCAGTGGCCCTCTGATTCTACACTTGGGGTGTGTGTGATTAACACAGTAGATAGGTAAAACACAATCTCATTCTACTGTACATGATTGATTGTACAGTTGAATGACAATAAAGGGCAATTTAATTTGATTTTAATTTGAATATGTTATCTATTAGTGTGGCACTGTGTGACGTGATTCTGCTAGGTCTGGTGATCGTTGGATGTAAGCCCATACTGTACATTGTGTTGATAAATTCTTTTGTCAAACTATGTTGTTTTGAATTCATAAGATCTACAGTATATTGAAATCCCCACGGATGAACATAACTTTATGAGTTAGTTTTGCATACATTTTTTTCCATCCAATCCTTAAATAAGTCAATGTTTGATCCAGGTGTTCTCTATCCACAGCTCACTACTATATTCTTCACATTGTCCAGCCAGATTTCTATTGTAATACATTCATCCATGATCATCCACAGTCACTGACAAATTTTCAGCAACCTTGTATTGCAAGCTCTTGTCAACATAAATTGCAACTCCGCCTCCTTTTTTCACTTTTCTATTTATATTTAATTCATAGCCATCCATGGTAAAATCCATTCCTTTCTCTTCACTGAGCCACGTCTCTGATATTGCCACAATATTGAATGGCTCTTTAACCTCTTGCACTCCGTTGCACCGCAGACGGTCACGTCTCTGTGTCCTAGGGCGCACGAGGGCGCCCTAGGACGCACACTGTGCATCCTAGTGCCCACTGGAAAAAAAAAAGCTGCATTTCCGTTCTTCCACTACAGACACAGCCGCGAACAGAAAGCCAAAGGAGTGCTTTGATTGGTTTAGATTTGATTGACCTCTCATTCGACTAATAAGAGCCTTGAATTGGGTTTCTGAAACCTTAAAGAACCAATGACTGAAAACCTAGCAAGAAGGACCTGCCTACCAACAGCTGCGAATACAGCGAGCCAGTTGAAGCACAGAAGTTTGAAAGCGTGCATCCCTTGCCTAAAATCTGTTTTGTGTAAGCCGCTGGGTGACACACACACGTTCGCCAGTCTTTTTTTCTTACTACTGTTCTTATTTGTTTTGAAGAATCGTTCGCCAAAACCGCAATCATGGAAGCGCAAAACCACAATAATGAAATTATGGTTTGACCGGGTCACGTGACCCGAACCACGAGTCCGTAACAAGCGGACCAGCATCATGTTCATCTGACAATGAGGAAGAGAAGTTTGCCAGCGACACTGCTGTTGTGGACAGGTAAGTGTTATAAGCTAAATTATTCTTTATCCCTGAAAATTGTAATCAAAATGACTTTTGACCGATCGGTAAATTACAACTGTGCGTCATCGCAACATAACGGACCTGGACCGCTCCGGTCCGGTCCGGACGGCGCACGGACCGTGTCCAGTCCGTGCGCCGCGTCCGGACCGTGAACGCCCCCCCCCCCCCCCCCAGCTACTCTTCTGTAGCGGATTGCAGATATTATTGCAGATATTTTAGTACAACTGTGCGTAGTAGACCGCGGGTCCATCATGTGTCGATGGACGATGTCCGTCCTCTGTAGCGAGGGGGGGGAGTTGTTATCTTCTACATTACAGATATTTTAGTATAATTTTTATTGCACTGTAGGTTATTTTTTTCTTGTAAAAAAAAAGCCACACATTTTTTAAGTGGCATGCTTCTTTGTGTGTGGGGGCTTGTTTGTTCATTCATTCATTCATTCATGCATGAATAAACAACCCCCCCCCCACACACACAGCCCTTCACCTTTCATTAGAGCCCAAGATGAAGCTTCTATATTGAATCATTCAAAAGTTACAGACGTTTTTCCAAACTGTGCCATTTGGCACAATTTGGCACAGTTCAAAAACGCCTGGGAACAACCTAAGAAAAAAAGCTGTGTAATATATTCATTTTTTGTGGTATTGTTACAAAATTTTGACTTCAGCTGGATAACACTTGGTTCTACATTTCTGTTGCATTTTCCAGCCCGGATCTGACAGCTGTGTGTTAGTTGAAAGCATATGTATCCAAAAAAACACCCAGGCCAAATTTATTTTCTTCAAGTTCAGTATGTTTAGATGATTGTTACTCAGTGGCAGGAGCACTTAGAGAGATTATGACTGTTTTGCCAAAAAATTCAAAGTGTTTTCTTTTAAATGAGACCAACCCCATGAAGCTGCTGCAAAGGGTTGCAGAACAGCTTTTGATTTACTTTGGGTACGTTATTTTTTTAGCGTTTTTAGGGAAACTGACCAGAGTGCAAGGGGTTAATCTGATGTAAATAATCTTTAATGTTATTAAAGTTGGCATAGAGACTTCTGCTGTTGAAGTGGATCACAGAAATATTGAAATCAGATGTGACCATTGTGTTAAACTGTTCATCTGTGTAGTAACTACAGTTATTATTGATGGAGCTAAATAAATTATTATCAGGGTGTATGTTATATTCTACGTCCTGTGGGTTGTGATCCGTATATTCAAAAACTTTCAATTCCTGTTGTTCCTGTTTGTTGATCTTTTGTTTCATGTAGTTATATGTCTTGATCCAGATGAGTGTGATCCTTCAGTGATCCTTCAGGGATCCTTCAATAATCCTTCAGTGATCCTTCAGTGTCCTACAGTCGTCTCTTGTTGCTGTCGACTCCAGTTCATAATGTTCACTGGTATTTGTCCAGTTCCATAATATTTCGGATGTTAATGACCTTGGCTTCTTCAGGTGATCCATTTAATTTGATGTATATTTTACAGTTTGATGTCCAGGTGTTTTGAATCTTATTTTGCTTTCCCAACTATCTTGCTTTTCTGGGTATTTCTGTGTTTTCTTTTGTAAGGTGCTCGTTTATGTAAATGTTGGTTCCTTTCAGTTTTCTACTTTGTTTTAGCAGCGCAGTCTTGTGTTTTCTGTTGACAAACCTCAGGATTACAGCCGGTTTGTCGCTGTTTTTCCTGGGCAGAGGGTGGCAGGCCTCTATGGTGTTACAGTCCAGCTGGATTCCTTTGGACTGCAGAAAAGCCGCCACTTGCTGCTCCGTGGATTCAGCTTCCAGGTCATCGAGCCCCCCTCTGCTGTCCCTGGCCACCGATCAGCATATGATCAGGGTTTAATCTTAAGCCCTGTAATGACCAAGTCATTAACCCGGCTGTATTGTTCCAGGTCCACCACCCTGCTCTCCAGATACGCCAACCTCTTGTCATTCTTGGCGTTCTGGATCCGCAGCGCTTTCACCTCCTCGACCAGGTCCAGAATGTTTTTTTGCTGCAGCTTAACAGCAGAAACATCTTCAATCAAGAACTCAAGCGACTTTTTAAAATTGTCCACGTCCTCAGTCTGCTGAGCTTTCTTAGGACCCATGATCCCGGTGATTTATTTTGAATGCTAAAATAAGTTTATGAGTTGCAGAAATGTTTGGTGACTCCACTAAGAAGAAACATGTCAAAGTACAGTAGCTGACAACATGTTTTATGTTTATGATCTTGTTTCTGCTCAACTACTGGCTACTGTAATTTAATTTCTTATTGGTTATATGTTATATATAGCAATGCACATTTTTTGATGTACAGTTTAAAAAAACCTGTTCTTCAGAAAGGAAAGAACAAACTCAAAATTGAAAGGTTGTGATAATAGGAGGTATTGTTTTGTTGTTGTTGCCACACGGACCTCAGGTGTGTGCATGGGGAGCATGTTTTGATGTGACACCTGTGGAGTAGTCATTGCTGGATGCACCCAGTGTTGTATGGAAGGCCGCAAAGTGTTATTAATAAATGAGTTACCTGGTTGGTCCTCAACTATAAATTCCGTGTATGCGTGTTGAAGACAGCAGAATATAACAATAGTTCTGTGAGGAACCTTGGAGTTATTTTTGATCAAGATCTGTTTTTAATTCACATATTAAACTTTTTTCTAAGACTGCCGTCTATCATTTGCGTAATATTGCCACGATTAGGAGCATCTCGTCTCAGAGTGATGCTGAGAAACTGAGCCATGCTTTTGTTAGCTTTAGATTAGATTATTGTAACTTTTTATTATCAGGTTGTCCTAAAACATCTTTAAAAAGTCTTCAGCTGATACAAAATGCTGCTGCAAGAGGTTTAACAGGTACTAGAAAGAGAGATCACATCTCACCGATTCTGGGCTCCCTTCACTGGCTTCTCATAGAGTTTAGAATTAAGTTTAAAATCCTTCTTCTCACTTACAAAGCTCTAAATAATCAGGCCTCTTGTTATTTAAAAGATCTGATAGTACCTTATCATCCTAAAAGAGCACTACGCTCCCAAAATGCAGGATTACTTGTAAGACCTAGAATCTCCAAAAGTGCAATGGGAGGCAGAGCCTTCAGTTATCAGGCTCCTCTCCTTTGGAACCAGCGGCCAATCTAGATTCAGGAGTCAGATTTGAGCTCTGTTTTCAAGAATAGGGTTAAAACCTTCCTTTTTGACATAGCCTATAGTTAGGGTGGGATCAGGTGACCCTGAACCCTCCCATAGTTATGCTGCTAATAGGTTTAGACAGCTAGGGGACCTCCAATGATACACTGGGCTTCACTCCTTTCTTCACTCTCAATGAAATATTTTAGCTGCTCATTAAAATCTGTTTGTTCTCTTCCATAGATTGAGTCCCCATCGTGCTGTTTGCTCTCTAGATGTATGTTCCTTTCTTCTTCTTCTCTATGCCCTTACCCCCCAGCAAGTTGCAGCAGATGACTGCCCCTCCCTATGCCTGGTTCTAGGTTTCTTACCCACACCATGTTCAGTTTCAGGATGACCAGACGAGCCTGCTCTTTCCCACACCAGGCTTTGGAGTCCGTCCAGGACTTGGATGTCTGACTGAAGTAAAAACAGTGGCAGCCAAACTCGATCCAACCCCGAGGACAGGGGGCTTTAGTGACTGAACCTGAGGGACAAGGAGAAGTCAGCACGTGTGTTGAGTGTAAGTCAACACAGATGACCATCAGGTGGGAAGCACCACCTTGAACTTGCTTCAGTGATGAGTCCAGTGATTGGAGAGTGCTGCTCATACTGGAGACACTCTTCTCCAGAGATGAAAGACGGCTGGACATTTCTATGCCTGAAAACATAAATTCACAAACAGAAATGTCATGTAGAATATCACTCTTTTACTCAAAAACTAGAAAGCACTCAGAGAATGCAAACCTCCACCAAATGTCCAATGTTCTGTCCATTACCTTGAACTCGCTTCAGTGAGGTATCTAGTGATTGGACGATGACGCTCACCTCGGAAACTCTCTGCTCCACAGATGACAGATGATTGGATGTGTCCATGCCTGATAACAAAATAACTTCGGCTTAGTTCATGTAATCTTGTCACGTTGGACATGATGTCCAACTGTGGGACTTCACCACACACGAGCCATCACAGTGACGAACAACAGGACGAATGTTCGACTTGATGTAAACATCAGTGGTGGTCCGGTCAATGGAATTTTGTGAGTATAGGACTTCACAGATGTTTGTCTGACCAAAGAAGTTGATCATCAACATGTGTGGCATTCATGTGTGTGTTACCTTGAAGTAGCTTCACTGACGAGTCCAGTGATTGGACGATGTCACTCATGCCAGAAACTCTCTGCTCCACAGATGAAAGACGATTGGACGTGTTCATTCCTAATAACAAAGTAACCTAAGTGTAGGTCATGTAGAACAACTTGATCTTTCCTCACTAGGACACTTTAGCTCATACTTGAACCATCACAATGAAACCTGATGGTGAGTTAGACCAGGAGGGTAGTATTATAGTCACGACCAGAGTCTCCCAAGTCAAAGACAAGACCAAACAAGACCAAGACCAAGATTCAATTCAATTCAACTTTATTTATATAGTGCCATTTCACAACAGTCATCTCATAGCACTTTCAACTATAGGGGAAACCCCCACAATTGCAGAAAGACACCAGCAATCAGGCAATCCCCTATGAGCAAGTGCCTGGTGACGGTGGAGAGGAAAAACTCCCTTTTAACAGGAAGAAACCTCCAGCAGAACCAGGCTCAGGGAGGGGCAGTCATCTGATGCGACTGGCTGGGGGTGAGGGGATAGAGAAGATGAAAAGAACCGACATGTAGAGAGCAAACAGCACGATGGGGACTCAATCTTACTGCAATCTTTAATGGCAATATTACGCAAATGATAGAAGGCAGTCTTTGAAACAAATTTAATATGTGAATTAAAAAACAGATCTTGATCAAAAATAACTCCAAAGTTTCTCACAGAGCTATTAAGAGAAAGAGTAATGGCATCCAAACTGAAAGTTTGATTTGGAAAGGTATTTCTAAAGGGTTTTTGGACCAACAAGAATGACTTCAGTCCTATCTGAATTTAATAGCAGGAAATTACAAGTCATCCAAGCTTTGATTTCCTTAAGAAAGGCTTCTAACTTGGCTAATTGATTACTATCATCTGGCTTCATTGACAGGTATAATTGTGTGTCATCTGCATAACAATGAAAATGTATACAGTGCTTCCTAATAATGTTGCCTAACGGAAGCATATACAAATTAAAAAGAGTAGGGCCTAGCACAGATCCATGTGGAACTCCATGACTGAGCTTTGAGTTGAAAGAAAACTCATTATTGACATGAACAAACTGGAACCTATCAGATAAATAAGATCTAAACGTCTGCAACGAAGTTCCATTAAGTCCAACATAGTGTTCTAATCTATCAAGTAGAATATTATGATCGATAGTATCAAAAGCTGCACTAAGGTCTAAAAGGACAAGTACAGAAACAAGTCCATTATCAGATGCGATCAGGAGGTCATTAGTGACCTTCACTAAGGCTGTTTCAGTACTATGATGGATTCTAAACCCAGATTGGAACTCTTCAAATAAACTACTTCCCTGCAAGTGGTCAATTGCGTAGCAACAACTCTTTCTAAGATTTTTGAAATGAAAGGCAGATTAGAGATTGGTCTATAGTTAGCTAAAACTCCTGGATCCAGCATTGGCTTTTTGAGTAAGGGTTTAATTACAGCAGTTTTAAAAGCCTGCGGTACATGGCCTAAAGTTAATGAAGAATTGATTATTTGAAGAATAAAACTACCAATAAATGGGAAGACTTTTTAAAATAACCTAGTAGGAATAGGGTCTAAAAGACAAGTTGAAGGCTTGGATGAGGAAACTATTTTGTCTAACTTTAAAAGGTCAATTGGAGTGAACTGATCCAAACAGATGTCAATTGAAGGAGTTGTAGTAGTTACTGTATTTAAGTTAATGGTGGGAAGAATCTGACAAATTTTATTTTTGATAGATGAAATTTTATTATTGAAAAAGTTCATAAAGTCCTGACTAGTAAGCTCTAAAGGAATGCTAGGATTGACAGTCCTGACTCTTTGTCAGTCTGGCTACAGTGCTGAAAAGAAACCTGCGATTATTCTTGTTCTCTTCTATTAATGCAGAATAATAACTCATTCTAGCTTTTCTCAGAGTTTTTTTTATAAATTAAAAGATGATTTCTCCAAGCTAAATAGATTTCATCTAAATTAGTAGAGCGCCATTTTCTTTCTAATTGACGAGTCTTCTGTTTTAAGCTACGAGTTTCTGTGTTGAACCAAGGGAGTTAGAAGTCTCTGATTAGACTTTTTCTTTTTTAAAGGTGCCAACATGTCTAGAGTCTGATGCAGAGAAGCTGTAACACTATCTACCATGCTATCAATTACAGAAGGAGCAAGCTGTCTATAGCTCATTTCCGTTGTGTTGACACATGGCATAGAGGAATTAAACTGTATAAATTTGGTAACATCATCATCTGAGAGGCATCTACTGTAGCAATATTTTTCCTTAGGAGCCAAATAGTCAGAAATAGTAAAATCAAAGGTAAACAGACAATGGTCTGACAGTACAGGGTTCTGATTTCAGCACTAAATCAGCTAAAAATTCGGCAAATTCAGATAAAAACTCTGAGTAGGTTGATGTGAGGTCAAAACCAAACCAACACACAGTGGTTTTGGTCTCTGCCTTCCTTTGTCTTGGTCTTGACTTGATCTCAACCCCTTAAGTCTTGGTCTTTTTAACCTCCGGTCTCAGTGTGGTCTCAACTACAGTACCAAGGAGGAGGAGAAGGGCATTGGACACACCTGGCAGACCTAAACACATTGACTACAGTCAGTCTGCCGATCTTAATGCTTACTTTGTGTGTTTTTTTTGCTCAGATCCAATTTTGTTGTGTGGCTGTTGACATAATTGTTTAAAGGAGACCTGTGTCAGACTCCAGAGAGAAGTGATCATGGCCCCAAAATGACCCACATGTGCAAGGGAACTCTATCAAGTCAGATCCATTTAAAATAAGGTTTTCCATCAGATCCATGGAGAGGTGGCGCTCCATGAACCATATCATCTCCTCATCCACTAGACCAAAATGTCTGTGATGCATTTAGAGCAATCATTCCTTTGGGACACTTTTGTACAGTTATGCATGAAATGTTTATCCAAAAACATACAATAATCTAGCTTTCTTGTCATGATAATACTGCGGGAGAAATGTGAGTAATGCTGACAGCACTAGTTCAGAAAATGTCTCCTGGGAAGAAATGACTGGAAGACTGGGGCAGGTCACTGCAATAGCAATGGCCTTATCCTGCTTCAGAAGTGAGTGGAACATAACCTACACATGTTCATACGTTACCTTGAACTTGCTTTACTGAGGAGTCCAGTGATTGGACGATGTCACTCACGTCAGAAAGTCTCTGCTCCACAGATGATAGATGATTGGACATGTTCATGCCTGATAAGACAGAGTACCAAAATAATCGAGGCTTAGCTCATGTAGAATGTCACACTGATGTCCAACTGTGGGACTTCACCACACTTGAGCTATCCCAGTGAAGCCTGGAGGACATCATCAGGAGGAATGTTCGACTTGATGTAAACCTCAGTGGTGATCCAGTCAATGGATTTTCTGAGTATAGGACTGGACAGATGTTTGTCTGACCAAAGAAGTTGATCAACAACATGTGTGACATTCATGTGTGCGTTACCTTGAACTTGCTTCACTGAGGAGTCCAGTGATTGGAGAGTGCTGCTCATGCCGGAGACACTCTGCTCCAGAGATGACAGACGGCTGGACATTTCTATGCCTGAAAACATAAATTCATCAACAGATATGTCAAGTAGAATATCACTCTTTTACCAAAAACTAGAAAGCACTCAGAGAATGCAAACCTCCACCAAATGTCCAATGCTCTGTCCATTACCTTGAACTTGCTTCAGTGAGGTATCTAGTGATTGGACGACGTCGCTCACCTCGGAAACTCTCTGCTCCACAGATGACAGATGATTGGATGTGTTCATGCCTGATAACAAAATAACTTCGGCTTAGTTCATGTAATGTTGTCATGTTGGACTGATGTCCGACTGTGAGACTTCACCACACTCGAGCCATCACAGTGAAACCTGGAGGACATCATCAGGACGAATGTTCGACTTGATGTAAACATCAGTGGTGGTCCAGTCAATGAATTTTTGTGAGTATAGGACTGGACAGATGTTTGTCTGACCAAAGAAGTTGATCATCAACATGTGTGACATTCATGTGTGTGTTACCTTGAAGTAGCTTCACTGACGAGTCCAGTGATTGGACGATGTCACTCATGCCAGAAACTCTCTGCTCCACAGATGAAAGACGATTGGACGTGTTCATTCCTAATAACAAAGTAACCTAAGTGTAGGTCATGTAGAACAACTTGATCTTTCCTCACTAGGACACTTTAGCTCATACTTGAACCATCACAATGAAACCTGATGGTGAGTTAGACCAGGAAGGTAGTATTGTAGTCAAGACCAGAGTCTCCCAAGACAAAGTCAAGACCAAGATTCAATTCAATTCAACTTTTTTTATATAGCGCCATTTCACAACAGTCATCTCAAAGCACTTTCAACTGTAGGGAAAACCCCCACAATTGCAGAAAAACCCCAGCAATCAGGCAATCCCCTATGAGCAAGTGCCTGGTGACGGTGGAGAGGAAAAACTCCTTTTTAACAGGAAGAAACCTCCAGGAGAACCAGGCTCAGGGAGGGGCAGTCATCTGCTGGGACTGGATGGGGGGTGAGGGGATAGAGAAGATGAAAAGAAAAGACATGTAGAGAGCAATCAGCACGATGGGGACAGCAGCATAACTAAGGGAGGGTTCAGAAACACATGATCCCTCCCTAATTGTAGGCTATATCAAAAAGGAAGGTTTTAACCCTTTCTTAAAAACAGAGATCGAGTCTGAGTCCTGAATCTAGATTGGCAGCTGGTTCCATAAGAGAGGAGCTTGATAACTGAAGGCTCTGCTCTCCATTGTAATTTTGGAGATTCTAGGTATTACAAGGAATCCAGCATTTTGGGAGGGTAGTGCTCTGTTAGGATAATAGGGTAAAATCAGATCTTTTAAATAAAAAGGGACCTGATTGTTTAGAGCTTTGTAAGTGAGAAGAAGGATTTTAAACTTAATTCTAAACTCTATGGGAAGCCAGTGAAGGGAGGCCAGAATCGGAGAGATATGAGCTCTCTTTCTAGTACCTGTTAGATCTCTTGCAGCAGCATTTTGGATTAACTTAAGACTTTTTAGAGATGTTTTAGGACAACCTGACAATAAAGAGTTACAATAATCTAATCTACAGCTAACAAAAGTGTGGATCAGTTTCTCAGGATCACTCTGAAACAAGACGCTCCTAATCTTGCCAATATTACGCAAATGATAGAAGGCAGTCTTTGAAACAAATTTAATATGTGAATTGAAAAACAGATCAACAAAATGGCTAGCTTTTAACTAAGAAAACAACAGGCTGATAAACACAATTTATAGAATAAAAAATCCCAAAACTGGGATTACGCATGATTATATTACAGAAATTCAGGAGAGTTTTGTAACCTATTATAAAGACCTTTACTCACAGCCTAAATTAAACAATTGTGACCACATTGAAATCTTTTAAAGTTCACTAAATCTCCCCGGTGTCACCGAACAGGAAAACAGTAACCTAATAAAAGAAATCACAAATAAAGAAATCAATGATGCAATTACAAGACTAAAACCACATAAAAGCCCTGGCCCAGACGGATACTCTGGTGAATGGTATAAGACCTACAGGGAGGAATTAATTCCAAGACTGAGGGAAGTGTGTAACTGGATGTTGAAGGGAGGGGATCCACCTCCCTCATGGAAAGAAGCGATTATCACTGTCATTCCAAAAGAGGGAAAAGATAAATTGAATTGTAGCCAGTATCGACCAATATCAGTCTTAAACCTAGACTACAAAATATACACGTCCATAATAGCAAAACGACATGACAATATTATACCCAGACTTATTAATCATGATCAAACTGGTTTTATCCGCCAGAGGCAGATGCAAGACAGTATTAGAAGGACCCTCCATGTTATACACCATATTAAAAAAAATAAGATTGAGGCATTGCTTATGGGTTTAGATGCTGAAAAAGCATTTGACTCAGTGAGATGGTCATTTCTTTATAAAGTTTTGAATAAATTTGGATTTCACCATATAATCATTAAGGCCATCCAGGCAATTTACCACAAACCAACAGCTAAAATAAAAATAAATGGTAGTCTTTCAAAGCCAGTCTCACTTGAAAGATCATGTCGCCAGGGCTGCCCCCTTTCACCAATTTTATTCACTTTATTTATTGAACAGCTTAGCCAATACATTAGACAAGATAATTTAATTGAGGGAATTGATATACATGGGGACATTCAGAAGATATCACTTTTTGCAGACGATGTCCTAATTTATTTAGGTCAACCAAATAGATCTCTACCTAGATTGATGGAGATATTAGAGCAGTTTGGATCACTTTCAGGTTACAAATTAAATATTGAAAAAACACAAATTATGACCTTAAATTACCAACCCTCAATGGAGTTAAAAAGTAAATACAATTTTAAATGGGACAAAGACTCCATGAAATATCTTGGCGTGATACTAAGTAGAGACACTGGAAAGTTGTTTGAAAAGAATTATGGCCCATTAAATTCCAAAATAAAATCGGATTTAAGAAAATGGAGTCTAATACCAACTTTAGGACTAATCAATAGAATAGAATCAATAAAAATAAACATTTTACCCCGATTACTTTACCTTTTCCAAACTCTCCCAATTGAAGTGTCAAAACAACAATTTGTAGAATGGGACAAGTTGATTTCTCGCTATATATGGCTTGGGAAAAAACCTCGAATAAGATACAGTACATTACAACTGCCAAAGGACAGAGGTGGCTTATCTTTGCCATGTATGAGGGACTACTACAATTCTGCCCAATTAAGACCATTGGTTTGCTTATGTGATCCAATGTTCAAATCTAGGTGGAAAGATATAGAGGAAAAAACCACTAAGGGCCCCCCTATACAAGCAATGATAGCAGACAGGAAATTGCAATCACATTTGAAAGACCCGGATAATCCCTGGCTAAAATTCACTTTTAAGATTTGGAATGACGTAAGTAGAGAGAACAAACTAACCAAGACTGAAATGATGTTAAGATGGTGCGCTTACGACACAGAATTTCTACCAAACCGTAATGACACAAGATTTGAAAAATGGACGTCAATGGGGCTCACTTCATACTTCACATTTAACCACAAGGGGGAGCTAGCAGACTTCCAAACCCTTAAATCAAAAAATGGGTTAAATAACCAAGACTTTTTTTAGGTACCTAAAGTTGAAACATAGATATAATGAAATTATAAGGACCAACACTGATAAGAAGGATAATAAAATTCTAAATATATTCCAAATGGCCTTTAGCACTATTACGGTTCAGAAAATTATAGCAAGATTTTATCAGGGATTTTAAGCAAACAAATCCACCAATACCCTATATATTAAGAAGCAATGGGAAAAAGAAACAGGATCAGCAGTAGATAATAGTGACTGGGAATCAGTATGTACAGTGCAATGGAAAACTACTTATTCAACTATCTGGAGGGAATTTGGATGGAAAAATTTAATTTTTTCTTTATTACCCCTGTCTATAGCTCATTTCCGTTGTGTTGACACATGGCATAGAGGAATTAAACTGTATAAATTTGGTAACATCATCATCTGAGAGGCATCTACTGTAGCAATATTTTTCCTTAGGAGCCAAATAGTCAGAAATAGTAAAATCAAAGGTAAACAGACAATGGTCTGACAGTACAGGGTTCTGATTTCAGCACTAAATCAGCTAAAAATTCGGCAAATTCAGATAAAAACTCTGAGTAGGTTGATGTGAGGTCAAGACCAAACCAACACACAGTGGTTTTGGTCTCTGCCTTCCTTTGTCTTGGTCTTGACTTGATCTCAACCCCTTAAGTCTTGGTCTTTTTAACCTCCGGTCTCAGTGTGGTCTCAACTATAGTACCAAGGAGGAGGAGAAGGGCATTGGACACACCTGGCAGACCTAAACACATTGACTACAGTCAGTCTGCCGATCTTAATGCTTACTTTGTGTTTTTTTTGCTCAGATCCAATTTTGTTGTGTGGCTGTTGACATAATTGTTTAAAGGAGACCTGTGTCAGACTCCAGAGAGAAGTGATCATGGCCCCAAAATGACCCACATGTGCAAGGGAACTCTATCAAGTCAGATCCATTTAAAATAAGGTTTTCCATCAGATCCATGGAGAGGTGGCGCTCCATGAACCATATCATCTCCTCATCCACTAGACCAAAATGTCTGTGATGCATTTAGAGCAATCATTCCTTTGGGACACTTTTGTACAGTTATGCATGAAATGTTTATCCAAAAACATACAATAATCTAGCTTTCTTGTCATGATAATACTGCGGGAGAAATGTGAGTAATGCTGACAGCACTAGTTCAGAAAATGTCTCCTGGGAAGAAATGACTGGAAGACTGGGGCAGGTCACTGCAATAGCAATGGCCTTATCCTGCTTCAGAAGTGAGTGGAACATAACCTACACATGTTCATACGTTACCTTGAACTTGCTTTACTGAGGAGTCCAGTGATTGGACGATGTCACTCACGTCAGAAAGTCTCTGCTCCACAGATGATAGATGATTGGACATGTTCATGCCTGATAAGACAGAGTACCAAAATAATCGAGGCTTAGCTCATGTAGAATGTCACACTGATGTCCAACTGTGGGACTTCACCACACTTGAGCTATCCCAGTGAAGCCTGGAGGACATCATCAGGAGGAATGTTCGACTTGATGTAAACCTCAGTGGTGATCCAGTCAATGGATTTTCTGAGTATAGGACTGGACAGATGTTTGTCTGACCAAAGAAGTTGATCAACAACATGTGTGACATTCATGTGTGCGTTACCTTGAACTTGCTTCACTGAGGAGTCCAGTGATTGGAGAGTGCTGCTCATGCCGGAGACACTCTGCTCCAGAGATGACAGACGGCTGGACATTTCTATGCCTGAAAACATAAATTCATCAACAGATATGTCAAGTAGAATATCACTCTTTTACCAAAAACTAGAAAGCACTCAGAGAATGCAAACCTCCACCAAATGTCCAATGCTCTGTCCATTACCTTGAACTTGCTTCATTGAGGTATCTAGTGATTGGACGATGTCGCTCACCTCGGAAACTCTCTGCTCCACAGATGACAGATGATTGGATGTGTTCATGCCTGATAACAAAATAACTTCGGCTTAGTTCATGTAATGTTGTCATGTTGGACTGATGTCCGACTGTGAGACTTCACCACACTCGAGCCATCACAGTGAAACCTGGAGGACATCATCAGGACGAATGTTCGACTTGATGTAAACATCAGTGGTGGTCCAGTCAATGAATTTTTGTGAGTATAGGACTGGACAGATGTTTTGTCTGACGCAAAGAAGTTGATCATCAACATGTGTGACATTCATGTGTGTGTTACCTTGAAGTAGCTTCACTGACGAGTCCAGTGATTGGACGATGTCACTCATGCCAGAAACTCTCTGCTCCACAGATGAAAGACGATTGGACGTGTTCATTCCTAATAACAAAGTAACCTAAGTGTAGGTCATGTAGAACAACTTGATCTTTCCTCACTAGGACACTTTAGCTCATACTTGAACCATCACAATGAAACCTGATGGTGAGTTAGACCAGGAGGGTAGTATTGTAGTCAAGACCAGAGTCTCCCAAGACAAAGTCAAGACCAAGATTCAATTCAATTCAACTTTTTTTATATAGCGCCATTTCACAACAGTCATCTCAAAGCACTTTCAACTGTAGGGAAAACCCCCACAATTGCAGAAAAACCCCAGCAATCAGGCAATCCCTATGAGCAAGTGCCTGGTGACGGTGGAGAGGAAAAACTCCTTTTTAACAGGAAGAAACCTCCAGGAGAACCAGGCTCAGGGAGGGGCAGTCATCTGCTGGGACTGGATGGGGGGTGAGGGGATAGAGAAGATGAAAAGAAAAGACATGTAGAGAGCAATCAGCACGATGGGGACAGCAGCATAACTAAGGGAGGGTTCAGAAACACATGATCCCTCCCTAATTGTAGGCTATATCAAAAAGGAAGGTTTTAACCCTTTCTTAAAAACAGAGATCGAGTCTGAGTCCTGAATCTAGATTGGCAGCTGGTTCCATAAGAGAGGAGCTTGATAACTGAAGGCTCTGCTCTCCATTGTAATTTTGGAGATTCTAGGTATTACAAGGAATCCAGCATTTTGGGAGGGTAGTGCTCTGTTAGGATATAGGGTAAAATCAGATCTTTTAAATAAAAAGGGACCTGATTGTTTAGAGCTTTGTAAGTGAGAAGAAGGATTTTAAACTTAATTCTAAACTCTATGGGAAGACAGTGAAGGGAGGCCAGAATCGGAGAGATATGAGCTCTCTTTCTAGTACCTGTTAGATCTCTTGCAGCAGCATTTTGGATTAACTTAAGACTTTTTAGAGATGTTTTAGGACAACCTGACAATAAAGAGTTACAATAATCTAATCTACAGCTAACAAAAGTGTGGATCAGTTTCTCAGGATCACTCTGAAACAAGATGCTCCTAATCTTGCCAATATTACGCAAATGATAGAAGGCAGTCTTTGAAACAAATTTAATATGTGAATTGAAAAACAGATCAACAAAATGGCTAGCTTTTAACTAAGAAAACAACAGGCTGATAACACAATTTATAGAATAAAAAATCCCAAAACTGGGATTACACATGATTATATTACAGAAATTCAGGAGAGTTTTGTAACCTATTACAAAGATCTTTACTCACAGCCTAAATTAAACAATTGTGACCACACTGAAATCTTTTAAAGTTCACTAAATCTCCCCAGTGTCACCGAACAGGAAAACAGTAACCTAATAAAAGAAATCACAAATAAAGAAATCAATGATGCAATTACAAGACTAAAACCACATAAAAGCCCTGGCCCAGACGGATAGGGTATCATGTATTCTGGGCCTGCCCAAAAGTTACCCCGTTTTGGAAAGACACACATAAGTGCCTGGGAAAGGTTTTCTCTACCCATGTCCCCTTTGACTTCCTGTACATGTTCTTAGGTTTGGAAATTCCTAACATAGCCTCATTTGCAGATAAATACTTAATGAGAATTGTACTATTGTCAGCAAAGAAAGTCTTAACGAGAAAATGGCTCCAAACAGACATACCAAAAATTCAGGATTTACATGATACGGTATACCAGATATTTATGATGGAAAGGATTACTATGTCTCTAAGGCTACAAAGATAAATCTGATAAATACTGGCTTAAATGGACCCAATATATAGGAAATCAAAGGAGAGACTTTGTTTAAGTAAACTGTCCCATTGAAGGGAAGAAAATAGCAAAACTGAAAAATTTAATACCACTTGTCCACTGTTCAGTTTATTTGTCTACATGTTATTTTTTATACTGAAAAAAAAACTTATGGGAAGATTAATCGAGGGCATTTTCTTATGTATTACTTCTTATTAACCTTTCTTTTTATTCTATTTGAATGATGGCAAATTCTAAGCTTTTACTAATGTTTATTCCCTTGTAATAAAGTACTGCTCTCAATGTAAACAATCTGACCAAAATCACCAATAAAAATATAATTGAAAAAAAAAAGCCTGCGGTACATGGCCTAAAGTTAATGAAGAATTGATTATTTGAAGAATAAAGATACCAATAAATGGGAAGGCTCCTTTAAATAATGTAGCATCATCTCACTTTGGCTCAGCAATAATTATTCTTCTGCTTAAAGACATTTTGTTTCACCCAGGAGAAAGCCAGTCAAAAACTGCTCTTCTTCCCCAGGCCACAGCAAAAATCTATTCCTTTGTTTAAACCAGCCAAAAGAATTCCACCTACAGTGGGGCAAAAAAGTATTTAGTCAGCCACCAATTGTACAAGTTCTCCCACTTAAAAGATGAGAGAGGTCTCCAATTTTCATCATAGGTATACCTCAACTATGAGAGACAAAATGAGAAAAAAAATCCAGAAAATCACATTGTCTGATTTTTAAAGAATTTATTTGCAAATTATGGTGGAAAATAAGTATTTGGTCAATAACAAAAGTTCATCTCAATACTTGTTGTATAACCCTTTGTTGGCAATGACAGAGGTCAAACGTTTCTGTAAGTCTTCACAAGGTTTTCACACACTGTTGCTGGTATTTTGGCCTATTCCTCCATGCAAAATCTCCTCTAGAGCAGTGATGTTTTGGGGCTGTCGCTGGCAACACGGACTTTCAACTCCCTCCAAAGATTTTCTATGGGGTTGAGATCTGGAGCACTGGCTAGGCCACTCCAAGGACCTTGAAATGCTCTTACGAAGCCACTCCTTCGTTGCCGGGCGGTCTGTGTGTGGGGGATCATTGTCTACTGAAAGACCCAGCCACGTTTCATCTTCAAAGCCCTTGCTGATGGAAAGAAGGTTTTCACTCAAAATCTCACGATACATGGCCCTATTCATTCTTTCCTTTACAACTACTCAGTCCGGCTCCTGGTCCCTTTGCAGATAAACAGCCCCAAACGCATCATGTTTCCACCCCCATGCTTCACAGTAGGTATGGTGTTCTTTCTCCTCCAAACACGACAAGTTGAGTTTTTACATAAAGTTCTATTTTAGTTTCATCTGACCATATGACATTCTCCCCAATCCACTTCTGGATCATCCAAATGCTCTCTAGCAAATCTTCAGACGGGCCCTGGGACATGTACTGGCTTAAGCAGGGGGACACGTCTGGCACTGCAGGATTTGATTCCCTGGCGGAGTAATGTGTTACTGATGGTAGCCTTTGTTACTTTGGTCCCAGCTCTCTGCAGGTCATTCAATGGGTCCCCCCATGTGGTTCTGGGATTTTTGCTCACCGTTCTCGTGATCATTTTGACCCCATGGGGTAAGATCTTGCATGGAGCCCCAGATCGAGGGAGATTATCAGTGGTCTTGTATGTCTTCCATTTTCCAATAATTGCTCCCACAGTTGATTTCTTCACACCAAGCTGCTTACCTATTGCAGATTCAGTCTTCCCAGCCTAGTGCAGATCTACAATTTTGTTTCTGGTGTCCTTTGACAGCTCTTTGGTCTTGGCCATAGTGGAGTTTGGAGTCTGACTGTTTGAGGTTGTGGACAGGTGTCTTTTATACTGATAACAAGTTCAAACAGGTGCCATTAATACAGATAACGAGTGGAGGACAGAGGAGCCTCTTAAAGAAGAAGTTACAGGTCTATGAGAGCCAGAAATCTTGCTTGTTTGTAGGTGACCAAATACTTATTTTCCACCATAATTTGCAAATAAATTGTTTAAAAATCCTTCAATGTGATTTTCTGGATTTTTTTTCCCTCATTTTGTCTCTCATAGTTGAGGTATACCTATGATGAAAATTGGAGACCTCTCTCATCTTTTAAGTGGGAGAACTTGCACAATTGGTGGCTGACTAAATACTTTTTTCCTCACTGTATGTCCGGCTTTGGTTTTATTGCCCCCATAAACATGGAGATATGGAGCCCCTGATTGCCACACCGATCCACAGCTCAATAAAATTTCCTTAAACTTTGGAACATGATGGATTTAACCAGTGAACTTTAAAGTACATTATTACAAACTCAATTCTAAATCTTCCCTTCTTTTCAGGACTATGAAAAGCAAATGGACTCTGATGTTTTTAATGTGGAAAATCAATAATATGTGTGAAATGCATTAATCTGTGATTTTATATATATGCATGTTAAAAATGTTAAATGAATGTTTATTCCTGCATGTTGATTTAGCACTTTTTATAAGTTACACTAATCACTAAGGTTAGCTTAGTTATACATAAGTGTGTAGAGGAATATTCCAGTGTATTGAAATTGTGTGTCCATGTGGACCGGTATCAAATGTCACCCAGCATTCAGCATCCAGCTTCCCAGTGGCCCCTCGCAGAGAAAGCCTGTCACTGGACTAAAGTTCATCGAGCCCGCCCACAAAGAAGGCTTATTGGCTGAGGTTGCTGTCAACCCGGAAGCCCGCGAAAGCTCAACAGAACTTATAAAAGGAGGAAGACCCCCTGCTACCTCCTCTTTTGCTCCGGTCTTTTGTCTCTTTTGCTCCGCTCTTTTTTGGCTCTTTCTGTCTCTTTGACACGTCTCCGTCCATTGTCCACACACAGCAAGAAAGAACTTTGGGAAGAAACATGGACTGTCCGAACAAAGACTTCTCCCACGTGTTGCTTTTCCGAGCACAGAGCAGATAACTCATAATTTGTTTATGTAACTTTGTATTTTAATGTTTTTTTTCTTTTTCTCTTAAATGCCTAGGAATTCCTATTTCTTCGAGCTCAATTCTTAATTGGAGTTAAACTCCAATTTTTATTTATCATTTTATCTTTGTTAAACTTTCTGTAAAACCACTGTTTGTTTTTAATTTTAATGTAAGCTTTAATCTTGATTTTATTTTTATAATATTTTTCTTGACCAATCACAGACCAGAAGCTATTATTTTTATCTAAAGTCCGAAACTCTTTAAGTTGAGATCAGATTAGATATCTTTAATTATTATCGAAGGCCTCTGAGAAGACGCAGCTCCCACATCACGCGCAGCTGAATAATCAGCGTGCTTCGCAGGACTTCCACCATTGAGATCAAACATCCGATCTCACCCATCCGTCCGTCTCTCCATCTCATCCATCGTCAAGAGAATATTTGCTGGACAAATATTCTGCATTTTGGCCCTGAACAACACATCAAAACTTCATGAGGACGACGAAAGAACGTTGGCCAGATCAATGGGGAATCATCACCAAGAAGAATCACGTGAGCTGCAAATTTTAATTCATCTGCTGAATTAAATTTCTGAGGTTCGGTAATAATTTGTATGTCTAATCAGATGCAAATTAAGAAGCCATTAACCTAACTCTTCTTTTATTAAAATCCCATTTTTATTCTCTTAAGATTAATCCAGAACTTTTCATATAATTAGTAAACTTTCTCCATAAATTTGCGTTGTTTCCATAATCTGTTAACTCAAACTGACCAAAATTCATTTCTCAGTTAATCCTGGTTCCGAAAATATTGACATTGTTAATCTATCATTTACAAGATTGATTTTATGACTAATGAAATTATTGCAATATCTGTTAATCATTTCGTTTAATAAATATGTGAAAATGAGAGAAGTTGTTGAGAATTTATTTCATTCTGAGTCTGTTTCAAGCCCAGGTTTCGAATTCACGGAAAATTTTTGAGACTGATTATTAATTAATTTATTGAGTGATTAAACAGGTATAAAGTGAAATTAAAGATTAAATTGCTTCTTAGAGATAGAAGCTGGTGCCCCACGAGTGTTATTAACTTTTCTGGTGTATATGAAACGAGATTTGATCTCAGATTCCAATACATCAATATAAATTAAATAATTTATACCTGATCATAATTATTAAATTTCATATTTTTCTACAATAACCTGGTAGGAATAGGGTCTAAAAGACAAGCTGAACTTGGATGAGGAAACTATTTTGTCTAACTCTAAAAGGTCAATTGGAGTAAACTGATCCAAACAGATGTCAATTGAAGGAGTTGTAATAGTTACTGTATTTAAGTTAACGGTGGGAAGAATCTGACTGATTTTATCTCTGATAGATGAAATTTTATTATTGAAAAAGATCATAAAGTCCTGACTACTAAGCTCTAAGGGAATGCTAGGATTGACAGAGTCCTGACTCTTTGTCAGCCTGGCTACAGTGCTGAAAAGAAACCTGCGATTATTCTTGTTCTCTTCTATTAATGCAGAATAATAACTCATTCTAGCTTTTCTCAGAGATTTTTTATAAATTAAAAGATGATTTCTCCAAGCTAAATAGATTTCATCTAAATTAGTGGAGCGCCATTTTCTTTCTAATTGACAAGTCTTCTGTTTTAAGCTACGAGTTTCTGTGTTGAACCAAGGGAGCTAGAAGTCTCTGATTAGACTTTTTCTTTTTTAAAGGGGCCAACATGTCTAGAGTCTGATGCAGAGAAGCTCTAACACTATCTACCATGCTATCAATTACAGAAGGAGCAAGCTGTCTGTAGCTTATTTCCGTTGTGTTGGCACATGGCATAGAGGAAACAATCTGCATAAATTTGGTAACAACATCATCTGAGAGGCATTTACTGTAGCAATATTTTTCCTTAGGAGCCAAATAGTCAGAAATAGTAAAATCAAAGGTTAACAGACAATGGTCTGACAGTACAGGGTTAAGAGGAGACACTACCAGATTTTCTATTTCTATACCGTATGTCAGAACAAGGTCCAATGTATGGTGGAGATAATGGGTAGAATTTCCTTCACCTTCGTCTTCGGCCTCCGTCGGTCTATGATGACCATGGAAGAGAATCCTAGATGTCTACTCGGCTGGAACAGCACCGCCTGTGGCTGAACAGGACGATGCGCGAATGGCAGTCCCTGTCACACAGGTCGCACTTGTGGATGGTCTCCGTGCTGCTGGGTCTGTGGTGGTTCTTACTGCGGGTCTTTTTTCATCTGCTGCAGCAGTCAGTTTCTCTTCACCTGCCTTGAGCTGTCTGGTCAGGGTGCCTCTCCATTTGGAGCGGTCCATTGCAAGGTTCTCCCAGCACTCTGTGTTGATCTCCAGGGCCTTCATATCTCTCTTGCAGACGTCTCTGAAGTGCAGCTGTGGGCGGCCAGCGTCTCTCCTGCCAGTCGCCAGTTCTCCGTAGAGGACGTCTTTGGCAATTCTGCCGTCCGCCATACGGTGAACATGGCCTAGCCAGGGGAGCCTGCGCTGCCTGAGTAGAGTGAACATGGAGGGAAGGCCGGCGAGGGATAGGACTTCTGTGTTGGGCACTTTGTCCTGCCAGGATATGTCCAGGATGCGGCGAATGCAGCGCAAGTGGAAGGAATTCAGTCTCTTTTCCTGCCGGGCATATGTTGTCCACGTCTCACTCCCATAGAGCAGTGTGCTGATGACGCAGGCGTTGTACACTGCCATCTTCGTCTTGACAGAGAGTTTGGGATTCTCCCACACTCGCGTGGTGAGGTGAGCGAGTGTGAAGGCTGATTTTTCAATCCTCTTGTCTATCTCTGTATCAAGGGAGAGATTGCTGCTGATCGTGGACCCCAGGTACGTGAACTAATTCACGACCTCCAGCTCGTAGTCATCGATGGTGATGGTTGGTGGTGCTTCCGTGCCTTGCGCCAAGACATTAGTCTTCTTCAGGCTGATGGTAAGCCCGAAGTCCATGAATGCCTGGGAGAAGCGGTCCATCAGGGTCTGAAGCTCCTGCTGTGTGTGGGTCGCAACTGCAGTGTCGTCTGCGAACAGCATATCTCTGATTAGAGCCTCACGTACTTTGATTCTGGCTTTCAGGTGGGTGAGGTTGAAAAGCCTGCCGTCAGATCTTGTATGCAGGTAGATTCCCTCTGTTGCTGTGCCGAAGGCATGCCTCAGGAGCATAACAAAGAAAATCCCAAAGAGGATTGGCTCAAGTACACAGCCCTGTTTCACTCTGCTGTGTATATTGAATGGCTCTGAGACGTTGCCATCATACTGCACCATCCCCTGCATATTGGTGTGAAACGATTCGATGAGGCTTTGCAACTTTGGTGGGCATCCTATCTTTGGCAGGATCTTGAAAAGCCCCTCTCTGCTGACCAGATCGAACGCTTTGGTGAGGTCAATGAAGGCGACGTACAGGGGCATGTTCTGTTCTCTTCACTTCTCCTGGAGTTGGCGGATGGAGAATATCATGTCCACCATCGATCGCCCAGCGCGGAAGCCACGCTGAGACTCGGGGTAGACACGTTCGGCAAGCTTCTGTACACGAACGAGGACAACTCATGCGTAGACTTTACCAACAATGCTGAGGAGGAAGATGCCCCTGTAGTTGTTGCAGTCGCTTCTCTCCCCTTTGTTTTTGTAGAGGGTGATGATCTTGGCATCCCTCATGCCCTGTGGTACGGCACCTTCCTTCCAGCACTGGCAGAGGACGTCATGCAATGGCAGCAGTAGGGCGGTCTTGCAGTGCTTGATCAGGTCGGGGGGTATGCCGTCGTTGCCGGGTGCCTTGCCAGCAGCCAAGCTGTCAGTAGCCTTGCTGAGTTCGTCGATGGTTGGCTCAGCGTCAAGTTCATCCATGGATGGCAAACAATCGATGGCATCAAGGGCTGACATCAAGATTCTCAGCCTGCCGTTCGGACTTCACCTCATCCCCATGCACCCAATGAGGAAAGCAGGCTGTGGTGGGACAACACTTTATTGGCTGGGGGCTGCCCAGCTTGAGGAGGGCGGTAGCTGTCCAGTGAGATCAGATGATCCCTCCCACCGTCGGGAACAACCCCTGGCGCCATGCTCTACGCCAATTGAACGGTGGCTTGTAACTGTCATTCCCCGTGTTTTGTCTACGCCGAAGGCGAAGCTGGAGTGTCCTCACCAGTGATCCAGTGTTCTACCTTCCAGCATTGGGCGTTGGTAGGATTCAGGCCTGGGCAGGGAGATATGGAAGACAAGATGTTGCCCATACAGCATGTCCCCCCTCTCCACATCACTGATGAACCCAAAGGAACAGCAGGGCTGCTACAGTTTGGCACCAGCGCCGTCACAGGAGCTGCCAGAATGATGTTGAGCACAACGAACTGCCTTAGGGACTCCGACTCCGGATTTTTTCTCAGGATTGACTCCCGAAGCCTTTCCCATAACCGAGTATGCCGCAAGGCAGCGGAGGTTTGAAATCAGGTTTTACCTTCCCCTAGATGGGCTACCTTCCCAGGTTAAGGGGCCACCATCTACCCGAAGCATCTGGTTTTAAGGCGCCAGAAATCCGAACACCTTGGAAATGGTTCCAAGGTTGTCATAGCCAGAAGCGGCACTGGGGTTAAGCTCCCAGTGCTTATAAAATTCTCCTTATGGCGTGCGTCTCAAAAAGCCTCTGACAACTAAGTCCAACTCCTAGCCTGCCCGTGTGGTTTAGTTTCTAAGCCTGGTGGAACTGCTTTTACTAATAGGAGAAGGGGCGAGGGAGGAGAACTTCCTACTTTCTGAGAAAACCCCATCGAGTCTTGACTTGATCTCAACCTCCAAAGTCTTGGTCTTTCTAACCTCCGGTCTCAGTGTGGTCTCAACTATAGTACCAAGGAGGAGGAGAAGGGCGTTGGACACACCTGGCAGACCTAAACACATTGACTACAGTCAGTCTGCCAATCTTAATGCTTACTTTGAGGTTTTTTTTGCTCAGATCCAATTTTGCTGTGTGGCTGTTGACATAATTGTTTAAAGGAGACCTGTATCAGACTCCAGAGAGAAGTGATCATGGCCCCAAAATGACCCACATGTGCAAGAGAACTCTATCAAGTCAGGTCCATTTAAAATAAGGTTTTCCATCAGATCCATGGAGAGGGTGGCGCCTCCTGGAACCATGTCATCTCCTCATCACACTAGACCAAAATGTCTGTGATGCAATTTAGAGCAATCGTTCCTTTGGGACACTTTTGTACATTTATGCATGAAATGTTTATCCAAAAACATACAATAATCTAGCTTTCTTGTCATGATGATACTGCAGGAGAAAGTGAGGAGTAACGCTGACAGCACCTAGTTCAGAAAATGTCTCCTGGGAAGAAAAGACTGTGAAGACTGGGGCAGGTCACTGCAAGAGCAATGGCCTTGTCCAGAAGTGAGTGGAACATAACCTACACATGTTTCATACGTACCTTGAACTTGCTTTACTGAGGAGTCCAGTGATTGGACGATGTCACTCACGTCAGAAAGTCCTGCTCCACAGATGATAGATGATTGGACATGGTCATACCTGATAAGACAGAGTACCAAAATAACCAGGGCTTTAGCTCATGTAGAATGTCACCACTGATGTCCAACTGTGGGACTTCACCACACTTGAGCCATCCCAGTGAAGCCTGGAGGCCATCATCAGGAGGAATGTTTCGACTTGATGTTAACCTCAGTGGTGGTCCAGTCGATGGATTTTTGTGAGTTTTGGACTGGACAGATGTTTGTCTGACCAAAGAAGTTGATCATCAACATGTGTGACATTCATGTGTGCGTTACCTTGAACTAGCTTCACTGAGGAGTCCAGTGATTGGACGATGTCACTCATGTCAGAAACTCTCTGCTCCACAGATGACAGATGATTGGACATCTTCATTCCTGATAACAAAGAAACAAAGTAACCTAAGTGTAGAACAACCTGATCTTTCCTCACTAGAAAGTTCAGATCATACTTGAACCATCACAACAAAACCTGGTGGTGATCTGGACCAGGAGTAGTGTTGTGGCCAAGACCTCATCAAGACCAGAGTCTCTCGAGACAAACCCACGTATACAGTGGTCTTAGTGTTGACCACTAAAGTCTTGGGGGCCATGTTACAACAGTATACTCTTCTCCTCAGTTTGGCAGATGCACAGGCCACATTTGTGGGTGTGGCCCAGACCGTTTTCTTATCACAGCAGCAGGAACATGGTCTCTGCACCAGGTGAAAAGTGTGAGGAGACTAAAGTGAACTGTAGTCACAATGACTTGTTTAAGGTGGGTTTTATACTGTCCAAAGGGCATGTGCGAAAATGTACACAGTGGTAAATGCTGCTTGGTATTAAGAAGTAATTAATCACAGTTGATGGCCAGTTAGTTATTTTAGAGAGGGACAAATGAAGAAGAGATGACGTTGGGCTGAACAATCGAGCTGAATGGTTTAACATAGTGCCCACGCATGCAACGCACACACATGAATGGATTTGAAACTTCAGGAAAAGGACGATCCGCTGGATATTTTCATAAACCCACAGATTACTTTTTTCTCTGTGCAGTGGAAAACTCTGATGCTTCTCAAATGAATTGGAATCAATAGCGGACTGGGGTAAAATTAAGGCTGGGAAATTGACTTCATCACAGGCCACCCCATTGTTATGAATCAGAAACCATCGCTGCTACATTTGTGGACTGCCATATGCATATCAGGTGTCAAACTGCTTCTAAATGTGGCTACAACCTTTAGGTGGGAGGATAAATATCCATTTTAAAGTATTTTTCAGTTAATCATTTTCTCATCTGCATGTCTCTCCCTCTCCTCTCACTCTGCAACATCTTGTTGCTCTGCAGTATGAGATCAAAATTAAATAAAATTTAACCTGAACTTCTTGAGCAGACTGTAATTCAATACACCCTGATTACATCCATATAACAGCATACCTACATATTAGGACTGTGGTTCTATGTAGTACCTTAAGTTCCTGCTCTGTGTCTGAAAGTGAACTCAGATACTCAGTCGGGTAGAAGCAGCTCTGGTGCTGCTGCTTCCTTCTTCACCTTCTCAGAAAAACAAAAACCACATTTTCAGTTTAGCTGCCTTGCTGGTTTCCATTCAACCCATGGCTAAATGTGTGTTTCTATAGAACAGGAATCATAATATTGTTCCATGGGCTACATTCAGGTCCAAAATCAGATACTGTCTAATAACTGAAATGTTAAATTCTGGATTTCTGGGCCACGATGATACCACAAAAACCTTCAATTCCTGCATATCAATCCCTCTGACAGTCCAGTACCCCCCCCACACACACACACAGTTGGTACAATTGCATGAAAAGGAATCTTTTTTAAGTTGCATTTTAGAAAGTGTTCCAAGTCTTCTGAAATGAGCTATGTTCATGATTTAAATATGAAAATGTGGCTCCTATAACTGTTCAGTACAGATGCAGAGCCAGGGGCTGTTAATAAATAGACTTAAATAATAAAAAGTTGCATGACCTTGAAAACACAATATAAGAATGGGTTGACTGTCATGGTCTGAGCGCCGATCTCATCCGCGCTCGAGTCATGCAGCATTTTCCTCCCATTCGATACTATTCCTTATGGTCCCGCAGAGCTCTTACTCTGACAGCGTCTCTGCGGGGCTTCCGGCTGTCAGAGCTGAGCTGGGCTGTGACAGCTGGGATTAATGGAGCTGATGACGCCCTCATCAGCTGTGCTATCCTCTTGGCTATTTAAGGGAGCGGCTCTGTTTGCTCGGGGCTGCGACCTCGTGTATGAATAACGCTGGTCTCCCCAACGTTAGACTGGAGTCCCTATGTCCCGGCTCCAGTCACCCACTCATTCCTCGCCACTCTCTGTAAGTTTATTCCTTAGCCTGTGTTTATCGTCTGTGTGCCTTAACCATAGTCCTTGTTTGTGTTTTTTTTCCCCACGTGGCTCATTATTTTGTACCTTTTGTCCTTGTTTAATAAATACGCAAACTCACTGGTCGCCTATAGCGTCTCATTTGCGGTCCGCGAGGGCCACACCACGACAGTGACAGAGCATACGCTACAGTATGACTTTAACCTGGATGGAAAAAACATATTTATATAATATTTACTCAGGATGTGGATTTATTGTATAAAAATTATTTGGAATTTTACTGTATGCCCAGTATCAGGAGTTTTATGATGAGCCACAAACACAAAGCAAAAAGAATAGAACTACATCAATAACACAAAGACAATGACTGGAAAATCAGGGGGATAACTCTGCAGAAGCCTCCTGACCTACGTAAACGTCTGTTTTCAGCTCCTGGTAATTTTACCGCAGTTTGCTGCAGCTGTGATAAGGGCCTTTAAACTTTGAATTCGCTCCCTCTCTGCTCCTTCTTTCCTTTTCTTTTGACCACCACCACCTTCCAATTTGCCGTATCTATGATTTTATACTGAAAGCAACACATTTTTAACTCTCATCATCATCACCATAGCAGTCTGTCGGGGGCAACAATGACTGTTTCATTCAGGTCTGATCAGATTCCTCCATGCAGCTCTGTCCTTTGCCTTCCGCTGCCAGGAACTCCTGACCTTGTTAACCCAAGTGACGTCTGAGCCGGTATGAGCTGCTCTCTGACTGATCATTTCATGAAACTGCTTGCAAAGTAATTGAGTAACACTAGCTTTTTCTTGACTAGCAGCACAATCTTGACAGATAGAGGTATTATCAGTGGCAAGGACAGGCCAAGACAAACTGACTCCAGTGTCTGTTGCAGTGACTGACCAGATGATAGGTTTGTTTATCTCTGCTCTTTGTGTAGTGCATGTCACGATGCACCGACTGGCAAAAGTCCACCACAGACCTTGCGACAGATGTGCTTATCTGCCACGATGTCCAGTCTCACCCCGTGCAGCTGGGAGTGGTCCACCACAGACCTGTGACAGATATTGTTTTTAGTTCTGCCAGGATGCCCAGTTTCACCCTCCACACCCTCAGAAGGGCGGGGTTGCTGGTTGAGTCGCCAACGCCCCGACCCATGAGACAGGTAGTACTGGTTTTCATGGTTACCTGGTAGCACCCAAACAAATGCCTGACCTGACACTTAAGTAGATGATCAAAATGGCAGAAATGCACACAGCATAATAGAAAAAGGAATTACCCAGGGAAAGCAAAACTGCCTGGACAACTTTATGTACATCACAGATGAATAGATGATGACCCATATAGATACACGGATCATACAAGCTGTACAATGCAGGATTATCGGGCGCAAGGTGAAATGTGAGGTACCAATTACACTGTAAGGTGCAGTATGGCAGCATAGTTATGACCAGAATACAACATCAGAGTGAGTTATTGTACAGTGAAATGTGGCAGGAAAGACTTTCTGTACCTAACCGTTCAGCAGCGAAGCATTTTCTTGTACACAGTACTGGTGTTAGATTTCCAGTCCAGTCTGTTGCTGATCATGACACCCAGGTTTTAACCCTCAGCTGAGTAAATTCAGAGCTCTCCTGTCACTCATCCACTTCTTCTGCCCCCTGCAGCCCTGTTCATGTAGCTCAGACAACACAGAACTACTGAACTATAACGCACACCTGAACATAGCAAAACACATACCAGTCCAGTGTTGGGCAAGTTACTAAAAAATAGTAACTAGGTACAGTTACTAGTTACTTCTTTTCAAAAGTAATTGGGTGACTTTACCAATTACTGCATGATTAAAGTAACTAGTTACTTGGAAAAGTAACTTTCACATTACTTTTAAATGCATACTTAAATCATCTTGCACACATAGCAAGATAATGTAATTAATGGATTTCATTAAATGGATTAATGGGTTGCTGTTCTACTGCTGTTGTTGTTGTATTGTGTCATTTGCGTTATTGTTGTATCGTGTTATCTGCTCTATGTGCCTGGCATTGGCTGGCCAGGGGACACTAGATGGGAATTAGCTTCAGCTATAATCTTGTATGCTGCATATTTACATGTCTTAGGTTGATCAATATGCACTGTCCCTTTTATAAATAAACAGACTTATAAACTTACATCACGGGCTTATTAATGTCAGGCTGAAAACAGACCATTTCAGACAGAGCTTGTAGAACGTGTTCAGTCTGCTTCATCCTGCCTTCAGAGCTCTGATTGTGAGAAAAATCTAAAGGAAATCAATACAATATTGCCAGTAATTTTCTCCTTTTGGAGTGACAGTTGGCAACACTGCATGAAGCTGTCCATGTTTATCTGACCTTTATGATATGGATTTAATCAGATGTGCAGTGATCCAAAGAAAATGTCCATTAAGATAAGATAAGATAAGATAAGATAAGCCTTTATTAGTCCCACAACGGGGAAATTCCAGGATTGCAACAGCACAGGGATAGCAACACTCAGAGCAACAATCAGAAGGCAAGAAAAAAAAAAACCAAGCAAGCAAGAGCAGCTAATATACATATGTACATATTACTATAAAATATATATATACACACACACACACAGACACACAGTGCAGAGCATTGTAGCTGGATGGAATAAATATATGAATATATGAACACACAGTGCAGAGCATTGCAGCTAGGTGGAATAAATATGCAAGTATATAAACACACACAGTGCGGAGCAATGTAGCTAGATGAAATAATATGTAGATATATAAAAACACAGTGCGGAGCATTGTAGCTAGATGGAATAAATATATAGATATATAAATATAAACACACCCAGTGCTGAGCATTGTAGCTAGATGGAATAAATATGTAAATATATAAACACACACAGTGCAGAGCATTGTTGCTAGATGGGATGAAACAGCATAACCGTCTATTTAGTTATCCTACACGGTATGATTATGTGCCCATACATATTCTCACCCTCCATAGCGACCGGTATGTTCCTAGTTGTATGCCGGAGAGGACCACTGTGTAAGTCTATTGCATCTTTTGCATTCAAAAAAACTATTAGTTTGTTACGTCTTTTTGCTATCTCTGCGAGCAGCCCTGCTTAGGTTGTACAGTCTGACAGCCGTTGGTAGGAAGGACCTACGAAACCTCTCGGTTGTGCACCTGGGATGATGTAGTCTGCTGCTAAATGAGCTCCTCAGTGCATTATGCACAGTCCAAATGTCTGCTGTGACAGAGACATGATCCAGTCCCTCAAATTCCTTTTGGAAAAACCCTTATCCAGGTAGCAAGTAAATGTGTTTCAACTTCAGTGGATTACAGTCCAGCTGTCTGATAGAAAGTGATTGTTATCACGTCATACACTCTATGTGCAACACATCAGATTGATTGTCTTTGATTAATTGTCTATGCTTATTGCACTGTCCCTGTCAAATAAACTAATCGACTACTACTACTTCAGTCTGTAATGACGTATCTGGCAATCAGGTTTAATTCTTGCTGGGTCACAAACTGTCCAGATGCATACCTGTGCTTTAAATCCAGCCGTGGCTGTGGAGACAAGAGTATTTCCACTTTACATCCAGCTGTGGCTGTTCAGATGGCACAGAGCCACTGTTGTTAGCATAGCTAGCTGTTACTTAGCACTAGCTATGTCGGAGCTTTGTTGCTGTTCTCAGGCACTTCTGAAGATTGCAGTAGGTCTCAACTGCACTTTAGCTTCCAACCCACCAATATGCTTTTGTCCTTTACCACAACATAGGAAAAATAACCTGTCTATTTACACAAAAACAAAGTAGCTTCATCTTTTCCTCTGCTCAGTAGTGGAGACTAAGGCTGTTTGCAACAGGTCACATCGATTGACAGCTGCGTCACGTCAGCTACAGTAGGATCAGTTTGTATATTCATTTATTTGTGCTAAAAATATCTATCCATATCAACAAAACGAGTAACGAGTAATACATCTGATTAAATTTAAGAAGCTGGAATGCATTACTGAATTTTTAAACAATTTCATTACAGGATAGTTACTGTACAGTAAAGTTTACTGCAAAAGTAAAGGCGTGACAGTAACATGTTACTTTGCAATGCGTTACTCCCAACACTGGACCAGACAGAACTCAAACACGTCCATTACAGACTGCTCATCCAGGCCACTTTGGTTCCTGATTGGCCAGGCCACCAGGAAATGTCCTGCCCCTCCCCATGCTCAGTCCACACCTGATTGAATAGTCTATATTACAGGGTGTAGGTGAATAGTCTGCAGTTAGCTATCCTCAGATTAATAGATTTAACAGGAAAATGACAACTGAGTGTACATTTTTCACTACACCAGACAGGACGTGCACGTGAACAGACAAAAGATCGATCAAAGGAGATGACTGGGGACACAAATACAATAGATTATACGTGGACAGAATAATACTTTGTCACAGCAGAGAGGTTTGCAGTTTAAAACCTTGAGACTGACAGTTCCATCCCACCATCTCCAGCCACCAGACACAATCACAGAGGCTGCACCAGCCGAGGGCAGGTTCACTTCCTGTCTCCACAACTCTCTTGAAGTTACAGGATGTTGTGAAAAGTAAAACATGCACCACTTCCCTGTCCATGTTTTACTTTTCCTAAAACTACAGGAGAAATGTGAGGCGTAACGCTGACAGCACTAGTTCAGAAAATGTCTTCCTGGGAAGAAAATGACTGGAAGACTGGGGCAGGTCACTGCAATAGCAATGCCTTGTCCTGCTTCAGAAGTGAGTGGAACATAACCTACACATGTTCATACGTTACCTTGAACTTGCTTTACTGAGGAGTCCAGTGATTGGACGATGTCACTCATGTCAGAAAGTCTCTGCTCCACAGATGATAGATGATTGGACATGTTCATTCCTGATAAGACAGAGTACCAAAATAACCGAGGCTTAGCTCATGTAGAATGTCACACTGATGTCCAACTCTGGGACTTCACCACACTTGAGCTATCCCAGTGAAGCCTGGAGTGTCACGCCGCGCCATTCATCAGCGGCGCCACCTGCTCACGCACCTGCTACTCGTCAGTGGCGAGGGATAAAAGCCGCCTCGCCCTGAGCTTCAGCCTGAAGCCGTTAGACTTCATCGCCTTCTATGCGAAGCGTCAATTCACTCTTCAGCGTCAAGCTAGTGGTAAGAAGATTCCTTTCCTTACCTCTCCCAGTCTGCTCCCCTGTGCACAGGTGGATTCCTTGGCGGCGGACAACTCCGTCCCTCGTCCTTCCTCGCTGCTGCACCGAGTCCTGCAGGTGACTGTCTCCCGGGGTTCCGTCCTTGTAGTGCCTGCCATCTGTCAAACTCAAGTAAGCTTCTCTCCCTCGCCTATTCTCCTCCTGTATTGGTGTGTGCCATTCACCCTGTGTCTGTTCTTTCCCATAGGGTTGCCGGCTGAACGGTCTCCTGCCTCTGTGCCCGAAGCAGACGCCACCACCAATACATTAACATTCCGCTGACACACACCCATACACCCCTGCTGTTAATAAACAGTTTGAACTACTCTGAACCTGTGTGTGTGCGTCTCCTGAGCCGAACGTTATGTCAGTACGGCTTCAGCAGAGCGGCTCGGCAGACGGCGGGCTCGTGCACCGGCTTACCACTCTCGAGGTTCGGGTGGATCAAATTGCTTATCAGCAGCAGGTGATTTTTAAATCAACTTATTAACATCACTAACCGATTGACCGCCTGGAACCCCCAACAGCCGTTCCCCCTCGGCTCACCAGGGTGGCGCAGCTCCTGCTGTCCCCAGCGGCCGTCCAGCCGGCTCCTGCGGGCACTGGCTCGGCTCACGCCGATTCCAACCCCCGCCGCTTTAGCGGAAAGCTCGGCGGAGCGCGGGGTTTCATTATGCAGTGTGAGTCCGTATTCCACGTGTGCCCGGAGACTTCCCCTCGGATCACAGCCGAATTGGCTACATAGGGAATCTCCTGGAGGGGCGCGCGTTAACTTGGACCTACGCCATAATGGCGAAGCCCAGTACGCCACCCTCACCTATGACCAGTTCGTGCACGCTTCCTGGAGGTCTTTGACCATTCCCGAACCGAGACGGTCCAAGTCGATCGGCTTCTCGCTCTCCCAGCAGGGAAGCCGGTCGGCAGCGGACTATGCGGTCGACTACCGGGTAGTGGCGGAGGGAACTGGGCTGGGATGAACGCTCCCTCTGTGGCCTGTTTCTCCGCAGCCTGAATGATGATCTGAGGGATGAACTGGCTGGTCGGGATATCCCTGGGACGCTAGCTGAGCTAACTTCTCTCGCCATCAGCTTGGATAACAGGCTGCGTGAGCGCTCCTCTGGGCAGAAGTCGTCTTCTTCTCGCCCTCGGGGAGCCTCGTTGCGCCTGCCCCAAGCTCGCCCCCTGGCGACGCCGCCGCCATCGCACTCCGAGGTGTCGGAGCCGATGGTGACGGGCTGGACAAAGCTCTCCCCGGCAGAGAGACAACGCCGCCGTGAGTTGAATCTCTGCATGTATTGCGGAGATAATCAACACACGGTGGAGCTTTGTCCACATAAGCCAAACGGCGGGGTCCGCGAGTCACTGTAGGGGGCCTCGCGGACGTCAATCGGTTAAGTCCCCTTACCCAATTGAAGCTGCCCATCCGTTTTTGCCACAATCCCACTGGGCATCTCACCCACGCACTGGTGGATTCGGGTGCAGAAGGCAGCTTTATTTCACAAAGCCTGGCAACCCGTTTGGGCATTCGCTGTCAGGCACTGAAGAATCCCATCTCCCTTGTTAATCTCTCCCGTGCCTCCCTTGGGAGAGTATTACACCAAACCATCCCCGTTCCGGTCATAATCTCGGGAAATCACCGGGAGGAGATGACCTTCTACGTCCTTCCCAACTCTGTGTCGCCCGTCATCCTGGGGTATCCCTGGCTTCGCCTTCACAACCCGGTCCTGGATTGGAAATCAGCTGGGATATCGGCATGGAGTACATTCTGTATGGGCACCTGCCTTCAGTCCGCTGCCTGCTCTCCGTCCGCTCCTCCCCCTGCGATGGACGCTGCACCCCCGGACTTGTCTCTGGTGCCCCCAGAATTTCACGACCTGGGTATGGTGTTCAGCAAAGCGAAAGCTATGTCTCTCCCCCCCTCATCGGCCCTATGACTGTGCCATCAACCTCCGCCAGGGGGCTCCCTTACCTTCTGGTCGCCTTTACAGCCTGTCTGCGCCAGAGAAGGAGACGATGAACGCCTACCTGAAGGAGTCATTAAGTGCTGGGATAATCCGCCCATCATCGTCACCCGTGGGGGCAGGGTTCTTCTTCGTGGGAAAGAAGGATGGTCCCTCCGCCTTGTATCGACTACCGGGCCCTCAATAATATCACGGAGAAGGACCGTTACACCCTGCCTCTCATGGACACTGCTTTCCACTCCCTCCAGGGGGCGACCTGGTTCACCAAGCTGGACCTACGCAGCGCTTACCACCTCGTCCGGATCCGGGAGGGAGATGAGTGGGAAAACGGCCTTCCGTACCCCAAACGGCCACTTTGAATACCTGGTGATGCCGTTCGGGTTGACCAACGCTCCTGCAGTCTTCCAGCGCCTCATTAATGACGTCCTCCGGGACTTCATTGGCCTTTTCGTGTTCGTCTACCTGGATGATATTCTCATCTTCTCCAAGTCCAGGGATGAGCACCAGGTCCACGTGAGGCGGGTCCTCCAAAGGCTGCTGAGAATCGTCTGTACGTAAAGGCAGAAAAGTGTGAATTTTACGCCAGGAGTACGTCCTTCCTGGGGTTCATCATCGCCCACGATAAGGTGCTCCCCGACCCAGAGAAGGTAAAGGCGGTGGTGGAATGGCCTACACCTGCATCCCGGAAACAGGTGCAGCAATTTGTTGACTTCGCCAATTTCTACCGCCGCTTTGTCCCCAACTTCAGTGCCATCGTTGGGACCACTGACCCGCCCTCACGTCCCCGAAGGTCCCGTTCCGGTGGACCGAAGAGGTCGCTGCCGCCTTTGAGGCGCTGAAGGCGGAAATTCTCCTCCTTCCCGGGTCCTTCGCCAGGTCGACGCCGCCGCTGCAGTGCATCGTAGAGGTAGACGCTTCGGACACGGGAGTGGGAGCAGTGCTGTCCCCAGCGGTCACCGGACGATGGCGCCAAACGACCGTGCGCCTTCTTCTCCCGGCGCTTGTCCCCGGCGGAGAGGAACTACGATGTGGGGGACAGAGAGCTCTTGGCCATCAAGCTCGCCCTGCAGGAGTGGCGCCACTGGTTAGAGGGGGGCGAACCTGCCGTTTGTGGTCCTCACGGACCACAAGAACTTGGAATATTTACGATCTGCCAAGCGCCTGAACGCCCGCCAGGCGCGCTGGTCCCTGTTCTTTGCCAGGTTCCAATTTTCTATCACCTTCAGGCCTGGCTCTAGGAACGTCTTGCCTGACGCCCTCTCCAGGCAGTTCGCCCCCGTGGAGTCGGAGGAGGCGCCCCACTCCATCCTGCCCAGGTCGTGCGTCGTGGGAGCCATCTCGTGGGACATCGAGAGCAAGATCCGGAAGGCACAGGAGGTGGAACCTGACCCTGGCGGCGGACCGGAGGGGAGGCTGTTCGTGCCATCCGCGGTCCGAGGAGAGGTCATCCACTGGCTCCACACCTCCAAGCTCACCTGTCACCCTGGCACCTCCCGGATGATAGATCTCCTCCAACGGTCCTTTTGGTGGCCAGGCCTGCGGAGGGATGCAGCCCGCTACGCCCGGGCTTGCCCAATCTGTGCCACCTGCAAGTCGGGAAATGCCCCTCCCAGCGGGTCTGCTCCAGCCCCTGCCCGTCCCTGGCAGGCCTGGTCGCACATCGCGTTGGGATTTCGTCACCGGACTCCCTGTCTCCAACTCCTATGACACCCATCCTGACCATCGTGGGACCGCTTCTCCAAGGCCGTGCACTTCGTCCCCCTGCGAGGCCCTCCCTACTGCCCTGGAGACGGCGGACCTCCTCGTCCAACACGTGGTCAGGCCTGCACGGGATCTCCGGTGGACGTGGTCTCGGACCGGGGGCCCCCAGTTTCTAAGAAAGATAAGATAAGATAAGCCTTTATTAGTCCCACAACGGGGAAATTCCCAGGATTTGCAACAGCACAGGGATAGCAACACTCAGAGCAACAATCAGAAGGCAAGAAAAAAAACAAGCAAGCACAGAGCAGCTAATATACATATGTACCTATTACTATAAAATATATATATACACAACACAGACACACAGAGCAGAGCATTGTAGCTGGATGGAATAAATATATGAATATATGAACACACAGTGCAGAGCATTGTAGCTAGATGGAATAAATATGTAAATTATATAAACACCCACAGTACGGAGCATTGGCAGCTAGGTGGAATAAATATGCAAGTATATAAAACACACACAGTGCGGAGCAATGTAGCTAGATGGAATAATATGTAGATATATAAAAACACAGTGCGGAGCATTGTAGCTAGATGGAATAAATATATAGATATATAAATATAAACACACCCAGTGCTGAGCATTGTAGCTAGATGGAATAAATATGTAAATATATAAACACACACAGTGCAGAGCATTGTTGCTAGGTGGAAGAAACAGCATAACCGTCTACTTAGTTATCCTACATGGTATGATTATGTGCCCAATACATATTCTCACCCTCCATAGCGACCGGTATGTTCCTAGTTGTATGCCGGAGAGGACCATTGTGTAGTCTATTGCATCTTTTTGCATTCAAAAAAACTATTAGTTTGTTACGTCTTTTTGCTATCTCTGCGAGCAGCCCTGCCTTAGGTTGTACAGTCTGACAGCCGTTGGTAGGAAGGAACCTACGAAACCTATCGGTTGTGCACCTGGGATGATGTAGTCTGCTGCTAAATGAGCTCCTCAGTGCATCCAGTATGTCCTGCATAGGGTGGAACTCGGGACTCCAGCAGAGATGACAGTTTAGCCACCGTCCCTTCTCTCTCCTATCTCCCTCCATCGGATCAAGGCGCTGCCCCAGGACAGAGCTAGCTTTCTTAATCAGTTTGTTCAGTCTCTTCCTATCGCTGCAGTAATGCCCACTGCCCCCAGCAGACCACTCCAAAAGTGGTCTGCTGGGGCAGTGGCAGTGCAGTGGCAGTGGCAGTGGCAGTGGCTCGTTTTCATCCGAGGTTTGGAGGTCTTTCTGCAACGCCATCGGAGCCAAGGTGAGCCTCTCCTCCGGCCATCACCCCCAATCCAACGGGCAGTGTGAGAGGACCAACCAGGAGCTGGAGGCTGCGCTCCGCTGTGTGTCCAGATCCAAACCCACGTCCTGGAGCAACCATCTTGCCTGGGTTGAATATGCCCACAACACCGCTCGCTCTTCTGCTACAGGGATGTCCCCCTTCAAAGCGTCCCTGGGTTACGACCCCCCCGCTGTTTCCGGAGCAGGAGAGTGAAGTAACTGTCCCGTCAGTTAGGGCCCATCTCAGGCAGTTCCGCTCCACCTGGACTGCCGCGCGCAATGCGCTATTACGCACAGCGGAGCGCAACAGGACTGTGGCGGACCGGCGTAGAAGACCCTGCCCCGGCGTACAGAGTTGGGCAGCTTGTTTACATTTCCACCCAGGACGTCACTTTAAAAGGCGAGAGGAGAAAGCTGGCACAGCGCTTCATGGGTCCCTATCCCATCACCCGGATCATCAACCCGGTGGCTGTGCGCGTGGCTATTCCCCCCTCCCTCCGCATTCATCCTACTTTCCACGTGTCGAAGGTGAAGCTGGCAGTCACTGACCCCCTTTGCCCTCCTCCTGCAGCGCAACCCGCGCCCCGGATGATTGGTGGCCATCCGGCCTGGTCCGCTCCTCCATCCTGGACTCCCGGCGCCGGGGTCGTGGGTTGCAATACTTGGTGGACTGGGAGGGCTATGGGCCCGAGCATCGACAGTGGGTGCCCCCGTCGTTTGTGTTGGACCCATCGCTCATCGCGGACTTCCACCGAGCGCACCCGGATAAGCCATCGCCAGGAGGCGCTGCTAGAGGGGGGGAGTACTGTCACGCCGCGCCATTCATCAGCGGCGCCACCTGCTCACGCACCTGCTACTCGTCAGCGGCGAGGGATAAAAGCCGCCTCGCCCTGAGCTTCGGCCTGAAGCCGTTAGACTTCATCGCCTTCTATGCGAAGCGTCAATTCACTCTTCAGCGTCAAGCTAGTGGTAAGAAGATTCCTTTCCTTACCTCTCCCAGTCTGCTCCCCTGTGCACAGGTGGATTCCTCGGCGGCGGACAACTCCGTCCCTCGTCCTTCCTCGCTGCTGCACCGAGTCCTGCAGGTGACTGTCTCCCGGGGTTCCGTCCTTGTAGTGCCTGCCATCTGTCAAACTCAAGTAAGCTTCTCTCCCTTGCCTATTCTCCTCCTGTATTGGTGTGTGCCTGTCACCCTGTGTCTGTTCTTTCCCATAGGGTTGCCGGCTGAACGGTCTCCTGCCTCTGTGCCCGAAGCAGACGCCACCACCAATACATTAACATTCCGCTGACACACACCCATACACCCCTGCTGTTAATAAACAGTTTGAACTACTCTGAACCTGTGTGTGTGCGTCTCCTGAGCCGAACGTTATGTCATGGAGGACATCATCAGGAGGAATGTCCTACTTGATGTAAACCTCAGTGATGGTCCAGTTAATGTTTTTTTGTGAGTGTAGGAATGGATCATCAACTTCTGTTGATCAACATGTGTGACATTCATGTGTGTGTTACCTTGAACTAGCTTCACTGAGGAGTCCAGTGATTGGACGATGTCACTCATGTCAGAAATTCTCTGCTCCATAGAAGACAGATGATTGGACGTGTTCATGCCTGGTAAGACAGAGTAATGTAGATGTAGGTCATGTAGAATGTCCCACTTTGATTCAGACTCAATGAACTGAAAAAGGTCATATTTAGGCAATGGAAAACCAGCAAGCTAATACCTTAAAATATCCTGGTTTGACTATAAAGTTGGAGTTGCACTTTTTATCAAGTCCTGTTATAAATGTGATGATCCACTGATAACTTATTTAGGGTATAATCCTGTCATCCTGTGAACACTTGGATGGATGGATAGATGGATGATGGATGGATGGATGGATGATGGCTAGGTGGATGAATGGATGGATGGAAGGATGGATGGATGATGGATTGGTGGATGGATGGATGGGTGGGTGGGTGGATGACGGATGGAAGGATGGATGATGGGATGAATGGATGGATGGGTGGATGACGGACGGACCAGCCACCAGCAGCACCGTCTGGTGTGTCTTCACTACCTTGAAGCTGCTTCAGAGATGTCCCAGGATTGTCTTTTGAGGAGTCCAGCGATTGGACGATGTCGCTCATGTCAGAAACCCTCTGCTCCACAGAAGACAGGTGATTGGATGTCCACGTGTCTGATAAAACAAAGTCACCAGAGACTATTTCACCAACGGGATTAATGGGTTCGGATTGGTAAACCTGGCTTCCTTCCTTCTACAGCAGGGGTGTCCAGTCATGCACCACAGAGGGCCAAGACCCTGCAGGCTTCACCTCCAACCAGCGTCTTCAACAGCAGATTGACTGCTGATCAGTGAGAACACCTGCTGAAGAGACTGGGTAGAAGAGAGAACCTGCAGGGTCTTGGCCCTCCATGGCACATGACTGGACACCCCTGATCTACAGGAACATTTCTGTCCTCATTTCTAGTTCTACTGTGATCATGACTGAGTAGAGTTTTACTCCAACATGATGTCAACATGGTCTGAGAGCAAGCTCACTGGTAACTGCCAGCATGGTGATGAGACCCAGAAGAACCAGAACCATGACAGAGGGGAAGAGCCACCGTCTGAATCTGGACGGGGAAGGGGTGGACGCTTCTACAGGAGAAGAAGAGAGAGAAGTTTCATTAGAAACAGGACGGGGTCTAAATAAGAGCAGCAGAGAGGCGGTACCATCAGGGAAGAGGGCTCCACGGTCAGCATGGTAGTCGGCCATCTGAATCAGCTGGGACATCTTGGGACTCTGGACACAGCTGGACAAAGAAGTTCATGTGTTCATTTTCCCCAGAGATAGAAGAGCAGTTTTCAGAAGACAACAAGTTCACGACTGAACGGTGACAGGTCAGGCCCCAGAAGTCACGCTCGTGTCCACGCTGGCTTATGCTCAGGTCATGTGACCCCGCATCAGCCCTGTGTCTACCTGTCGTTCCTCACCAACATTCACAGGGGCAAATCAGCGGGACACGGCAACTTGTCTGGCAAAAATTTGATAACTTTTTCCCAGTAATTTGCACCTTTTTCAAAAATATGGCAGTTTTCCTGTAAACTGCATTTTTTTCTCCTCGATTTGCTACTTTTTTCCTCAAAAACTCACGTTTTCCTCAAAAAGTAACTAATTTTTTCTTGTTAATTTGCATTTTTCCCAGATTTGTAACTATTTTCTCAAAACTTTGCATCTTTTTTCTTCAAACGTGAATTTTTCTTTAAAAATAAGCAGTTTTTTGAATATTTGAAAACATGAAAAATTGCAAGGCTAGGTTCAAAATATGCTCTACGAGCATGCAGGCGCAATGAAGAAAGTATCAAATGTGACAGCTAGCTAATCACATGAGCGATCTGAACATTGTTAGAATTCTGGAAACAAATGAAGGCTATGAGCTCCCACCGGTCTGTCAGATCAAACACTATTGATGGTGTGACTGGTGACGTTAATATTGCTGAAAAGTGGAAATGTCAATATGAAGCTATTTTCAACTCAGTCAAGAATGTTTCAATGAAGGATTCTGTTATGCATGATATTCGTCTGTATAACGACATGTTTGATGCCTCTGATATTTCTGCTGTTACTCCTGTTGAAGTTGATTCACTGATCAAAGTTCTCAAGAAAGGCAAATCAGCTGGCCCTGACCGTCTCACCAGTGAATGCCTCATCAACGCTGATTTCAATTTGTGTATTCTGTTGTCATTGTGTTTTAACTGTATGTTTGTTCATGGTTACATGCCAGATATGTTGATGGACTCTGTTATTATTCCTTTGGTGAAAAACAAGTGTGCCAGTCTTTCTGATATGAACAACTACAGACCTATAGCTATTGCAAATGTTATATCTAAACTGTTAGCGGGTTTACTCCTGAACAGAATTGAGGATTATCTGTGGACAAACGACAATCAGTTTGGTTTCAAATCAGCTCTTTCAACTGACAAGGCTGTTTACCTACTCCATGAATTTGTTGACTACTTCAGAAGCCATTCCACTAGTGTCTATGCTACGTTCCTAGATGCTTGCAAAGCTTTTGACAGGATTAACCACTGGTGTTTGTTCAGAAAATTGATCGATCGAGGTACTCCTATTTACATTGTTAGCATCCTGTTATACTGGTACAGAAGGCAGTCTATGGTTGTTAGATGGGGCAATGTCACCTCATCCAAATTTCATGTGACCAACGGTGTTAAACAAGGTGGTATACTGTCACCCTTGTTGTTTAATGTCTATGTTGATGATCTCAGTGTACTGTTGAACAATACTAATGTGGGCGGCTCCTTTAACGGTGCACTGTTAAATCACATTTTCTACGCTGATGACCTCTGTTTGTTAAGTTTGTCTACTGCAGCGATGCAACATCTCCTTTCGGTATGTGAAAAATTTGGTGAAAAAAAATGACATCTTGTTCAACTGTACTAAATCTATGTGTATGGCTTTCAAACCAAAGGGTGTCAATACGTCGAATCCTGTTATGCCACTTTGTGGTAATAGCTTGAACTTTGTTGAAGAAGTCAAATACCTAGGTGTGTGGATTGAATCTGATAAGACCAATGTTGATTGTAACAGGCATCTCAGGAAACTGTACGCTCAAACAAATTTACTGTTGAGAAATTTCCATAGATGTTCCCCTGATGTCAAATGTATGTTGTTCAAGACCTTCTGTACCTCAATGTACTGCTCGCCTTTATGGTTTAATAGCAATGTTGCTGTTAGGAACAAAATCCGCATTGCATATAATAACTCCCTAAGAAGGTTGTTAGATGTACCACGAAGGTCGAGTGCAAGCAAGATGTTTGTGTCTGTGAACATTCCGTCTTTTGGCGAATTGTTACGCAAGAATGTTGACAGTTTTATGAGAAGGTTGCTGGCATGTAACAATCATCTTATATCAGCAATTGTCAACTCGTCACTCACACTTCATTCCAGCATTTGGAAGTGGTGGCGTTCCATTTTATACTGAGCCCATTATTGTATGTTATTGTTGTTACAAGAGCGCCGAGTGTCTGCTGATCTGTATATACTTTATTTATTTATTTGTTTATCTATTTTCTACTCGTTTTAGTTTTGCTCTTAATATGAACCCTGAGTTTGAAATAAACATTTGAATTTGAATTTGAATTTTGCCTTTAAATCTGCCAAAAAATTTTCCTGAAAATTTGTATTTTTGTCACCTAGACTTGCAACTTTTTTTTTTTCAAAATTTTGGCAGCTTTTTTCTCAAAAAGTACCTATTTTTTTCCTGTAAATTTGCAACTTTTCAAAAATATTGCAGCTTTTTTCCGTCTAAATTTGAAAAATTTTTCTCCTAGATTTGCTTTTTTTCATAAATCTGCACCTTCTTTCCTCTAAATTTGCATTTTTTTCTCCTCGAGTTGCAACTTTTTCCTCATAAATTTCTAACTTTTCTGTCATAAGTTTGCAGCTTTTTCTTGTAGATTTTCCACCCTTTTTTCCTAATTCCCAAAGTTCACCTGGATGCTCGTTAAATTTGTATTCAGTGTAATTAAATTGTAACTTTTTCAAATTTTAATTGACAACTTTTATCGTGTTTTTGCACCTTTACTCTTGCAACTCTGTGCCTCATTTCCATGTTTGCAGCTCATGATAAATGAGCGAATCCTCCCCACCCCCATCGTTAGCAAAACCCCCCGCTGATCAGACCTGAGCACTTCTGATGTGGTGAAGCCATGTCTACCTGAGCAGAACTCCAGGATCCCGCTCCTGTCTGCAGAAACCTTGAACCTCGGCACTTGAATCCGAAACCTAAATGCCTTCCTGTCTACCTGGAGGTTTGAACGTGCGACGGCAGGATGATCAAAGTTACCTGTTGTCCGTCTGCAGTCAGGACGATGAAGAAGCTGCTGCTCGTCTGGCTTCTCTTCACCGTCTCCCGACTATTAAAGCTCCCACAGAAACTTCCCCATCATTGATTTATCCATAAATCAGCACTTTCACAACTGCTCTGCTTCCCAGGAATGAGGAAATGCAGCATTCAGAGAAAAATGATCACGTTCAGAAGTTCCCTTCTCATCTAGATGACACTGCTACATTTAGAAGAAAGGTCACTGATCTTGGAGCAAAAAAAAGTGTAAATACCAGAAGAGTGAAAATAGGGTACTGGCCTGGCGGGGAACTGTCGCGGCGTCACCTCGCTCTGTTTTTAAGGCCTTTACAAACTGGCCAGGACATTTCAGACTTCACAAGAAACTCAGGTGCAGAGCTGCTGGAAGTTCACATTCCTGTCCGATCACACAGTCGTTCTTGGACGCCACAAGAAAAAACGTTCTGCCACAGTGACGTGTCCAGAACAAGCTGCAAGAACTCCCAGACCAGGGCAACAGAGCGGTTGGTTCTGTCTGCCACGGCTGCAGGAGCAAAATGTCGTCACTTTGGTCCTGCAGCCGTGGCAGACAGAACCAACTGCTCTGTTCTTGTGGAGGACGCAGCGGCCTTTACGCTTTGCACTGTTTGGGGCAAATTTGTGACTTTTCCCTATAAATTCTCAACTTTTTCCCTTGGAAGTTTTCAACCTTTTGCATCATTTTCTCAAGAATGTAAAACTTTTTTCTTATAAATATGCAACTTTTTTCCTGTAAATTGTTGACTTCCTTTTCGTTGTAAATTTTCAACTTTTTTTCTTGTAAATTTTCCATTTTTTTCTTGTAAATTTTCATTTTTTTTCTTGTAAATTTGCAACACTCATCGAAAGGCTGATTAGATTTTTTTAATTCAAAGTAATTAAATTGTAGTTTGTGAGGTTTTGAATTTTTAAACTGGAATCTTATCTCATGTCTTTTCACCTTTATTCTTGCACATTTGTATCTAATTTTCATTGACCCATTTGTACCCCCCCCCATTAAAGATGACAACCCACCAGCCATTGTGGACTGGGGGGAGGATGTGAGAGTGGTTGAGGACTACAGATATCTGGGTGTCAAGATCAGCAATGGGTTGGACTGGAGATCCAACACCGATGCTGTGCACAAGAAGGGGATGAACAGACTCTACTTCCTGAGGAAGCTGAGATCCTTCAGCGTGTGCAGCAGGATGCTGGAGCTTTTCTACCAGACCGTTGTTGCCAGCGCCATCTTCTTTGCTGCTGTCTGTTGAGGTAGCAGTATCAGGGCCAGAGACACCAACAGACTTGACAAGATCATCAAGAGGGCTGGCTCTGTAATTGGTCTCAGACCTGAGACCTTTGAGACAGTGATAAGATAAGATAAGATAGATAAGATAAGCCTTTATTAGTCCCACAACGGGGAAATTCCAGGATTGCAACAGCACAGGGATAGCAACACTCAGAGCAACAATCAGAAGGCAAGAAAAAAAAAAAAAAAAAAAAAAAAAAAAAACAAGCAAGCAAGAGCAGCTAATATACATATGTACATATTACTATAAAATATATATACACACACACACACAGACACACAGTGCAGAGCATTGTAGCTAGATGGAATAAATATGTAAATATATAAACACCCACAGTATGGAGCATTGCAGCTAGGTGGAATAAATATGCAAGTATATAAACACACACAGTGCGGAGCATTGTAGCTAGATGGAATAAATATATAGATATATAAATATAAACACACCCAGTGCAGAGCATTGTAGCTAGATGGAATAAATATGTAAATATATAAACACACACAGTGCAGAGCATTGTTGCTAGGTGGGATGAAACAGCATAACCGTCTATTTAGTTATCCTACATGGTATGATTATGTGCCCATACATATTCTCACCCTCCATAGCGACCGGTATTTTCCTAGTTGTATGCCGGAGGGGGACCATTGTGTAAGTCTATTGCATCTTTTGCATTCAAAAAAAAACTATTAGTTTGTTACGTCTTTTTGCTATCTCTGCGAGCAGCCCTGCTTAGGTTGTACAGTCTGACAGCCGTTGGTAGGAAGGACCTACGAAACCTCTCGGTTGTGCACCTGGGATGATGTAGTCTGCTGCTAAATGAGCTCCTCAGTGCATTCAGTATGTCCTGCATAGGGTGGAACTCGGACTCCAGCAGAGATGACAGTTTAGCCACCATCCTTCTCTCTCCTATCTCCTCCATCGGATCAAGGCGCTGCCCCAGGACAGAGCTAGCTTTCTTAATCAGTTTGTTCAGTCTCTTCCTATCGGCTGCAGTAATGCCACTGCCCCAGCAGACCACTCCAAAAGTGATGGCTGATGCCACCACCGTGTCATAGAATGACTTCAGCAGCGCCCCTTGTACACCAAAAGACCTGAGTCTCCTCAGCAGGAACAGCCTGTGCTGTCCCTTCTTGTAGAGTGCGTCAGTATTGTGTGACCAGTCTAGTTTATTGTTCAGATGAATACCCAGGTACTTGTAGGATGTCACCATCTCGATGTCTGTTCCCTGTATATTTACTGGTGCTGTGAGGGGCTGCCCATGCCTGCGGCAGTCCACCACCAGCTCCTTAGTTTTCCTCGCGTTGATCTGGAGGCAGTTCCGATGGCACCAGTCCACAAAGTCCTGGATAAGCCCTCTGTACTCAGCTTCATCTCCGCTGGAGATGAGACCAACGATCGCAGAGTCATCAGAGAACTTCTGTAGATGGCAATGTGTTGTGTTGTGTGAGAAGTCCGCAGTATAAAGAGTGAACAGGAAGGGAGCCAGCACCGTTCCCTGGGGGGCCCCCGTGCTACTGATGATCGTGTCGGAAACACAGTCCCGGGTTCTCACAAACTGAGGCCGGTTCGTGAGGTAGTCCAGGATCCATGATGACAGGTGCTGGTCCACCCCTGCGCGCAGCAGCTTGTCCTTCAGGATCATCGGTTGGATGGTGTTGAAAGCACTGGAGAAGTCAAAGAACATGATCCTCACCATATTCCCGGGCTTCTCCAGGTGGGACAGAGAACGGTGAAGGAGGAAGATCACCGCATCCTCCACCCCAATGCCATGCTGGTAGGCGAACTGGAGTGGATCCATCGCTGGTTCCACCAGGGGGCGGAGATGAGCAAGGAGCAGTCTCTCCAGGGTCTTCATCAAGTGGGACGTCAAGGCCACCGGTCTGAAGCTGTTCAGGTCTTTGGGGTGGGAAGTTTTTGGTACAGGTACCACACAAGATGTTTTCCACAGCTGTGGTACCCTCCCCAGTTTCAGGCTCATGTTGAAGATATACGTCACAATCCCACACAGCTGGTCTGCACAGGACTTGAGGAGCTTTGCGCTGATGCCGTCCGGGTCCCGACGCCTTCCTCGCCTTGATCTTCCTCAGCTCCGTCCTCACCTGGGTCTTGGTCAGGGTCAGGATGGGGGGCTGTGTGTTGGGAGTGGGGGGGGTGTCGGTGGCGGGGGGAGTGGGTAGCTGGACTTGATTTCTTAGAGGCAGCAGTGGTTGTTGTGCAGACAGGGGGGAGGGCGGTTGGTCAAATCTATTGAAAAACAGATTCAGGTTGTTCGCCCACTCCCTGCCCCCCGTGGCCTGGGGGGAGGTATTCTGGAGCCCGAGATGGTTTTGAGGTTTCTCCAGACCCCGCTGATGTCGCTCTGTTGCAGCTTGTCCTCCATCTTCTTCCTGAAGCTGTCCTTGCCTTCTCTGATCTTTCTCCTCAGCTCCCTCTGTACGGACTTCAGCATCTCCCTGTTCCCCGACCTGAAGATCCTCTTCTTCTCTCTCAGAAGTGTTTTTATCTCAGGGTTGATCCAGGGTTTGTTGTTTGAGTGACGCCTTATGGTCTTGGTGGGAACGGATTTGTCCACACAGAAGCTGAGGTAGCCCGTGAAGGTGTGAATGAGGCCATCGATGTCCTCACCATGTGGATCGCAGAGCTGCTTCCAGGCAGTGGCTTCAAAACAGTCCTTTAGAGTGTCCATTGTCTCCTCAGACCATAACTTCACAGTGTGCATGGCCGGAGGTTGTCTGTGCACTAGGGGTTTGTACACCGGTCGGAGATGAACCAAGTTGTGATCCGATCTCCCAAGTGGGGGGAGTTGTGATGAGGTGTACGCCTCCTTAGTGTTTGCGTAGAACAAATCCAGTGTTTTATTGTCTCTAGTGTGGCATGTGACATACTGGGTGAAAGTGGGCAGAATGGGAGACAGTGAAGCGTGGTTGAAATCGCCTGAGATGAGGAGAAGAGCATCTGGGTGTTCTGTCTGCAGCCTGCTGGTTACTGAATGGATGACGTCACGCGCTGTCCCAGCGTTCGCCGTTGGATTTGCATAAACAACAATGCAGATCACGTGCGAGTGTTCTCTCGGGAGATATGTAGGCCTCATGCTAACAGCTAGCAACTCAATGTCTTTGCTGCAGTGTCGTTGTTTAACAGTGATATGTCCCGGTCTACACCAGTTGTTGTTAACATACATTATCACTCCACCGCCCCTAGTTTTGCCACTCTCTGGTGTTCGGTCAGCTCGTATCATGTGAAAACCCTCCAGCTCAATGTTAGCATCTGCTGCTAGTTCAGTTAGCCACGTCTCAGTAAACAAAAGGAGAGAGCACTCCCGGTAAGTGCTATCATAACGGGAGATAGCCGCTAGCTGATGGAGAGGAGAACACTAAATAAACTGCAATCCATGATGGACAATCCTGATCACCCCCTCAACCACATACTGGACAGACAGTGGAGCACTTTCTCCAGTAGACTACTACAGCTTCGCTGTTGGACGGTTAGTTACAGGAAATCTTTCCTGCCACATGCAATTTCACTGTACAATAACTCACTCTGATGATGTATTCTGGTCAGAGCTATGCTGCCACACTGCACCTTACAGACTAACTGGTACCTCACATTTTAACTCTACTCCTGATAGTCCTGCATTGCACAGCGGGTACATGTCGGGTCACCATCTATTCATCTGTGATGTATATGTTATTTAGGCAGTTTTCCTTTCCTGGGTAATTCCTTTGTCTATTATGGTCTTTGACTGTCATGGTGCTGTTACACTGTAATTTTCCAGTTTGGGATCAATAAAGTACATCTATGTACCTATCTATCTATCTCAGTGTTTCCTCTGGCTTAAAGACCTTGGTGTAGTGGTAACATATTTTTCGGGGGGGGGGGCAGAAAACATATGAAACAATTGTCACCGGAATATGTTAGTTTTATAGTATTTCTTTCTTTTTTTTTTTTAATTTAGCACAGTAACTTTGCATATGGAATTTACCATTTGAAGTACTGTACAACCGAGACTTGAATGTTGGCATATTGGGCCAGTTGGGGTCCCACCCAGACGTCCTGTGTTTGGACTTTTTAGTGGTGTCATCCTTCTCTCCTTCCTCTGCCTGAACACTTTCCTCTCCTTGGCTCCTCTCTTCTGTCTCATCTTTCCCTCTCTCAGCTCTGTCTAATTCAGCTTCTCTCTCTGTCTATGGCGGGATACAAACAGATTAGAAAATTTCAAGTGTCAAGTTTTGTCCCACAGGATTTTTTTCCTCATTGTTTACATAAATGTGTATTTTAATTCTAGTGTTTCTTTTTTTCCATTGAGAGAGTAGAGAAGAGAAAGAAACCTTCACACTCGTAATGTACTTGTGCATACTTAAATTACATGATCAGGTGGGTATAGTAACCAGAAATTCTACTCATGTAAAAGCAGTGCTTTGAAATTAATAATTAAAAGTAGACACCCAAAAATTTCTAGTTGAGTTAAGGGTACAAAGAGCAGCCACTTAAAAACTTGAGTAATGACTTCAGTCTTGAAGGTTTGAGGTTTTTCTCCAAAATATATAACAATTTTCTTATAGTTTTCTACTTTTCTCTGTAAATTTGTCTAAATTTGAAACCATTTTCCTCAAATTTGTAATTTTCTCTTGTAAAATTGACTTTTCTTGTACAATTGAGACTTTATTATAAATTTGTGGATTATTTTATAGCTAATTTTTGTCTATTTTTTAAAAATAAAATTACCGGGTTTTTTTTTTTATAAATTTGAAACAGACTGTGCTAATTTTATTTATTTTTTCCTTTTGACAATTTACATTTTTGACCATAATTTTGCAGTCAGAACAGAACAATAATTTAAATCTGATTTCAAAGAAAAAAAAATCAATTATATTTAATGAAATAGATTAACTTAAATGACCAAAGATGCAGTTATTTCTGATATAATATTTCTATGTATTCATAGTTTTTTAGAAATCTCCTCACCACCCAGACAGCAGGAAAAACCTCCCTTATTTTGAAATCCAAATGTTGGCACATTTAGTTTGTCTGAAGGCTGCTGAGGGATTAAAGTCATTGACTTGGTGAATTTCCGTCATCTTAACTTGCCAGGTACATAATAGTGAACCTAAATTAGTTAATTAATATTAACTAAGGTAAAGGTAAAAACATCTCCTTTTCATTCTTGTCTGAAATAAGAAAAACAAAAAACTAATAAAAAGAAGACAAAATGAACCAACTCGAGCTCCTAACCACACCTGTTAGCTAAGCGACTCTTCCATTATTGCCGCCGTTACCAGCGGGTTAAAACCACCATAAAAGCCTCCACTGCTTACATACCTCTTCTCATTTTTTTCCACATTTAAAGTACTTTAATAAGCTCATGTTTCTCTTGGACAGTGATGCTAGCGAGACACTCTGCCTGGCGACTGGAGCGGTCACATGGGTGCAGTGCTTCTGAACTCTGCACGGATGACGGTCACGCCTGTTGTTCGTGTGCGTGCTTGCGGACCGTCATTCCTTCATATTTTTTCTTAAATTTATATTTCCTCATAGAGTGGCAGAAAATCTACAAGCATGGCAGGTCACCACTGGGAAATATTACCAGAGGAAACCCTGCATCTATCGATCTATCTGGTTCACTTTAGTTTTTCTTTTAAACATGCCTCTTTACAGCTTTCCATGTCCATTCAGTCTTTCGAACCTTTATTAGCCACAGACGGTTTACAAATTCATCATCACTTAGCAGCTGAAGCCTCGCTGAAGAGAATACAAAGATGTACAGAAACGATCAGCCAATCAGAAGTCACTGCTGGTTTAATGGGGGGGGGGGGGTCATCCCTCGGTGAGGTCGTCGTTGAAGTGGAGGAGGACGGCGGGGACAAACTCGTCTCGGTCCAGCCTGAGACGCTCCAACTCGTGGTCGTCATCGTGGATACCGTTCTCTTCCAGAGTCTGGTCCATGTCCAGCGTTCTGCCGCCGTGCTTCCACGTGTAGCTGCGGGCGTGAGCGTTGTAGCGGAGATAACGGCCAAGGATTTCCTCCAGAGTCTCCTCGGAGCAGACCTGAGGACGTCAGCGTAGAGGAGAACAGAGTTCACTTTATTTAGGATTGATGACAGTGATTAAAAGAGCTCAGACATGATGGACGTGACAGCTGCTGCTTCTGTGTTCATCACCTCCAAGCCTCATCAGTTCTCTCAAGTTTAATTTCTCTTTTTACATTTTACTGAACATCAACAGAAATCATTTGTCATTAATGTGCTAAATTTCCACACTCATGTAATCAGACTGGTTTGTCTGTCTGTCAGCAGGATTACCAAAAACTCCTGGACGGATTTGGATCAACTTTTCACCAGAGGGGCTTCTTGGGCTAAAGAGGAACCCAGAACATTTTGGTGATGACCTGAGAATGCATACCTCCACCAAGGCTCTTATCTTCTCACATGTGTGAGCAAGAATCCTCCACAACTCCTGGACAGACGGATCATTTTCCCCAGAACTGGGCTGTGGCCCACACAAGAATCCGTTACAGTTTGGAGGTGATCTATGAGGGACAGAAGCAACCTGGTGGAGGGATGCGCTCTCTGAGTGCTTTACTAGTTTTCCCATTAGTCTGTAGCATTTTTCCTTTGAACTTTGGACATTTCTCCCTGTAAACATGCAGCTCTTTTCATGTCGATTTGTGATGTTTCCTTATAATATTTGCAACATTTTCACAACTTTACTTTTTTGCAGCCTGTAAATGTCTGGTGTCTTTATAAACATTTTCTAATTTTACACATAAATTTGCAACTTCTACATAAATGTTGCACTTTTTTCATATAATTTGTATAAATTTGCAACTTTTGTTATATATTTTGCAACTTGTTTTTGCGTATATTTGCCATTTTTTTCATGTAAACCTGCAACTTTTTCACAAATTTACACATTTTATCCCATAAATGTTCAGCTTTTTTCATATAAATTTGTGATTTTTTTGTGAGTTTTGGCTGCGGCGGGATCTGGTTTATTGTCGTGAACATCTGAATTCTGTAGAGCCCACATGGATCCTGAGGAAGTCCACATTTAACGTGAGCTGGACTGAACCACCCAGAACTGGACCTTGTATCAGCACCAGTAAAAAACTGGACAATCCTGACTGGAATGTGGCCACAGACTTGACGTTTTGTAAATCTGGGGTTTTAGAAGTGATCGAGTGGTTGGATAAAAGCCAAATTCAGGAGAAGTCTGGGAATATAAAGCAGAAATGACAGACTTTCTTTACCCAGAATGCACCTGTGATGCAGGGCTCACCTCCAGGAGCTGCTCCAGCCCCGTCAGCGTGTTCACCACTCGGACGCGCCGCGCCTTCTCTGTCAGTCGGCCCACGTCGTAGCTCCGGTCCCTCCACCAGGGGTCGCCACTGACGCTGGCCCAGTCAGAGCGCGGCCCGGCAGGGGGGATGTGAATGAAGCGCCCCCTGGGGGTGAAGTACCGCACACAGCTGGTCACAGGGTCCACGAACGTCTGGATCTGAGGATGGAAGATATACAACTTTACTCGTCTTTTTTTGGTGTTTTGGGAAGAAATTTACAGAAGAAAAACATGAAAACTTATCTGAAATAAGAGCAGAGATGTGAGCTGGCTCCTGATTGGCAAGAGAGTTTGAGTGACACTCACGTCTTTGGTTTTGGGGTCAAACCAGCTGCTGATGTCCCGCCCCGCCGATTCCAGGATGGGCCGCAGCAGAGGATCGCCTACATGGATGAAAAAATTAAAAAAAAAAAAAAAGGAAATCAGCCAATCAGCAACAGCCGCACCAAAAGCAAATACAGTCAAACTTTATTTAAATAGAGCAAAAATCAGAAAAATGACTAACTACAAACAAAAAAATTATTCAGCATATTCAACAGACATTTCTCTGCAACATATTTTAATGGAGAAACAAATTACAGGGTAAGGACCAGAAAAAAAAATTGGGGAAACACCAGGATAAAACATGGGAACAACAGGATAAAAATATGGAAACTGCAGAATAAAAACTGGAAAAAGCAGGATAAAACCATGAAAACAATCGGATAACAGATGGAAACAGAATGATGAAACATGGAAAAAAAAAGGGAAAAAACACGGAAAAAAATCAGACAAAAACATGGAAACAACTGGATATAAACATGGAAACTACCAGATAAAATATGAAAATAAAAAGATAAACACAGGGAAAGAAAATGATAAAAACACGAAGCAGAAGGTTAAAATCATGGAAACAACCGGATAAAACCATGAAAGCAACCAGATAAAACATGGAAAAAACTGGATAAAACATGGAAATAAGATAAAACATGAAACAGCAGGATAAAACATGGAAAAAATCAGATAAAAATATGGAAACAATTGGATAAAAACATGGAAACAACTGGATAAAGGAAACAACAGGATAAAAAAAGGGGAAACAAGAGGCTAAAAACATGGAAGCAAAAGGATAATGCATGGAAGAAGCAGTATGAAAACATGGAAACATAAGGAAACATAAGGAATAAAAAAATTATTCAGCATATTCAACAGACATTTCTCTGCAACATATTTTAATGGAGAAACAAATTACAGGGTAAGGACCAGAAAAAAAAAAAAATGGGGAAACACCAGGATAAAACATGGGAACAACAGGATAAAAATATGGAAACTGCAGAATAAAAACTGGAAAAAGCAGGATAAAACCATGAAAACAATCGGATAACAGATGGAAACAGAATGATGAAACATGGAAAAAAAAGGGAAAAAACACGGAAAAAAATCAGATAAAAACATGGAAACAACTGGATATAAACATGGAAAGTACCAGATAAAATATGAAAATAAAAAGATAAACACAGGGAAAGAAAATGATAAAAACACGAAACAGAAGGTTAAAATCATGGAAACAACCAGATAAAACCATGAAAGCAACCAGATAAAACATGGAAAAAATTGGATAAAACATATAAATAACAAGATAAACACAAGAGAAGAAAAGGATAAAAACATGGAAGAAGAAGGATAAAACATGGAAAAAACTGGATAAAACATGGAAATAAGATAAAACATGAAACAGCAGGATAAAACATGGAAAAAAATCAGATAAAAATATGGAAACAACTGGATAAAAACATGGAAACAAACAGATTAAAAAAATAAAAGGATAAACACAGGGAAAGAAAAGGATAAAAGTATGGAAGCAGAAGGATAAAAACATGAAAACAATCGGATAAAACATGGACACAGCAGGATAAAAACATAGAAAAAAAAGACTGATAAAAATATGGAAACAACCAGACAAAAACATGGAAAATAACAGATAAAACATGGAAATAACAGGATAAAAACATGGAAAAAGCAGGATAAAAACAGGGAAACAACTGTAAAAAACATGGAAATAACAGGAAAAATGCATGGAAAGAAAAGGATAAAAACATGGAAACAATAAGATGAAAACATGGAAACAGTAGAATGAAAACATGGAAAGAAAAGGATAAAACCATAAAAAAAAGATAAAACATGGAACCAAAAGGATAAAAAGAGGAAAAAAACAGGAGGAAGAAAAAGCAAAGTCAGAGTATGTCCCTGACTTCTACAAAGGACGAATAATTTTATCACACGTAAGGAGATGTTAAGAACTCCTTATAAGAACTCCTTATACAAAGATACAGAGTGATGATAATGAAGTTACTGGCGGTAATACACCTGTAGCATGTTGCCAAATGCCAATCAAATCTCAAAGAAGAAGAAGGAAACAACAGGATAAAAAAAAGGGGAAACAAGAGGCTAAAAACATGGAAGCAAAAGGATAATGCATGGAAGAAGCAGTATGAAAACATGGAAACATAAGGAAAAAACATGGAAAAAACAAGATAAAAAAATGAAAACAAAAGGACAAAACATTGAAACACCATGATAAAAATTGGAAACACAAGGATAAAACATGGAAACAACAGGATCAAAACATGGAAATAACAGGATAAAACCATAAAAACAAAAGGAGAAAACATGAAAACACCATGATAAAAACTGGAAAAAACTGGATAAAAAGATGAAAAAAGCAGGATGAAAACATGGAAACACCACGATAAAACATAGAAAAAGCAGGATAAAAAGATGAAAACAAAAGGCTAAAACATGGAAAAAAAAATGGATAAAAAGGTGAAAAGAAAAGGATAAAAAAATGGAAACAGGATAAAAAGATTAAAACAGCAAGATGAAAAGATGGGAACAATAAGGTAAAACCATAAAAACCACAGAAAAAACATGGAAAAAAACAGGATAAAAAGATGAAAGCAACAAGACAAAACATGGAAACAAAAGGATAAAACATGGAAACAAAAAGGATAAAAAGGTGAAAAGAAAAGGATTAAAAAATGGAAACAACAGGATAAAAAGATTAAAACAGCAAGATGAAAAGATGGGAACAACACGATAAAACCATAAAAACCACAGAAAAAAAACATGGAAAAAACAGGATAAAAAGATGAAAGCAACAAGACAAAACATGGAAACAAAAGGATAAAACATGGAAACGACAATATAAAAAGATGAAAACAACCGGACAAAACGTGGAAACACCATGATGAAACATGGAAAAAACAGGATAAAAGCATAAAAACAAAAGGAGAAAACATGGAAACAACAGGATAAAAAAATGAAAATAACAGGACAAAACATGAAAAAAAAGGATAAAACATGGAAACAACAGGACAAAAGGATGAAAAAAAGACAAAATATGGAAACACCTGGATAAAACATGGAAACAACAGGATGAAACATGGAAAACACGATAAAAAGATGAAAACAACAGGACAAAACATGGAAACACCACGATAAAACATGGAATAAAAAAATAAAACCATAAAAAAACAGAATAAAACATGGAAAAAAGAGGATAAAACAATAAAAACAATAGGATAAAAAATGGAAACAACAGGATAAAAAGATTAAAACAAAAGGACAAAACAATGAAACACAATGATAAAACATGAAAACAATGAGATAAAAACTTGGAAACAACCGTATAAAAACGTGGAAACTACAACATAAAACATGGAAACACCAGGATAAAACATGGAGGCACCAGAATAAAACCATGGAAACAATAGGATAAAACATGGAAACACCATGACAAAACATGGAAAAAAAAGGAGAGAAATAGGGAAAGAACAGGATAAAAAACATGGAAACAACAGCATAAAACATGGAAAAACCATGATAAGCCATGGAAACACAGTGATAAAACATGGAAACAACAGGAAAAAAACATAAAAAAAGGATAAGACACGGAAACATCATGATAAAATATGGAACAGCAGGATAAAAAAATGAAAACAATAGGCTAAAACATTCAATTCAATTCAACTTTATTTATATAGCGCCATTTCACAACAACAGTCATCTCATAGCACTATCAACTGTAGGGGGGAACCCCCACAGTTGCAGAAAGACCCCAGCAATCAGGCGATCCCCTGTGAGCAAGCACTTGGCGACGGTGGAGAGGAAAAACTCCCTTTTAACAGGAAGAAACCTCCAGCAGAACCAGGCTCAGGGAGGGGCAGTCATCTGCTGCGACTGGCTGGGGGGTGAGGGGATAGAGAAGAAAAAAAGAACAGACATGTAGAGAGCAAACAGCATGATGGGGACTCAATCTATGGGAGAGAACAAACAAATGTTAATGACCAGCAAAAAAAAAATATTTCATAGAGAGTGAGGAAAGGAGTGAGGCCCAGTGCATTACTGGAGGTCCCCCGGCTGACTAAACCTATAGCAGCATAACTAAGGGAGGGTTCAGAAACACATGATCCCTCCCTAATTGTAGGCTATATCAAAAAGGTAGGGTTTTAGCCCTATTCTTAAAAACAGAGATCGAGTCTGACTCCCGAATCCGGATTG